>CM062291.1:80231412-80903519 GCA_031216915.1 Pictodentalium vernedei
ACTGCAATGTTAAATACCCAGTAATCAACATGTATAATTTATTCATTCATTAATTAGATTCTTCAGCGAAAGCCAAGAATATACCATGGTTAGAGTTGCATGGAGATGAGTCGCAGGCAGTTGCTTTCAGAGTGCGCATTCCAGTCAAGGAGTATCCAAAAGTAAGTTTTTCTTCCGGTTGACAGTATCAATGCAAGCTATTGCCGTAATGTGTAAATGTCTTGGTGTCCAACTCTACCCACAGTTCTTTATCTCTGGGCATATCCAGGACGTTTTTGGTACCAGTATACAGGTTGGGTGCCCAAACTCAGTGATGCATGGGAAGACAGACGGGCAGCTCTCCTGCAAAAAATTGTCCAAGGTGCCCGAATTATCGCTTGCCTCTATTCTTGGGAGTGTTTTCATCCTTTTGAGTTGTGTCAACAGAAAACTTCAATTAAGTTGTGATGTTGGGAAATTTTTAAGAATCACTAACAATTTGAAGCATTTCAAGTACGATTCCATACAATTTCCTTTCCATCATTTTGAACATAAAGTAGTTTGCTTTAAAGATGAGCCGATTAGTAAAATCCCCCCATCAGACGAATGTCGATTATTTTAGACAATCGGCCGTAACTGAATGCCGATGTCAGATGGCTTCTTTTATTATTCAAGCTTACTGCTGAAGCTGGCTGATTTACAGTAATCAGAATGCGTGTCATTAACCCACCATAAACCCGGAAGATAACACACTTTAATACCCACTTAAATAAGTTGAATAAGACATGAAAGGGTTAATTTTTTGTCAGTGAAGCACCATCAATGCAGTATATTTTCGATTTAAAATACATAGCTAACAAATTGTTTTAAAGTGGGAGTTTTGGCTTGATTACTTATTGCACCCAAACCTCTTGCAGTAAAAGCGGAATACTAATATGGAGGAATTATGTCCAATATGGGAATAAAGAATGCAGTAATTATATATTTGAGACGATGAGTGTGGTTGGTTGAAAGAAATATTGCGACATTTTGCAGAATGCAGTACAGTTTGGGCAGTGACGAGCATCAATATTTCCATGATGGATAAAAACAACTCTACAGAGTTACACATTTTTTTTTTTTTTTTCATCAAAGACATGCGGAATGTTGCCCTGTTCCTTATTTTCATTTTTACATGCGACACCTGTCGCTTCAATTCACCAGTGACACGAATTAATGTGCCTGATTTGGAATTTACGCATCCATTTTCCACGATTTTAATAATCTGCCATTTAAAATCCAGAACTAATTTTAGTGGGTTACATATATTTTCACCATCAAAATTTCCATCCGTGTTCAGTTGTATTCATACATTCGTTTCGAAGGACGCTTGTCAACGGAAACTGCAAAATAATTTTGTCTACATGTCGTAATATATAGTTCACTTCAGATTATCTAGATCTTACAAGTTAAAAGTTCATTTCAGGAATTCCGGTAATACATTTAATAAACACTAGATTTCAAGCTTGCAATTTTATTCTGAACCACAGGTAAACAATAACATTAACTTAATTTAGAAAAAAATACACTTTGAATGTACAATTCAACAGTATTAAAACAAATGAATGTACAGTTAAACATTGAATCAAAATCACTCTCCTCACATTTTTCATTCTCGGAAACTTTATTTGAGATGAGTGATTTTCCACTCGCCTCCATTTTGCTCCCATTTGTCACTGGATGAGAACGTCCCCTTTTGGTATCGGTCATTCAGCCTTGATCGCTGCCCGAGCCCAAACACTTTCGCATAGTCTATTGGTCGTATTTTTGTTCGGATTTCATTGTAACTTGTTAGGTTGACTCTATATAATGCCTAGATGATGACATCCCCTTTTGGTTGTGACCATTCAACCATGATGGCTGCCCAAGCCCGAAAACATTCAAGTCTACAGGTCATATTTATGAAGGGATTTCATTGTAGCCTGGAGAGGTTGACTTCATATAATGTCTAGATGAGCGTCCCCCTTTTAGACGTGATTGGTCAACTGTGACGGCTACAGGGGCCTGAAGCTCGAAAACATTTAGCACAGTCTAGAGGTCATATTTATGACAGGATTTCATTGTAACTTCGTAGGATCACTCCAGATGAGCAGACCTTCTCACTAGTGATATACAGCGAGAGCAATCATTTGCTCTCGTAAAACCATTTACGAGAGCAATTTGCTCTCGCCTCCCTGAATTCTTGACGAAAGACTGTCTGACCTGCCAAATTCATGCAATTGACAGGAGCAGATTTTCGCTCTCGTAAAATAGAAATTGCGAGATCAATTGCTCTCGTCTAGTGAGGACTGGATGAGGATTTCCCTTTTGGTTGCATTCGTTCAACCATGATGGCTGTCTGAGCCCGAAGCCTGAAAACCTTTAGCACAGTCTACAGATCATATTTATGAAGGGATTTCATTGTAACTTGGTAGGTTGGCTTCATATAATGTCTAGATGAGAACGTCCTCTTTTGGACACGATTGGGCAACTGTGACGGCTACAGGGGCCCGAAGCCAGAAAACCTTTAGAACAGTCTACAGGTTATAATTATGAAGGGATTTCATTGTAGCTTGGTAGGATGACTCCAAATAATGTCTAGATGAGAACGTCCCCTTTTGGTCGCGATCATTCAACCATGATGGCTTCCCAAGCCCAAAACCCGAAAAACTTTAGTACATACTACAGGTCGTATTTGTGAAGGGATTTCATTGTAACTTGGTAGGATGACTCAGTATAATGTCGAGATGACGACAACCTCTTTTATTAGTAATAATCGGTCAACTGTCATGTCTACACAGGCCTGAAGCCCAAAAACCTTTAGCACAGTCTACAAGCCATATTTATGAAGGGATTTCAATGCAACTTTATCGGATGACTTGTTTTGGAATAAATAGTCCCCTAAGGGGACTATAGGATTGCACTCCGTCTGTCCGTCCGTCTGTCTGTTTTTTACGTTACCACCTCTCCCTCCAACATGCTTTAAGCTACACCTTTCATATTTGGTACATGGATAAATGGTTCTGAGGGGATGATGCACGCTCAAAAATTTTTTTTCAAAATCCAAGATGGCGGAATGGCGGCCATTTTTGTTGTTTTTTTAAGCTTTTTTTTTCTCTATTTTCATGTTACCACCCCTCCCACCAACATGGTTCAAGCTACACTTTGCATATTTGGTACATGGATAAATGGTTGGGAGGGGATGATGCACATTCAATATTTTTTCTTCAAAATCCAAGATGGCGGAATGGCAGCCATTTTTGTTGTTTTTTTAAGCTTTTTTTTCTCTATTTTCATGTTACCACCCCCTCCCACCAACATGGTTCAAGCTACACTTTGCATATTTGGCACATGGATAGAGGGTTGGGAGGGGATGATGCATGTTCAATATTTTTTCTTCAAAATCCAAGATGGCGGCATGGAGGCCATTTTTGTTGTGTTTTTGTTGAGTCAAAAAAGAAAGTATAATAAACTTTGAGGAGCAATATTTTTAGTATTATCGACTTTAATCCCAAACAAATTATTGCAAATTCACATTTTGAGTCTAGCTGTATGAGTTTGCATGATTTCATGTTCTTACTGTTGGCAGTGTCACGTCAGGACATCGCAATTCAGACATGAGTGTGAAATGAAATAAGTGATTCGTATATCACGACTTACTTCAATAATTATCAAAATCACAAGAAATATGATTTGTTCCTTTCATTCCACTGTCATTTGAAGCAGAAACCATAGAGAAACACAGGGCAGTATATTTTGATACGATGTGATAATTACTGAAATAAGCACTATTGCATATTATCCACCAGAGCCAGGGTGAGAGCTTTGCGACTCCTTAAAAATAAGGAAATGTTGATTTTTGCTCAAATGTAGCTTTTCTTGTAAATTTTTGCTTCTTGACAAAGGCCCAAATCTCACTGACAGAACAAGGCAGATCCCACCAGTGGTGGAGCCCTAGTTTGAAATCCTGGAGGACCATGCCGGTGAAAAGTTTGGGGGGGGGGGGGGAATCTCAGGACTGAGGGTACTGCACTTGTACTGAGGGCAGGAAATCAAACAGAATCTTTTCAAATTTGGGGATGGGAGAAGTGGGATTTTGAGTGGGGTGGGGGGCTGGTCTCCCTGGATACCCCATGACTCCACCACTGTAGCCCACCACAATATGTCCATTAGCTGAGAAGAGTGAACACCGAGTAACCCGGGTGACTCAACATGCTGAATGAGCCTCATGACTTGGTTGACAAATCCAGTTAGATTTTATGTACATCACTCTTTAAAATGTGGATCTCCACAATATATTTTGAAAAACCGAAAACCAAACCGACACAAGTTTTTGTACAAAACCGAAATGCAAATTTCAAAACCGCCCAGCCAGAGACTAGCCTAGAGGCTAAATTTAGGGAGAAGTCACTTCTCCCTCCCATGGTTTTAAGGAGAAGTGAGGTGAAAATAGGGAGAAGTGAGCAAAACATTATTTATCAAAAAGCTACGTCGAGTAAAGGGTTAAATTCAGTTTATCAAATTTACTTTTGCCAACCAAATGTTATTTCTCAAAAAGCTGCTTTAGGTAAAGGGTTAAAGCCCGTTTAGCAAATTATTTTTTTTGTCAATCAAATATTATAAAAAAAAACTGTTTGGTAAAGGGTTAAATTCAATTTAGCAAATTATATTTGCCAACCAAATTGTTCTCAAAGCTGTGTTAGGTAAAGGGTTACATTCAGTTTAGCAAATTGTTTTTGCTGACCAAATATTATTTCACAAAAAGCTGTATAGGTAAGGGTTCAATTAAGTTTAAAAGCTATTAGTGGCGGGTTAAATTCAGTTTAGTGAATTACTTTCGCCAACCAAATATCATTTTAATTCAGTTTAGAGAATCATTTCTTCCAGGCAAATGTTCTGTTATCAAGGAAGATAATTGAATTTGTCAGTTTGCTTTTTGCACCATTTATTTCTGTAACTTACTACTTTTTTGGTAATTTAGTAGGACCCTTATTGTGACCGCCACAAATGGAACACACCCAACAATAATTTTTAAAAATCACATGCTTCATACTCACAAGTACAAACTAAAAAATAAACATTATCATTACCAAAAATGTTGTTTTTAAATAAATACACTATAGGGCCTATAGCGAAGTTTGATGGTGGAAATCACTTTTGAAATGAAACATTAAAAAAGAACTTGAGCAATTTTCATCTTGTCATCTAACTTCATTCTACTCTAGTGAAAACTTGAATTGTCATAACGAAATCGTGCCGTGGTTGGTATTATTTAGGGGTTTTATGGGAAGTAAAATCAATATATTAAGTAATTCTTTAACCTGCCCAGTTATTTGCTTTCTCTCCACTTATTTTTTTTCAATTTCTTCCAAGTGAAGTTTGCAACGGAATCGCCGGAAATAACTTTTCTCAGCGACTTTTCAAAACTGTAAGGCGACTTCAACTTTGCCCAGAGAAAGAAATTGGGCGAAGATATGGTGTTAAGGGCGAAGATATCGCCTACTTCGCCTTGTAGGCTGGTCCCTGCGCCCAGCCCTACTGTAAGATTTGTTTCAGGCTTTTGTAATCTAGAGCATTTGCTCTTAACATGTCATCATTTGGCGTCTTGGTTTGTTTTTCGTTATATAGTGAACTTCGAACCCAGTATTTATCATTCGGGCAGCAGATCAGAATTTTAGTAGCCATATTCAGCCTGACCACTCACCAGTTCAGTTCCTGTGACAGTGTCTCATGTTAGCAGAGTAGATATGATTTTCTAAGCAATACAAGTAAATGTTGTGAGGTGTTGAATTGAACCTTTGCAGTGCAAGTCACAAACCTGTAAATAAGCAATCTTGTCATTTGCAGAATGAGGTCCCTAAAAAGTGAAATTGCAGATGCTAGTCCAAACAGTCAGCTTGAAGATCCCCACCCCACTCCACCCCCCCCCCCCCCCACCCCCCAGTTTATCCACCTGGTACCTCTGTTTAGGACTGCCACCAGATGAAAAATTTGGTAGTGCTGTGCAGGGTAGCATCACCAAATTCACCCTCTGTGGAACTCATTGTACAGAGGAGTCTGCTTATTTCCAGGCTCGATCTCCCATGGAAACCCCGGGAAGTGAAGCAGTGCTTGTTTACTGTGGTAAACAAGCTCTGTTTCGCTGGTAAAATAGGGCCCAGTCACTACTGCTTGGGGTGTGAGTCCTCTAAAATCGGCAACATGGGGTATAAACTTTATCTCCATGTTGTGGTCAGGATTATCCATTGTGCAGAAGTATGTGACCATGAACAACAATAAATAAATAAATTTCCAGGCTTGGTTCAAGATACATGATAGAATGTTGAATCCGTATAATATGAACGAAGTGAATTTTTTCCACATGTTAAGCAATTGACTGAATGCACCATTTATTGTAGTCAATAAAATAATTGCAAGTTAGCCCATCTTAAACTGCTTCCAATTTCTTTTTCAGTTCAACTTTGTCGGAAAACTGCTTGGACCTAAAGGATTCTCTTTGAAGAGGCTACAAGATGAGACTGGCACAAAGATGTCTATTTTAGGAAAAGGATCTATGAAAGATCGAAGTAAGGTAATCGGCTTTTTGAATAAATTTCTCTGAACATGTTTTTTATAGGGAAGCTTCTTTGTTTTATGAAAAAGAGTACAGATGGTCGACATTCTTACTGAAGCATGCCCAGTACACTTTGCCGATGTCAAAGGATGTGAAAATACTGAAATTTCAGGCAGCAAAATTTTAATGGAACTAGGAAATGAATGAGCTCATTGGATTTAGTCTGTCCTGTGTTGCATTATGGGGAAAATTTGCAACTGAAGGTCAGGATAAGCTATTGCGATAACTCACTGTCATCCGTGAAAATGGTGTTTGCCCCTCTCCAAAACTGCTGAACTGATTTCAGTTAATTTGTGGTGATAGTTTGTTCTGACATTGCATTTTGTTTTTGTTTAAATCAACTTGCCCAGCCCCCTTGGTGAGAGTAGGGGAAAATGCTCCAGAAGTGACTACAATGACTTTTTATTTGGTATGAGCTTCCTTTCGGGGTGTAAATTCAAGTTTGTTAAATGAAGTTCGTGGATCAACATTTGCATTTATGAGAGGGGAAGAATTTTGGTCCCGCAATTACGAGTTGGGCTGTTAACCATAAATTCAGTTAGGTTTTGTTATTGGGACCGAGACAATTACAGAAAACCCATCGTTGCGGTTTTCAACTTCAATGTTGAAAAACATGAATCAGGTCTTCATTTCTCGGGAGTAAACTGAAACCACCTGAAGTTAACTTTGCTTTCAAACTTCAGTCGCGATACCCCATTTTCAGAACAGCTGCGCTAATTGATATTACTTTCAAGCGTGGCATTCACCACAACAATAGGTGACAAAATTCTTAAGCACCTTGTTTTAAACGTACATCTGTTTAGCAAATGTGATTTCCTTTGCAGAACTGGAACTTTTCACTTGTTCCACATTTATAATTAAATATATTTATTTCTTCACATAATTTTGAAAGCTTGAACTCCAAAGCCAATATAATCTCAAAACACTTAGAACTCATCATAGAAACCAGAAAGTGTGTGTTATTTTATGTACATTTATTTATATATATATATATAACCCTGTAAAAATGTTTTTTCTACATTTGTGCTGAAATTAAAAATTAAGCTCCAAAGCCAACGTCCCAATCAGTTGGATGGAAGTTTATGGTTAGTGACCTATATGAGCGACTTTTACTCAATAATAGTTTTATGGTCGACATAATTTTTTGGAGTCTGCCGGGTTGAGTAAATGTATTGGGGGGAGGGCTATTTTTGCAACAGGCTGCAGGCCAAAAATGGTTTGCCCTGGAAAGCAGGTCTCTCTGGCTGGCGCCAAATACATCTTCCTACATGCAAATGCAATGCAGTATGTTTGTAATATAACCGAAACCAAAAACCTGGCTCTTCCAATGAAACAGGAACCGACCTGAAATTTGAAAACTGCTCATCTCCAATGGCAACTTGCCCTTCATTGAACATTGAATGCTGGGAGAGCAGTTTACACAGGCCCTCAGATTAGTCTTTTTGGTCAGAAATATGTGACCTTTTTTCACACCCATAAATATTTCTAAAAAAAAAAAGAATTCCCCAATTTGCAAGTTTGGAAATAAGCACACTGTCAGATGCAGAATGAGGTCCACAGGATGAATTTGGTGATGCTTCCCTGCTCTACAGGGTACCATCAATAAATTTACCCTGTGTGAACCTCAATCTGAATCAAGGTCTCAGGCCAAGGCAGAAAATATGAACCCATGGGATCCTAGTCCACTGTGGGTCTGCATCAGCACATTTACCATCTGGGGACCTCCATCTGCAAATAAGATTGCTTATTTCCAGATTTGCAATTTGCTGTCTCAAAATGGCCAAATCTGCTAAGTGACTTTACATACCAATAAATAAAGCAAGTTGGTGGCTGTATGTTTTTGTTTTTTCATGGAACATGTTCAAAAACAAACCTACAGTAACATTAATTTACTTGTGAAAAGGATAGCACCAAATGTGTACGACATTTCCATTTCTGTTAAAATATGTTGCTGCTGGCAAAGTTCTTAGACCTTAGTTTAGTAAGACCTCAATATTTCTCTTTGGCACACCCTACAGGGCACATTTATGACCAAATTGTTTGAAATCTGGCATGCTTGTTTGGGGTGACCTCTAGATGGGAGCTATTGATTTACTTCTATTTCCGTCAAAAATTGTTGCCGTGGCCAACGATCTTTGATGAACTTAGTGCAGTTATACAGTGGAATTCTGTTAATTGAATAGCCATTTTGCCAATGGAAATTATTCAATTAACAGGACTATTCAATTAACAGGAATTGTGTCACTTTCCTGTGTTCTAGAGATAAACTTAGCATTTAATCTATTATATCTTGTTTGACAGATCTCCATGAGCTCTTGTCAAACAAGTTATAATAGATTAAATGCCTGTATTGGATGTACTGAGACCAAATAGGTCTACAAATAAAGGAAAACTGGGGAGAGCCATGGAAATTTCTCTACAGGTTACCAGATTTTTTATTCAATTAACAGGAGTTTACTCTATAACCTCTATTCAATCAGCAGGTCAAATTTGTACTGAAGGTGTGGTAAATGGTTTTGTGTTGGGAAATTATATTCAATTAACAGGGATATACAATTAAGAGATCTCCAAATAAGTGGGCTTCACTGTACATCAAAATTTCCCCTTGGCACACCCTGCAGGGCATATTTGTTATTGGATCACTTTGAAACTTGGTATGCTTGTTCAGGGTGACCTCTAGATGGGAGCTATCGATTTTCTTCCTTTTTCGTCAAAAAATGTTGCCGTGGCCAACGTTCTTAGAACTTAGTTTAGTCAGACCTCAATATTTCCCTTTGGCACACCCAACAGGGCACATTTATGATCGGATTGGTTTGAAATCTGGCATGCTTGTTTGGAGTGACCTCTACATGGGAGCTATTGATTTTCTTCCATTTTCAACAAAAAATGTTGCCTCTGGCAACGACCTTTGAACATAGTTTAGTCAGGCATCAATATACACAGGGCGCATTTATGATTAGATCGGTTTGAAGCTTTGTGTGCTTGTTTGAGATGAGCTCTAAATGGGAGCTATTGATTTTCATCCATTTTCTGACAAAAAATGTTGCCACTGGCAACGACTTTTGAATTTTGTTCAGTCGGAGATCAACATATTCCTTTGGCACGCCCTAAAGGGCACATTTATGATCAGGATGGTTTGAAACTTGGTATGTTTGTTTGGGGTTACCTCTAGATGGGAGCTATCGATTTTCTTCCATTTCCGTCAAAAATAGTTGCCATTGGCAACAACCTCTGATGAACTTAGTAAAAACTTAGTGCAGTTAAGCATCAATATCTCCATTTGACACACCCTGCAGGACATATTTATGATTGGCTCGCTTGCAAACCTGGTGTGCTTGTGTGGGGTGACATCTATATGGGAGCTGTCGATTTTTTTCCATTTGTCAGTTTGAACTTAAGTTTAGTCAGACCTCAATATTTGCCTTTAACACACCCTTCAGGGCACATTTATGATCGGATCACTTTGAAACTTGGTATATGTGTTCGGGGTGACCTCTGGATGTGAGCTATTGCTTTTTTCATTTCCATAAAACATTATTGTCATTATCACCAGCCTTTGAACTTACTGCATTTGTGCAGCCACTTATCCCTTTTACACTCTCTGCAGGGTATATTTATGAATTTTCATAAAAAAAAACATTGCCACAAGCAGTGACCTTCTACTTAGTGCATTTGTGCATCAATATCTTCCTTTGGCATGCCTCAGAGGGAGCATTCATTATAAGGTTGGTTTGAAACATAGTATGCTTATGCAGGGTGACAAAGATCAGAGCTATTGATTTTCTTTTCATTTCCATCAAAAACTGTTGCTGTAAGCAACAATCATTGAATTTATTGCATTTGTGCATCAACATTCTTCTTTGACATGGCCTACAGGCCACATTTATCATGGGATTGTTCTTGAACTTGGTGTACTCATTAGGCAAGCCCTTTAGATAGGAGCTGTTGATTAGCAATCATTTCTGTGAAAAAAATTGCCATTTACAATAACCTTAACATACTGCATTTGTGTATCAACATTCTTCCTTTAGACAGTCTTACCGTTTACATTTAAAAATGCATGGATTGATGTCACACACAATGCTGTTTTGTTGAAATTTCAAATAGCATTGGTACCAGTAATCTTCAATTTTGCCATTTCATTTATAACTTACCAAGTTCAAGTTTGTCAAGTTAAGCTACAATGTCATTGACACTTTCATTGAAAAAGTTTCACCTAGTTTTTTTTTTATTGCAGGAAGATGAGTGTCGAAAGGAGGGAGGGAAGTATGCACATCTGAATGAAGAGTTGCATGTTTTAGTTGAGGTATATGCTGAAGCTACCGATGCCTACAACAGAATGGCTCATGCCCTAACGGAGCTGAAAAAATTTCTCATCCCTGTCAATGTGAGTGTTGTATTAAAATTACCAGTTAGTCCCATTTATGTGAAGGACAGCAAGTTGGTTTTGCCACACCAATAACAATCTACCTATCATGTTCAAGGTCTTTATGATCATTTAAGATTTTAATGTTTTATGCAGTGTCCACAATAAAAATGGACTTGACTTATAGTTTGATGAATGGCGGGTGTGCGGGCGTAAACAATTGGTTTCTGGATGGTAACTTGACTATGGTTGAATCCGCATTCGTGAAACTTAATTTGTAGGTTGGCCTTCGTGAGAGGAAGAACCCTTTTTTTATTTTGGACTGGCTAGATAAAGGTCAAGGTCACGGTGACCCTGAACACAGTAAGTCAAAACAACTGGTTTCCAGATAACGTGATAATGGTTCGGCCCACGTTCATGAACCTTCATAGGTAGGCATCAGTGAGAGGAAGAACCCTATTTATTTTGGACTCGCTAGGTGGAAGGTCAAAGTCAGTGACCTTCAATATGGTAAATTGTAAACAATTGGTTTCCGGATTGTAACTTGATAATGGTTTGACCCACGTTCATGAAACTTCATAGGTAGGTTTACCTAGAAGAGTTGAAGATCCTTATTTTGGGCTTGCCAAGGTCACAGTGACCTTGAACATAAATCAAAACCACTTTGTTTCCAGATGTTAATTTGACAATGGTTCCACCCACATTCATGAAACTCCAAAGGTAGATTGGCATTGGTGCAAGAAAGAGCCCTATTTATTTCGGAATCATTAGGTCAAAGGGCAAGGTCACCCTTCATATAGTAAATTGTGAACAATTGGTATCCGTTCAATAAGTTGATAATGATTAAACATACTTTTGTTATACTAGGTAGGTTGCCCCAGGGTATTTTTTATTTTCAAAATTTTGATTTTTTTTATATGCGGTTTTCTCCCCCTCCAGTAACATTAATTAGCCTAATTTAGCAATCGGTATAAATTGATTCGCAGTTTTAGACCAAGGTTCAACCTGCATTCTTTTTTATGGGTTTGCATCACTGACACACTAATAAGAGCAGAAGATTATTATTATTATTATTATTATAAGATTGCTTATCTCGATTTACTTATTCCCTCAAATCAGTCTGTGTCGCTGTTTTGTGACGGCAATTTCAAAGTCAGAATAGTTTGCACCATACACATACATTTTATGTTCAAGAAAAGTCAACATAAATACAACTGTGCGTGTTGGTGTAAGCTTCCAATTTGTTCAAATCGGGTCCCTGGGTAAGTATTTGGCCTCTCTATTGGAGTCCAAAATTTAACTTGGTGCAACATGAGGAAATTTTTTCAAAAAATATTCTTCAAATCCACCAGTCAGAATGCTTTCATATCTGGTATACAACATCTCTATGCGGTCAGATTCAAGTTTGTTCAGATCTCGTCCTTGGGTTAACCCTTTACCTAACATGAAAAGCAGACACCTGCAAACAAAATTCTTAAATAACTATTTTTTTTTCATTTTTTGCCTCAAAAACATAGGTTATGACACATCTGGAACAAGCTCAACGAGTAACCTATGTTTTTGAGACAAAAAATGAAAATTAATTGGCGATTTTTTTTAATAGCACTGACCGGTTTTGGCTGTTATGTTAGGTAAATGTTTAATATTGGGCCTATGGGAGCCCAAATTTTAACTTGGTGCAATATGAGGAAATTTCATTAAAAATCCTCAGACACACCAGTTAGAATCCTTTCATATTGGGTATACATCTCAAGGAGGGTCAGATTGGGTTGCTATTTGGTCCCCCCCCCCCCCCCATGGGAGCCCGAATTTTAATTTAGTACGACTTTCTTTAAAAAATTTCTGGAACATATTACAAGGTGTGTACATCCTTGAAAGTCTGTGAATTGCAATCTTACTCCTTGAATCTTGAAAATGCAGAAAATGTACTTGAAAAGTATTTGAAAATCCATCGGTCTCCTTGAATTTTGCCCTATATCATTTTTACCTGTGTAGTAGTGGCAGTTGAAACATCTTTCTTTTTTTTTTGTTGAAAAATAAAATTAATGAGCATAAATAATGAATAATCGATGTTTACCAAAAACAAGGAATTAATGTTCTGGCATTATTTAACTGGGTATCATTCTGTAAGCACCATAATTTGTTACAGTGCATTTTAGAGGCACCGTTTTTCTGCAATTTAGAAGGGTGAGGTAGAAGACATTTTTAATGTAGGCAAGGCTTCTAAAAACAGTTATTTTCCAAATGTACATTCAAAAAAAAAACAACCTTGGAAAATGCTGATATGTCCTTGAAAAGTACTGAGGGGGGGGGGGGGGGGGCACATTCAAATTTGTTAAAATTGGGCCCCTGGGTTAATATTTGGGCTCTCTATTGGTGGATAGGGGTGGGGTGATTTCAGTGAACATAACAACCTTTGGAGGTTTGGCATTGTTTATCTGCAGCTAATAGAATAGGTTGGAAGCAGTCAGACAGACCTATTATAATAATCTGACAAGGACACCAGAGTTATGAATAATTTCATGACTTCATTCCTCTATAGTGTTTCTGAACTAACTGAATATGACCCAACATACTACTTTGAACCAAGTTCAAGTGAGCGATTAAGGCCCCTTGGTGTTTTTCTGCTGGTCAGCTTGTAATTAAAGGTGTAAAGGGGTTACCCATCATTACCCACCAAAATTTAGTCATCTCCTGCAGTTCTGTTCTTTCATAGGATTTGTACGAGTATTTGGAAGTATTTGAATTCAAATTGATGTTTCAGACCCTTAAAAGTGCTCAAGAATTTTGCCGACCCGTCTCTTTTGACAGCTTGAGCCTCCCAAGTTTTTAAAGCAGAACCAAAATGTATTTCAGTATTATTTCCCCGCGGGAACCCCGGGAAGTGAAGCAGTGCCTGTTCACTGCGGTAAACAGGCTGTGTTTTACTGGTAAAATAGGACCCAGTCACCAGTGCTTGGGAGGTGCAAACCCTCTCTAAAATGGGCAATATGGCTTATTAACCCTCACCCCTGGTCTTGAGTTGATACGCATGTTGTGGTCGTGATTAGCCATTGTGCTAAAATATGTGACCTTAAACACCAATAAATAAATAAATATTTCAGTATTATTGATAGGGGAATGTCTATTTACCAACTAGAAAAACGCTGCCGGAATGCCCAAGTTGTTGAATTCGCTTTCAGGCATCTTTATAGAGATAGGGACTTTTCATTACAGTGGTTTGTATTTTTCAGGATTTTGATGAAATCAGGGCGCAGCAGTTTGAAGAGATGTTATATATGAAGGGTGAGGCTCCAGCCAGGGGGCGTGGAAGAGGTGCAGGTCCACCCCCGCCAAGAGGAGGTGGAAGAGGATCCCTATTAGCTGCTCCAGGAAGAGGTTCACCTGCTAGTCGGTAAGTTTATTTTGAACACTCCTGTGGGGTACACGAACGTTTTAGCTCACCTGACTGAAAGTCGGAGCTCATGTGATCAGTTTGTCGGCCCTCCCTCTGTCCGGCGTGAACTTTACATTATCGACTTCTCATAAACTACTCGGCTGAATTGAACCAAATTTGATATGCATGTTCCTTATATGTCAATCCAAGTTTGTTCAAATATATTTGCCACGCCCACAATGGGCATTCCTTTGATAGCACCCCATAAATTGTTTTCCAAAATTAAAAGAATTCTCCAAAACCATCAGTTAGAATCATTTCATAATTTGGTATATAACATCTCTAGAGGAGTCACATTCAAGTTTGTTCAAATTGGGTCCCTGAGTTCATACTTTGGCTCCCTGTCTGAGCCCAGATTTGAACTTAGTCACAATGCTTTTTTATCTGGTATCCTTGGTGGCAGGGTGTGGGGGCGCAAATTTAAGTTATTAAACTGCTTAAAACTTGGAATGTATGTCATGCTGAACACATATTTTAAAATATAACATAAGATTAATTTTCCAATGGTCCCTGTTGGACAAGTGGGGGGATTTGCAAATTATTCCCTCCAGAAATTCCCATTGCAAGGAATCGGTAAACATCGAACTGTTTGTGACATTTATCTTAAAATAGAAAAAAGATAATCAACATACCATGCACCTGTGATTTTCAAGCAACCAGGCCTGATGTCAACTTATTGAATACTAACTTTCATTTGATTATTCATGTCTAGTTGTTTCTGGTTTTATTGTCGACTGCTGCCGAAAACTGAGCCGGCAATGACTAGTCGTTTCAGCACTCTTGAGTAAACTTGACATGATATTGTGGTCACGATTGGCCTTTGTGCAGAAATTTATGACCTTAAACCAATAAACAGCGTGGTCAGGTGAGTGCCTCAGACCTCTTGTAGGGCTGAAACTGTCAAGGGATTTTTGTGATCGGTTAACTGTGCCCAAAGGTTGTTAATCGGTTAATCTTTGTCAATTCTGAAGTTTGTGTGGAGACTGTTTAGTAAAAGATATATTGTAAAATGTCAATGATCATTGACACAAATTGGTCTTTGGGTATTTCTGGTAAGTCCGTAAAGGAGACAATGTGACACTGAGAGCACAACCTAGATAACCCTTTACCCAACGCAGACGATTTCACAATTTTTTATTTTAAATATAATTTTTAGCCCGACTTTACAGTGAGAGCTATAGTAATGACTTTTGTCCGTCCGTCTCTGTCTTAACATTTTGAGTTTTGGTTCAAGTTTGTGGTTGACGTTTTTTTACTGAAGGTTCAAGTGTTTGTTTTTTTTTTTTTTCTTTTGTTTTTTTTCCTGTTAGTTGACATTTGGAGTTTTGGTTAATGGTTAAAGTTTTTTATTCAACCTTCAGGTACAGGCTATACCCGGTAGTTCTTGTCTGATCGTCACGAAATTTCATATGCAGGTTTTATGTCATGTCTACATGAGAACATCCCCTTTTGGTCGTCATCGGTCAACCGGTATGGCTGCCCGAGCCCAAAAACCTTTAGCACAGTCTACAGGTCATATTTATGGAGGGATTTCATTGTAACTTGATAGGTTGACTTCATATAATGTCTACATGAGAACGTCCCCTTTTGGGCAACTGTGATGGCATCAGGGGCCCGAAGACCTTCAGTACAGTCTACAGGTCATATTTATGGAGGGATTTCATTGTAACTTGATAGGTTGACTTCACATAATGTCTACATGAGAACGTCCCCTTTTGGGCAACTGTGACGGCATCAGGGGTCCGAAGCCCGAAAACCTTGAGCACAGTCTACGGGTCATATTTATGAAGGGATTTCATTGTAGCTTGGTAGGATGACTCCTAATAATGTCTAGATGAGAACGTCCCCTTTTGGTCGCGATCATTCAGCCTTGATGGCTGCCCGAGCCCAAAAACCTTTAGCATAGTCGATAAGTCATATTTATGGAAGCATTTCATTGTAACTTGTTTTTACAGTTTTGCTTAAAGTGTCTGGTTAAAAACAGACAGCCCCCCCCCCCCCCCCCCCCCCAGCCAATTACGCACTTTTTCTTTCATCAAAAATGCATTTTTTGGCACTTTGCCTAAACGCTTGCGGTTTAAAACCCAGACAAAACCCCCTCCCTTTGATTTATTTAGTGTTACTTATACACTGTAAGTGCACATGTCAATACGGCTTGGGCTGGAGGCTGTATTTATCAACCGATCTAAACGAAACTTCTTGGGTACCTTTGTTATCACCTTGGGACGAGAACGAGTGTTTCTGGGTGCGGTCCAAAATTCAAGATGGCTGCCAGTGGACATTTTGTACCGAAATTAGGTCCAATCAGTTTTTTGTCACAACTTCTATACAGCTCGTATTTTTTAACCGATCTTCGCAAAACTTCTTGGATACCTTTGTTTTCACCTTGGGACAGGAATGAGTGTGTTTTGGGGTGCCTTTGTTATCACTGCTATGAGAACAAATATTTTGGGGTTCAGTCAGACCCACTCTGGGACTCAAAGATTTCTTTTCTAGTTTAGCATCAGACTGTCACCCACCTTTACAGTACTTTACCTATACATTTGTTACAGGCTACGGTCAGTATTTATGTACAAGCCGTTACAATACTTTATATGTACCTTTGTTGTCGGGTCATTACCTAGATGTTTGTCATTGCTGTGTCACATACTGTACATGTACATGTCTTGACAAGTTGAGCTACAGTGTCATTGACACTTTCATTTTATAAATTTCACCGAATGAGAGGATGTAGCACGTGACTGAAGACTTCCATCATTTGGCGGCAGAATAAAATACACTATTTAATTGGCTGAATTCCTGTATTTTCACTCACATCGCCATATTAGGAAAGAGTTATTTTAAATAGGCTTGTTTAGGTAATTCATATTCATGAAGATAGGTCATAGATAAGCTTTTTTATTACTTGATAGTAAGTTCTCGTAGCTATAACGGAAGCAGTCTAAATCTTTGGTGATACATTGCCAATTGAATGAATTTGACAATATTTAACATTCGCAAAATGCGATTCCAAAATGAATTGCGTCGCTAAATAGGCGATTTGTATCGCCAAATGCGATGGCAACCCGGTTATTTTAAGGCCTGGCCAATACGGGCATATAATGTAACAAATTGGATTGAACACGAGCACGAAATTGTAAATTTTCGTGAGTTGGGTTAAAATGAACATATTTTGCCTCAGTTTTCCGAAAAATAGGGTTCTGCCGACTTTCCTGTCAGTCGTGGCCAATCAGAGTATAGTATGTCTGATGCTTATACCTAACAATCATTCCCGTAATGAAGGTGTCGACGGGCGAATTTCAGCATCGACTTTTTTAGTAATCAAGTTGAGGTCGACTAGTCGAACAATCGTTTCAGCACTAACTAGTACTGCTATGATACTAATGTTGTGTTTGTGGAGGGCAGAAGAGAATTGATTTTCAATTTGTGCAGGCCTGTTGCTAACTTTAAATAACACAAGAGCTCACGTATCGCTGAAGCAATACAATGTCCCCTACCGGTCTAATGAGCATTAATAATTATACAAATGTTATAACCTAGATGTGATCAGCATGAATTCCGTTGAAGCGTTTCCAAAAAGAATCCGGAAAACTGATATTTTGGCGCTTTTCCATATTTCCAAGGGCCGTAACTCACACAAGAATAATGCAATCAGCATGAAACTCAAACTTGCTCTGTAAGTCATCGTTCTATAGTAGGTTACCAAAAATGAAATCATGCGGTTAAAGCATTTCCAAAAAAAGTCTGGAAAACTAAATGGAGTCTGACAGACTGACGGATGGACAGAGGGCAAACCTATTGTCCCCTGCAGCGATGCCAGTAGGGGACTAAAAATGCAGGTTGTGGAATTTAATTTTATTTAAATAACTTTTTTTCATATTGCAGTGGAGCACCTCCATCCTCATATCCTCCATCAAGGACAGCTACTGGTAGGGGGGCACCAGCTCCACGTGGAGGACCACCAGGACGAAGTGCACCAGGTGCACCACCATCCCGAGGTAGACCAGCTGCCCCTCCTCCAGGAAGACCACCAGTAGAGACATATGATTATGTAAGTTTGTAAAAGTATTTCATGAACACAGTAGTTGTGTTTAACTTGTAGAGTACCAAATTAATTTTCAGTGGTCATTTGTAATGAGTATTTTTTTTTTTTTTCAAAGATATCGCACTACAAAAAAGCCTTAATTTAACAAGATGTTGCCTCTAAATTGTTTTGTTGCAATTTATTGGAGAGTGCCAGTTGGCACTCTCCAATAAATTGTAACAAAACAATTTTGTGTTAATATTTTTCTTTCAGTGCTGAGCCAATAGATTAGTACAAACAGTGTAAAGTCACTATAGTTGCTTTCGGCACTTTTTAAGAGAGCCCTGATAGTGGCTTCTATCACTTCACCGGTTTAGCAACATTGAGGCAGAAAGCCTTGATACATGAGAATTTCTGTCCATATTTGTGGACAACTGAAGATCATGTCGACAAACATTTTGATGGGTGGTTTGGGGCGATTGCAATACAGTCATCCTGGACAGGTCAAAATCTGTGGGTGGGCATTATTCCACGCATATAATTCAGATATCTGCTATGACACCTATCAAAATTTCCACCAATGAAGCAACAGTGGAAGTTCTCTAAAATGGGCAACATGAGAAACGATTGGCTGGCTTGGAATGTCTCCATGTTTTGTCATGGTTTTTGGGTGATAACTTTGCATTCAATACCTAATCTGATATATAGCCTTATGAACAAAAAAGATTGGTAAAGTTTGACTTTTGACGTTTATTAGTCAAGTAATGACAAAGTCAAACTCTACTTAATTTGATGAATGGGGGGCCAGCGTAAACAATTGATCTTGGGACGATAACTTGATAATGGTTTGACCCACGTTCATGAAACCTCTTAGGTTGGTTGGCCTCGGGGAGAGGAAGAACCATATTTATTTTGGATTCGCTATGTCAAAGGTCAAGGTCACAGTAAATCGTAAACAATTGGTTTCTGGATAACTTCACTTTGGTTGAACCCACATTCATGAAACTTCACATGTAGGCTGGCCTTGGTGAGAGGAAAAACCCTATATATTTTGGACTTGCAAGGTGAAAGGTCCAGGTCTCGACCCTGGACATAGTAATCAAAACAATTGGTTTCCAGACGATAACTTGATAATGGTTTGACCCACATTCATGAAACTTCATACGTTGGTTGGCTTTGGCAAGAGGAAGAACGCTAAATGTATTGGATGTGCTAGGTCAAAGGTGAAGGTCAGTGACCCTTCACATAATAAATCAAACAATTGGTTTCCCGACGGTAAGTTGATAATGATTAAACCCACATTTGTGCTGTCACAACTCTACATTGTATCGTTTATCCTTTCGGCATTTTTTGAAATAATATTGGCCTTTATTTACATAGAATGTAATATATTAAAAAATTGTACAGTTTGAACAGCTCACCATGGGTGTATTATGCACTGCCCAGTGGTGCTCGTTTTTTGTTGCAAGAATATTGGCACTTTTTTATCCCCTTAAAAACGCTTACATCTGGCACCTTTCCTTTAGAATCACTGAGCTGTGTGTTAGTGTGTGATGAAGTAATTATTCTGCAATATATGTTTAAGAATTGTTAAACATGTTTGCAGATAAACATTAGGTGGAATTTGAAAAACTTCCTGGAATGCGTTAAAGTATAGAACCTGAGAAACACAAAATAGAAAAAGCAGCAATAGTGTCATTACATTTAATGCCAACGACTGCAAGAAGCACCTACTCAAGGATGAGTGCTTCAAAACCAGCGAGAATCCATGTAGATTCTCGCTGCACCTCTGCAAGCATTCACATGAAAAGAATTGAGTTAATTTAACTCTTTACCTAACATAGCGGCAGCTAATTGATTGATGCAAGACTAACATGACGCAAAATAACATTCCATTTTGTCAATAAAATTGTACAAATATTGCTGCCATTGGAACCAGCTCATATTTGTAAGTTTTTATTGGCAAATATTGTTTATTTAAATAATAATGAATTCAGTTTGTTTCAATGAGGAAATTCCTTAAAAAAATCTCTCCGAGGGAACCAATGGGGTGGCAGTCCTCTAAAATGGGCAATATGGATATAAACAGTTGGATGGACTTCACACAATTGGCTGGAGTTTATATTAGGGTCCTTCAAATATTCAGTTCGTTATTGATACCATTCGTCTGCTTCGAGATCAATCCTGAATCAGTATCAAGATTCGATTTTTTCGAATCTCTTACTAACTTCCAATTTGTTACATTTCAAACAAAAATTGGATAAAGTTGACAGACAATTCATTCATGTAGGCAGAGTTCAATTTCACATTTAGTTGACTAATTGACAACGGTTGGGGGCGCGGTGGCTCAGTTGGTAGAGGTGCAGGCTGCAAGCCGAGAGGTCCTCTGTTCGAATCCCACCTGCGGCAACCGCGTTGTGTCCTTGGGCAAGACACTTCACCCCGATTGCCTACGTGGGGGCAACATGATGCTGTGTACTGAGGCGTACTGCACGTCGATGGTGCGCATGTCTTCAACCAATCTAACCCTGCCTGTGCTGCGGTGCAGAGTTCAGAGTTACGATGTTGGAGAGCTGACAGCTGCTCGTCGTTGCTCGGTGGTTCTCTCCGGGTACTCCAGCTTCCGCCACCCGTAAAACTGTCACGGTCACGATTAGCCATTGTGCATAAGTATGTAACCTTAAACACAAATAAATAAATAAATAATTGACAACGGTTAATTGTTATGTGAGTAGTGAATTTTGCCCAGAAAATTATCTATAGTTTTAGTTTTTGAAGGCTTGTTACTATTCACTTAAGAACGTGAATAGTAACAAATTAAGCCTTCAAAAACTAAAACTATGGATAATAGGCCTACCTGTTTCAGCGACGGTGCTACAGAGAATATTTATTTATTGGTGTTGAAGGTGTCGAGTCAGTCTTGTCATCACAGTGCACCGTAACTTCTGTTTGATGCAATATGAAATAACTTGTCTATTAAGATTCGATTTTCGATTCATTTCGAAAAAAAGTGATTCTACTTCATATCAATGTTGAGGTCATGATTAGCCATTGTGCAGAACATATGTGACCTTAAACACCAATAAATAGGTTTGATATGCGGCAGCCTTAGATGGTTCAGATTTCAGCTTGTTCAAACCAAGACTCTGGTCATATTTGAGCTCCCTGTGGTGTCCTAACTTTAGTAAAATAATCCAACTTGCAATATGAGGACTATTCTTTAAAAGGTTATCTTCACATTCACGTTTATTTCATTGCATAGTATTGACACTCTTAGTATGGCGAGATTAAAGTTTGTTAAAATCAAATCCCTGAAGTTATACCTGAGAAATATTCTTCAGAGATCTTCAGACCCAACAGGCAGATTCTTTTGATATTTGGTATATACTATTACTATGACTCGTAAATTAAGTTTTGTTCAAAGTGTTACTCTTGTTTATCAGGCGAGCAATTAAGGCCCCTTGGGGCCTCTTGTATTCAATGAATGATTTTTAACTAGAATCATTCCTAATATTTCTACAACATCAAGGTTCAAGTATGTCTTTATGAAGTTGAAATAGTAGTCAGTTTTGAATGAGCCATCATTTGGGACAAGTAAGGCCCCTCCCCCCCCCCCCCCCTCCCCTTCCGAAGTCAGTTATCTTCACAACACACTTAAGTTTAAAATCTTATGGTTTTTATTTTTTCCATTTAAGAGCTATGGATCCGAATCATATGCCGAACCAGCTGCAGCTTATGAAGATACTTACGATCAGTCATATGGACAGAGGTATAGTTGGATTTTGATACCATACCGACCCGTCAGTAAACCCACTCTTGTGGATAAGTCCACCCCCCAACTTTTTTAAAAAACATATTTTTGGGGGTATTGCCCCCAAAATAAGCCTAACTCATATTTCTCTGAATTAAAGTTTTGACCACTGGTGCCGGTTTTCACGAAAATGTGCACTAAAATTTCAATTGTTCAATCAAAATAAAATTGTGAAAGTGTTTTTTTCTCAATTTAATTTTTAGCTCAACTTTGGCGAAGCCAAATTTGAGCTTATGCCATGGCCCGTCGTCCGTCTGTCCGTCAACAATTGGATACGGCTCGGGCTAGAGGCCGTATTTATGAACCGATCTTTACGAAACTTCTTGGGTACCTTTGTTATGACCATGGGACGAGAACGAGTGTTTTTGGGTTTGGTCCGAAATTCAAGATGGCTGCCAGCCACCATTTTGTAACGACGATGCAGAAATCTGTTTTTTGTACAGAACTTCCATATGAAAGCTATGATTTGAATAATTTTTTGTATGAATGTTTAGTACCATGGGATACATCACATATAATACGGGTTTTTTTCTCGTGCAGAAATTATGCAAATTAGATAAACTTTGATTTTTTCAGTGCTACTTGCACATAGTAAGTACACATGTCAATACGGCTCGGGCTAGAGTCTGTATTTATGAACCGATCTTCACGAAACGTCTTGGGTACCTTTGTTATCACCTTGGGACGAGAACGAGTGTTTCTGGGTGCGGTCCAAAATTCAAGATGGCTGCCAGTGGCCATTTTGTACCGAAATTAGGTCTAATCCGTTTTTTGTACACAACTTCTATACGGCTCAGGCTAGATGCCGTATTTATGAACCGATCTTTACGAAACTTCTTGGGTACCTTTGTTATTACCGTGGGATGAGAACGAGTGTTTTCGAGTGTGGCCCGAAATTCAAGATGGCCACCAGCAGCCATTTTGTACCAAAATTAGTGCAATCAGTCTTTTGTACAGAACTTCTGTATGAAAGTTCTGATTTGAATAAATTTTTGTATGAATGTTCAGTAAAATGGAATACATCACATATAGTACGGGTTTTTTTCTCGTGCAGAGATTATGCAAATTAGATGAACTTTGATTTATTCAGTGCTACTTATACTCTGTAAGTGCACATGTCAATACGGCTTGGGCTAGAGGCTGTATTTATGAACCGATCTTCACAAAACTTCTTGGGTACCTTTGTTATCACCTTGTGACGAGAACGAGTGTTTCTGGGCGCGGTCCAAAATTCAAGATGGCTGCCAGTGGCCATTTTGTACCGAAATTATGTCCAATCAGTTTTTTGTCACAACTTCTACACAGCTCATATTTGTGAACTGATCTTCACGAAACTTCTTGGGTACCTTTGTTTTCACCTTGGGACAGGAATGAGTGTGTTTTGGGGTGCCTTTGTTATGACTGTGCTATGAGAACAAATATTTTGGGGTTCAGTCAGACCCACTCTGGGACTTTTTTCTAGTTTAGCATCTGACTGTCACCCACCTTTACAATACTTTACCTATACATTTGTTACAGGCAACGCTCAGTATTTATGTACAGACCATTACAATACTTTATATGTACCTTTGTTATCAGGTCATTACCCAGATGTTTGTCATTGCTGTGTCACATACTATACATGTACATGTCTTTGTCTTGACAAGTTGAGCTACAGTGTCATTGACACTTTCATTTTTTTTATTATATGCTACATGACATTGTATTGCACAATATTCAGACCAATTCAACTGAAAACAGTTTCAAATCAATAACAAAAAGCTGCTGGTCGTTCCTTCAAGGCAACGTCATGCCCCAAGCCTAACATCATTTAGGAAGCTACTGAAAAAATTTGTGTGGACCTGAAAATATTTTCGCTCGTACAAGCGCTCGTGAAAAATAAAACTTGCAGGTCCACATTCTTGAGATAATTCCAGATACTAAAATAGAGTAGATTTTCTTTTTTATTTCATGCTACGAGACATTTTATTCCACAATATTCAGCCCAATTTGACCCCAAATGCATGTTTCAAAACAAAGATCAGCCAATTGCTCCTTCAACTCGACGTGATGCGGCGTAGCGAGACGCCATTGTGGAAGCTACTGAGGGATATTCCTCGATATCCATTGAGTCAATGGATATTGAAGCATCTTTTAGATTATTTGCAATAATTCACAGGCTGGCATATAATAAAATAAGAATTTCTTCTTTTTTTTTTTTTTATAGCGAAACCGAATTTTACGATTATGGTCATGGTGCCGGGGCTTCAAATTCTTACAATGATGGATATGGTAAGTAAAAATTAATATGCTCAGTGTTTCGTGATCTCATGTGGATCACTTTGGTCAGCAATTAGACCAATCTAAAGGCCTGTCCTACTTCTGGTGCTGCATGTTGAGCCCTATAGGACCAAATTTCAATTTGATTACTTTTTACTGCAACATGACAGGTGCAGTCTATCGGTAACTAAAGCTATATATGGGCAGTGTGCAAAATTTCAAAAATTACTCTTGCTGACTTGACTATTCATGTGGGTTGGAGATGAGTAAAAATTCTTGGGAAACTGCTTTTTTTTTATCATTAATAAGTATTCATATATTGCATGGAATTATATATATAGCCTCTCACGGCAAATTTCTTAAAATCTATCAAGACACAAAGGGCTGCTTAACTGGTAAAATGCTAGAAGCCCATATTTGGGCTTTATGAACTGCAGGTACCTAAAGTTAAAGGCTTCATATTCTCTGGATGTCCTTCATATTATCTTGTAAGTAAAATTACTTCATCTCCATCGATTGCATTGTTACAATTGATGGGAGAGTGCCCATAGGCACTCGTCCATAAATTGTAACGACAGAAATATGTGAACAAATCTTAAGGCTGAGAAAAAATTTAGCACTCCACTAGTTAAGTGACTCAGACTTTACCATTCAAGATGCAACTTTTGGCTAACCAGTCATCCGTTCGCATAGATTTAAATTTGTGTAACCACCACGCGAATGAAACGAGCATTCTCGTCAAATTTTGCACACTGTGTAGGCCGCCCAAATCCTGCCAATATTTACATAAAAACTAGATCAAGTCCACAAGTTTTCGATTGTCATTGTGGAGCAAAATGTAGGAAATTCTTGTGAGTGTTAAAAACAAACCAAACTCTCCGTTATTCCCTTTATGGGAACATTCCTGTAATTTGGGAACTAGTTTACTACTGTTAGTTTCTTGGAAATTAAAAGCCTGTTTTGACTGAGCCTCTGGTTTTAATAACCAGAGAATGACTGGTCAATAAGGATTCATTTGCAGTCTCTGAATTGGCAAATGTTCCGGTGTCAGATGTTTAACTGATCTCTTGTTTGGCAGTGCACTGATCTCTATTGCACAGGATATAGTTCTTTAAATATTTGATCGATTGTAAGGAATTAATTGAACATGCTTTTCTGATGTGTGCTAGGAGTTCAACTGACGTATTTTTCCAACTAATGTTTAAGCCCAAGATTTTGACAGTTCTTGAAAACTCCTTTGCTGGACTAAATGTTATAATATATTAAAACATCTTATTAAAACATATCATTCCGACCAGTAAATTTTGAGATGTGACATATAGTTGATTGTATAAAAAATGTATAAAGTTTCAACTCCCATATGTTTGCCTCAGATTCTTGACTTCTCAGAAGCAATATCAAATTTATCACTTAATGGAACATTGTGGGTAATTTTGGAAAGAAGACATTGAATTTGAAGCACATTTAATATCGATGTGGATGTTCCAAAATTATAAGCAAATTTTACAAATATAGCGACTCTTGGAGTTTAGCCAAGTCGATTGTATTTTGACCCGAACTGATACTAACAGAATTTTTTGGTTTTGGCTTTAAATTGATATTTCAGCTTCAGTGTATAGCGAGTTAAACATCCAAAATAGTTTTATAAATTAATGCAATTCATATGTTGGCGGGGCTTCTGTGAAACAGGATCAACAGGATTGCAATTAATGCATACTTGATCATTGAATGACAAACATCGGCGACATCTGCCTAGTTCACACACAAGATGCCAATGGCATCTTCTGTGTGCAGTAGGCCGATGTCACCTGTGCGTGTAATTCATCCTTACAACCCCGGGAAGTGAAGCAGTACCTGTTCACTGCGGTAAACAGGCTCCGTCACCAATGCTTGGGGGATGCAAACCCTCTCTAAAATGGGCAACATGGCTTATTAACGCTCACCTCTGGTCTTGAGTTGATACTCATGTGGTCATGATTAGCCATTGTGCACAAATATGTGACCTTAAACACCAATAAATAACTAAATACATCCTTACAATATTTTCAGTTTCTACTTCTTGAGTATAGCTTGTGATCCCTTATTGTAACGGCCTTGCTCCATGGAGGTGACATGAGCAAGGTTTCCGAAAATAGGGTAAAAAGTTAATTTAGTTGTACAATAAATGGATTGTTGTTAGGAAAATATAAATCAAGAAAATATCTTCCAATCAGGTGCATTGTCATTGTAGTTAGAATGAGCCCATTTCAACATGGGATGAAAAACCATTTTGGAAGAAAAAATTAAATTTAAGCAATTTTTTGGCAAGTATGGTCTTCCAGTCTTGTAAGATGAGTTTTAAAATTGGTCATTCTTTCTTAGGCATGTGGAATTATTTCTGTTGTATGACTTTGTAGTCTGTTGTTCTAACAGCTTTACAAGTTATCCATGCTGAAACTGATTGACCAGAAAGAATTGTGCAGAACCATAGTGCTGATGTGGCTTCATGTTACATCAGTCTCCAGTTTCTGCTACAACTTACCAGTATTGTTCTGTTTCTCCGCACAGATATCATGCAGGAGTTTGAAACATTTGGTGCTTGACCTCGTTTTCGAATTTGAATCGATTATTTACAAATCTTGTAGGGGGCGTGGTTGCGTTGCGGTAACCGGTTCTCGTCAGATCACCGGAGTTAAGCAACGTTGAGCCAGGTTAATCCTCGGATGGGTGACTGTCTGAGCGATCAATTCGGACTGCCGCGTTGCGTCCTTGGGCAAGGCACTTAACCCTGATTGTCCACATGGGGGCACGATTAAGCCGTGTACTAAGGTGTACTGCATGTCGATGGTGTGCATGTCTCCAACCAATCTATCCCTGCCTGTGCTGCAGTGCGAAGTTGCGATGTTGGGTTAGCTGGCAGCTGCTCGTCGTTGCTCTGGTTCTCTCCGGGTACTCCAGCTTGCTCCACCCGAAAACTGTCACGGTCACGATTAGCCATTGTGCATAAGTATATGACCTTAAACACGAATAAATAATAAATAACAAATCTTGTATCTATCGGTATCTTTCAGTGAATTATTACAATTCACAAGTGTGTATAAATTTCTTCTCATTAATGTGTTTTGTGAAATTGACTGATAAAAATCTGAAATATGCTAATATTCTCAGGCTTTTATTGTCATCCTTGAAAGCCTTGAATGTGAAGTCATTTTCAAGGCCTTAAAAATGCATGAAAATTGAAATTGAAGAGGCTCCTAGAAAGTCGTTTATTTTTTAGCTTAACTTGACAAAGTCAAGCTTCTTTACCACAGGCTGCACCTTGTAGTTGTGTAGATAACGTCCTACTTTGGTCACGATCAGTCATCTGTGACGGTTGCGCTGGCCTGAAAACCTTTTGCACATTCGACAGGTTGTATTTATGAATGGATTTCATTGTAACTTGGTTGGATGACACCGTATAATGTCTAGATGAGAACGTCCTATTTTGGTCTGTTTAGTCAACCGAGATGGCCATAGGGACATGTTACTTAGATTCCTTCAGCACAGTTGATACATTTATGAAGGCATTTCATTGTAAATTGGAAGTATAACTCGGTATAATGTCTAGATGAGAACATCCTATTTTGGTCATGACGGTCAGCCGTGATGGCAACACAGGCTCGTGACCTAGATTTGTTCAGCACAGTCAACCGTTCATATTTGTGGAGCGATTTCATTGTAACTTGGAAGGATAACTATGATGTCTGGATGAGACTCCTAATTTGATCACGATCAATCAGTTGTTACCACTGCTTGGGCATATGACCTAGATTTGTTTAGCGCTGTCTACAGGTCGTTTTTACAAAGGGATTTCATTGTAACTTGGTAGGATGACGAGGTATGATATAAGATTATTTTGGTCATGATCGGTCGACCATGATAGCCAGACGGGCACAACCTAGATTCCTTTAGCAAAGTCTACGAGTCATATTTATGAAGGGATTTCATTGTAACTAGTTATGATGACTCGTTTTGGAATGATTTTACTGTAACTTGGTAACTTTTGTTGGCATGTGTTGACTACAAGGGCCGCAACCCAGGCCTCAATTCTTTCGTACGTTGTGTCCTTGGTCAAGACACTTTACCCCCATTGCCCATGTGGGGGCACGATGACGCAGTGTACTAAGGCGTACTGCACGTCGATGGTATGCATGTCTTCAACCAATCTAACCTTGCCTGTGCTGCAGTGCGGAGTTACGATGTTGGGAAGCTGGCAGCTGCTCGTCGTTGCTCAGTGGTTCTCTCCGGGTACTCAGGCTTCCTCCACCCATAAAACTGTCACGGTCATGATTAGCCATTGTGCATAAATATGTGACCTTAAACATCAATAAATAAATAATTCTTTCGTAGTCGGTACCTCAAATTATTCTTGTTGAAAACATAACATGTAGGGAACAGAAATTAACATTTTCAAATATCGCTATTCTTTTCTTATTTCATAATCCTTTTCATAAACATTGAACATTATCCTTATCAAATATAACACGGTCAAGTTAAGCTGCAGTGTCAATGACACTTTCATTATTTTGCTCTCTGAAATTGAAGCTTATTGATTTTATGGCCTGTATATAATTAACCAACAGCAAACTTGCATTAAAATAAATTTTCAGGATGCTAATTTTTCCAACAATGTAACAAGGACTTTAACCACTGTCTTGTTTGACAGCTCCTTGAGCTCTGTCAAACAAAATTGAATTGGGAAATTCCTAGTTGATGATGGTAAACATTACTGCTTAAAATTGTTATTTTGACTGTTGAGAGGCTTTATGTATAACAATCACTTCGAATCGAAAGAGTTGCGGAGTATCAAAACAAACTTATTTCAAAGAAATCTATTAACATGAATTGCAGGTCTTGATCAGACTTATTAGCTATTGATCGATGCCAAAAAAGGTCTTGAGACTTAACAGAAAGGTTCTTGAAAATGGCTTAATATGGTAGCCTGGTATTCTTCACTCCTTTTTTGGATTGATAAACACTTGTGCTACTTGCTATTGCCATTGAGCCTCAAAAAATAGACTTCATTTTCCACAAAACTTATCAGATGGGGTTCACCTTCATCGAATTCAAATTATGAGTTTACTCTTCGACTCTGTTTCTTTCCTAATTGTGTTTATTGGGACAGGGAGTGGCCCAGTGCAACTAAATAGGCTTTAGAGTTAAAGAATCTAAACACTTTTCATGAACTGAGGTGTCCAAAAATCGTGAAAGATCTCACGATGTGGTCATCTTTTTTTTAACCCTTTACCTAACGAATCGCCCACATCCGCCCACGTAATATGGAAATTCAGCAGTTGAAAAAATATGATTTTTAAAAAAAATTCAACAAAACCATATCATGTGACCCCACGTTGGAACGAGCTCGATGAGCTCGTTCCAACGAGGGGTCACATGATATGGTTTTGTTGAAATTTTTTGAAAAATTTAAAAAAATGAAATTTAAAATAATAAATTTTGATATAGTCTGTGGTGGGTAAAGGGTTAAGTCCTGCCTTGATCAGTTAAGAGATATACACAGTGTGTGCATGAAAAATGCTTTTTGTAAATTGTCGGCAAGTCATGAAGAAGTTTTTTTTATGTATTTAGGGTTGTGTAAAAAATAAAAATTGCACCATTAACTTTGCCATTTACTCAACATGGAAGGCAGACACAATAGTTGCAAATAAAATTCATGAATAAATCACTTTTTTCATTTTTTGCGTCAAAAACATAGCTCATGACCCCTCATTGGATGAGCTCACTTCATTGAGGATCAAAAGCTATGTTTTCGAGACAAAAAAGTAACGTGCATAGTACTGGGCGATTTTTGGCCATTACATTTTGGTTAAAGGATTAAGAGAACAGCGAAAACCGCACATGGCTATTCATAGAAAATTGCCATTCAAATAATACATCCATTATTGATATTCATTTTCATCTCGGTTAATATTGAGAGCTGGATTTAGATGGGAAATAAAACTAACACTGGTGGTAGTATAGGATAATGTTTTTTTTTTTTGATTTTCATCAAGCTATTATATTGCAAAATACACTGTTGGAAAGCTATTGAGTCATTATGAATAGGGTTACATCAGAGCCATTTAATCTGAAGTCAAAATTTTAAAGTAGATTGGTTGCCTGTGGTAACCCTGAGAACTGGAGCAGTGCTTGTTTACTGTGGAAAACCAGTTTTCCTGAGAAATTAGAACCTAGTAACACCTGGGGTGAAAGTCCTTGATAAAAAAAATAAACAGATGAGTACCAGAAGCCACTATCGTGGCTATTGTACTAAAAGCTGCTATAGTGGCTTTACACTATACACGTTGGCTTGTTTGCTCAGCAGTAGGAAAAACATGTTAATATAAAATTTTTAACTATTTATTGGAGAGTTCTAACAGGCACTCTCCAATAAATGCTGAAAACATTTGTAAAAGAAAATGTTGCTGAACTAAGGCTACCCTTGCTGGTACAGTAGAGCCATTTTTGCCATGGAAAAGTGGTCTCAAAACAGGTCTCTCATGACCGGTCAATTTGTAAACAACCAAATGGTACAAGGTCACTTGTCTATCAAGACAGGTGGTCTCTCAAGATGGGTTTCACTGTAGCATGTTATCTTTGAAAACTAAAAATACTTCTGTTAGAAATCACCTTTGTAAAATTATGTACTCTAGAAGTCAAAAAAAAAAAAAAAAAAAAAAATTTGTGTTGGGTAGAGGGTTAAGTTCATCACATGTTTAAACTGGCCAGTTCTCACCATGTGTGAAAGAACAGAGGGCCAAATGCCCTGAAAAGTCTGAATTTGCTTTCATGCACATAAACATTGAAAAGAGAATATTATCAGAAGTGAATTGAGCACCTTTGTTGAATTTTGATTTTCAAAACCTTTTTTTTTTAAAACTTTTCAGGCGACTCGTGGGGTGGCCAGTCCACAATGAAGTCCCCACCAGTAAGAGCAACAAGGGGTACATCACACAGAGCTCATCCATATGGCAGCAGTCGTGGAGGATATTAGTTCAGCAAGATGCCTTGTATTCTTGTATTCCAGGACAGCTCATTCAAAAGTGAATTCATTGGGTTCTATCACTATTTGAGGTACGAACAAGAGTGGGTACCTCATTGGGAATTTCAAGACATTAAATTCATGATTTGAAATCATAAACTAAACTTTAAAATGAAAAACAACAGTAGTCATAATCGGTACCTTTAGTCAGTGGTTGAAGATTGTGAAAGTATCATTTTAATGTATATAGAAAAATCAAAACATTTTAAATGTCGGGTCATCTAAATTCATTTGTGTATGTTGTAAACTTCAGTGTATAGTGGTCCTCATAAATAAAAAGACCAAGATAAACTTTGTTATTAATTCTCTTAATTTTAACAACTTTATCATAAGGCCCCACAAAGTAGATCTGTTTCTCGGGCCATTTTTTTTTGTAAAATTGTGTGTTGTTGGACGGTACTTATTTTTGTAATTATTTCTTTGCCATCAAAAGTTCATGTTCTTGGTTTGTTTATGTTTTAGACCTCATAATCTATAGAATAGCATTGATGGTGGTGTATTTCATCCCTTAAGTGCAAGAAGGCTTTGCAATGCTAAAGCATTGCGAAGCCTTGTTGCACTGAAAGGACAAATGTTTCAATTTTATTAACTTGGTAAAATATCAGACATAAATCAGCAAGAACTATATAATTTTTCATTTTTAAATTTGTATTGGTAAAAATGAGAGCATGTGGCAGCCAAAAGGACCATGCAGGAGAGCCTGAGAAACAGATTTTTAACTTTTAGGCCTAACTTGTCAATTTTTTACAGGCTAAATGGAAAACTAGGCTTTCAGTTTATTGTACAGGGTTCTTAATTTTGAAATTCTTGAAAAAGTATGGAAATTTGTGTCTAAAGAAAAAAACATGGAAAAAAATTCAGTAAATGCCCAAGGTTACTGAAGAGGTATGGAAATGAATTCTTTGAACAAATTTTAAATATTTGAACTAGAAAAACGCCATTAAAATTCCTAGTAATTTAAGTTACTCGAACAAGCTGCTTTACTGAACCACAGGCATATAAAGCAAGAACATTCTTGCAAAAAAGTCTTCGTGGTATTTAACCATCTGAAACAATGACAGGATATAGCCATGGTGGTGTTGGTCCATCCATCCCGCAGAGGAGTTTGTTCTGCACTACCATTTGAAACTAAGCTTGACTTTTGGACTGATTATGATATCTTTTTGGGGTCATTGTAACAAAGGTCAGGATGAGTGACCTTTAACTTTATATGTTTTTGCGAGTTGGTTTCCACCCCTTAAAATATCGCTGGGCCACTTGAAACCAAACTTAACGTGGGTTGGGTTTGATGAGAGGTCAAACCCCGATAATTATTGGGTTATTGTGCCAAAGGTCAAGATCACAGTAATCTTTGACTTGCTACAAATTTTTTCCTGATTTTAAATTACTGCTGGGCAGATTGAAACTAAACATGGCATTAGGGTTGGGTGTCTTGAGAGGAAGAACCCCATTTTCATTTTTGTGATCAAAGATCAAGCTCCGTGATCTTTAACTTACAAATTTGGTGTTTGTCTTCGTCTGTTTTGTTTGGATGCCTTCCAAATTTAAACTAAAGATAAAAAAAAATCCTTAGTTCTTATTGGTCGGCTTTTATTTTAACTGGAAACAAAAACAAATTAAATCATTTTGTCCACACCTTCACATTTTGGTTCAAGATTGACAATGGGTGGAGGCTGAAAAGGACATGCTCGCCAACTTTCAATAACAGTATTAAGCCTCAAAATAAAAAGTACTTCATTTTCAGTTTACCTTAGTGGTAAATTTGTGAAAATTTTAACTTGAACGGTTGTATGAAATCTGAATATAGTTTCATAAGTTGCACCTTTACAAATAGGAAGGTTGGACCAGAAATCTTGTCTTGTCGGACCTCGAATATTTGGCTCCTGTGCTTGACTCAGTTAAAGATGTACCTTTTTTTAAATTTCAAATGTCATGTGTTGAAAAGCTGTAGAGTAAGCAAAAAAAGGAAATGAAACTTGACCATGATGATGCATAAAGTCTGAATGAGTACACCTGAAAAGCGATGAGTAAATGATTTGTTAAAAGAAAAATAAAATTGCAAATTTGAACATTATTAATAGTAACTTTTTCTCAACATAACTTTAATGAAGTTACAGAACATTTGATTTTATGTACAGGTTCAGTATCATTTCCATACTGTGGAAATGCCAGGAGGTTGAGCAATGCTTGTTTATTGTGGAAGACAAGATCTTTTTACTGGTAAAACAGGGCCCAGTAACCAACAATGGAGTGGAGGTGTGAAAGTCCTTTAAAGGCACAGCATTTGTATAAATGATTGTCTGTTACTTTGTTGCGGGCATGATCAAGCTATCGCTGCAGAAACTGACCATGAACAATATCTTGATAATTATTTCAACATTTGGCTGCACTGCAGCAATGCCGCTTTAACTGGAAAGCAACATTTTGAGTCCTGAACATACTTGACTGAAATAGTGCCAACAGGGTTTGAAAATGAAGTTCATTCCCCTTGAGTCAAGTTTTCTCCAGCCCATGTTATATATCGGAAAAAACAAATATGTGGTAAAATTTCAATGATTTTTGCCATCACACACTGGCTTATATGTTTAGGTCCAAAACAATTTAAAATTGGTCCAAAACACCAGCATCTGGTGACCAAGGCAATCAATGTTGGCTCACTGTATTTTGTGGCAGATTGCTCAAATTCATTGGCACACAATGCCAACAAACTTCCTGCCCTGTTAATCTTATGAAATTTTCTGATATTTCCAATTGCAATGGTACAAAATGACTAAATCACAACCCCCCACCCCATTTCTGTTTCCGGCTGAGACGTGCAAATCGGATTCATTTAATTATCCAACAATGTTACTTGCATGTTTGTGGTTTCAGAATGGGAGCATAATTGTCTCACTGACACTAAATCAATTGCTTGTACAAAAGCCGGAGTTTATACACTGGAGAAATGTAAAGTTGAGATCAATCTTGCCCTAGTTGTGTAATTATTATACCCCAACCTCTGTTGGAGGTTTTGGTGGGCATATAGTCTTAGGCTCCTTCCTTCCGTACAAACCTTTTGCATTATAACTAGTGCACAGGTTGTAAGAATTTGATGCCCTTTGGTGTGGCAAGAGACCAGCATGTTGAAAGGATCTCCACGTTACTGGTTTTGTCTATGCATTATGGGCCTCCTTATACTCCTAAAAATTATTTGAAAGCATTATTACTCAAAACATTTTGACAGATTTTGTCTAGTGAGAGACCTGGATGGGGAAAAGACGTTTGTTTTATTCATGCATACATACCAGAGTTATGACCTTTGATAACTGTGGAAAACTGAATGTTTTGCATAAGAACTTGAGCATCAGTTGTTGGATTTTTATGTCCTTTGGTATGGTGACAGGACAGCATGTGGAAAGGTCCACACATATGTACCCAAGTTAGGGACCTTTCTACACTTGGAGAATGACATACAAATGTTTCACATCATAACATGCATATGTTGTCGAATTTTAATGTCCTTCAATATGGTGCTAGACCCGCAGGGGGAAAGGATATCTGCATGTGGCAGGTTTTGTTTTTTGTATGCATACTAAGTTATGTCCCTTGTTTTACTTAAGAGAATTGGATTGACCGGGTCACCCAGCCTGGCAAGTTTTAGAAGCAAAATGGCACTTAACCCAAATGCTAGAAAGCCATAACTGCCTTGCAAATTGAAAAACAAATTGCTGTTCAGAACAGAAATTTGATCTTGAAATTTTTCGATTTCCCGAATGGAATTGCAATCTACAAAAAATGTGCTCACAAGTTCAATTATTGCATATTTGATTGCAAACTTAGCTTATAATTGAAGATGTTCTTGGGAAATTTTTGGATGCTCTGAAGGAATATATTAGAAATATTTTGACAGACCCATGTTTGGTAGAATCAAAAAATAAAGTGGAGATTTCTATTGAAAATAAACAAAAACAATGGAGAATAAGTTGGTTAATTCTTTCATACAGATTTAACAGCATTGTAATGATAAATTGAGAATTTACTTCTATTATATTTGGTTTGAAAGAACTTTTGGGACACTGTCAAACAAGATATAGTTTGAATTTAATTCCCAATTTTCGTTCCAAAGAAGAAAAAAAAATGTGAAGCATGGAGAAATATGAATTCCCTCCACAAATTTCTGAAAAACCTTAAATGTTAGAGAGTAGTTAAAACATCAAATTTGTTAGTGGCATGATCAAAGGTTTCATGCAGGAAAAATGCAGGCTTTTGATAAACTATTGCCCCATATCCACGTGTGGGCTACACTGGATAGTGCACATTGTATTGTTGCTAATAACTGGTGCTAATTGTAACTTAATACTGAACAAAAAGCTTCTGCAGATATTTATTTCAGATAATTCCAAGTGGTTACCAGCCATTTAAACATCTTGAATCTGAAAATTAAAAACTACTGATGTGGCACTGAGTGCAGAATGAACATTTGTTATTGAACTGAACTTCACATTGATATATTAAAATGTATAAAAGTATGTATCAAATTTTATCAAGATCTCTATCCAAATTGCTGTAGGCAAAAAATGAACTGGTTTGTATAAAAAACAAAGGGAGAAACAAAAACAAAATGAAAAACAGATCCTAAAAAAAATTAAATCTCGACGTCTGTTACCTTCAAAGCACAAATCGGCATTGAAATAATCCTTGATTCTTTAATGAACTCATTTTGAAAAAGGTTGTGAAATAAATTTGCTTTTGGGAAGAGATCTTGCTAAGACACAAATTGATCAGTATTATGTGGATGTATAACAAAATAACTGATTAATAATTATCAGTTAACAATTTTGATGTGCCTATTGACGATGAAGAACTTGACCGGGCACCAAATAGATTCAGAAGTTGTGACAGTAGTATTTTGTACAAAGCTCTGTAATCTGAAAAATGTACCAAATTTTTAAACTTTTAAGTACTCGAACTTGACCACCTCACTTAAAAAATTCAATGCTGTTTGTTAGAATATGGCCTATATTTTCATAACAGGTAATACATTGGAGCCAACTTAATTGTATAATTCAAAATTGAATAGCCCTGCTAATTGCATGTCTTAAATACCAAACCGTTTACCATACCTTCAGTACAAATGTGAATGTAGGTTATCTAGTGAACTCTTGTTTGAATAAAAAAAATCTTTGTTGAGGAATTACGTAGGGACATTCCCCATGTTTATAGGCCTATTGGTCCTCACTACATAAAATATTGGCATTTAATCTTTTTTTGTATCTTGTTTGACAGAGCTATGCAAACACTTGTCAAACTAGATATCACAAAATTACTAAAATGTCAAAAATAAAATTCATTTTAACTGGTATAGCTCTGGAAGCCCATATTTATACCCCCACTTTCGAAGAAAATGGGGGTATACTGGATTACATGCATCTGTCTGTGCGAGTCCGTCCGAGAATATTCATAACTTAAGTAAATTATTATTTTCTATAATATTTGTTGGTCATAGGTATGCCCACACTTGACGGTACACCATGTGGGGGGTATGCACTGGACGACAGTCCAGCTCTTGTTGGCTTTGACTCTAAAAGTAAGCTATTTTTGTAGAACAATTTCTACTTAATTTCTGTTTGACAGTGCTGTAAATTAGGATTTTTTTAAATGAAAAATATGAAATGTAGAATACCTTGTCCACACTGAATAGTTAATGGCTGTTTATGCACTCTTATTTGGAATAAGACTATTACTATCGGAACAGGCAAATCCATATTTTTTCTCTGATGGTTTCTTATACACCCAAATTAGTGTGGAGTTTGATTGAAAAACAATTGGAAGAAAATGATTTGTTTGATATTGTTCTCAAATTTCGAAGAAGTAAAATGTGGACCAAAGTTTTCATTGATTTTCTTGATTTTATTTTATAAAATGTAAACTACCCTCCAATTGTAATTTCTTAAAATTTACACATTGTGGACTATTTTCTGAAGGGTTTAAACTACTGTGGAAGCCCTGGAATGTAGAACAGTGCTGTGGTTTTATTGATTAATTGAGACCTGGAAACCAATACACAGCGTGAAGTTTTCTAGTTGATGAAAAGTGGGCATTGTGGGAAGAAACCATTCACAAAACTTAACTTGGTGGTCATAATATAACTACAGATGCTGAAAGTGGCCATAAATACAGCCAAGTGCCCCCCCCCCCCCCCCCCCCCCCACCCCTACAAAAAAATAATAAAAAATGCAACTTTCCAATTTGTATATTGTGCTGAAATGCATTCAACGGTTCATTATTCAAATCTGTGCTGTACAAAACACTACTGTTGAGTTGAGCAATTAACTGCTAACTTCTTGATTAAAGTGATGTGGTTTGAAATGTTTTAAAGCATTAAATGGCTGTGATGAAAATAGTGTAACATAGCATAAAAATGTTGAATCATCAACTTAAAACAACCGTCGGCCCAGAGCTATGAAAGAATTACATAACTACAATGCAGTAACAATGAAGTACGAGATATAAAACAACCACCAAATGTCAGGTAATGTTAAACTTATTAATATAAAAACCATTATGGTTAGTTTTATAGTCAATATCTTCTTCACCGATATCTCCTGCTTCAAGTATGCTGGAAGAAACTTTCGTGAAATTAGATAAATTCAAATCTTATCTGTGTAAATGCATTTTTTTTCTGGATCTCTAAGCATAAAGTGCGAAGATATACATGCAAAATTTAGCTCTTGATATAAATATAATTCTCAAACTTTAAAGTGGGTAGTTTATATAATCAGCGATGTTGACCTTTCATTTTATTAATTTGAAAGCAGGTTTAAGAATTGAATAACTATTTTAGCTGAACTTGAATCATTTATCAAAATGTACTTTTGCTTATAATTTTCAAAATTTTGTTGGGCCTTAAACAGGGTTCATTGTGCCCCTCATAAACTTTGAAAGTCCTTGTTTTGCAATATGTATTTTCAAGACATCGAAATTTGAGCATCAGCCTTGATTTTTGAATTCCAACAGTCATGAGAATTCATAAAGACTAATAGCCCAGCAGTTGTTTTTAGTCGAGTGTCGTCTGGACTGAATAGATGGGCAACCCTTGACTAAAAGCCACTCAGGTTATGTGTCTTTCATTGTTCACTCCAGGTCAAGCAGTAGGAATGCCAAATGTTAATCGAATTTGAGCACTCGGCTTTATGGTGTTGACAAATGTGTTCTTAACCCAAAGTCTCACTTTAGAATAGTCTAAAAAAAATGTCTAAAATGTTCTTGAAAGAAAATGGCATGAAAGAGTCTTGAATTAACCTCATCTTCCAGACAATGAAGCCTGTTAAAGGTAACCAAGGAACACTGTTCTAATCTTGCTCTTGTTCACCTTAAGGGTAATAATGTACATTTAAGGAAATGTGAAATAGTAAATAGTAAATAAAATTTGACCAGGTTTTGAAAGTCTAGATCTGTGCTAAAGTGGTTAATTGAAAAGTTATTGTATTTATTTGGTTATCTCAGCAGTTCACAGAAAAACTAATTCTCTCATGTTTGATTCATGAGGCACAGGGTGAAGAAAAATATCTTTGTTGGTTTAAGTCAACTCAAACATGAAGTGAAATTATTCTGTTTGTTTGAGCAATTGTCTACGTTGAATTCAAATTGGAAGTGCATGAGAAAGGTGGGAAGATTCCTGATGACACAAACTTGGGAAATTTTTTTTTTTTTTTTTTTTTTTTTTTTTTTTTTTTTTTATAACAATGAATGGTGTCTATCTAGTTCTGAACATGGCATTGGAAACTGGGTTTTGGGAGGATGAAGATCAAAAATCAACCAGGTTTTGCATCTGATGGTTGTTGATTGTAGTTTTTTTTCAATTGATTGATTCCCTAGATTATTTGCACACTAAATTTCACAATTGCAGGAAACATTTCCCAACTTTTACGAAGCTCCAAACCTTAGTCTGAGAATGTTATTCACAAACACAACTGAATTATATTAAAATGTATTTGCGATTAATTTGAGGGCTTCGTGCTTCATAGTTGGGAAATGTTTTCAACAACAGTAAAAAAAATGCTGTGCGGAGTAACACAGAAATGTGACGCAAAACTCTTGATTTTGGTTGTGATCGCCATTCTCTTGTTAAAGGAACAGAAGGATATCTCAGCTGCCAATTTATCTTGAAATATGAACTATATATAAACTATCCAATGTCTGGTCGCATTCTCTGGAATTTTCAAATGAGCTGGTTGTTCTGTGGTGCAAGTTCTTTTAACTATAGGACATTTTGAGACTTGTTCATTGAGTATGGGGCGAGCTGAAAGGAGGTTGGGGACTTTTCTGGATTATTGAAAAATGGTGAAATATCGGCATGTCTGAAAATGTAAAAGCATTCATACAGATTAGTTGAAAAACAAAAACTAATTGCATTTTTTTCACTCATTTTAGGTGATGGCAAACCAGGAGATGACGGGCAGCAATCCAGTGCAATAATAGGATATTCTTTTCTTTTTTTTTTTCAATCACAACTTGTATTTTCATATAAAATAAATTGAAGACTTTTATTTATGTTTTGTTACTCTTGTTGGAAAACCATTACCTGTCTGAGTTTTAGAAGGGCTTTCTAGAAAAAAGGTGGCACCCAGATGGAGGAAACCGATCTCTTGAATTCCTGTCAGAAGAAGCCATTTTTTTTTGCTTCAAAAATAGCAATGCCCATTATTAAACTGCAACACCTTGACAAAATAGCAAATTTGACCAGCATATTTTTCACGTAAGGGCAACTAGGAAGTGATCTACCCAATCGAGTTTGTCAAGACTGAATTGGTTGAATTCCTAGGTACATTATAGGAAAAATTTGCAGGTAATTTGTGTGGATAGGGTTAAACGCATTCTCTAAGTGTATTAATGGTAGTTTACTGTTGAAAATGAACTGTTGTCATGAGATAGCCATAGATGCTAAAAGTAGCTAAAACAATCAATCAACACATAAATTGCATTGGTTCACAATCAGAGATGGCATGATAAGAGTTCATGTTCATCTTTCCCTTGTGGGGCACTGCTTGTTTACTATATAGTAAACAAGTTCCGTTTTAATGGAGGAACAGGACCCTCTACGCAACACCTAGAGTGGAAAAACCTCTAAGATAGGTATTAAAAATAGTTATATTAATTTGTCATCTTCATAGTGGGCAACATGGGTAATATAAATGAATATCAATAACAATGAATATCTTGTTTGTTCCTTGTTGAAACCCCAGGAACTAGACCAGTGCTTGTTCGTGTAAGCAGGTTTTACTGACAAAATAGGACCCAGTAACAGACGACAGTGCATGTCATTTGGGGCATCATGGGCATGAATCCCTGGTACCTAAATGCATCGAAGGATCTTCACCTTCCTATTGTCTAATTTGCTTATCAGCCACAAGCCAGAGTTCTCTTCGGTCATAGGGCTGCACGATATTCAAAACTGAATATCGGTATTCAAAAAAATACCATGGTATACCGAAAACTGTTCAGAAAAATACACATAAGTACCACAACCGAGGCTTGAGGCATCAGTCGGACCGAATTAGCATGCCCTGATGATGCAGTTCGAAAAACCTTTACCCGAGGCAGACGATAAAAAAATATTTAAAAAAGTTTCAGATTTTCCAAAAAAAATTCTACAAAACCATATCATGTGACCCCCCCCCCCCCCCCCTCCTCATTGGAACGAGCTCGTTCCAATGAGGGGGGTCACATGATACAGTTTTGTTGAAATTTTTGAAAATTATTTTTTCAACTGCTGAAATTGTATATTACGTGAGCACATGCAGACAATTCCTTTGGTAAAGGGATAATATTATTCATTTGGGGCTACATTTAAAAATCTTAAAACATCTTTAAAATTAAATTGTGAGGAAATAAATAATGATAAACCGATATTTTTGTAATTGCACTGGTATTCAATCGATATTGGATTGAATACCGGTATATATCGGTTTATCGATGTACCGTGCAGCCCTATTTGGTCATATAAATTTAATCCGATTCATTTGCCAGTCCAAAGCTATGAAATTCTCTTCCAACCCACCGAAAAGAAATTGATTCTCTAGTCTGGTTTTACTCTTCCACAAGATATTTTGCAATTTTACACGGCCACAAAGCACCTGTGGGTAAAAAATCTTTTTTTTCTTTTTTTTTTTTTTTTGGCTCAACTGAGCGAAGTCAAGCTGAGCTTATCTGATCGTTCTCAGTCTGTCAACACAATGTTTTGGTCTTCTCCAAAACCACTGGGCCAATTCATGTGAAAGTTTGTGTGAGTGATGGTCCCGAAGGGGCATTGCAGTTTTGTTCAACTCAACATTCCCAACCCCATAGGGAGGGGATGGGGAAAAGGCTCCAAATTTTTTTTAAATCTTATCATGAACCATTGGGTACAATGACTTGATATTTGGTTTGGAGCTTCCTTTTGAGGTGTAAATTCAAGTTTGTTCAAACGAAGTTCGTGAAGCTATATTTGCCTTTGTAATGGGAATGGAAAGATTTTTGGCCCCGCCATAAATTTCTATTTTCTGAACTGATTATCCAATTTGAACCAAATTTGGTATGTTGTATTATTGGGTCATAAGTACTGGAACCCAACAAAAATGTTCCCTGTGTCTCTGTGGGAACCCTGGGAGCTAAAAATAAATATTTTCAAATGTTCATATTATCCAAACCACACAGAACTGTTATTTGGTATGAAGGCTCCTTAGGACCAGTAGAACTGAACGGTAAAAAAATTGCCATCGGGCTTCGTAATAAATGCCTAGTCAGCATATTTGCAAAAATTTCCTAGAACCAATGGTCAGAATCTTATATTTGGTGTACAGTATCCACAGGGAGGGCAGATGCAAGTTTGTTAAAATCGGGTCTCTAGGTTAATATTTGGGCTGGTCAGGTCAGATTCAAGTTCATTCAAATCAGGTTTTAAGGTTAATATTTGGGCTCGCCATGGTAGCCTAAATTTTAACTAAGTGCAAAACGAGGAAATTTCTTTAAAAATCTTCAGATCCACCAGTCGGAATGCTTTCATATTTGGTATTTTTGGCTCACTATATTTATATTTCTGTTCAGGTTACTGATGTGTCGAACTGTCTAGTTTTTGGCTCACCAACGTCAGTTGTGTGAGCCTATGGCATAGCCCTCCTGTCGGCGTCGGCTCTCAAATATTTTGAACTTTTGTGTACAGGTTTTGATTTTTTGGCTTTTTAAATTTTTTTTTAGCTTCTGCATATTGCTATGGTGGTTCACTATAACATTTAACTCTTTTCCAGGGTATTTTGTCTTAATTTTAACCCTTTGAATCAAATTTTAGACTTATTTTGATGTTTGCGTGCAGGTTTTGATGGTTTTTTAGCTCAACTTGACAAAGTCAAGCTGAGCTGTTGCCATCACTTCTCGTCCGTCGGCATGCGTACGTACGTACGTACGTTAGTATGTATGTCCACAATTTCCTTTGGCACACCTCACAGGTCGCATTTATGATCAGATTACTTTGAAACTTCTTATGCTTGTTTAGGGTGACCTCTAGATGGGAGCTATCGATTTTCTTCAATTTCATTCAAAAAATGTTGCCGCGGCCAACGTTCTTAGAACTTAGTTTAGTCAAACCACAATATTTCCCTTTGGCACACCCTACAGGGCACATTTATGATTTGATTGCTTTGAAACCTGATACGCTTATTTAGGGTGACCTCTAGATGGGAGCTATCGATTTTCTTCAATTTCCGGCAAAAAATGTTGCCACGGCCAACGTTCTTAGAACTTCGTTTAGTCAAACCACAATATTTCCCTTTGGCACACCCTACAGGGTACATTTATGATCGGATTGCTTTGAAACCTGGCATGCTTATTTGGGGTGACCTCTAGATGGGAGCTATTGATTTTCCTCAATTTCTGTCAAAAAATGTTGCCGCGGCCAACGTTCTTAGAACTTCGTTTAGTCAAACCACAATATTTCCCTTTGGCACACCCTACAGGACACATTTATGATTTGATTGCTTTGAAACCTGGTATGCTTATTTAGGGTGACCTCTAGATGGGAGCTATCGATTTTCTTCAATTTCCGGCAATAAATGTTGCCACGGCCAACGTTCGTAGATCTTAGTTCAGTCAGACCTCAATATTTCCCTTTGGCACACCCTATAGGGCCCATTTATGATCAGATTGCTTTGAAACCTGGTATGCTTGTTTGGGGAGACCTCTAAATGGGAGCTATCGATTTTCTTCAATTTCCATCAAAAAAATGTTGCCGCGGCCAACGTTCTTAGAACTTGGTTTAGTCAGAAGACTCGATATTTCTCTTTGGCACACCTTACAGGGCACATTTATGATCGGATTGCTTTGAAACCTTTCATGCTTGTTTGGGGTGACCTCTAGATGGGAGCTATCGATTTTCTTCAATTTCCATCAAAAAATGTTGCCGCAGCCAACATTCTTAGAACTTAGTTTAGTCAGACCACAATATTTCCCTTTGGCTCACCCTACAGGGCTCATTTATGATTAGATTGCTTTGAAACCTGGTATGCTTATTTACGGTGACCTCTAGATGGGAGCTATCGATTTTCTGCCATTTCCATCAAAAAATGTTGCCACGGCCAACGTTCTTAGAATTTAGTCTAGTCAGACCACAATATTTCCCTTTTGTACACCCTACAGGGCACATTTATTATCGGATTGCTTTGAAACCTGGCATGCTTGTTTGGGGAAGCCTCTAGATGGGAGCTATCGATTTTCTTCGGTTTCTGTCAAAAAATGTTGCCACTGGCAAAAAAACTGACATTGGTCCCAATGATCTTCAATTTTGCCATTTCATTTATAACTTACCAAGTTCAAGTTTGTCAAGTTGAGCTACAGTGTCATTGACACTTTCATTTTCCTTTCTTCCAAGTGGAGATTTACCTTGCAGCATTTATTTAACCCTTTTCCTGCTGAATTACTTCAATTTTGGACTTTTATGTACAGCTTTTGGACTTAGCCTTACAGCTTCTTACTTTTATGTACAATTTCAAGTGAGGTTGACCTCACTGCATATTGCAGTGGTGGTTATTATAACATTGATATCTTTCCAGTGCATTTTTTTTTTTTTAATTTTAACCCTTTGAATAGATTTTTAGACTTATTTTGATGTTTGCGTGCAGGTTTTCATGTCTTTTTTTTCCTTTCTTCCAAGTGTAGATTTACCTTGTAGCATATGTCCATGCTTTCTATCGTATGTAAACATGTATCTTAGGGCTACGTTGTATTCTTTAACCCTTTTCCTGCTTAATTACTTCAATTTTGGACTTTAGTTTACAGGTTTGGATTTTTGTGCTTTTAACAAAATGTTTTTCTTCTTTGCATATTGCTATGGTGGTTCACTATAACATTTAACTCTTTTCCAGGGTATTTTGTCTTAATTTTAACCCTTTGAATCAAATTTTGGACTTATTTTGATGTTTGTGTGCAGGTTTTGATGTTTTTTTACTTTTATGTGCAGGTTTTGAGGTTTGTCTTTTCTTCCAAGTGGTGACTTACCTTGTAGCATATTTATGTTAGGATGCTTCTTAGTTTATGTTAGGATGCTTCTTGGGGCTATTATTATATTATTTAACCCTTTAGCTGCTTATTTACTTTAATTTTGGACTTTTGTGTGCAGGTTTTGTACTTTTGTGTGCAGGTTTTGATATTTTTTTTAAGTGGAGTTTTACCTCTCTGGCATATTGCCATTGTGGTTACTGTAACATTTTCAGGGTATTTTTCTAAATTTTAACCCTTTGAAACAAATGTGATACTTTTATGTGCAGGTTTTGAGGTTTGTCTTTCTTTTCTTCCAAGTGGATATTTTTCAAGTAGACTTTCCCATCACTGGTATAATGCCATTGTGGTTACTGTGACAGGGTATTTTTCTCAATTTTAACGCCTTGAAACAAATATACTTTTTTTTACTTTTATGTGCAGGTTTTGAGGTTTGTCTTTCTTTTCTTCCAAGTGGTGACTTACCTTGTAGCATATTGCCATGGTTCCTATTTTATGTTAGCATTTTTCTTAGGGGTTATTATTATATTATTTAACCCTTTAGCTGCTTATTTTCTTTAATTTTGGACTTTTGTGTGCAAGTTTTGAACTTTTTTTTTTTACTCCAGCCACCTCTTTGCATTGGCCACCTGTTGGTGAGCCACGGGGTACTGATACCCCCTCTAGTTCTCTAGTGGGGTGAGATTCAAGTTTGTTCAAATCAAGTTCATGGGTTAATATTTGGGCTTCCTATGGGAGCCTGAATTGGCCATGTAGCTGAAGAATTTGAAATTTTTATTTAGTACCTTCTGGAGGTGTAAGATTAATCCACATGGTTTGTATCAAGGGTTTCCATAGGGGAGCTCCACTTTTTACATTAAGATTGAAAATTATGGGAGTTATTGCCCTTTGTAAAAAAAATTGTGTAATGCTGGTTTCTGGAATAACTTAAAATAAAAGTAACCAAATATAAATTTTTTGGGGTATATATCCCTTTGGGAATAATGTTTACCTCGAGTTTGATAATCGTTATCCAATAAAAATTGTCGGGAGTTCTAGAGATCCCCCTCAAACCCTGTGTCAATTAGGCAATTTTTAGCTACAAATTTGGTAAAATGAAGCCCATTGGTTTTTATTTGGGCTCTATTCTATATTCTTTAGAAATCCTCAGAACCGCCAGTCAGAATTTTTTAATTTTTGGTACACATCATTGTTAGAGGGTCAGATTCAAGAATGTTCAAACCAAGTCCCTAGGTAAATATTTGGGCATCCCATGGAAGCCCAAATTTTAACATAGTGCAATATGGAACCCCAGAAAGTGAAGCAGTGCCTGTTCACTGCAGTAAACAGGCTGTTTTACTGGTAAAATAGGACCCAGTCACCAATGCTTCGGAGGTGCAAACCCTCTAAAATGGGCAACATGGCTTATTAACACTCGCCCCTGGTCTTGAGTTGATACTCATGTTGTGGTCGTGATTAGCCATTGTGCAAAAATATGACCTTTAACACCAGTAAATAATTGAACAGTGCAATATGGGGGATAATTTTTTTAAAATCTTCAGATCCACAAGTCCAAATGTTTTCATATTTGGTCTACAGCATCTCCAGGTGGTTCAGATTCAACTTTGTTCAGTTCGAGTGCCTGGGTTAATATTTGGGTTCCATATGGGAACCTGAATTTTAACTTGGTACAATGAGGGAATTTCTTCAGAAATCTTCAGATCCACCTGTCAGAATGCTTTCATATTTGGTATACAACATCTCAGGTGGGTCAGATTCAAGAATGTTCAAATGGGGTCAGTAGGTTAATATTTGGGCTTGTTGTGGTTGCCCAAATTTTAACTTTGTGCAATATGAGGAAATTTCTTTAAAAATGTTCTTCAAATCCACCGATCAGAATGCTTTCATATTTGGTATACAACATCTCTAGGAGGATCAGATTCAGCTTTGTCCAAATCGAGTGCCTGGGTTAAAATCTGGGTTGCTTATGGAAGCCCAAATTTTAACTTAGTGCAATATGGGAGCTGGAATTGGCCATGTAGCTGAAGAATTGGAAATTTTGTATTCAGTATCCTCCTGTGGGGTGCAACTAAGATTAATCCAACTAGGTTGGATCAAGGGGCTTCATAGGGGAGCTCCACTTTTTACATTATGATCAATTGAAGAAAAGGCATGATTCTTTGACTATTTTAATTCTGAGTGATTACATGCAGAAAAACAAACTCTGGAGGACAAAGGTGAAATTTGTGTTCTCATGTTCAATTAGAACTTCTGTATGAAAGTTCCTGAATAATTATACTGGAGAAAATTCCAAAAGGAAATCATTTTCGACAAGCCACACTGGCATCAAGAATGACCATTTTGTTTTTAGCTTAACTTTACAAAGTCGAGATAAGCTATTGCCATTACGCGTGCAGAAATCTGTGAGACTGTTAGTCTGTTCACATTTTCCTTTAGCACAGGTGACACCCCGTAGTTCTTGTCCGATCGGCAAGAAATTTCATACGCAGGTTTGAGGTCATGTCTAGATGAGAACGTCCCCTTTTGGTCATGATCGGCCAACCGTGGTGACTGACCGAGGCCAAAACCGTAAGCACAGTCTACAGGTTGTATTTATGAAGGAATGTCATTGTAACTTGGTAGGATGCCTCTTTTATATCTAGATGAGAACTTCCCCATTTTGTCGTGATCTGTCAACCGTGACAACTGCCCGAGCCCTAAGCACAGTCTACAGGTCGTATTTATGGAGGGATTTCATTGTAACTTGGTAGGTTGACTCCATAAATGTCTAGATGAGAACGTCCCCTTTTGGTCGTATGATGTCTAGATGAGAACTTCCCCATTTGGTCATGATCAGTCAACCCTGACGACTGCCCGAGCCCAAAACCTGAAAACCTTTAGCACAGTCTACAGGTCATATTTATGGAGGGATTTCATTGTAACTTGGTAGGTTGACTTCATATAATGTCTGATTAGTGCAACATGAGGAATAATCTTTAAAAATCTTCTTTAGATCCACCAGTCAGAATCTTTTGATTTTTAGCTTAAGATAATAGTAAATGCAGATAAATGCAAATGCAGCTGAAATTGTTCAGATGCAAGTGCAAATGCATTTGAAAATCAATTCAAATACTTTCAAATACATTCTGACAAGTTAAAGAAAATAAAACTAAAAATCAACTAAATCTTTCAATGTTTATTAAACATTTTTGTATTTCTATCTCGGCCCTAGCACGGCCATTGTGGATTGATTACATCCTATCAAATATCTCGAGTAATAACAATGGTCCTAATCTATAATCCCCACTAAAAAAAACCAAAAGCTTAGAATGGTCTTTTGATGACTGATCAAAAAATTCAGTTTGTTCAGTTACAGAAAATAATATTCAATATCTCTTGCAGCTGTGCTGTATAATTTTTCACCCAGTGTTGAATGAGTGTTCCTAAATCCACTTTCCACCTGTGTTATGCCCTAGGCTGTATTCTGATAAGAAAAATATGCTACTTCAGTTGATTCAAAAGACTAAGTGGATGATCATTTATTACACCATGCTGTGCCTCTTGTCAGTTTGTATGAACATACTTTATCAGCACAGTAATCTTCCAAGTTCAAGATTTCTTTAGACTGGACAAACAAATTAATTAACAAGAAGGAATTCCCTTTCCAGCAAACTGTGTAAAACTAGATATAATTAATCTGTTGAGTAACAAATGCAAAGTTCAATTTATGGAGTTAAGACAAAAGTATTTGAAATGTATTTGGAAAGTATTTGAAATTTCAAATACTTTTTCTTTCAAATGCAAATGCAAATACTTGCTTCTAAAATATTCAAATGCAAATGCAAATACTTGAAATCATACATTTAAATGCATTTAAATTCAAATGCATTTGCATTTGAACCCAAGTCTGACCCGGTCCAAATCTCGTCAAATGATGTTACCTGCCATCAGGCCAAGAGGGGCCATGACCTATGACACAGATTCATAAAGTTCAAAGAAGGTGACAAAATCATATCACAATATCACAATCGTTGGATGAAGAGTCTTATTTTAGTTTAAATCCAACAGAGACCCCCTCGCTTCGATGAGGGGTCATGAACTATGACATGGATTCATAAAGTTCATGGAAGGTGACAGAATTATGTCACAAGTGATTTCTCAATTCAGTGGATGAAGGGTCTTGTTTAAATCCAACAGAGACATACGCTTATTCCGACAGGATGAATTTCAGTAGGAAACACTCATTTGGCCAACCACAACTCATGACCCCTCATCGGCTCTGGCCCAATGGGCTCCATTGAGCTATGACTCATAATCGTCGACATTGAACGAAGTGACATCATATCAAAAGAAGTTATTTCCCATTTTGTTGGTCACATTTGGTATTCTAGGCTCATTCTGACATAACACATTTCAACAAGAGCCAATCCGTTTGGTAAACCTCGAATAGCAATCTACTATTCGTTTGGGAAAATTGATTAGCTGCGGATGAAAATTTAACTGTCAGTAGATATTTATTGAATAGCAAAATTTTGAAATCGAACTGCAATGTGCTGTGCTAATCCAGTTAAATCGAGCCCTGTACACCATCCTTATGGGAGTCAGATACAAGTTTGTAAAAGTGAAAATCCTTGGGTTAGTATTTGGGCTCTTCTACCTGGTCTAATAGGAATAATCTATGAAAATTTTTTTTAATAATCTATGAAAATTTTCCTCTATCATATCCAATGATCAGAAGGCTGGGGGGGGGGGGGGGGAGGAAGGAAGTGATGATACTTGGACATGTTAAGTCCCTAGGTTGATATTTGGGCTCCCTATTTTCCATAACTGGAAATCTGGGTATTGTGTGGTAGCATCTCAATACCAGAAAACAATCATCTTACTGGACAACAGAGTTATGAATAGCTACATGACTTCAGTCCTCTGTAGTGTTGACTGGCCATAGATGCTAATTAAATCCTTCTTTAAACAACTTTGTCAGGTGAGCGCCTCAGGCCCCCAAGGGGCCTCTTGTTGTTACAAAGAATTCCTTTTCATTTAGCAAAAGTGATTCTTTAAATAAAATAATAATGCACAATGAGATGGGAGAAATGTTTTTTATCACAATTTCAAGTTGCAAATTTTTTCCCATGATGCAACAAAGAATTTAACTCATTCAACCTTGTTTGACAGATCTCATTGTGTTCTTTCAAACAAGATTGAATTAAGTGAAATTAAAAGTTGTATTTGGGGGAAAAATTGCTGCTTGAAATTTTGGTATTTTGACATCAGTGGGCAGAGGATTATTCTTCTCACTTCACTCCCATTGTTATATTAATAGACCATTTTTACATCTTACATCCAGGACTCGATATGCCCCTTCGAAACCAACCATTCAGATTTGTTACTAAAAAATGGCACCCACATCTGCTGTACTGTACTGAACGCTGCACTGATATCGTTTCTTTCCACTTTATAAATATTTTTTGTCACTGCTGTCGTTCTTTTGAAACAAAATTTGATTGTGTGCTTGCCTGTTGTTCTTTGAACAAAACATTTTAGCTTTAAAGAACGCAAAGGTACATTGTAGTTGAGAGTTGTGATGAACGTTGGGACGAACATGAATGATTGTAACACGAAAATGATAAGTATGGAAATAACATCGCAAAATACACAAATTTCTAAACCCAACCATTGTTCTCTTTGGGGATGAGTACAAAACACCGATTAGATAAATTGTCGAATTTTAATTGATAAAATGGAGACGAAAAATTAAGCTTTCAATGCCGATCAACAGCTCAGTACATGTTGATAAATAAAGCCGGTTTGTGGAGGCAAATTGAGACCCGGATGTAAGATGGTGCCATGTAAAAATGGTCTATTGGCATAATGTGACTTAAATGTAAATCTTGGAACATTAAAATCTACTAATTTTAAAACCATAAGAGCATTGATTTTAGTCAATTGATTTTAGTCACAGCCAAAGCCCAGAAATAAGCACACTGTCATCTGCAGAATTAGGTTCTCAGAGGAAGGGTGAATTTGGTGATGCTACCCTACACAGCAGGGTGGCATTACTCAATTCATCCACTGTGAACCTCGATCTGAATCAAGGTCTCTGGCCAAAACAGAAATTTGGAAAAGCATCAGCAAATTCACCCTCTGGGGACCTCATTCTGCAAATGACAGATTGTTTATTTCCAGACTTGGTCACAGGCACTCAAAGCTACTCAACTATACTTAACCACCTACCTGCGACTTTTCATGAAAATGAATATTACAATGCAGTATTTGACAGTGAACTCCACAGTGTAGAGTAAAATATTTCATTTTTTAAATCCAACCCCCATAACTTATCTTTCCAGGTATATATACATCACACAGAAAAGAAGATGAAATTGTGCAGAGACACTGAATTTCTGCCTTTTTCTTAAGATTTTGAAGTACTTCAAGCTGAAACAAAAAAAAAAATCAAACATTATTTGCCCCACATGAGATAAACACTGAACAATACAAGTCATTGGTATGTAGCAACTTGTACGGCAGCAATGTCTTGAAAATTGTTTTTGTGAGCTTGCCGATACAATGCTTGTATTTGTGATATGACAACTCTTCTTAATTTGTTGAAAACTAAGAATTGAGGAGAGGCTTCAGACCCAAAGAATGTTTTAACTGGTAGAATGCTGGAAGCCCATATTTGGGCTTTATTCTAAAGCACAGGTACCATAACTTAAGAGTTCATATTCAGTGGATGTTCTTCATTGTCCCCTCCCCCCCCCCCCCCCTCCAATTTTTTTTTTTTTTTTGGTGGGGGGGGACTATTAAAATAGCTAGTGTTCGTCTGTGTGTCCATGCATCTGTCCCACTTTGGTTTCCCAATGATAACTTTAGTTACAGTTGGCCAAATCAAATGAAATTTGGTATGTCAGTATCAATATAAAATACAGGTCAAGTTCGAATCGGGGTGTAATACAAAAAATTGTTCCTGAATTTTGCCCCTTTTTCTACTTAAAAAATTTTTTTTTTTGGGTTTCCAGATGATAACTTCATTTATAGTTGGCCAAATCAAACGAAATTTGGTATGCAGATATATCAACAAAAAATACAGGTCAAGTTCGAATCGGGGTGTGGTCTAACAATTTTCCCAGAATTAAGCCCCTTTTTCAACTTCGATAATTCTTTTTTTGGGGTTTTCCCGATGATAACTTTAGTTGTTGACTGGTTCAAATAAAATTTGGTGTATAGGTGTATCAACATAAACCACAGGTCAAGTTCAAATCAGGATTTGCTCCAACATTGTTTTCCAGAGTTATGCCCCCTTTTTTGACTTCGAAAAAATTCTATTTTTTTTCAAATACCTCAAATTGCACATTTTTGGGGGATGTGTGGCCTTTTATATTATCTAAAGTGAAAGTATTTAGTCTGTGATAATTTGCCTGGTTACATTTTATGCAAGAGTGCCTACATAGTCCACGCACATTAGACATAAAAATGAGAAAGTAAGGAAAAAAATCGGAGAAAGCTGATTTTTTTATATGTTTCCGGGACACACATTGCGGATAAAGTGTGAAAAGTCCCTTTTTTTGATGAAAAAAAAAAATTTAAAAAAAATTCGACCCAGCTCCATATTTCTCATTCTTATTCGCCTTAGTAGGGTGAGAATCATAAATATCGTGCTGAATTATATTGAGAATACATATCCCCAACAGAAAATGCCAACTTTGTACCAATCCTCACACTCAATGGTGAAATATTCACGAAAATGTACAAAATTACGAAAAAAAAATTATTGTTTTCATACACACAACGGTACACAACGTCCATTAAATCAAACCTACGACTACTTTGGGAGTTAAATTATATATCAAAAATTGCAGAAAAGCAGTGGCTTTATAATGATATATAACAATAGTCATTTATTCCATAATGAACTGGTGAAACGTGTGAAATATTAACCATACCCCCTAAACTCAAATTCAAACGGCATCGACTTTTCTCATTCAAATACCGTATTATAGCATCATTGTTTCAATTTCCATGTTCGATTAAATCACATAATGTGGTGTTCGCCTACACTCAAGATGCATTGGCATGTAATGTGTGCACGCCCTTGATGTGTACTCATAAACAAATTTGACTCTGCGGCTTCCATATGATTATGTCATATTTAGGGGCAATTGGTTCGATCATGGCTGGTAGCGGCTTGGATGAACTTTGGGGGACTGTTTATGCTGGTGGGTTAATACATCATTTGATCAGTGGTCATGCATATTCAAGAGCAGTTCGTGCCCATTTGCTAACACAAATTGCCATTACAAAACTTGTGTTTGAAGAAAGCCGAACACTAGATAACATAGACTGCACAGAAGTCAATGAAATATTCTGTGGACTTGCCAGAGGTGACTGTACAACAGCTGACGCTGTCAATCAAGAAAGTGTCAACCATCTACTGTCAAAATTACACGAACTGCTCCAGAATGCGTCCGTAGGACGCACAGGAAAGCTTTGGGTACAATACTACGAGCAAATAGGTCTTCTCCAGTTGTTCTTGAGAGCAGAGCGCACAGGCGACTGGGAACTCCACACATATTGTGTTCGCAATATGATTCCAGTATTTCACGCAGGTGGTCATTTTGCATACGCAAAAAGTTCTCATCTCTATTTGCAGCAGATGAATGAGCTAACAGAAATAATGCAACAGGATGATTTGAAGTTGTTCACTGAGAAAGGTTACTTTACCATAAGGCGCTCAGATAAATTCTGGGACGGGATATATTCTGATCAGACCATAGAGCAGTGTTTAATGAGAATGTTCAAGCTCCCTGGTGGTCTCACACATGGCAGGGGAATAACCGATAGCACTGTTGCGAAATGGGTACATGGACTACCTCTTTGCCTTCCGATACGTAATGCTCTCGAAAATTTTGTTCATGTTCACACTGGTCATGGCGAACAACATCGGGATCTCCGTCAAAGTTCACAATTGACTGATGCCAATGATATCACCAAATTATTGAACTGGCTCAGAATGCATTCCCCCTTTCAAAATAGAGATCCACTACAATTAGTCTCTATAGCGACCGGGCTTGTGGCCGACGAAACTGTGAACTGTGACCAAGTTCGCAAAATTGGTGAATGTTGCGTATCGAATGTTGTAAGCAAAACGTTCAACAGCATCAAACTACGACGTGTTGACAGTGTGAAGTCTTTCGCATCGATGGCAAATAGCATCAAAGTCCGTGGAAGTAAGGTAGTGATTGACCCCACAATTCTGTTCAACCGCATCACATGTGTTATTCAGTCACAAGCAGAGATGGAAGAGTATCTCAAATATGAACTCGCCCCGAAACCACCAGCATTGTTTGATTCTGATGGAATGAGGAAGACACAGAAAAGCACGCTCGGTAAGATCCTCAAAACATACGGTTCCGAGCAAACTAAAATCCCAGAACATTCTCTGTTTGTTGTAGATGGTGGATTTTTATTGAGGGCAGTTGTATGGCCTAAACAGTCGTCATATAAGGACATATGTACATCATATTCCAATTATCTAGTGAGACATTTTGGGGCGAACGTCGTGGTTGTTTTTGATGGTTATGCTTGTACAATGTCGACAAAGGGCATGGAACAAGCCCGTAGATCTAAAGACAGGTATTCCATTGATATCAATATCTCACCCGAGTTACCAGCCACCACACCCCAATCCGATTTCCTTGCAAATGCCAAGAACAAAACCCAACTGATCGATCTTCTAATGCAGGAGCTATCTGCTATCAATATTCAGTCCAAGCAGGCCGAGGCTGATGCTGATGTACTGATAGCCGAAACTGCACTTGACATCGCTCAAGATGACAACAATGTTGTCGTTGTGGGAACAGACACAGACTTGTTAGTCATTCTTACCTCTCGAGTTCAACCGGGATGTAATATTCACATGATGTATTCCATTACCCCAAACTTACTAGTTTCAGTTAGTGAAATAGCAACCAAAATGGGTGACCATAGAAGCAACCTTCTTGTAGCACATTCTATAAGTGGTTGTGACACTACTTCTGCACTCTTTCGAGTTGGTAAGAAGAAAGTATTCAGTACAATTGTCTCCGATGTTACTAGCGACTCACAACAGTATGTCAACACAATTTTGGCGGATGACAGTACACCAAGTGCAGTAGCCGCTGCCGGGGAACAACTTCTCCTGATCTTATACGGGAGTAAAACTGTTTCCTCTCTCGACCAATATAGATATGTCACTTACAAGCGTTATGTAGCAAAATCTAAACTGAATAAACCCATCGACCTAGCCTCACTCCCACCAAGCAGCGATGCTGCACAACAACATGTCTACAGATGTTATCTCCAGGTCCAACAATGGCTGGGCACTTCGCTTCCTCCGACGGATTGGGGGTGGTCGCTAGACAATGGACTTATTGTACCGACTGCAGCCACAAAGCCATGTGCCCCCGATAACCTACTGAATCTGATCAGTTGTGGTTGCAAGAGTGCTTGTACAAAAAGGTGTGGGTGTAAGAAAGCAGGACTCTCTTGCTCAGGTTTGTGTAATTGCAGTTCGGATTCTTGTAACAACCACAGAAACACTGTCCTGTAGGAAATTTCTGAGTTCGATGAATAATATGTATATAGGTCATGTCATTTCTGTATATAGCGTTGAAAATAGTCAATGTAACTTAATCCATGTTGATTGATTTGTACATTCTGTAAATATTATTTATTGATTTTTGTACATTCTGTAAATATTATTTATTGATCTAATGCTGCCAGACACAGACGTGTCTGTTCGGTCCCAAGCCCGAAAATAGTTGAGTTCTCATGCTGACGAATTTTATGCCAAAAGGGGAACTCGGCCAGAAGCAGAGGGGGTCTTCCATAATGTCTATTTTGTAAGCAATGATAAAAGTCTTCAAATGGTGGTGGACTTTTTATCGTCTGTCCAACTAACATCCCGTTCTGTACTACGACCCTTTGGCAAATCCGTTAGGAAAATCGTCATTTTTTGCGTAAATCCGATACTTTTTTGTGAATTTTCAATAATTTTTCGCAGAAATTGTCACAGAATGCACATTTTCCTCTAGGTAAATGTATATTAGACATTATGTAGCTCGAAATACGCGTAAACAAAAAATACAGTTGGATCAATTCGAGGTTACAAAGTTCGTGCGATTTTTTTTAATTTTTTTCAAACGCGTTTTCGAAAAAAGGCTGTAGAAAAAAAAGCTCAACTGGGATTTTAGGGGACTTTTGTCTAATCGTTCAGTGACATGTACTCGACATTCCCTGAAAAAATCAGCTTTCTCCGATTTTTTTCCCTAGTGAAACTTAATGTTCTTGGGCTAACAGGCACTCTACCACTACAGGTACTCTCCCATAAAATGTAACAAGACAACGACATGTGAAGAAATTCTGTCAACTAAAAATAATTTAGCACTCTACCAGTTTACACTGCAGGCAGGTTGAAACCTGAGAAAACATTCTCACAAAATTGTGGGCCAAATACCTTGACACTTGACATATAATATTTTCAGGTGTGGGTGCCTTGGTTGATGTCATTTGGCCCATTTTAAGACTGGTTAAAAGGCAAACATCACATGGAAATAATATTCTTACAAATAGCTGGTCCAAATGCATTCATGTTCGACATATAACATCTTTGTAATGACGATTTACACGTTTATTTCAAGTCATCACCCCCCCACCCAATCACCACCCCCCCCCCCCCCCCCCCCCACCCTGATTTTTTGGCTCGCTCTGATTTTCATGTGTAACCTTGTGTGGTAAACAATGTCTGCTCCAGTCAGCCATCCATCATTCATCCATCTGTGAGTTTCCCCAAGAACCCAAAAGATAACTATCAGTCTTCAATGATTTTTAACTCAACTTGACAACGTCAAGAATGAGCTACTGGGATGGGTTGTGAACTGTTGTCCGTCTGTATGTCTGTACATCCGTATGTCCATCCACAATTCCTTTAGCACACCCTACGGGCCACAGCTCTCACCCGATCCGTTCCTAATTTCCATAAGTAGCTTTGGGGCAATGTCCAGATGGGAGCTATCGAATATTTCCGAATTTTGTTAAAACATGGCCACCAGTGGCCATCTTAGATTTGGCATATAAATTGTCAACAATTCCATTTGCACACCCTACAGGCCGCGTCTCTCACCCGATCTTTTTTAAATTTCATATGTAGCTTTGGTGTGATGTCTTGATAGGAGCTATCAAATATTTCTGATTTTGTTGAAAAACATGGCCACCAGCAGACATCTTGGATTTGGCATATGAATTGGCAATAATTTCATTAGCACACCCTACAAGCCGAATCTCTCACTGAATCTTTTTCAAATTTCATACGTAATTTTTGTGAGATATCTAGATGGGAGCTATCAAATTTTTCTGAATTTTGTTTAAAAACATGGCTGCTAGTGGACATCTTTGGATTTGGCATATAAATTGTCAACAATCCCATTAGCACACCCTACAGGCCACATCCCTCTCCCATCTTTTTCAAATTTTATATGTAACTTTGGTGTGATGCCAAGCTGGGAGTTATCAAATTTTTCTGCATTCCACTGAAAAGACGGCCGGCACCTGCCATCTTGGATTTGACATATAAATTGTCAACAATTCCCACCCCTCACCCGATTTTTTCAGATTTCATATGTAGCTTTGGTGTGATGTCTTCTGTAGAAACTAGAGTAAATGACTTACCGCTACTGGATCTTTCTATTTAGTTCAGTCCCTTCTTGGACAAGTTGGGCTGCAGTGTCAATGACACTTTCATTGTGTACTGGTAAAGACCCAAGGGGACCAGAACTGATTAGAATATCAGTTTTGTTCATTGGGTTATTGAAAAGTTATTTCCATTTTAGTTGCAATTTCAAGTTATGTCTACCTATAACTCAAACCACTGCAACAAGTCATTCAGTAACTAAACAATTATTGAACTTCTCGGACTCTTGTGTACCTATACAGACTTAAGAGGACCAGAACTAATGAGAGTAACAGTATCACCCACAAAGTCAGTGAACTTTTGTGAACTGTATACACCCAAAAGGATCATGACTGATTAGTTTTGCCATTTGAATTGCAATTTTTATCTATTTGGCATCTATGTCTACCTATGCATTATTTTTCATCTTTGTCTACCTATGTAAAACAATTTTTATCAGATTTATTTGATTTTTTTTCTGCACTGGTAAATGGGCATGAATCCTTGTGGGAACCCTGGGAAGTGGTACAGTAATTGTTTACTGTGGTAAACAAGTTCTGATTTACCGGCAAAATAGGAACTGGAACCAACACATGGGTGGAAGTCCTCTCAAGTATGCAACTTAGGTATAAGTGATTAGCTGAACTTGACTTCATCCCAATATTGCAGTCATGAGATAGTCAAAGATGCTGAAAGTGATCTTGAACATGAAAAAAAAAAAAAAAAAAAAAAATACACTCAAGGAGACCAGTACTGATTTGAATATTGGTCCAACTGTTGGGTCATTCATGAGTTATTGCCCATTGAATTTCAATTCTAAGCTATTTCGAGTTAAGGGGGGCGTGGTGGTGTCGCGGTAACCGGTTCTCGTCAGATCACCGAAGTTAAGCAACATCAAGCGCGGTTAGTAGTTGGATGGGTGACCATTTCAGCGAATGATTCGTGCTCCTGTGTTGTGTCCTTGGGCAAGGCACTTAACCCCAATTGCCTACATGGGGGCACAATGACGCTGTGTACTAAGGCGTACTGCACGTCGATGGTGCGCATGTCGTTAACCAATCTAACCCTGACTGTGCAGAGTTAGATGTTGGAGAGCTGACAGCTGCTGGTTGCTGCTCGGTGGTTCTCTCTGGGTACTCCGGCTTCCTCCACCCGTAAAACTATCACCGACATGATATGACCCTGGCTGTTAATGTGTCGTTAAACCTTAATAAATAAATAATAAATAAATAATTTTCGAGTTTCAACAACCCGAACAGTTGTGAATTGATATTTAGCTTAACTTGACAAAGTCAAGATAAGTTATTGCCATCACGCGTGCGGAAGTCTGTTAGTCTGTGAATCTGTTCACATTTTCCTTTAGCACGGGCTACACCCCACAGTTCTTGTCTGATCATCACGAAAATTTCATATGCAGGTGTGGGGTCATGTTTAGATGAGAACATCCCCTTTTGGTCGCGACCGGTATGGCTGCCTGAGCCCAAAACCTGAAAACCATTTGCACAGTCTACAGGTCGTATTTATGAAGGGATTTCAATGTAACTTGGTAGGATGCCTCTGTATAATGCCTAGATGAGAACGTCCCCTTTTGAGCATGATCTGTCAACCGTGATGGCTGCCCAAGCCCGAAACCCAAAATCTTTTAGCACAGTCTGCAGGTCATGTTTAATATGGAGGGATTTCATTGTAACTTGGTAGGATGACTCCTTATGATGTCTAGATGAGAATTTCTCCATTTGGGCGTGATGATGACTGCCCGAGCCCAAAACCCGAAAACCTTTAGCACAGTCTGCAGGTCATATTTATTTAGGAATTTCATTGTAACTTGGTGGGTTGACTTCATATAATGTCTAGATGAGAAAGTCCCCTTTTGAACGTGATTGGGCAACTGTGACGGCTACAGGGTCCCGAAGCCCGAAAACCTTTAGCACAGTCTACAGGTCATATTTATAATGGGATTTCATTGTAACTTGGTAGGATGACTCCAAATAATGTCCAGATGAGAACGTCCCATTCTGATCGCGATCATTCAGCCTTGATGGGTGCCCGAGCCCAAAAACCTTTAGCATAGGCAAAAGGTCATATTTATGGAAGGATTTCATTGTATCCTGTTAGGTTGACTCCATATAATGCCTAGATGAGAACGTCCCCTTTTGGACACAATTGGGCAATTGTGATGGCTACAGGAGCCCGAAGCCCGAAAACCTATAGAACAGTCTACAGGTCATAATTATTAAGGGATTTCATTGTAGCCTGGTAGGATGACTCCAAATAATGTCTAGATGAGAACATCCCATTTTGATCGCGATCATTCAGCCTTTATGGCTGCCTGAGCCCAAAGACCTTTAGCATAGTCTATAGGTCGTATTTATGGAAGGATTTCATTGTAACTTGTTAGGTTGACTCCATATAATGCCTAGATGATGACATCCCTTTTTGGTCGTGATTGGTCAACTGTGATGGCTACAGGTGGCCGAAGCCCGAAAATCTTGAGCACAGTCTACAGGTCATATTTATGAAGGGATTTCATTGTAACTTGGTAGGTTTGACTTCATATAATGTCTAGATGAGAACGTCCCCTTTTGGACACGATTGGGCAACTGTGACAGCTACAGGGGCCCGAAACCCGAAAACCTTTAGAACAGTCTACAGGTCATATTTATGAAGGAATTTCATTGTAACTTGGTAGGATGACTCCAAATAATGTCTAGATGAGAACGTCCCTTTTTGATCACGATCATTCAGCCTTGATGGGTGCCGGAGCCCAAAAACCTTTGGCATAGGCAAAAGGCCATATTTATGGAAGGATTTCCTTGTAACCTGTTAGGTTGACTCCATATAATGCCTAGATTATGACATCTCCTTTTGGTCGTGATTGGTCAACTGTGATGGCTACAGGTGCCCGAAGCCTGAAAACCTTGAGCACAGACTACAGGTCATATTTATGAAGGGATTTCATTGTAACTTCGTAGGATCACTCCAGATGATGCCCAGATGAGTTTTTCCCCTTTTTGCGCAGAACTTCCATATGAAAGCTCTGATTTGAATAATTTTTTGTATGAATGTTTAGTACTATGGGATACATCACATATAATACAGGGGTTTTTTTTCTTGTGCGTAAATTATGCAAATTAGACTAACTTTGATGTATTTAATGTTACTTTCAGCACTGTAAGTGCAAATGCCAATACGTCTCGGGTTAGAGGCCGTATTTATGAACCGATCTTTACGAAACTTCTTTCGTACCTTTGGTATCACCGTGGGACGAGAACGAGTGTTTTTGGGTCCTGTCCGAAATTCAAGATGGCCAGCAGCAGCCATTTTGTACAAAATTAGGTGCAATCAGATTTTTGCGCAGAACTTCCAATATGAAAGCGTTGATTTGAATAATTTTTTGTGTGAATGTTTAGTACCATGGGATACATCACATATAATTCGTGTTTTTTTCTCGTGCAGAAATTATGCAAATTAGATGAACTTTTTTCAGTGCTACTTACACACAGTAAGTACACATGTCAATACAGCTCAGGCTGGAGTCTGTATTTATGAACCGATCTTCACGAAACATCTTGGGTACCTTTGCTATCACCTTGGGATGAGAACAAGTGTTTCTGGGTGCGGTCCAAAATTCAAGATGGCTGCCAGTGACCATTTTGTACCGAAATTAGGTCCAATCGGTTTTTTGTACACAACTTCTATACGGCTCAGGCTAGAGGCCGTATTTATGAACGATCTCTACGAAACTTCTTGGGTACCTTTGTTATCACCGTGGGACGAGAACGAGTGTTTTTAGGTGCGGTCCAAAATTCAAGATGGCCACCAGCAGCAATTTTGTACCCAAATTAGTGCAATCAGATTTTTGTACAAAACTTCTATATGAAAGTTCTGATTTGAATAAATTTTTGTATCAATGTTTAGTAACATGGAATACATCACATATAGTACGGGTTTTTTTCTCGTGCAGAAATTATGCAAATTAGATGAACTTTGATTTATTCAGTGCTACTTATACACAGTAAGTGCACATGTCAATACGGCTCGGGTTAGAGGCTGTATTTATGAACCGATCTTCACGAAACTTCTTGGGTACCTTTGTTAACACCTTGGGACGAGAACAAGTGTTTCTGGGTGCGGTCCAAAATTCAAGATGGCTGCCAGTGGCCATTTTGTACCAAAATTAGGTCCAATCAGTTTTTTGTCACAACTTCTATACGGCTCGTATTTATGAATTGATCTTCAAGAAACTTCTTGGGTACCTTTGTTATCACCTTGGGACAGGAATGAGTGTGTTTTTGGGTGCCTTTCTTATCCCTGTGCTATGCAGTCCTTCCCAGGAAGAAAATCCCACGGGAGCAATAAAATGCCCTCGTAAAAATGAAGACGGGGGCATTATGCACTCGTGAATCATTAACAGCATGTTACAATTTTCCAGTGAAAATTTTAACATGCAGGTAGAAAAAAAAAATTGTTCCCACCCAAATTAAAAGTTGATTGACACCCTACAAGCCACCAGAACGAAGTGATTTTCATGGAAAATGCAAGGCGATTCGGCGGATTCGGAGCTGTGTGGTACAGTCTTTCGATTTTGAAAACCGTAGGTACGTTATAGCCTACATCGCTTGCTACTATTTGAAGTGATCGTGCATCCAGCCCCGTTAATTAGAAAAAAGATTTGTCAGCGGCAATTCTTTGGCGAGAATGCTTGGGAGTGATGCCTGATGGTCGTGTTGTTGGCAAGAATGATTAACATGCAATGAAGAATGCAGCCACCAATTGAGAGCACTGTGCATTCAGTACGGTATTTGGGCATATCCGTATCGAACGGTAACATGAAAGCTGGACGATTTGGTGCTTTCATGGTTTTCATTAAAGGAATCCCAACTTTTGGGTCATGATGATGTGTTAGGTGCCAAGTAACAAAAAAACGCACATTGCGGCTATAATTTATGCGGAGCTGATAAATTTGCTCCATTGGTGAATACCGAATGGTGATTGGATCAGGAAGCACGAACCTCACGCAGAACATCAGGTTTTTCCAAACAGAAGAAGTGAATAGGATTTGTGCTGCATACATTCACACTGTTACTAAAGCCCACTGCCAGATATTCGCTCCTTGTTACTTAATAAAAAATAATTGACTGTTCACACAGAAATGATTTCTCAACTGGAATGAATTACCAGATTTTGATAGCTCTCTTAGCAGAGCCGAGGCGCACTGTTGTTGACTCGCATTTCCGCCAAATCGTCTTGTATCCCAATGAGTTTATAGGTGCCCAATCAAAATGCGTATTACACTAAGTGACAGCAATACATGGTATGTTTGATTATCATGATTCCGGACCATAAATGCTGGTCTTTCGCTAAATTTCCGGCAATTTTACAGTAAATAATAAAAATATAGTAATCGTGTCGCTTGAAACCTTTCTCTTTACTTGATAATAATATATGCCTGGTCAAAACACGAGCGCGGTTTTTTGCACTCTAGAAACGGAAATGATGGGCGCGGACGGGCGCGAGCGCTACAGCGCCCGTCTCATGGGAAGGACTGGCTATGAGAACAAATATTTTGGGGTTCAGTCAGACCCACTCTGGGACTCAAAGATTTTTTCTAGTTTAGCATCTGACTGTCACCCACCTTTACAATACTTTACCTATACATTTATTACAGGCTACGGTCAGTATTTATGTACAGACCATTACAATACTTTATATATACCTTTGTTATCAGGTCATTACCTAGATGTTTGTCATTGCTGTGTAACACAGTATACATGTACATGTCTTAACAAGCTGAGCTACAGTGTCATTGACACTTTCATTTTTACCCAAATCCCATTATTAAGTGACACATTTGACTGGACTGGTTAATAAAACTTGAAAAAAATAATTGGGACAGACGTTTTGGTACAATTTAACAATGGATCTCCCAATGTATACCAATTCACAGAATGAGACTGTTGATGCTGACATGACATCATTCATGGTCCTACTTAATGGAAATGGCAAATTTATATTGCACACCAGACACCCCAGGTGCAAAAGACAACTTTTTGGCCAAATTGATATTGACTCACAACTCAAAACAATTATCCGACTCCCCTGATTTTTTTTGTGTATCGCAGGCCTTCAGATTTGAAAAAAAACAGAGCATTGTGAAGTGCTTTAAAATTAATTTGGCATATGCATTTATTGCTAATTTTTAGCTTAACTTGACAAAGTCAATATAAGGTATTGCCATCACGCATGTGGAAGTCTGTTCACATTTTCTTTAGCACAGGCTACACCCCGTAGTTCTTGTCTGATCGTCACAAAATTTCATATGCAGGTTTGAGGTCATGTCTAGATGAGAACGTCTCCTTTTGGTTGCGATCGGTCAACCGTGACAGCTGCCCAAGCCCCAAACTCAAAAACCTTTACCACAGTCTATAGGTCGTATTTATGAAGGGATTTCATTGTAACTTGGTAGGATGCCTCTGTATAATATCTAGATGAGAACGTTCCCTTTTGGTCATGATCTGTCAACCATGACCGCTGCCCAAGCCCGAAACCCAATAACTTTTAGCACAGTCTGCAGGTCATATTTAATATGGAGGGATTTCATTGTAACTTGGTAGGATGACTCCATATGATGTCTAGATGAGAACTTCCCCATTTGGTCGTGATCTGTCAACCGTGATGAATGCCCAAGTCCAAAATCCCAAAACCTTCAGCACAGTCTGCAGGTCATATTTATGGAGGGATTTCATTGTAACTCGGTAGGTTGACTTCATATAATGTCTAGATGAGAACGTCCCCTTTTGGTTGCGATTGGTCAACTGTGACAGCTACAGGGGCCCGAAGCCCAAAAACCATTATCACAGTCTACAGGTCATATTTATGAAGGGATTTCATTGTAACTTGGTAGGATGACTCCAGATAATGTCTAGATGAGAACGTCTCCTTTTGGTCGCGATCATTCAGCCGTGATGGCCGCTCAAGCCCAAAACCCAAAAACCTTTAGCACAGTATATAAGTCGTATTTATGGAGGGATTTCATTGTAACTTGGTAGGCTGACTTCATATAATGTCTAGATGATAATGTCCCCTTTTGGTCATGCTTGGTCAACTGTAATGCAACAGGGGCCCGAAACCTTTAGTACATTGTGCATAAGCATATGACCTTAAACACCAATAAATAAATAAATAATAATACAGGGGCCCGAAACCTTTAGCACAGCCTACAGGTCATATTTATGAAGGGATTTCATTGTAACTTGGTAGGATGTCTCCAGATAATACCCAGATGATAACGTCCCCTTTTGGTCATGATCATTCAACCATGTTGGCTGCCCGAGCCCAAAACCCGAAAAACTTTAGCACAGACTACAAGTTGTATTTATGAAGGGATTTCATTGTAACTTGGTAGGATGACTCAGTTTTATGCCTAGATGAGGACATCCCTTTTTGGTTGTGACAGTCAACCGTGAGGGCTACACAGGCCTGATGCCCTAACACCTTCAACACAGTCTACAGGCCATATTTATATACAGATTTCAGTGTCAGGTGACTCATTTTGGAATAATTTCACTGTAACTTGGTAACTTTTGTTGACATACATTAACTGTGAGGGCCACATACATTAACTGTGAGGGCCACATACATTAACTGTGAGGGCCACATTAACCCACCCCTCAATTCTTTAGTACAGTCAACGCCTCATATTATTTTTACTGAAAACATAGCATACAGGGAACAGAAATTAACATATTCCCAATTATCACAATTATTTATTCCAATCTGTTCCACTCTGTCAATTCTGAGGGACTTTTGTTTGTTTTAGAAAGATTTTTATTCATGTTGAATGAACCATTTCAATGCTGGAAAACATCTGATACCTGTATGCATGTCTTTAATTTAACCCTCTCAAGACTGCAGTGTGGGTTCCAAAGATTTTTATTGATGCCATGAACAAACAAAAAACCCTTTCAATACTGTAGATGTATTTTTTTCTGGTTTCTTGGAAAAAATTGATCTGATTCCTGTCTGAATATCTTTAATTTAACCCTCTCACGACTTCATTGTGTTTTTTTCCAAAGATTTTTTAGCTCACCTGACTGAAAGTCAGGGTGAGCTTTTCTTATCACTCTTCATCCGTCTGTCTGTTCGTCGTCTGTCATCCGTCGTCCTGCGTGAAGGTGGTGTTTGAGCCTATTTCTCCTGAACCACTGGCCACATTTTAATTAAATTTCATGTAAGTAGTGGTTATATAGAGGCATTTTGATTTTTATGCAAATTAGGTTTCGGCTCATATTGAGCAGAGGTGTGGGGGAAAAAATGGCTAAATTTTTTGAAAATCTTCTTCTAATGAACCACCAGTAGCAGAGACTTGATATGTGGTATACAGAGTCCTTTTGAGGTTTAGAATCAAGTTTGTTCAAGAGAAGTTTGTCGGGCATTATTTGCCTTCTTTATGGGAGGGGCAAGAATTTTCGCCACTCCCAAAATTTCTATTTTCCAAACCGAGAGGCAGATTTGAACCAAATTTGACATGAGGGCTTATTGGGTCATAAGTACTTAATTTATGCCCAAATTTTTTTTCCTGTCACCCCATGGGAACCGCAGGAGCTAAAAATAGAAAAAAATTAAAACGCCCATATCTCCAAAACTACACGGCACTGAGAATTCTTATTTGGTGTAAAGCTTCCTTAGGACCAACAGAATGGAATGGTAAAAAAAAATTGCTATCGGTTTTATCATGGGGTACTTTTAGGAGACTTTGAAAAAAGTGCTGAGTCAGCATTTTTTAACACTGTGGGTAATGGGAAAAAGACTACTTTTCTCCCAAAACCACTGTTCCAAAAGGTTTCAAAAATCACATATAACATCTTTGGAAGATTGTTTCACATGTTTATTGAAATCAATTCCCTGGGTCCATATTTGGGCTCTCTATGGGGGCCCAAATGTTTAAATTAGTGCAGTAGGAGGAATATTCTTTAAAAATCTTTTTCAGATCGACCAATAAGAATCTTTTGATATTTGGTATGCAACATCCTTAGGGGGGTGAGATTCAAGTTTGCTCAAGCCAAGTCCCTGGGTTCATATTTAGGCTGAACATTTGGGGGCCCCGTTCCGGACTTAGAAATTTTGGACCAAAATCCGGAAATTAGTTTTTTGGGGTTTTTTTATGTGTTTCGGTCAATTTTAAGACAAAAAAAATTTTTTTTTTACACTGAAAATTTGGGGTCCGGGTGGGACTTTTGGACCAAAATCCGGAAATTAGTTTTTTGGTTTTTTCATGCGTTTTAAGAAGAAAAAAAATTTAGGCTTAAAATATTTTGTTTGGGAAAAAAATCTGTTTTTTATGCGTTTATCTCAATTTTGGGACACAAAAGTGCAGGAACTGAAAATAGAAGGAAAATCCTATGTATCCTATGTATTGTGTGGGCACAATCGCTTCATCTAGTTGGTATATGCTTAGGAGGGGCGTATGCAGCTTATTCAAGTCAAGTCCCTAGTTTGATATTTAGACTACCATGTCAGGTAAGTGCTCTCAGGCCCCCTGGGGCCTCTTGTTTCTTTCATGATGGACTTTTCCCTACAGTGCACATTTTAGTTATTTCATGCTGAATGAACCCTTTCTATGCTGGAAAACATTTACCTGATTCCTGTGTGCATGTCTTTAATTTAACCCTCTCAAGACTGGAATGTGGGTTCCAAAGATTTTTTCAATGCCACGAACAAACAGAACCCTTTCAATGCTGTAGATGTATTTTTTTCTGGTTCCTTGGAAAAAAATTGACTTGATTCCTGTACGAATATCTTTTAAATTTAACCCTCTCATGACTTCAGTGTGTTTTTTTCCAAAGATTTTTTATTTCATGATGAACTCTTTCACTACTGTGCACATATAAGTTATTTCATGTTGAATGAACCCTTTCAATGCTGGAAAAATATTTATTTGATTCCTGTGTGCATGTCTTTAATTTAACCCTCTCAAGACTGCAGGTCTGTAGCAGGGAGTTCCAAAGATTTTTATTGAAGCCATGAACAAACAATTTTTAGCTCATCTTGACAAAGTCACACTGAGCTAATCTCATCACTCTCCATCCATCGTCCGTCCGTCGTCCATCAACACCATGTTTTGGTCTTCTCCTCCAAAGCCACTGGGACAATTCAAGTGAAAGTTTGTGTGAGTGATGGTTCCGAAGGGGCATTGGATTTTTGTTCAACTCAACATGCTCAGCCCCATAGGGAGGGAGTGGTAGAAAAATGCTCCAAAAATATTTTTTTTAAATCTTCTTCTCATGAACCAGTGAGTACAATGACTTTATATTTGCTATGGAGCTTCCTTTTGAGGTGTAGAATCAAGTTTGTTCAAGCGAAGTTCGTGAAGCAATATTTGGCTTTGTAATGGGAGGGGTAAGATTTTTGGCCCTGCCCAAAATTTATATTTAAAAATAGAAATATTTTCAAACGCCCATATTTCCAAAACCACATGGAACAGAGCTGTTATTTGGTATGAAGTATCCTTAGGACCAGTAGAATTGAATGGTAAAAAAAAATGCCATCGGTTATGTTAGGGTGTTCTGTAATGGGTATCGAAAAAAATGCTGAGTCAGCATATTTGCAACAATTTAAAAAAATCTTTTCTCCAGAACCAATCATCAGAATCTTTTGATATTCGGCATACAGAATTCATAGGGAGTTCAGATACAAGTTTGTTAAAATAAAGCCCATTGGTTCATATTTGGGCTCAATATAGGAGCCCAAATTTTTAACATAGGGTAATATGAGGAATATTCTTTAAACATCTTCTTCTTCAGAACCACCAGTCAGAATCTTTTAATGTTTAGTATACCTCATTGGTATGTGTATAGGAAGCCCAAATTTTAACTTTGTTCAATATGGGGGATAATGTTAAAAAATCTTCTTCAGATCCACCAGTCGGAATGCTTTCATATTTGGTATACAACATCTCTAGGGGGGTCAGATTCCAGTTTGTTCAATTCAAGAGCCTGGGTTAATATTTGGGCTCCATATGGGAACCTGAAATTTAACTTAGTACAATATGAGGGAATTTCTTCAAAAATCATCTTCTTCAGATCCACTAGTCAGAATGGTCTCATATTTGGTTTTCAACATCTCTAGGGGGGTCAGATTCAAGTTTGTTCAATCAGATCCATAGGGTAATATTTGGGCTCGCTATGATAGCCCAAATTTTTAACTAAGTGCAATTCGAAGAAATTTCTTTCCAATTTCTCTTCTTCAGATCCAACAGTCAGAATGCTTTAATATTTGGTACACAACATCTCTAGGTCAGATTCAACTGTGTTCAAATCGAGAGCCTGGGTTAATATTTGGGCTCCATATGGGAACCTGAAATTTAACTAAGTACAATATGAGGGAATTTCTTCAAAAATCTTCTTCTTCAGTTCCACCAGTCAGAATGCTTCCATATTTGGTATAAAACATCTCTAGGGAAGTCAGATTCAACTGTGTTCAAATCGAGAGCCTGGGTTAATATTTGGGCTCCATATGGGTTGCCGAAATTGGCCATTTTGCTGAAAATTAAAAAATTTTGTATTCAGTATCCTCTAGAGGTGTGTAACTAAGATTAATCTACATAGGTTGTATCAAGGGCCTTCATAGGGGAGCTCCACATTTTACATTATGATCAACTAAAGAAAAGGCATGATGCCCAGATTATTTTTGTCACTCCTGAGGGACTCAAGGATTGACCGTGTAGCCTATGGAGATGGATTGCTTAATGTAGATTCATTCTTGGACTCTGTTTATACTGTGTTCTGTTCAAGATGAGCGCTTCAGGCCCCGTGGGGCCTCTTGTTTTTTATTAGCTCAACTTGACAAAGTCAAGCTGAGCTATTGCCATCACTTCTCGTCCATTGGCATACATACGTATGTATGTACGCACATACGTAAGTTAGTACGTTTGTCCACAATTTCCTTTGGCACACCTCACAGGTCGCATTTATGATGAAATCGCTTTGAGACTTGGTATGCTTGTTTGGAGTGACCTCTAGATGGGAGCTATCGATTTTCTTCAATTTCCGTCAAAAAATGTTGCCACGGACAGCGTTCTTAGAACTTAGTTTAGTCAAACCTCAATATTTTCCTTTGGCACACCCTACAGTGCACATTTATGATTGGATCGCTTTGAACCTTGGTATGCTTGTTTGGGGGTGACCTCTTGATGGGAGCTATCGATTTTCTTCAATTTCCATCAAAAAATGTTGCCACGGCCAACGTTCTTAGAACTTAGTTTAGTCAAACCTCAATATTTCCCTTTGGCATACCCTACAGGTCACATTTATGATTGAATCACTTTGAAACTTGGTATGCTTGTTTGGGGTGACCTCTAGATGGGAGCTATCCATTTTCTTCAATTTCCGTCAAAAAATGTTGTCGCGGCCAACGTTCTTAGAACTTAGTTTAGTCAGAAGACCTCAATATTTCCCTTTGGCACACCCTACAGGGTACATTTATGATTAGATTGCTTTGAAACCTGGTATGCTTGTTTAGGGTGACCTCTAGATGGGAGCTATCGATTTTCTTTCATTTCCGTCAAAAAATGTTGCCACGGCCAACGTTCTTAGAACTTAGTTTAGTTGGACCTCAATATTTCCCTTTGGCACACCCTACAGGGCACATTTATGATTGAATTGCTTTGAAACTTGGCATGCTTGTTTTTGGTGACCACTAGATGGGAGCTATCAATTTTCTTCAATTTCCGTCAAAAAATGTTGCCACGGCCAACGTTCTTAGAACTTAGTTTAGTAAGAAGACCTCAATATTTCCCTTCGGCACACCCTACAGGGCACATTTGCTTGTTTGGGGTGACCTCTAGATGGGAGCTATCGATTTTCTTCCATTTTCGTCCGTCAAAATATGTTACCGCTGGCAACGATCTTTGAACTTAGTTTAGTCAGGCATCAATATATTCCTTTGGCATGCCATAAAGGGCACATTTATGATAAGATCGGTTTGAAACTTTGTATGCTTGTTGGGGGTTACCTCTAAATGGGAGTTATTGATTTTCGTCAAAAAATGTTGCCACTGGCAATGACCTTTGATGAACTTAGTAAAAACTTAGTGCAGTTAAGCATCAATATTACCCTTTGACACACCCTGCAAGGCACATTTATGATTGGATCGCTTGCAAACTTGGTGTGCTTGTGTGGGGTGACATCTATATCGGAGCTGTCGATTTTCTTCCATTTCTGTCAAAAAATGTTGCCGCTGACCTTTGAACTTAGTTTAGTCAAACCTCAATATTTCCCTTTAACACACCCTTTAGGGCACATTTATGATCGGATCACTTTGAAACTTGGTATGTGTGTGCGGGGTGACCTCTATATGTGAACTATTGCTTTTTTTTCATTTTCATAAAAAATTATTGTCGTTATTACCAGCCTTTGAACTTACTGCATTTGTGCATCAACTTATCCCTTTTGCACTATTACCAGCCTTTGAACTTACTGCATTTGTGCATCAACTTATCCCTTTTGCACTCACTGCAGGGTATATTTATGAATTTCCATAAAAAAAAACCCAAAACCATTGGCAGAAGTAATGACCTTCTACTTAGTGCATTTGTGCATTAACATCTTCATTTGGCATGCCTCCGGGGGCACATTCATTATCAGGTTGTTTTGAAACTTTGTATGCTTATGCAGGGTGACAAAGATAGAAGCTATTGATTTTCTTTTCATTTCCATCAAAAACTGTTGCTGTTAGCAACAAGCTTTGAATTTATTGCATTTGTGCATCAACATTCTTTGACATGGCCTGCAGGTCACATTTATCATAGGATTCTTTTTGAACTTGGTGTGCTCATTAGCAAGACCTTTAGATAAGAGCTATTGATTAGCATTCATTTCTGTGAAAAAAATTTGCCATTTGCAATAACCTCTGAACATACTGCATTTGTTTATCAACATTCTTCCTTTATCCAGTCTTACCGTTTACATTTAAAAATGCATGGATTGCGTTGTGCACACACAATGCTGTTATGTTGAAATTTCATCAAATAACATTGGTACCAATGATCTTCAATTTTGCCATTTCATTTATAATTTAACAAGCTCAAGTTTGTCAAGTTGAGCTACAGTGTCATTGACACTTTCATATTATAAAACTTTCAGGTCCACACTCATAATTCCCAATATTCACTAAAATCGCGTTGGTATCGCCTATATATAGGAGGAATTGCAGGACATATCCAGGAAATATGATGCAGTCTTATCACCTTCCACTCTCCCTGCAGGGAACCTGGGAAGTGGAACTGTGCTTGTTTACTGCAGTAAACAATTCTGCTCTACTCATATTATTTATTTAGTTTTTATTCATTTATTTGGGTTCAACAACACTTTCGACAGCCAGGGTCATCTCATGTCAGACAGTTTTATAGATGGAGGAAACCAAAGTACCCAAAAAGAACCACCGAACAACAACAAACAACTAGGGCTGTCACGATTTTTCAATTTAGGAATCGATTAATCGACGCAAATAATCGATTAATCGTACCTAGATGACCCCCACCCCTTCTCCCTCTCTTTGAAGTCGATAAAAATGAAGTTCAAGTCAGCTGACCTACCTCAAGTAAACAACGAAGATGATCAACTTTTAGGTACATTCAAATCTTTGATGTTCTGAACTTTTGAACCGTCAATGTAATAATCAAGACCGGTCGGCAGTTGCGAACTTCGCAACTGCCGACCGGTCTTGATTATTACACTGACGGTTCAAAGATTCAGAACATCAAAGCTTTGATGGATGTATCTGGAAGACAAATGCTTCCAACGGCTTCTTGGGGTTTAACATCGATGTTCTTAACTCTATACCTTTAGAAACAATAGTTTTTTCATCAAATTTTCTTTTAATTATTAAACATCTAAAACAGGATACAATTTACCGATTATTTCGACAACGAAAAATACTAATCGATTTTGCCGTGACCGATCAACAATCGATTAATCGTGACAGCCCTACGAACAACTATCAGACTCCCCAACGTACCATTAGTTGAAGGCTTCTCATCGATATGCAGCACAACTCATATCTGATAAGTACCATTGTGCCCCCACGTAGGCAATTGGGATTATCTGCCTTGCCCAAATTGCTGATCAAACTGTGGACCTTTCAATTTGAAGTTAAATGCTGTAACCGCTGAGCCATCATGCTCTACTTGTGAAATAAGACCCAGTAGTCAATGTCTGGGGTTGAAGTCATTTAACCCTTTACCCAATGCAGACGATATAAAAATTTATTATTTTAAATACCATTTTTTTAAATTTTAAATTTTAAATTTTGTTGAAACTTTTTGAAAAATTTAATTTTTTCAACTGCTCAATTTGCATATTACGCGGGCGGATGCGGACGATTTGTTAGGTAAAGGGTTAAAGTGGGTAACATAAGTACATACAGATGGCAGAAATGTACTTTATACTAATGTTGTGGTAATGACATAGTCATAGAAATAAGCTTTAACAAAAAGTAAATAATAATCACCTTTGCATAGAAACTGCTGTAATACACATTGTATGCAGCAAATTTGAGTTCTCTCCCTTGATTCATTTTCACTATTGGCTTCAAATACTATAGCCCATACTTTTTGAAAGGCTGACATCAAGTATTTATGTGGAAAATAGTTCGGGCCAACATTGATTAATGATACAGTTACTAATCCACTGATACAGACACTAATCTTCAGAAAGTATTTTGTTCATAAATTGTACTTTACAACAAGTCTAGCAAACCCTCTTTTAACCCTTTACCCAACGAATCGGCCGCAACTGCCTGCGTAATTTGCAAAGTCAGCAGTTGAAAAAATATTATTTTTCAAAAAATTTCAACAGCACCATATCATGTGAGCCCTCGTTGGAACGAGCTCATCGAGCTCGTTCCAACAAAGGGTCACATGATATGGTGCTGTTGGAATTTTTTGAAAAATTTTAAAAAATGATATTCAAATAATAAATTTTGATATCGTCTGCGTTGGGTAAAGGGTTAACAGATTGTCAGCAAACAAAAATAATTTTCTTTAACTGGTCAATTCATCTGCTGTTGTATGTGATAGTGAAGTTGAAATGGAGATTTGTTTGAAAATAAGCTTTAAAAAAGCAAGAAACTTCAAATAATTGTGTAGTTTTCTGTGTGTCATCAACATTTTCTCCCATGGGACCTTGGGAAGTTGACTATTGCTTGTTTACTTTGGTAATCTGCTTTACTGGTAAAATAGGACCTCGTAACAGCCTGGAAATTCTCTAAAGTGGTCAACAAAATATAATGAGATAGACTCAGATGCTGACAGTATCCATAAGCACCAATAAATAAATCAATCTTTAGCTGTGCGTCATCAATCAGAGGAAAGGATTGAACAGAATAGAATGTCACTTAGATGATCCTGTAACACTCTGCATGAATGGAAATAACTGGCTATAAAAATACCCCAAAGGTTGTGAACTCTAGTAAGGCATCATAAAAGGTGGCTAAAACATTTCCAATGTTACTTGAAAAAAATAAATACTGCTAGGTGCTAAATTTAGGCCATATATCTTCAGACATGGTGAAATGCACAGCTGTCAAGGACAGGAAGAAACATTCACATTTATAAGTAATGATGAACAATGAGCCAATGAAAAATTCATGGAAGTCCAAACATATGATGCTGTCATTTCTCAAGTGTTCAGGGAGAGTCTTCAACCACTGATCAAGTCAAGGCTATCCTTTGATGATAGCAACTCTAATTATAGCAGAAATAAGCATGCAAAGATAAATAGTTGCATTTCCCATGTAAGATTAGAACTGAATAGGAAGGAACAACAAAATGTTCTTGGTTTCAATAAGTGTCGTTACCTCTCTTTTCAGATCTTTCTTCTCTCTAACATATGGTCTCTCCATTAAGTCACTTATTTTTGCAACATCGTTTTGTGAAAGTGGCATCAGTGCATCTTCACTTATCTGAAACCTAGAAAAAAGGGGTTTGTAAAACTTTGGTTAAAGATTAATTTGTAGCACCCTTCAGGATTTTTTTTCTTTCAGCTCATCACATAAATTGTCCTGTGGGAACCCTGGGAACTGAAGCAGTGCTTGTTTATTGATCCTGCGAAGTTACAATGAAATCCCTTCATAAATATGACCTGTAGACTGTGCTCAAGGTTTTCGGGCTTCGGGCACCTGTAGCCATCACGGTTGACCAATCACGACCAAAAGGGGATGTCATCATCTAGGCATTATATGGAGTCAAACTAACAGGTTACAATGAAATCCTTCTATAAATATAACCTTTTGCCTATGCTAAAGGTTTTTGGGCCCGGGCACCCATCAAGGCTGAATGATCACGACCAAAATGGGACGTTCTCATCTAGACATTATTTGGAGTCATCCTACCAAGTTACAATGAAATCCCTTCATAAATATGACCTGTAGACTGTGCTAAAGGTTTTCGGGCTTCGGCACCTTTAGCCGTCAGAGTTGCCCAATCGTGTCCACAAGAGGACGTTCTCATCTAGACATTATATGAAGTCAACCTACCAAGTTACAATGAAATCCCTTCATAAATATGACCTGTAGACTGTGCTTAAGGTTTTCGGGCTTCGGTTGGGCAGCCATCATGGTTGAATGATCGCAACCAAAGGGGACAATCTCATCTGGGCATCATCTGGAGTGATCCTAAGAAGTTACAATGAAATCCCTTCATAAATATGACCTGTAGACTGTGCTCAAGGTTTTCGGGCTTCGGGCACCTGTAGCCATCACGGTTGACCAATCACGACCAAAAGGGGATGTCATCATCTAGGCATTATATGGAGTCAAACTAACAGGTTACAATGAAATCCTTCTATAAATATAACCTTTTGCCTATGCTAAAGGTTTTTGGGCCCGGGCACCCATCAAGGCTGAATGATCACGACCAAAATGGGACGTTCTCATCTAGACATTATTTGGAGTCATCCTACCAAGTTACAATGAAATCCCTTCATAAATATGACCTGTAGACTGTGCTAAAGGTTTTCGGGCTTCGGCACCTTTAGCCGTCAGAGTTGCCCAATCGTGTCCACAAGAGGACGTTCTCATCTAGACATTATATGAAGTCAACCTACCAAGTTACAATGAAATCCCTTCATAAATATGACCTGTAGACTGTGCTTAAGGTTTTCGGGCTTCGGTTGGGCAGCCATCATGGTTGAATGATCGCAACCAAAGGGGACAATCTCATCTGGGCATCATCTGGAGTGATCCTAAGAAGTTACAATGAAATCCCTTCATAAATATGACCTGTAGACTGTGCTCACGGTTTTCGGGCTTAGGGCACTTGTAGCCATCACAGCTGACCAATCATGACCAAAAGGGGATGTCATCATCTAGGCATTATATGGAGTCAACCTAATAGGTTACAATGAAATCCTTCCATAAATATGACCTTTTACCTATGCTAAAGGTTTTTGGGCTCGGGCACCCATCAAGGCTGCATGATCGCGATCAAGATGGGAAGTTCTCATCTAGACATTATTTGGAGTCATCCTACCAAGTTACAATGAAATCCCTTCATAAATATGACCTCTAGACTGTGCTAAAGGTTTTCGGGCTTCGGGCCCCTGTAGCCGTCACAGTTGCCCAATCACGTCCAAAATGGGACTTTCTCATCTAGACATTGTACGAAGTCAACCCACCAAGTTACAATGAAATTCCTCAATAAATATGACCTGTAGACTGTGCTAAAGATTTTTGGGTTTTGGGCTCGGGCAGTCATCACGGTTGGCAGATCATGCCCAAATGGGGAAATTCTCATCCAGACATCATAAGGAGTCATCCTACCAAGTTACAATGAAATCCCTCCACATTAAACATGACCTGCAGACTATGCTAAAAGTTTTCGGGTTTCAGGCTTGGGCAGCCATCACGGTTGATAGATCATGCCCAAAAGGGGACGTTCTCATCTAGGCATTATACAGAGGCATCCTACCAAGTTACAATGAAATCCCTTCATAAATACGACCTGTAGACTGTGCTAATGGTTTTCGGGTTTTGGGCTCAGGCAGCCATACCGGTTGACCGATCGCGAACACAAGGGGACGTTCTCATCTAGACATGACCCCAAACCTGCATATGGAATTTCATGACGATCAGACAAGAACTGCGGGGTGTAGCCCGTGCTAAAGGAAAATGTGAACAGACGTCACAGACCAACAGACTTCCACACGCGTGATGGCAATAGCTTATCTTGACTATGTCAAGTTAAGCTAAAAATGGGTTTTAATCTGATATAAGATAAATTAAAAAATTGTTGATGTAGTTGGTCTACTAAACATTCACAAACACCAGCAGACCACTCGCCATGTTGATACAACCTCAAAGGCAATCAACGAATGGATTACGGTGAACAAAGGAAACTTCTGGAACAATAACTTAATTATTGTTATTGTATAATCAGAGATTACAGAAATATCTAGGATTATTGCACGTACACAGGTTGATTGCCTTTTCTTTTTTTTACCTCACCTGACTTTCAGTCAGGGTAGCTTTAGTGATCACCCACCGTCTGTCGTCCATGAACCTGGTGTTTGCATCTTCTCCAAAACTTCTGAACCAATTTAATTGAAATTTGAGATAGTAGTTTATGACATCGCATTTTGATTTTGTTCAAATCAAGTTGCCTTGCCCCTAGGTAGGGCCACGCCCCAAATGTCTTCTTCTCATGAACCAGCAGTAGCAGAGACTTGATATTTGGTGTGCAGCTTTCTTTTGAGGTGTAGACTCAGATTTGTTCAAGAGAAGTTCGAGGAGCTATATTTGCCTTTGTTATGGGAGGGGCAAGAATTTTCGCCCCTCCCAAAATTTCTGGGTGATTTGAACCAAATTTAATATAAGGGCTTATTGGGTCATAACTACTTACTTTATGCCAAAAAATTTTTTCCTGTCGCCCCATGGGAAGTGCAGCCCAAAACTACATGGCATTGAGAATTCTTATTTGGTGTAAAGCTTCCTTAGGACCAACAGAATGGAATGGTAAAAAAAAAATTGCTTTCGGTTTTATCATGGGGGTACTCTTTGGGGACTTTAATTTTTTTCTATTTTTAGCTCCTGCGGTTCCCATGGGGTGACGGGAAAAAGATTTTTGGCATAAATTGAGTACTTATGACCCAAGAAGCCCTCATATCAAATTTGGTTCAAATCTGCCTCTTGGTTTTGGAAATTAGAAATTTTGGGTGGGGCGAAAATTCTTGCCTCTCCCATAACGAAGGCAAATATATCTCCTCGAACTTCTCTTGAACAAATCTGAGTCTGCACCTCAAAAGGAAGCTGCACACCAAATATCAAGTCTCTGCTACTGCTGGTTCATGAGAAGATTTTGGTGCCCCTTGGGGGCGTGGCACCACCCAGGGAGAGGGGCAACTTCATTTGAACAAATCCGAATTGGCATTAGGTAATAAACATTTACCCAACATTTGAATAAAATTGGGCTAGTGGTTTTGGAGGAGAAGTCGGTTTTGTAAAGTTTTCGACGGACAACGGACGGAAAGTGATCAGTAAAGCTCCACTTGAGCTTCGCTCAAGTGAGCTAAAAAATGTAAATATTATCTAGTGGAAAATCCCCCCTGCAGGATTTTGTTGTAATCCAACCATGTTTTCAATATCCAGAGGCGGTGGTACCTGTGAGGCTGAGGTCATGCACATGACTCAACATCTTTTTGATCGTTTTACAAAACATATTTTAACTCTGCAAGTAAAGAACAAAAATTCACAAAGGATCCTTTGAACATCTAGCTGGATTATTCGAATGCGTAAGGATTAACAGATTTCTAAACCTTTATTTTTTGAGATGAAGAAAGCGATCAGATATTATCGCAACATTCCGTGTTTTGTATCTGTTGGCCGATGCCTAAGTGGAAACTGAGAAGAGGGAGCACTTGCAATTATTGTCCATCAGATTTTTAGGCAATCGAAACAAACTTGTTTACTGTGATTTTCAACACTTTCTTTTTAATACAAAGGGCTGAATTAAAGTAGAAGAGAATAATTGAATAATATATATACCCAGTCTTATCGTATTAGCAATGAAATAGGTTTTTAATTGCCAAAAAAACCTGTTTTTCATAGGTGCAAGAAAATCGGTAATTCGGCATGGTCTCGAAATGTGTAGTTTTTCCAGCATTCTATAATTAACCACAGAAAAGGAGTTCTCAACCTGCGAAGACAATGTGTTCACCGAGTTGTGATGAAATGGGCTTTTAAATGATGTGTACAAGTAATGCATTGAGAGGCTATAAAGAGAACATCAGTAGTGTATTTCTGAGGAGTAACACGCTTCATCTCCATCCCCATGAGAAAGACCTCCTGAGATTAGGTAGGCAGTAGTGTTGAAATATTGGCGTAACCGACTGGAAAAGCTGTCAAACGGATAACTGCTATACCTATAGTTTACAGGATAACATCGGGAAAATAAATAGTATTTGACCACCGGACCTTAGAATTCTTTTGATCGATGCAAGCATTGTCAAAGCTACCAAACATTTGTTGATTTACAATGATGTGAACTTGATCTAACTTGAAAGGGTTAAGATGTTGGAATGTTGAATTAACAGTTATTTCGGTAGCTTGGACTGTCAAGTCGCAGATAAATGTTTGAAACAAACTGCCAACAGTCGAGTGCACTGCAGGTTGTTTTCTGCGTGGGCTGCAGTGAGCACATGCCTGTCAATGTTACATAGTCTTCTACAGACAAATTTGACATTCTTCTCTTTGATGAGGTGTTGTTCCTCAGTGTGAGTAATGGTGCTTCTAAAATAAATTGACTGTTCGGCACTTTACCATCGTGTTTATTTTCTGCGGAAGTCAGGTCGCAGTGTTTTGAATTGTTTTCTCACCATTCCTTACGAATTTTGCATCGTAGACAATGCAATAATACCAGCAGTTGAAATTAAGATATCCGGTTGAAATCTGGTTATGCCCAAGGTTAGCAGGTTACAAAAATGGGCCAACCATTTCAACACTAGTAGGTAGCAAGTTTTGGTATCAGTTTCAGCCCAGTATGGTATATTGCTGGGTCAGTTTTTTTTATACTGAGGGAAAGCTAAGCCCGATCCAACATGGAATTAAGGGAATTAAATACCATTTAAATAAATCAGTTGTGTTGAAAGAGAAATGTCATCTAATATGTTTATATTTCTTGCTCATCAGAATCAAACATGATGTACTCTTGATGAAACTTCTTTTTAATGTAAGCACCACTGTATGAGTTGCATCACATACAAAGAAGAAGAGTGTTGCCTGAAAGCAATCACTGAGGTATCTTGAACAGAGACCCGGCCATCCATGAAACTGCTGTGTTTTTGCAGTAGTTTTCTTGGGGTAACTACCCCAAACACACTCTGGATTACATCTTTGATTGGTACTGCCAACATAACTTATTGAGAAAATCCTTCATCCCAGCATGCATCAAGATGGCTGTTGTCTGCTTACATTGGCTTCATTAACATATTAACCAAACTTTCACTTTTATTTCTTTCATGACACAATATATTAAAAATCAGGGTCTCAACTCATATATACTATAAAAAGAGTAAACGGTTGACATGGAGACATCCATATATCTAAAATAAGATATAGAATACAATTGCACCAAGAGTGCATCATAAAAGATAAATAAAAACAAATTGTACATGACGATTTTCATCACATTGTTTCCGTTTACCTTCCTAACGAAATATTTCTTTCCGACAACTTTTCCTACATACACTGAACTGACAATTGAAATGAATTAATAAAAACATTCTTACTCATTTGATGTTAAGCAGTTACCATCTGTCAGTATTCTGATAGATCAAATTTTTAAAAAAAACAATTGAAAAAACAAAGGGGAGATCACTCTGACAGTCACAATGTACAGATTTGAAACTGACCATGTATGATATATACACTGCTTGTGACATCTTAAATCCAATAAAATTCTTTCGAGGTTTTCTGGAGATAAGATTTTAGAATGTTGCCATTCAGGTGGCATCTATCCACCCATGCCTCTGCAACTAATACAGTACACACTTATGCCACAAGTAGCACTTAATTTTACACAATGAAATGACATGAGGGTCAGTGAATGAGAGAATAAGTTGATTGCTCTCACAAAATAAAATGCCAATCCAAAGATAACAACCTCTTGTCTTTGATGCACAGGGCTTTCAATCTGAAAAATGCTTGTTAACAGGTTGAGCGTTAAATTATTTTTCAAAGGCGATTTGAAAAATGGGTGTCTATCGCTTGCTACCAGCACAAGTCACCTTAGTTTAGAAAGATTTTGCTCATAAATAAATGTTTTGTTCGAATAAATTGCAACCAGACAATTTTATATAAATTTTTTTTTCTTCTTCTTTTAATCAAACCTCAAGCTAATGCATACAGTGTAAAGCCACTAAAGTGGCTTCCAGCACTTTTCAACAGAGCCATGATAGTGGCTTCTAGCACTCAACCCATTAAGTATCTAACATCTCCCTCCAACCAATTAGACACTTAACCCTTTACCCAAAGAATCGGCCGCATCCGCCCGCGTAATATGCAAATTCAGCAGTTGAAAAATATTATTTTTCAAAACATTTCAACAAAACCATATCATGTGACCCCTCGTTGGAACGAGCTCTTTCCAATGAGGGGTCACATGATATGGTTTTGTTGAAATGTTTTGAAAAATTTCAAAAAATGATATTTAAAATAAAAAATTTTTATATCGTCTGCGTTGGGTAAAGGGTTAAAAGCGAATTACTTTGTGTGACATAGATTGTTTGGATTGACTCTTGATTACACAATTGAGTGGTGCTGTTGTTCAAGGATAGAACTGTAGACATAAATGTTCAGTAAGCTAGATCATTCATTGAGAAGCTTTCTGTCCATCATATAAATTTGTATGCTCGACCTGCCAGAAAAATAAAAATATTCTTTGTGCTTTTGATCCCCAAAATGTTGCACAACAATATTTTGCATTGTCAGCTTGCTAATCACAAGCACAACTTGATATCACTAACTGACTGCAATTGATCTGCTATGGCTGCATTCATATCAAAATGTCTTCAAAATTGGAGAAGAAAACAAACTAAATTTTCTTGTAACAGGAATGGCATAATGTTTCTAGGTCCATTTGAAATAGTGTTCCATTCAACTGAAATTTGATCTTTTAATAGTGTATTTGGTTATTCAAAAAATTCAATACTACAATATCCACACTTTTCTTTAACAAAAATGTCTAGTTATTAGCATTACAAATCGAGGTATGTTTTTGGCCTTACATTTACCATCTAGTTTGAGGTCAAAATGCCCAGACTCGAAATGTCCCATTCATCAAGCCTATGGGAAAACATTTGCGAATGGTATTCGTTTTTTTAAATTACTGTTCCAATGTTACATGGGTCATCTCTTTTCTTTGGTGGAGTGAAAAATTTCTGAACCCCACATAATTTGGGACTACAAACTATTGTTAGAATTTGGAATGGTTCTCTTGGTCACAACAGCTGGTCACAAGAGAAGAATATATTTAAGTACACAGAGAAAAAAGGCTCAACATTTCTCACAATTTGATTACTTCCAATTGCCTGTATTCTGCCATTTTATGTGCCTGTATATTGAAACAAAGAACTGACGAACGTATACGCAATGGCGACTTTAGTTTAAATGTTTTCATTGATACAATCATTGCATTCAGTTTAATTTCATTATTATTTGGCACAAAACATTACTTACTAGAGGTGTGACTGTCCCAGATGGGCCTGTCCATACCCCCCGCCGGCCCCACTGCCAAAGTTATTCTAGGAAGAAGAGGGGCATAACTCTGGGGTAATAAAAGTCCAATCAAAACTATAATTGCAGGTTCACAGGTTCCCATGGTAGTGAACATACATACGAAGTTTCAAAGGAATCGACCCATAAACATCTGAGAAAATCTCTGGACAATATTCAGGCATTCTAAGACGAAAAGGGGCATAACTCTGGCAAAAAAAGTCTGATTAAAACTATAATCACTAGTGCTCAGGTTCCCATGGCAGTGAACATCCATACCAAGTTTCAAAGGGATTGACCCATAATCATCCGAGAAAATCTCAGGACAAAATTATTTATTCTAAGGCAAAACAGGGCATAACTCTGGCAAAAAAAGTCCAATCAAAACTATAATCGCTGGTGCACAGGTTCCCATCATAGTGAACATCCATACCAAGTTTCAAAGGAATCAACCCATAAATATCCGAGAAAATCTCCTGACAAAATTAATTATTCGAAGATGAAAAGGGGCATAACTGTGGCAAAAAAGTCCAATCAAAACAATAATCACTGGCACACAGGTTTCCATGGTAGTGAATATCCATACCAAGTTTCAAAGGAATCGACCCATAAATATCTGAGAAAATCTCCAGACAAAATTCTAGCATTCTAAGATGTGAAAAAGGGGCATAACTCTGGCAAAAATAGTCTGACCAAAACTATAATCGCAGGTGCACAGGTTCCCACAGTGGTGAACATTCACACCAAATTTTGATGACAATGGTTCATAAACGTCTGAGAAAATCTCCGGACAAAATTATGTGGACGGACAGATGGACAGACAAGATGATTCCAGTATAACCCCCCCCCCCCCCCCCCCCCCCCCACAACTTGCTGTGGGGCAGTTAAAAAGTGTTCATACCACAACTCCCATCCATTTCCACACTTGTGTAGTTATAATATCAATGTCCTTAGTCCTTAGCACTTCACAAACAAAGTAGTAGCTCAAATTCTCTAGAAGACAGACACATAATTATTTTGATTTGATCATTGAGACACATGTTGTCTACAATATCTAAAATCAGAGTTAGCAACAGAAGAATTAACCAACCGGTTAAATGTGAATTATTTTCCATTATAGACAGATCAATAATATTTCTGATTCTCAGTGTGACCATCATTTCTTGATGTTTCCTCAATTCAACCAAACTATTACTATTTTGCTTCCAAACTTAGAAACGGAGACTTGAACCCATTCTGTCTTGTATGACAGAGTTGTCTGATTTAAATTTTCCATTTGTTTTTCCAGTGTTTGTGGTTGATTTTGTATTTTTTTTATCACATGAGTGGATAAAGCTCTGAAACAATGTTTACTTTTTTCGACTTGCTAAACATTTCAATTACCAACACTACCCAAACATTTCATACATACCTCTGTAGATCACTTGGAAAGACACCAATCCATCTCATATATGGAACAGCAAGGTGATGATTCTCAAATGACAAAGACTGTAAAAAAAAGTTACTGGGTTAAACTACATTGCCTGACTGACTGATGACTGCTGCTCATCTGTGCTGCTCATCTGTTTGACATACATTTGTACTGGTTCTTGCTTTAGTGCTACTATGAGGGGGGGGGGGGGGGGGGGGTGAGTTATTGGTGAAGATGACAGATTTCTCATAAAGAGATGGACAGTTATTTGCTTCTGTTTGGTGGTTTTCTCTTGGTAGTCTGGTTTCCTACATGACCCAGGCTGTTTAAAATATGTGGTTGAGCACTGATCTCAATACAACTGGATTGCTGGATCATGAGTGAAAAACATTGCAGCTCAGTCTGCCTCCACCACTCCTCTAAGATGGTATGAAATGAATCACTGGGGCACGCTGTGGCTCAGTGGTAGACTGTTGGACTTCTATGTTAGAGGTCCTGAGTTCGATCCTCATCCCGGACGACCCCCATTGTTTCCTTGGGCAAGGCACTTTGTCCTGGTTGCCTACCTGGGGGCACGATGACGCCATATACTAAGGCATACTGCACATCAATGGTGCACATGTCTTCAACCACTGTAACCATGCTTGAGCGGAGCTTGAACAGAGTTAGAATGTTGAGGAGCTGACAGTTGCTCATCGATGCTCGGTGGTTCTCTCTGGGTACTCCGGCTTCCTCCACCCATAAAACTGTCACGGTCACGATTAGTCATTGTGCATAAGTATGTGACCTTAAAACACCAATAAATAATTAAATTAAATAAATAAATCGATCACTGTTATAACTCTTTCCAATCGATGACATGAAAGCTGTTATGCTGTGACTGCAGTTACAGCATATCAGATTTCACTTCAACTGTCATGGTGTTTACCCGTATATGAAAACTAGTAACTTGGCATCAACTTTCCAATCTTGTCACTTGTTTTTTTAGTAACAATAGCTAAAATATGTTGCTACTATTCAATTTGCATTGCCAGGAATAATGTGCACATCATCATCATATTCATTTTTCGCCGACATCTATGTATACTTTTTAAAAAGTGATCAACGATTGTGAGGCGTTGGGTACTTGAAAACCTTCGAGAATTCTTTTGCTGTTGTGCATTGTTTAAAGCCATTTCCGCCCACCTCTAAGATGGTGGCCGCTGAGACACCTTTCTGTATGTGTCCCCGTGAGAACCCGGGGAAGTGAAGCAGTGCTTGTTTACTGTGGTAAACAAGCTCTGTATTACTGGTAACCCAGTCACCAATGCCTGGAGTGGAAGTTCTCAAAAATGGGCAGCATAGGTATAAACGATTGAGTAAACTTGACGTTATCTCCATGTTGCGGTCACGATTAGCCATTGTGCAGAAATATGGGACCTTAAACACCAAAAAATAAAATTTATGTGACCAATGTGCATAACAGCAATCCAGTTGTCTAAAGATCAGGGAGTTGAACCAAAATAAACAAACATTTTAGAAATTCTATCTGACTGTGGGAACCCCAAGCGGTTCAGCTCTGTTAATTTACTATTGTGATTGTGAACAAATTATGTTTTACTGGCAAAATAACCAACACCTGAGGTAAACTCCTCTAAAGTGGGCTGTGTTGGTATAAACAATTGGTTAACTCTTAACCCGCTGAGTATTTTTTAAATATTTTTCATCACATCTAGTCATGGCTGGTATGAAGCAGCCATGACTAGATTTGATGAAAAATTCATATAAATTTAACTCAATAAATCATTGGTCAAACAGATAATCCAATATACAAGGGAGAATTTGAATAAAAGTGCCCCAACTATACTTATTTTGCTGCCAACTATTCCTTGTCCTGGGCAGGAATATCCGCATTAGCATGCAAGGAGTTAAACTTGACTTTATACTTGTGTTGCAGACATGATACACAAGAGCCCACTTAATTGAATACCTTTTAATTGAATAACCCTCTTAAATGAATATAGCATTCAAACACAAAACCATTTACTATACCTTCAGTACAAATTTGACCCATTAATTGCATATAGAAAAGAGCAAACTCCTGTTAATTAAATGAAAAATCCCATATGATGAGAAATTATTACCAGCATCAAAATAGACCTATATGGCCTTAGTGCATCCAGTACAGGTATTTAATCTATTATAGGTTGTTTGACAAAGCTCATAGAGCTTCCACTCACAAAACTATTTACCATATCTTCAGTACAAATCTGATCCGTTAATTCCGTGTAAACTCCTACTACTGGAATAAAAAATCTTGTAATCTGTTTAAGAATGATTGCCGACATCTACTGAATTCTCCACACTTAGCAGAAACCTAGTCAATAGCCCAACTGATCTAGTGCACTTCCATGATGCCAATAAGTCATGCAGTATTTACATTTATAGTCATTTGAAGACAAATGCCTGTCATGGAATTTATTTATTTATTTATTGGTGTTTCAGGTCACATACTTCTGCACAATGGCTAATCGTGACCATGACAGTTTTGCAGGTGGAGGAAGCCAGAGTACCCGGAGAGAACGACCGAGCAACGGCAAGCAACTGTCAGCTCCCCAACATACTAACTCCACACAAGCAGGGTTAGCATTGGTTGAAGACAAGTGCACCATCGACGTGCAGTACGCCTTAGTACACAGCGCGACCATGCCCCCACGTGGGCAAAGGGAGTGAAGTGTCTTGCCCAAGGACACAACACGGTTGCCGCAGGTGGAATTCAAACCGAGGGCCTCTCGGCTTACAGCCTGCACCTCTACCTACTCAGCCACCGTGCCCCCTTATCATGGAATACATGTGTAAACTAACATATCTGGATACGTGACTCGATTTTTATCCAATTATTTATTGAATTAACAGGCAGGTGTTAAATTAATTTGGTTAAGCTAAATTTGATTATTCATAATTATTTTGTGGGAGGGAGGAACTGGGAGTCCGGATTTCTGAGAAATCAATACCAGGAATTCAGAAAAACTGGAAAGTATACTAATTTATTTAGTCTGTGTCCTTTCTTTTCAAGTTTTTGTAATTATGTGGCACCAAACATCAACACTGACTTCAAACTGTACATGGAAAGCAATCAAATGGATGACAAACAATCAAATGGATGGTAAATCTCAATTTTTGTGTGTCAATGCATTGCTAACTGGCAAACTAACAACCATGAAATTGGAGTGGCTTCTCAGGTGCAGGACAATTCTCATCCAAAATACTATCCCACATGCGACATAGAACTCTTGAGTCATCCTTGGAAGGTGATGCTTTTTAATTTCTAACTATATAGTTCTACCTATGAATGATGTGTATTTGTAATTAAATGGTCTTAGAAACAGCCTCCTTCCAGAAACCAGGAATTCCCTGGTTCCCAAATCCAAAGGCCTGCAAATTCCTGTTCCCAGTTCCTTGAAAATGGGCATGTATTAAACCCTATTTCTAACTGAAAATGAAGCAATTCAAGAAATCTGAAATTTATCCCAATACAATTTTTTGCCTATAGATCAAAGATAGTGGCTTCAGGCACTGAAACATTGAGAAAATAACATTAACCTTGTTTAATTATACATACCCGAGACCCAAATCTATAGATTGACATTATTTCAAACCCTGAAAGAGAATTAAAGAAAAAATTGAAGTACTACCACTTGGTGGTTTTAGAAGAAAAGAGAACATCAACAAAAAGATATCAGCCAAGCCAATGGATACTCCCCCAAAAGAACCCTCAAAATTTCGGTGAAACTACATTGTGTTCAAGTCTACAAATAATTTTTATTTTGGTGTCTGACATCGTGATGGGAACAAGTTCATGACACAACCCTCTAGCAAGTATTGTCAAGTATGAACAATATATTTGTCCACTGAATCATTTTCATGGCATGGACAAGTAAGAATGGATGAATGGTCTGTAATCTTGATCCTTGAGTTATGACCTTGGTCCAAGGTCATGACACACCCTTAAGTCATCTGCAAGCATTGTGTGGCGAATGAGCAAGATTTGTTCATTGAATCATTTTTATGGACAAGACATATTTAGAATGGACAATGTGATAACTATATACTCCTCTTAAAATTTTTAGGGAAGCATAAAAACATATCTTGCAATCCTAAACAAATCCCACTTGGGTTTATTATTATATTTCTATTGATGGGTAGTTTTCATTTTCATTTTCAATGGATTGAGAATCAAAATCAACCCTGGAAAATTTCCTCATGCAACAGGAGAGATAAGTGCAGGAGACGGTGTTCGAACCATCGACCTCTAGCAAACAAAGTGACCGATTTACTATGAGACTAAGAGATCCGGCCCAACCAGGCTGGTTGGTAAATGGCCTTTATACCTCGACCGCTACACTCCTATTGCACCAGTTTTGTAGTGCATGATGCATGATTCAAGTTACAGAAGCTGACTGTGTTTAAAGTGGTTAGGTGGTCTCTCCAAGCTCCGATGAAATGAAGAGATGAATATATTCACCTAAATAACTTTTTAAAATGAGGTTTGAAAATGAGTCTCCGCAGCACAATTAATCTTTCCATCTGTTTGTCTTAGAAGCATGGTACTATACAATACTATCTACTGAAATGGGAGAAGCTTTTTTGTATTTGTATGGAAGGTCTCAGGCAAAAACAAAGCTCTGTTCTGTGAAGCCTCAAAAAAGTGTGTACAAAATCTTTTTTTAACTTCTGTGGTTCTCGCTACCCTACCCCTAAAAGATTTTTTGGGGCATAAAATCAAGTACTTATGACCCAGTTATACTACATGACAAATTTGGTTCAAATCAGCCCATTGGTTCTGGAAATGGAAATTCTGAGTGGAGCCCAAAATGGGCATCCTGCCATGGGGAGCCCAAATTTTGACCTACGGTTTCCACTGAAAAAACTTTAATCTGCAGCACTAAGGCCTAAAAAAGTTTAAAATGTGTTTCTCAGGCCCTCCCACGTGGTCCTTTTGGCTGCCGCATGCTCTCTTTTTATAACAAATACAAACTTAAAAAAATAAACACCAAATGGTAATATGTCTGATATTTATATCAGTTAATAAAACTGATAAATTTGTCCCTTGAGTGCTTTAGCATTGCAAAGCCTTCTTGCCCTCAAAGGACGAAATACACCACCACCCATGCTATTCTGTACATTATGAGGCCTAAAACATAAAACAAACCAAGAACATGAACTTTTGTTGGCAAAGAAGTCATTTCAAAAGTAAAAAATAAACAAAATGCCCGCCCACATACAGTTTTACAAAAAACTGGCCTGAGAAACAGAAGATCTACTTTGTGGAGCCTAAAGTAAGTGCCATACTGGAAATCTAAACATTATTATGAGTAGTTTATGACAAGGTGATTTTTTAAAACATTTTTAGGCTTATGGGGCATTAACCCCATCCCAAAGGGCATAGTAACTTCTTTTGGGGGGGGGGGGGGGGCAGGGGGGATCAGAAGAGTATACTCCATCAAGATGATTTTACACCAAATTAGTTTAGGTTTTGGCCCAAAGGTACTGAAGAAGAATATTTAGTTCATGGAGCACAAGAAAGATGATGATACAGAATTTTCCCATTGCCAACGGTGTTAAAATGGGTATCCCTATGACAAAAATAGATAGTAATTTTTTTGGTCCATCTGTTTCCACTGGCTCTAAGGAAGCTGCATACCAAAAAAAAAAAATGATAATCAGGTCCAGGTAGTTTTTAAAATATGGGCATTTGAATTTTTTAAATATTTTTAGCCCCTAGTGTTCCCACTGGAGCTGCAAATTTTTTTTCTGGGCATCAATCAAGTATTTATTTTCCAATTAAACAACATGCAAAATTTGGTTCAAATTAGCCCATCGGTTCTTGAAATACAAATTTTGGATGGAGCCCAAAATGGACATGCCCCCACTGAGAACCCAATTCTTGATCTACCAACTTGCCTTGAACTAAATTTAATCTTCACCACCAAAGGAAGTTACATACCAAATATCAAAGCATTTTCTGCGGTGGTTCATGAGAAGATCATTTTTACTAGATTTTTATTCTTTTTGGGTATTAACCCCAGCCCAAAGACGGCAGCAGCTTCATTAGAACAAAGTAGGAAGGGGATACTCCAAAGAAGCTCTGTTCTGTATATGTATGAATTTGGCTCATTGGTTTTGAAGAAGAAGATAAGTTTCAAATTAGTTGATGGATCTCAGGAAAGATGATGACTTAGCATTTTACCATTGCTAACAGTGTTAAAATGGGCATCCCCATATTGTACCCTGTAACAAAAATGATCGCAAAATTTTGGTCCATCTGATTCCAGTAGTCCCAGGGAAACTGTGTACCAAAAAACAATATTCACGTCTGTGCAATTTTTGAAATATGGGCATTTGAATTTTTTCTATTTTTAGCTTCTGGGGTTTCCACGGGGCTGTGAAATTTTTTTTTTTTTTTTTCTGGGCATCAGTCAAGTACTTATGACCCAATTATACTACATGCAAAATTTGGTTCAAATCAGCCCATTGGTTCTTGAAATACAAGTTTTGGTAGAGCCCAAAATGGGCATTCTCCCGTAGAGAGACCAAATATGGACCTACAAACTACCCTTGAACAAATTTTAATCTTCAACACCAAAGGAAGTTCCATACCAAATATCAAGGCATTCTCTCTGGTGGCTGGTGTTTCATGAGAAGAAGATTTTTAGGCTTTTTGGGCATTAACCACAGCCCAAAGATGGCGGCAGAGCTCTTCATTTTAACACAGCAGAAAGGGTAAACTCCAAAGATGATCTGTGCTATATATGTTTGAATTTGGTCCAGTGGTTTTGAAGAAGAAGACAAGTTTCAAAAGTTTATGGATGACTCACAACAAATGCCAAGTGATGGCAATAGCTCCCACTGACTTTCAGTCAGGTGAGCTAAAAAAGTACAGTGTATTTGTTGATTTCTAACATATGGTGTTTAAATGGAAATTCTAAGTCTTTCCAAGCCTGAAGGGTAATAAAGTAAATAGCTGATTATTTATTCCTCTTTATAAAACATTGCCTGTTGTTCATGACATACTCATAACAATGTTCTTGAGCTTCTGTTGATAATACTTCATTAACACCCTCTGCTTGGGTTGACAAAAAATATAATTTTCTGTTATTCATGAAAAAAGAGATTAACATCATTTTATGAAAAATGTATATGGCAATTTGGTGAAACATTTGGAATTTTTTTTCTAAGTGGTTTCATTCAAAACCACTAAAGGCCTTAACACTTTACCCAATGCAGACGATTTCAAAATTTATTATTTTAAATATCATTTTTTAAATTTTTTCAAAAAATTTAAACAAAACCATAACATGTGACCCCTCTTTGGAACGAGCTTGACGAGCTCGTTCCAAAGAGGGGTCACATGATATGGTTTTGTTGAAATGTTTCGAAAAATAATATTTTTTCAGCTGCTGAATTTGCATATTATGCGGGCGGATGCATTGGGTATTTATTTATTTATTGGTGTTTAAGGTCACATATTTCTGCACAATGGCTAATCATGACCGTGACAGTTTTACAGGTGGAGGAAGCCGGAGTACCCGGAGAGAACCACTGAGCAACTCCCCAACATACTAACTCCACACAAGCAGGGTTAGCATTGGTTGAAGACAGGTGCACCATCGATGTGCAGTACGCCTTAGTACACAGCATCACCGTGTCCCCACATGGGCAATGGGGGTGAAGTGTCTTGCCCAAGGACACAATGCGGTTGCGATTCGAACCGAGGACCTCTCGGCTTGCAGCCTGCACCTCTACCCACTGAGCCACCATGCCTCCCATTCGTTGGGTAAAGGGTTAATCAGAATCAAACTGCATAGAGAAAAAGAAATGCAGAACATATGCTTTGTACTAACCATGAGGATCTGCATCAACTAGAGCAAACATTGGTATCTCGAAAATTTCCCAAAGTTTTCTCAACAGCAATCTTGTGTTCATGTCAGGGTATCCTTTTCCCTATTAAGAAAAGCTGAGATGTACCAAACTTTGATCAATGCAAAATAGCAATGTTACTGAAACAGTCACAAGTGCTGAATAAAGTCTGAATACACCTTCTGAATTAAATATTATCATAGATTTATATACACTACCAATGATCAGATTGAACTTTTGATTTCCTGCTTAATGAATTTGGGCACCCTCAAAACAAGGGTTCGAGTCTTCATCGCTAACGCAATGGTGGTTATGAACTAAATGAAAGTATCAATGACACTGTAGCTTAACTTGATTGTGTGTTGTGTTTGATGAAAAGGATAATATTCAATGTTTATGAAAGGATTATGAATTAAGACAAGAATTGCGATAATTGGGAATATGTTAATTTCTCTTCCCTGTATGCTATGTTTTCAATAAAATAATATGAGGTGTAGACCGTACTAATGAATTGAGGGGTGGGTTAATGTGGCCCTCACAGTTAATGTATGTGGCCCTCACAGTTAATGTATGTCAACCAAAGTTATCAAGTTACAGTGACATTATTCCAAAACGAGTCATCCTATCAAGTTACAATGAAATCCCTTCACAAATATGGCCTGTAGACTGTGCTAAAGGTTTTCGGGTTTGGGGCTCAGGCAGCCATCATGGCTGAATGACCGCGACCAAAAGGGTACATTCTCATCTGGACATTATCTAGAGTCATCTTACCAAGTTACGATGAAATCCCTTAATAAATTTGACCTGTACACTGTGGTAAAGGTTTTGGGGCTTCGGTTTCCTGTAGATGTCATAGTTGACTAATCACGAACAAAAGGGGACATTCTCATCTAGACATTACATGGAGTCATCCTACCAAGTTACAATGAAATCCCTCCATAAATATGACCTGTGGACTGTGCTAAAGGTTTTGGGGTTTTGGGCTCGGGCAGTCATCACGGTTGACAGATCGTGACCAAATGGGGAAGTTCTCATCTAGACATCATACAGGGTCATCCTACCAAGTTACAATGAAATCCCTCCATATTAAATATGATCTGTAGACTGTGCTAAAAGTTTTTGGGTTTCAGGCATGGGCAGCCATCACGGTTGACAGATCATGACCAAAAGGGGATGTTCTCATCTAGATATTATACAGAGTCATCCTACCAAGTTACCATGAAATCCCTTCATAAATATGACCTGTGGACTGTGCTAAATGTTTTCAGGTTTTGGGCTCGGGCAGCCATCACGGTTGACCAATCGCGACCAAAAGGGGACGTTCTCATCTAGACATGACCCCAAACCTGCATATGAAATTTTGTGACGATCAGACAAGAACTATGGGGTGTAGCCTGTGCTAAAGGAAAATGTGAACAGACTTCCGCACACGTGATGGCAATAGCTTATCTTGACTTTGAGCCCATTTACGAATTTGATCAAGAAAATGTTCCTGGAAAAAAAATGAATTCATTGGTTGACGTTTGTTCAAGTTATCATGCTAGAGAGCACAAAATTTGCAAAAAATGACCAGGTCAGCCCAATAATTTTGCTGTCATATATCTGACCAGGTCCGTTTTCGAACTTGATTGAGACAATTTTCTTCGAAGACCATATAACAAAAATGAATCAAATCGGTTACCGTTTGTTTTAAGTTATCACGATATCGAGCACAAAATTTGCAAAAAAATGACCAAGTCAGCCCAATAATTCTGCTGCCGTACATCAGACCAAACCCATTTTCGAACTCAATCAAGACACTGGTCCTTAAAACCCATGTGCCAAATATCAGTGAAATCGGTTGACGTTTCTTGAAGTTGTCGCGTTATCAAGGTAAAAAATTAATCAATCTTAACAAAGGGAGATAACTGTTGTTAAAACCATACATCAGACCAAGCCCATTTTCGAACTCGATCAAGACACTGGTCCCTAAAACCAATGTGCCAAATATCAGTCAAATCGGTTGATACTGGTTGAACTTATCACACGATCAAGCTCAAAAGTAGTTGATATTAACAAAGGGGCATAACTCTTGTAAAAAAAAAAAACATACATTGCACCAAGCACATTTTCGAACTTGATGAAGACATTGTTCCTTAAAACCCATACATGTGCCAAATATCAGTCAAATCGGTTGACATTTGTTGAAGTTATTGCGCTATCAAGTTCAAAATTAGTTGATTTTAACAAAGAGACATAACTCTTGTGAAAACCGTACATCGGACCGAGCCCATTTTCGAACTTGATCAAGACATTGTTCCTTAAAACCCATGCGCCAAATATCAGTCAAATCGGTTGACGTTTGTTGAAGTTATCACACTATCAAGCTCAAAATTAATCGATTTTAACAAAGGGCCATAACTGAAAAAGCATGGACACACCCTATTTCATATCACCAGGTGTTGAACATGCATATCAAGTCATGCCCGGAAACAACTAAGTTATAAACAAAAAGGGCTGGCTGACCGCCTGCCCAGTGACTGACCCTTGCCATACCAATAGTCAAGTTCTTTTTTAAAACTTGACTAAAAATGTTTACATATTTTTTGATGTTCTTTAAATTTTCTGCGACAGAAATATCAAGCAAATGCAAGTGATGTCAGAGACGGGTCACTATATGGTGTACTGAATGGCACTCTTTATTACGACCTCACTGGTGCTTTCACTATCATTTCATAGCATGTTACTCACATTGGAAAGTAATGGGACTAAAATCTGATTTATAAGAATACATGTGAAAATTATATTGCGATTACACATTTTAATGACAAAATACTCAAAATAAAAGTGTCAATGACACTGTAGCTTAACTTGTCTGTGTATTGTGTTTGATGAAAAGAATTATGTTCAATGTTTATGAAAGGATAATGAAATAAGACAAGAAGTGTGATACACTGTAATTGGGAATATGTTAATTTCTGTTCCCTGTATGCTATGTTTTCAATAAAAATAATATGAGGTGTAGACTGTACTAAAGAATTGAGGGGTGGAATAATGTGGCCCTCACAGTTAATGTATGTGGCCCTCACAGTTAATGTTACCAAATTACAGTGAAATTATTCATAAATGAGTCATCCTATCAAGTTACAATGAAATCCCTTCATAAATACGGCCTGTAGACTGTGCTAAAGGTTTTCAGGCTTCGGGCCTGTGTAGCCATCATGGTTGACCGATCGCAACCAAAAGGGGACGTCCTCATCTCGACATTATACTGAGTCATCCAACCAAGTTACAATGAAATCCCTTCATAAATACAACCTGTAGTCTCTGCAAAAGTTTTTCGGGTTTTGGGCTCAGGCAGCCATCATGGTCGAATGATCATGACCAAAAGGGGACGTTCTCATCTGGGCATTATCTGGAGTGATCCTACCAAGTTACAATGAAATCCCTTCATAAATATGACCTGCAGACTGTGCTAAAGGTTTTCAGGCTTCAGGCCCCTGTGGCCGTCACAGTTGACCAATCACGTCCAAAAGGGGACGTTATCATCTAGACATTATATGGAGTCAACCTACCAAGTTACAATGAAATCTGTCCATAAATACAACCTATAGACTATGCTAAAGGCTTTTGTGTTTTTGGCTTGGGTAGTTGTCACGGTTGACAGATCGCGACCAAATGGGGAAGTTGTCATCTAGACATCATACAAAGTCATCCTACCAAGTTACAATGAAATCCCTCCATATTAAATATGACCTGCAGACTGAGCTAAACGTTTTTGGGTTTTGGGCTCGGGCGGCCATCACGGTTGACAGATCAAGACCAAAAGGGGACGTTCTCATCTACATATTATATAGAGGCATGCTACCGTGTTACAATGAAATCCTTTCATAAATACAACCTGTAAACTGTGCTAAAGGTTTTCGGGCTCAGGCAGCCATCGCGGTTGACCGATCGCGACCAAAAGGGGACATTCTCATCTAGACTTGACCCCAAACATACATATGAAATTTCATGACAATCGGACAAGAACTACAGGGTGCAGTCTGCGCTAAAGGAAAATGTGAACAGACTCACAGACTAACAGTCTCACAGACTTCTGCACGCATAATGGCAATAGCTTATCTTGACTTTGTCAAGTTAAGCTAAAAATGGTATATATTGGAAGGTGGAATGAACCAGGTCTACCCAAAATGAATTCACACTGGGCGTAAAGCAGACGTAGTGACTTCCAATACAGTACTGTCAAGAAAACTTATTTTGTCAGGCCTGTCATTTTGAGGTGAGTGACTGTATCATTCTCTATTGCTCGCCTCTTCCTCTGTGGCCAGTCTTTCGATTTTGAGGTGAGCAGTAACTCTTGCATGCCAATGCATCTGTAATTTTTATTTTTTTAACTGCACACCTTGATTTCCCCTAGTGAGCAATTAACCCTTAGCTAACGAATTGGCTGCATCTGCTGCTTAATATACAAATTGTGCAGAAGAAATTTTTTTTTTTAAAATCAACAAAACCACATCATGTGAACCCTCACTGGAACAAGCTCATTCCAATGAGGTTTCACATGATATAGTTTTGCTGAAATGTTTTTAGGAATTGGGAGAAAAAATTTAAATTCTCTAATTTTGATATGTGTTTTCTGTAAACAGTTAAAATATGTCAGTGTGCAAAATTTGACGAGAAAGCTCATTTCGTTCGCATGGTGGTTACGCAAATTTAAATCTTTGCGAACAGAAGACCAGTTAGCCAAAAGTTGCATCTTAAATGGTAAAGTCTGAGTCAATTAACTGGTAGAGTGCTAAATTTTTTCTCAGCCTCAAGATTTTTTCACACATTTTTGTCTTGTTACAATTCATGGGAGAGGGCCTAAAGGCACTCTCCCATAAATTGTAACAATGCAAATAATATGAAGGACATCCACAGAATATGTAGCCTTTAACTTTAGGTACCTGCAGTTCAGAATAAGGCTTCTAGCCCTCTACCAGTTAAGCAGACTTTCTTGTATCTTGATAGATTTTTAGACTTTTGCCGTGAGAGGCTATATATATTTCAATTCCATGCAATATATGAATACTTGTTGATGATAAAACGGTCCGTCAGTTAGCGTCATTTTTTAAATTTTCACACTGATATGTTCATGGGAAATAGATCAAATAATACAATGCATGCACGGAAATGTGAACAATACACAATGAATTATGGGGTGTTAAACTTCGAGAAACTTCAAGGGTTATTAATGCTACTCACTGTCTTTTCGTTCATGCATTCCATGGAGAATCATCTGATTGTCTTACAATTGCTTCATTGAAGTTGCCTTTCACATATTATACCGAACTCAAATAAATTTGATTTTAACTGCAAAAGGCATATTAAAAAAATCAGGTAATAATTTTGGAATCCCTACTTACTGTGCACCAGTGGAGTGAATGGTGTGAAAATGCTCATTAATGTTTTTCTTGAAAACATTTTCCCGATGCCAGGTCTCGGCAATAGTGTGCTTCAATTCAAATAGTAGCAAGCAGTATACAGCGTGTCTCTCATTTTCAAAATCGAAAGCCTGTCTGTGGCCCAATTGATTTGAAAATAAGGAGAGACGCATATGCCCACCTTGAAAGATTTTGATTTACTAAAGGATTCCAAAAGATGTGTTCACACAATAAATCTTAACAGAAGCATATCAAGGCTCTTTTAAGCCTTACCCTTTACCCAATGCACATGATATCAAAATTTATTATTTTCATTCTTGTTTTTTTCAATTTTTTTTAATTAAACCGTATCATATGGCCCTTCACTGGAATGAGCTTGACAAGCTCATTCCAATGAGGGGGAAACATGATATGATTTTATTAAAAAATTTTTGAAAAAATGTATTTTCTTTCAATTACTTAACCCTTTACCTAATATGAAAAACAGACGACAATTGCAAACAAAATTCTTGAATAACTAAACTTTTAAATTTTTTGTCTCAGAAACATAGGTTATGACCTCTTATTGGAACGAGCTTGATTAGGGGTCATAACCTATGTTTCTGAGACAAAAAAAAAATAATGAAAATTTATTGGCAATTTTTGTGAATAGCGCTGGCCAGTTTTGGCTGTTACGTTGGGTGAAGGGTTAACTCTTTCAACACAAGAGGCCTTTTTCCAGTCCAGGAACATGATACGTCATAATTTCATTAAATAGGATGGCTACTAAGTGAACGTATGTGGTAGAACAATTAATATTTTCATCATGCAGCCTGAAGTCTGCATGTTGAAAATATTAATTGCTCTACCCCCAAATAATGGATATGGACTCTTCCAATTTCTGCCACTTAACCCTTTACCCAATGCAGACGATATAAAAATTTATTATTTTAAATATCATTTTTTAAATTTTTTCAAAACAATTTCAACAAAACCATATCATGTGACCCCTCATTGGAACGAGGGGTCACATGATATGGTTTTGTTGAAATTTTTTTTGCAAAATAATATTTTTTCAACTGCTGAATTTGCATATTACGCGGGCGGATGCAGGCGGATGCAGGCGATTCGTTGGGTAAAGGGTCAACTGGCATGGAAGATACCACCAGTGTTCAAAGGGTTAATTTGTAAATTACGCGGGGGATTGCAACTTATTTGTCAGGTACAGGATTAATGGACTGGTAAATTTTCCACAATTTTTACTACACACCACACATTGTGAGTGTAGTGGCTTAGCAGTGATTATTAACAAAGCCTTGCTTTCCTCGCGACAGCCACGAACTGACTAGAAACCACAGCCAAAGTAATCTGACTATTGTCCACAGACCCTCTTGATTGTATGTTAAAGTACCTGTTCGGAGATATATCGAAGTCGAATAAAGAACTCTGATGGTTAATAGCGCCCATTGGAAGCTATTAACCCTTTACCCAACGAATCTGCCCACGTAATATGCAAATTCAGCAGCTGAAAAATATTATTTTTCGAAACATTTCAACAAAACCATATCATGTGACCGCTCTTTGGAACGAGCTCATCGAGCTCGTTCCAAAGAGGGGTCACATGATATGGTTTTGTTGAAATTGTTTGAAAAAAATTAGAAAATCATATTTAAAATAATAAATTTTTAAATCGTCTGCGTTGGGTAAAGGGTTAAAGAAAAGTCTGAGGGTCAGATTTTTCCATCACACTGATATTGAAATGACTGTTGTACAATGGGGGCAGGCTTCCTCCTGAATCTCTTCCCTGCTGGGTGCTGGTTTTGTGATTTTCAAGACAAGCCTGATTTGTAATACAAAAAAAAAAACATCTGAAATATTACCTAAAAGAGTTTTGACTCTTGTGATAAAGAAAAAATTGATCGAAATGAGTATAATTGGTACTGATAATTCAGTTTTACTAAAACACATACTGTGATTAGGAGGCATGGATACATTTTCTGGCAGAATTTGTCATCCAGTAACTTCTGAAATGTTGCATCTTTTTCAATTATCAAAATAAATTTTGCGTCACAGGAAATACCTGATAGAACTTAAGGATCAGAATATAATTTTACATCAAAAAATAGTAATTTGACTTTCAAATCAAGACTCCGAAATGGTACAGTAACTGAGTTAAATATGTTTTTATTCAAATTTATGAAATGGGAGTTCATTACTGTTCAGGAAAATCCTTTACAGGTTATTTATCCACAACTTTCTCAAGACACAGTGATATGTTGGTTGGGATGAACCCTTTAAATTTCACGACTAGAAATGACAGTGCCAAAAGGTACCAAAACATAGCTGATGCCCCCTACCCCACCCCTGTGGAATAAGCTTGACAAACTTGTTCCACTGAGAGGTCAATAAGTAATGCCAAACACACCTTGAATAGGTCTCTTACTTGAGGTTAACAGAAGAAATTAGAACTAAGGCCCCACAAAGTAGATCATCTGTTTCTCTGGCCATTTTTTTTGTAAAATTGCATGTGGGCGGGCATTTTTTTATTTTATTTTTTTCCCCATGGGAACTCTGCTCTGCTTGTAGTTATTTATTTGCCATTATAAATTCATATTCTTGGTTTGTTTTATGTTTTAGGCCTCATAATCTACAGAATAGTATGGGTAGTGGTGTATTTCATTCCTTGAGTGCAAGAAAGCTTTGGAATGCTAAAGCATAAGCATTCCAAAGACTTGTTGCACTCAAGGGATAAATTTATCAATTTCATTAACTTGGGTAAAATATCAGACACAAACCATTTAATTTTTTTTTTTTAAAGTTTGCATTGGTTATCAAAAGAGAGCATGTGGCAGCCAAAAGGACAAGTGGGAAGCCTGAGAAACAGATTTTTAACTTTTTTAGGCCTAATTAACTGTTTTGGTGCCAAGACTCATCTCAACTTTATGTATCACATTATTTCTAAAGTTTTTTCCATTTAAATGATTATTTGATGTTGTGTGAAAAAGAGCCATTTCCACCTGTGTATCTTATAACAGTATTTTATTGGCAGATCCAAAGACATTCAAATTTTACTGGGGTTTCTTTTGCTTTTTCACAAGATGTACACCATAGGGTTTAAGACATTGAAATTGGCAAAGGGCCTCTTTTGAGAGTCACAATCCACTATGGCCACCCAAATCTGTGAAGTTCGAGCAAGCTATGTCATAATTCCAGGGACCTCGAATAACAATTTGTTGGACAGCACAGATCAATTGGGTGAGGTTCCTCGAACTGAGGTTCTTAAAGCAATCCTAGGTACGCATCCAAAATTAACTCATGAGAAAACATATTCCATGACACTTTCGTGCCTTTACATATGCACATCATATGTGCAGGACTCAAAGACTCATGCCTGGAATGGATTAATGGTAGATGATAGGTCTGGAAAAACATGGTCTGCTCAATTGGGTATTTCAATGCCTGTTTCATAATGGGGATGTTGCAGAAATATGATCCCAAAAAGGCCTGGGATTAAACTTTACAACAAAACACTCCAAACTCAGCAGGACTATTAACAATTGTTTCATTGACTCTGTTTCATCAAATGGGTATGAGGATCAGGAAGCCCTTTCCAAAAGTGTGTGACAAAACAGCATTTCATCATCAAAGTAGGGCCTGGGAAGCTTGGAGATTTGATTCTATTTGAAATCCTTCCACTGGCTGCATTTGATTTGAAATCCATGGAGTTAAAAGGCCAGATAATTTATTTCAATTCTTATATACACACACACACATGTATACAGGATACTAACACTTAAACAAGGCCACCACCAGGCATGGGCCATCAACCCCAACAGCAAGTTCTTACATTTTCAGTCGAAAAAATGGAAAAATGGCCATAACTCAGCCAAAATTGGTCAGACTGAACCCAAATTCAATCTTGACTTGCCTATTCATGAGACAAACCTATGTACACAATTTGGTGTTGAGTCCATAACTCAAACTAAAGCTATCAGCCGGACATCCAATTTTTAAAGACAAAAAATGGAAAAAGGGCCATAACTTAGCCAAAATTGGTCAGACCGAACCCAAATTTGAACTTAACCTGCATATTCTAGAGACAAACCTATGTACAAAATTTGGTGTTGAATCAATAATTCAAACTGAAGTTATCATCCAGACACCAAATTGGGTGTAAAAGCATCAAAAAGGGGGGTTAACTCCAACAAATACTATCAGCTACAATTGCTACAAGAAGTTTGACATCAGGGAAAACATGAAATAAAACTCTCATGCTACCAATGCAATGCCTTCGATGGTAATAATCATGGATTACACCAAACAGGAGCAGTAAACGCATTGTAAAATTATACACAAATGTTGATCAGAGATCAATCAATGAAACTCTTTGAGTTCGCAAAGACTATGTGCGGGTTGTGCAACAGTGTATGAGAGCTTCGGCAAACTCCATGTCAATCGGTGACTGACGTTACAACTGTATGCTTTTTTATTTCAGTACATCTGAGTAAACGGTTGTGTGTCAGTCAGTCTTAACTTCCATTATTTTAACGATGTTGTGATCGATATGCATGAAGACTGTAGGTAAATTTTCACGATGAATATTCTGCTTTTACTTATGTTTATATAATATAATATATATATAATTTGAATTTTGAAGAGCACATGGTTTGATTGTAATCTCTTCCCAATTATTAATTGAAACTAATCTAGTGGCAACCTAATTAAATAATACTCAGATACTGACAAACTTCATTAATGGAAAAAAATAGCATTTTCACAGGGCAACCCCTTGTTCTACGAGTTTCCCCAAATTACTGCCCCCAACATTTTTATTCTAGCAGAAATCCTGATTTAACACTGATAGTGGTAACAGATTAAACTGTGAATGATTCATTTTTTATTTTCATTTGGGTGGAAGCTCATTGTTGAGACTACAAATACAATAACAGTGACAACTGGATGGAACTTGATTCCGTGATGGAAATGCTAGAAGTGAATTTTTGAGTATTTTACAGATGGCAAAGGGGGTAAAAAAAAATGCCGCTCAGGATCACCGATCCAATGTCGAGTTGTGACAACAGTTCCTCGCACCAAGGCCAACACACCTATGAAGTTTCATGACTCTAGGTTGAACCACTATCAAGTTCTCATCCGGAAACCAATTGTTGCGATATACTATGTTCAAGGTCACTGTGACCTTGACCTTTGACCTGGTGAGTCCAACATCAATAGGGTTCTTCCTCGCACCAAGGCCAACACGCCTGTAAAGTTTCATGACTCTAGGTTGAACCACTATCAAGTTATCATCCGGAAACCAATTGTTGCGATATACTATGTTCAAGGTCACTGTGACCTTGACCTTTGACCTGGTGAGTCCAACATCAATAGGGTTCTTCCTCGCACCAAGGCCAACACACCTATGAAGTTTCATGACTCTAGGTTGAACCACTATCAAGTTATCATCCGGAAACCAATTGTTGCGATATACTATGTTAAAGGTCACTGTGACCTTGACCTTTGATCTGGTGAGTCCAAGATCAATAGAGTTCTTCCTCGCACCAAGGCCAACACGCCTGTAAAGTTTCATGACTCTAGGTTGAACCACTATCAAGTTATCATCCGGAAACCAATTGTTGCGATATACTATGTTCAAGGTCACTGTGACCTTGACCTTTGATCTGGTGAGTCCAAGATCAATAGAGTTCTTCCTCGCACCAAGGCCAACCCACCTATGAAGTTTCATGAATGTAGGTTGAACTACTATCAAGTTATCATCCGGAAAGGAATTGTTGCGATTTACTATGTTCAAGGTCATGTTGACCTTCACCTTTGACGTAGCGAGTCCAAAATCACTAGGGTTCTTCCCCTCACCAAGGCCAATCTACCTATGAAGTTTCATGAATGTGAGTTGAACCATTATCAAGTTATCATCCGGAAACCAATTGTTTAAGATTTACTATGTTCAAGGTCACTGTGACCTTGACCTTCGACGTAGCATGTCCAAAATCAATAGGGTTCTTCCTCCCCCCAAGACCAACCTACATATGAAGTTTAATGAATGTGAGTTGAACCACTATAAAGTTATCATCCGGAAACCAATTGTTTACGCCCGCCCGCCCGCCCGCCCCGCCCGCCCGCCATTCACCAAACTATAAGTCGAGTTTGACTTCGTCACAACTCGACTAATAATGCTCAGAAAAAGCCTCTACTAATACACTGTGCTGGCATTGATGTCAAAGATACAGTGGAACCCTGTTAATTGAATACCCATTTTGCCAATGGAAATGATTCAATTAACAGGAATATTCAATTAACAGGGATTGTGTCGCTTTCCTGTATTCTAGAGATAAACTTGGCTTTTATTCTATTATATCTTGTTTGACAGAGCTCCATGAGCTCTGTCAAACAAGATATACTAGATTAAAGGCCTGTATTGAATGTACAGAGGCCAAATAGGTCTATAAACAAAGGAAAACTGGGGTGAGTCAGGGTAATTTCTTGACAGGTTACAAGATTTTTTATTCAGTTAACAGGAGTTACTCTATAACCTATATTCAATTAACAGGTCAATTTTGTACTGGAGGTATGGTAAATGGTTTTGTGTTGGGAAATTATATTCAATGAACAGGGTTATTCAGTTAAGAGATATCCAATTAAGTGGGCTCCACTGTATATACAAGACTATATATGATCCTGGTCCACTTTCAAATCACCAATGATTCCTTGACTTATATTTACATGAATTTTTCATCAAATCTTATCCTAACTGCTTCACAACAGCCATGACAAAATATTATGAACAAGAAGAATGTTACTAAGGTAACACATGCCCCCCCCCCCCCACCTTGTGACCTTCACCTTGCAGATGCAGCGGAAACTATTATATGCGACACACCTTTTGACTGTCCTTAACATTTGTAACAAATTTAACAATTGTACTATGATCCATTTCTGAGTTATGGCTGAGACACGAATATTGACCGATTTTTAGTGTGAACTTGAAATGTGACCTTGACCTTGAAGGTACGAACCCGGCTATGGTGTGTGACACATCCTCCCATGGTCCTTTATAATTGTGTGAAGTTTGATGACTGTAGCCCTAATAGTTTTGGAGTTATGCTTGAGACACGATTTGTGACCCTGAACATATGAAGCTCAATTGTGACCTTCACATTGCAGATGCGGCAGAAACTATTATACGCGGTACACCTTCTGACTGTCCTTAATATTTGTAAAAAGTTTAACAATTGTACTATGATTCATTTCTGAGTTATGGCTGAGACACGAATATTGACTGATTTTTAGTGTGACCTTGACCTTGAAGGTACAAACCCAGCTATGGTGTGTGACACATTCTCCTATGGTCCTTTATAATTGTGTGAAGTTTAATGACTGTGGCCCTAACAGTTTTCGAGTTATTGGCTCGGACACACACACAGACACACAGGCACACGCACACTTCAATGACTATATGCCACCCGACTTAAGTCGGGGGGCATAAAAATACCTTTAAAATACTAAGAGTTAAAAGCACCTGGCCACAATTAACATAAAGACTCTGAAACAAGAACAGATTCATTACACATGTCAATGATGCTGATTTTGAGGGCTTTCCAACAGAAATTTAAGGACTTTCATGGCTTTCGATGATCTTTTGCCATTCCAGGACTTCAATGCCCCATGGGAACTCTGCTCTAATGCATATGAAAAATATGACCTGCCTTACCCTTAATTTGAAAACAGTGCACCTTGAAAGGCACACATTATTTTGTTGTCCTTATCATGTCCAAAAGTAAATGAAGTTTACAAGTCTGCCATTGAAATAATGACTATAACGACTAATGATTGTAATTAATAAAGGATACTGTTCATTCCATTAACATGACTTGGAACTTGAATTCCCTGTGAAACAAAAATACAATAAAAGATGAAACTTTAACCCTTTACCTAACACAACTAGAATGGTATTTGCAAAGAAATGTCTTGAATAAGGTCCAAAAAAGTTACAAATATGTTTCTCAAGCCCTCCTGCATGGTCATTTTTGTTGCCGCATGCTCTCTTTTTATGACCAATGCAAACTTTAAAAAAATCTGATATGGCTGATATTTTACCTAAGTTAATAAAATTGATAAATTTATCCTTTGAGTGCAACAAGGCTTTGCAATGCTTTAGCATTGCAAAGCTTCCTTACACTCAAGGGATGAAATACATCACCAAACATACTAATCTGTAGACTATGAGGCATAATAACATAAAAACAAACCAAGAATATGAACTTTCGATGACAAAGAAATAATTATATAAGTAAACTAGAGACGGTCTGTCACCCGCTATACCCCACCGTGGCATACCACTTAGTGTGGGTGACTGAAGGAGGCATTCAAATTTTGTAAGTAAAAAAGATACAACATGGCCGCCAATTGGTCATCTTGAATACGATCAGGAAAAAAATCATGTCACACAATGCTTCTCATCATGTCAGTCATTTATATTGAGTTTCATGACAATGCAGCAAAAACTGTAGAAGTAGTTCGCTCCACAAGTATTTTGCAAAATCCAATATGACCACCAGTTGGCCATCTTTAATCCGATCGGGAAAAAAATTATGTCACGTCCTGCTCCTCATCATGTCGATCATTTATATTGAATTTCATGACAATGCAGTAAAAACTGCAGAAGTAGTTTGCTCCACAAGTATTTTGCAAAATCCAATATGGCCACCAGTCGGCCATCTTGAAACCGAGCGGAAAAAAATTATGTCACGCACTTTCCCTCATCATGTTGATCATTTTTGTGAAGTTTCATGAAAATGCAGCTAAAACTGTGGAAGTAGTTCGCTCCACAAGTTTACATGTGCAACGGACCGACGACAGACCGACCGACAAGTTGACTCCTATTTACCCCCTAAACTTCGTTTTGTGGGGGTATAAAAATAAAACAAATGCCTACCCGCCTGCATGCTATTTTACAAAAATGGCCTGAGAAACAGAAGATCTACTTTGTGGGGCGTAACTAAACCATTTTTCATTTTTTGCTGCCAAAACATAGCTTATTATACCTCATTGAAACAAGCAAACAAGAAACAACAAGCCTGATGATGTCATTCCAATGAAGGGTCATTAGTTATGTTTTGGAGGCAAAATTTTTTTTTTAAATTCTAAAATGCAAATGGTGACTTTTGTGAATAGTGCTGGCCACATGACCATTATGTCAGGTCAATAAAGGGTTTTCTGTACCATTGATGAAAGCCACTATCAGGGATCTACTTAAAGGTCCTGGTACAGTGAAACGTTAATCGAATGGTCAACTTGCCAGTGAAAATAATTCAATTAACAGGAGTATTCAATGGAGAGAGATTTGGTCACTATCCTGTATTCTAGAGATAAATCAGCATTTATTTTTTTATATCTTGTGTGACCGAACTCAAGAAGCTCGGTCACACAAGATATAATAGATTAAATGCCTGCAAGGGATTATTGAGGCCAAATAGGTTTATAAACAAGGGGAACTCATGATTGTTGAGGTAATTTCTTGACATTTGTCAAGATTTTTTATTCAATTAACAGGACATTTACCCTATAACCTATATGCGATTAACATGTCAAATTTTCACTGAAGGTATGGTAAATGGTTTTGTGTTTGTAAGTTATATTCTATTTACAGGGTTACTCAGTTAAGAGATACCCAATTAAGTAGGATTTACTGCACTGTGATAGAGACTTTATAATCCTTGGATGTGATTCATAATCAGTTCTTGTTTACTGTGGTAAACAAGCTCTGTTCCACTGGTAAAATAGGACCCACTCACTAATACTTTGGGTTCGAGACCTCTATAGGCAACATGGGGTATAAATGATTGACTGACTTTGACTTTATCTCCATGTTGTGGTCATAATTAGCCATTGTGCAGAAGTATGTGACCTTAAACACCAATAAATAATCAATAATAAATGATTCATAATCAGTTAGGAGCAGAATTTTTTTTTTTGTTACAGTTTATGAGAGAGTGTGTTTTTAGTCACTCTCCAATAAGTTGTATCAGATCAATTCATCTATTGCTCTGCAATACACGATTACACGGTTTCATATTTAAATGTAATAATTATAAGTAAACACATCCGAGTTGTAAAATCACGTAACATAAACCAGAAAGAATACAACACAAATAACACTTAAATAAATAAATTTATCATATGACTCGTCCGTTTTGCTCACTTTAAAACATTTGATATTTTGTTTTCATATTAATCAGTGATAAATAAAGCCTTCCGTCTATTTCATTGGTCAATTTCAAAACTAGACAATTTGATTGGCTGAATAAAATGCAACTCGGCCACATTTTCATAATTTGCATAATTAGAGTTGGGAGCTTTCATTGGTCAATTTCAAAACTGGACAATTTGATTGGCTAAACAAAATACAACTGGGTCACATTTGCATAATTTCAGTAGGGAGAATTTACGTTATCTGTCCTATTTAGGGTGGGTTATATTGTATTAATCTTTTACCTAACGTAACGGTAAAAACCGTCTTGCGCAATACAAGAAAAACGTCAATCATTTTTTTTTTATATTTTCACTTCCAAAACATAGGTTATGACCCCTCATTGGAACTAGCGTGTCGCACTCGTTCCAATGAGAGGTCATAACCTATGTTTTGGAAGCAAAATGAAAATTTGTAGTTATACGAGGATGTTTTTTCCAAGTGCCGTCTGCAACTCAAGTTAGGTGATGGGTTAAAGTCATAGTAAGTGGCTAATTTGTGCGTGTGTGTGTCATATGGTAAATAGAATATGAAATGAGTGTTTTTCTCATATAATATTTATGAAACTCATCTGAATTTTCTGTTTGGGCTTGCCCAAACGGAAAATTCTTAGTCTCATTTCATAAATATTATATGAGAAAAACACTCATTCCATATCCTCTATATATTACATCCTGCAATTTTTCATTCAAACCTGCAATGTATAAAGTATCTTACTAATCAGTTTGTTTTGGTTCACTTTTATTAACCCTTTACCCAATGTAACGGCCAAAACCCTTTGCCCAATGTAACGGCCAAAACCGGCAAGCGATATTCTAAAAAATCACCAATAAATTTTCTTTATTTTTTTCTTTTTTTGTCTCAAAAATATAGGTTATGATCCCTCATTGGAACGAGCTTGTCGAGCTCATTCCAATGAGGGGGCCATAACCTATGTTTTTGAGACAAAAAAAGGAAAAAAATTAGTTATTCAATAATTTGTTTTACAAGTATCATCTGCTTTTCATGTTAGGTAAAGGGTTAAATGCTTTAGAAGGTGCTCAATCTTTTCCACATTGGTTTTTGAATATTTTGTTTTCTCATAAGCTTGTCAGGGGAATGACGTTTCATTACTACACAAAGCAAATCGTGTATTCAGTGTTTATCTGTGCCTGAGGCATTTTCATTCTTGAGGAAACTTTTCTCTTTAGATACCCTGAGGAAAGGTGTATAGTGAAAGAACACTGTACATTCCTCCTGCCATCCATCCAGACGTTTCTTTCTGCAACAACTTGAACAGTTATCAGATTTTAATTAATTTTAGTGTGCTACTTAATGTCAACAATAACAGTGTATAAGATAAGTTCAACAACCACCATCATTCGATGAAAATTAAGGGAGTTATTTCCTTAGTTAGAAATTTTAATGTTTATGCAATAAGTTGAACAATATCTATCAAATTTTAATACAATTCGATCTTCTACCTTATATTAACATGGCCTTGCATAAGTTGAAAACCACAGTGATTTCTTGAAAACTGAGATATTTACTGCCCTTTGTTCAATGAATTATGCTCAAAATTTCACTCCTAATGTGCAACAACTATTAACGATAAATTTTATATTTCAATGAATTCTGATATTCTGCTTTGTTTTAACATTCCATTTTACTTAAATTTTTAATGTATATGTGATTACTTAACCCTTTACCCAACGAATCCCCCCACGTAATAGGCAAATTCAGTAGTTGAAAAAATATTATGTTTCAAAAAATTTCAACAAAATCATATCATGTGACCACTCGTTGGAATGAGCTCGTCGAGCTCATTCCAATGAGGGGTCACATGATATGGTTTTGTTGAAATTTTTTGAAAATTTTGAAAAAATGATATTTAAAAAAATAAATTTTGATATCGTCTGCATTGGGTAAAGGGTTAAAACATATTATCATCAGAATTCATTAAATTTGAATACATTGTTTCATATTAACCTTGCAGTGGACAAGGTTAAAAATGTGGTGATTAGTAGAAAACTGGGATTATTATTATCCCTGATGTGGGTGGGTGTGAGAAGGGGAAATCTCACCTGACGGCAAGATATTTGGGCCAGACACGAGGCTTACCAAGTGTCTGAACCACATATCTTGTCCTGGGGGTGAGATTTCCACATCTCACACCCACCCCCATCAGGGATAATTTTTCTCCCCTCCAAAACACCCTGACATCATCATCAAAAGTAATTCAGGGGCACATGCAGTCCTATTGAACAATTTTGTTGTCCATTTCTGAAAAAAACTGATTTTCTTATCGGAAAGAGCGCACAAAGGTTTGGTATATGCCACAGGTATATACCACAAAATTAAAACCCAATGCCGGCAAGATGTCGGGGTTAAAGATTTGTAGCAAAATGAACATTGATACATTCCGATGACGTCATATTATGAATTCTGCAATATATTCACATAATTTTTCAACGGGAATTTCGTGCAATTTTCTTCACTCGTAACAGCGTTCATCCAAAAATTAATAAAAAAAAAGTCAAGTGTCTTTTGGTTTTGCGATCTATCTTTCTATTTCTGTTTTCTTCGAAAAACGTCTGCTAATATTTCCGAAACATGATACCATGTTGTTTGTTTACAGAAAATCATGCGATGATTGAAGAGTCCTGCACTCATTATCCCCGCATTTTAAAAAATGTGGGGATATTGTCATGATCTCCGTCCGTACATCCGTACGTCTGTACTTCCGTACATCTGGTTTTGTAATTCGAAATGCTGTAACTTTCTACAGTTGTTAGACAGGGTCTGTGCAACCCAAAAATACAACTTTTAAATTTTTGTGCCACCAGGTGGCTTCTGTGGAGCCACTTAAAAAATGCGTTATTTTTTCACTTTTTTGCTGAATAGTCCCAACCTATGTAATTCGGAGTTCTAAAATTACACTAGGGTGTTGCTAAATGATCTGTAGATATGTAGGAAGGTTTCAGATTTTCCGGGTGCCACGTGGCTGTGCCACCGTAGCCACTTTTGTGTTTTCTTAGACCGTTTCCGGCAAAAGGCTCGTAGGATATGTAATTCGAAATGCTAAATCCATGCTCAGATGTTGCAGTAGGGTCTATAGATGCGCACGAAGGTTTCAGATTTTTCGGGTGCCATGTGGCTGTGCCACCGTAGCCACTTTTGTGTTTTCTTAGACCGTTTCCAGCAAAAGGCTCGTAGGATATGTAATTCGAAATGCTAAATCCATGCTCAGAAGTTGCAGTAGGGGCTATAGATGCGCAGGAAGGTTTTGGATTTTTCGGGTGCCACGTGGCTGTGCCACCATAGCCACTTTTGTGTTTTCTTGAACCGTTTCCGCCGAAAGGCTCGTAGGGTATGTAATTCGAAACGCTAAAACCATGCTCATATGTTGCAGTAGGGTCTATAGATGCACACGAAGGTTTCAGATTTTTCGGGTGCCACGTGGCTGTGCCACCGTAGCCACTTCCGTGTTTTCTTAGATCGTTTCCGGCGAAAGGCTCGTAGGGAATGTAATTCGAAATGCTAAAACCATGCTCATATCTTGCAGTAGGGACTATAGATGCGCACAAAGGTTTCGGATTTTTCGGGTGCCACGTGGCTGTGCCACCGTAGCCACTTTTGTGTTTTCTTAGACCATTTCCGGCAAAAGGCTCGTAGGGTATGTAATTCGAAATGCTAAAACCATGCTCAAATGTTGCAGTGGGGTCTGTAGATGCGCACGAAGGTTTCAGATTTTTCAGCTGCCATGTGGCTGCGCCACCATTGCCACTTTCATGTTTTCTTAGACCGTTTCCGGCGAAAGGCTCCTAGGGTATGTAATTGGAAATGCTAAAAGCACGCTCAGATATTGCAGTAGGGTCTGTAGATGCGCACAAAGGTTTTGTATTTTTCAGGTGCCACATGGCTGTGCCACCGTTGCCACTTTTGTGTTTTCTTAGACCGTTTCCGGCGAAAGGCTCCTTGGGTATGTAATTCGAAACGCTAAAACCATGCTCAAATGTTGCAGTGGGGTCTAGATGCACACGAAGGTTTCTGATTTTTCAGGTGCCACGTGGCTGTGCCACCATTGCCACTTTTGTGTTTTCTTAGACCGTTTCCGGCGAAAGGCTCCTAGGGTATGTAATTCGAAATGCTAAAACCATGCTCAAATGTTGCAGTGGGGTCTGTAGATGCGCATGGAGGTTTTTGGATTTTTCAGCTGCCACGTGGCTGCGACACCATTGCCACTTTTGTGTTTTCTTAGACCGTTTCCGGCGAAAGGCTCCTAGGGTATGTAATTCAAAACGCTAAAACCATGCTCAAATGTTTCAGTGGGGTCTGTAGATGTGCAGGAAGGTTTCAGATTTTTCAGCTGCCTAGTGGCTGTGCTGTTGCCACTTTCACGTTTTCTTAGACTGTTTCCGGCGAAAGGCTCCTAGGGTATGTAATTCGAAATCCTAAAACCATGCTCAAATGTTGCAGTAGGGTCTGTAGATGTGCACGAAGGTTTTGGATTTTTGGGGTGCCGCGTGGCTGTGCTACCGTTGCCTCTTTCATGTTCTCTTAGACCATTTCCGGCGAAAGGCTCCTACAGTATGTATTTCAAAATGGTAAAACCATGCTCAAATGTTGCAGTAGGGTCTGTAGATGTGCACAAAGATTTCGGATTTTTCAGGTGCCACGTGGCTGTGCCACCATTGCCACTTTAGTGTTTTCTTAGACCGTTTCTGGCGAAAGGCTCCTAGAGTATGTAATTCGAAACGCTAAAACCATGCTGAGATGTTGCAGTAGAGTCTGTAAATGCGTGGGAAGGTTTTGGATTTTTTCGGTGCTAAGTGGCTGTGTCACCGTTGCCACTTTTGTGTTTTCTTAGACCGTTTCCGGCGAAAGGCTCCTAGGGTATGTAATTCAAAATGCTAAACGCATGCTCAAATGTTGCAGTAAGGTCTGTAGATGCGTACAAAGGTTTCAGATTTTTCAGATGCCACGTGGCGGTGCCACCGTTTTTCTTTCGTGTTTTCTTAGATCATTTCCGGCGAAAAGCTCCCAGAGTATGTAATTTGAAATGCTAAAACTATGCTCTAAAGTTGCAGTAGGGTCTGTAGATGTGCGTGAAGGTTTCGGATTTTTGGGGTGCCACCGTTGCCACTTTCATGTTTTCTTAGGCCGTTTCCGGTGAAAGGCTCCCAGGGTACATGTATGTAATTCGAAATGCTAAAACCATGCCCAAATGTTGCAGTGGAGTCTGTAGGTGTGCACGAAGCTGTGTCACCTGTGCCACTCAATATGATTTTAGTGTGTCATATAATACATTTCATCTTTGTATCAAGCATTCATACAAAGTCAAGGATGCAAATGCGGGGATACACTATAGTGTGCTTTGCACACAAGTGACACCATCTAGTTAAATATGTTAGTAAGTTGGTCATATCTATCTCACATGGCCTTCTCACATGGGACACGCATATCTTGCATAGGAAGTGGGGGGAGAAAGTGACTTCCTTTAGTGCATTTTGCATGAATTTTTTATGTTTATGCTATAACTTGAAAAGTAATTATTAAATTTCATTAAATTTGGGTTTTAAGGATGATTTTTGTGAAAATTGAGACTTGCTGCCCTTTGTTTTTTCTGTTTCTTTGAGTTTCATTGAACATGTTAATGTATATAATAGTTAGCAAAAAATTAACATCAGATTTCAATAAATTTTGTTATATTGCTTCGTACTGACATACTATTGGAGAAGGTTGAAAATTGTGGTGATTTGTAGGAAAATAGGAGAGTTACTGCCTTTAGTGCACACCCACCACTTGACATGGAGTTTTTAAGTTTATTCTATAACTGGAAGAGCAGTTATCAGATTTCATAAAATTTTGATTTGAAGGTCATTTTGTTGAAAATTAAGAGTTACTGCCCTTTTGTTTTTTTCATTGGAAATTGAAAATTTTAATGATTATGTGATACTGTAAAAAGGAATTATCAGATCTAAATAATTTTTAGTTGTTCATCACACTTTTGTATACCATTGTTCATCTGGAACATAAGGTGATTCGCTTCACAATGTGATGGATTTTTTTCTTTAATATTGGGAGATTATGTCAATGGACTCTTGAAAACTCTTTGGATTCAGCTTGCAAAATTTGTTTATGTCTCTCTGTAAATATCTACTCGATGACAAGTTGTTTTTCTAAAACAGTTCATTCTCAAGTTTTACGAACAGAATTGGGAAAAAATCATCCACAATATACTTTGAGAAAGCCTTTCAAACAAGATACAAGGAATGAATTACTGAGTCAAAATGTTGTTACTGAAGCAGAGAGATGAAGAATTTCTTCTGTAACCAAATTCCTGTTGGAATCCTTGCAGGTGGGGCATCACTTTGTTTATTTAGCAAAACGGGTTCTGCTTTACTGGTGTAATAGGACTGGACAACCAGCATGGTGTAATCTATGGAAATAATAAAATTATTGTAATTTTTTGAGACTGCAAATTGAATGAGGTGATAATGGTGGGTGTCAGTGGATGAAAGTTTTTAATTGTGACCATCAAAGATATAACATGGTAGCATCTATCCTGAAGTTTCTCGAAATATGTTAGAAAATATATAAAACATGGATTCCTTTTGCAATAAGATTTCTGAGAAAAGTGATTTTCAGCTTGTTGGTGACGTGAATGACCATCGTGAGAATAACAGAGTCTGAGGTATGTTATGGCGAGGCAGTGTTCCGACATTAAATTCATTTAGTCAATGAGACTAGAACTTCCATACACTACACAGCAAATAGCAGATCATGAAGGTTTGTTTGCTCTCATATTCCAAGAAAAGAAATACTGTCAAAGTTTGAGCAACCCATCATCATTTCACTTATTCCAAGAACCTTTCAAATTATATTATTTATGTACTTTTGGGATCCCAAACTTAGAGAAACATTATTTTGCTTCTAGGATAAGTATATTTGGATGTTTTAGTGTGTTGTTTAACTCATTTGTACATTTATTGGATAATTTGGATTATTAACCCTTTACCCAAAGCAGACGATATCAAAATTTATTATTTTAAATATCATTTTTTAAATTTTTTCAAAAAATTTCAACAAAACCATATCATGTGACCCTTCATTGGAACGACGAGCTCGTTCCAACGAGGGGTCACATGATATGGTTTTGTTGAAATTTCTTGAAAAATAATATTTTTTCAACTGCTGAATTTGCATATTACGTGGGCAGATGCGGCCAATTCGTTGGGTAAAGGGTTAAAGGCCTATTTCCAACTTTTACGATCTCACAGAACAGATGCCCATAACAAGCTATCATGAAGAGGTCTTGCTGACAATAGACAAATTAGCAAGGCAGTGATTTCTAGTCAGGTCTTGACTAGAAATCACTCCTAAACCACTGGGTGTTTCAAGGCAGTGGTATGTGGGATTTCAGGACACTTGTCCAGGCCCTTGAGGGTTAAATATTACAAACTGAAAGATATCATTGTCATTTGATTTATCATTTTCTCCTATTCTGGGGTGGGTGGGGGGATTGACATTCTGTCACATTCAGGTAACTACTTACTCTAACTGGGGTTTGAACTTTGAAGTTAAACAGCATCTATAGCAATTTGCAATATATTTATTACCATGAATTTGGCATAACATACCAAACAAAACAAACAATTTGAACAATAACATCATCATTATCTTAAAGAATTCAACAATTCGAGATCGGAAATTGTGGGCTATCCACACTTGTTGGAAATTTGGTCTGAATGAGTTCAATATTATTGTTCCTCACACACAGCTCATTGAGTTTACATGTCCGTAATTGTCTATAGTATATTGCAACCACAGGAATTCTTTAACCCAGTTTTGAACTGTTTTTAGTTTTATTGTAGCAGACCACACATATCGGAATTAAACACACCAAGCAACTCATATCTGTTGCAGGTAATATGATTGGCCGATATTTCTCCAAAAGCAAATTGATGATGTTCTTTCAAAATGAAAATTGGCCATCACCAGAAGTAACAATGTCAGATTATAACAGCTGTTTATGTGTTCCACTCGATTCTGATTGGCATGTAAATTCTTGAAACACAGGGAATATATCTGTGTTATTTGGTGTAACCTCCAATGTGATAATTAAGGGGAATATATGATTATGAAAATGCAATTGATTGAGATAAAATGCATTACTATAATCGAAAAATGTGGCACAAAGTGCGATGAGATACCAAGTATATCGAGTCCTGGGGACAGGAATCAATAACCTGGGTGGGAGTCTTTTAAGTTTTTCACGAGATCTGTAGGCTTGAGTGCTTTACGGGGAATGCGTTATAGGGAAAACTACAACAAGGCTAGTTGATTCCTATCTGCCGTACTCCACCGGAGTTGTGTTCTGTATTTATACCATGCTTAAACTTGAAATATGTGAATAAAGCTGAAATTTTAAAAGAAAAATATCACATTCAGTGGTCTATTTACTTTCTTGCTTGACACTGTTTTGTGTCGAAGCATTTCATTCATGTCATAACATCAATCAGATGCATAATGACCAATCAGATGGATTCTTATATGACATCACATACAATGAAGTTTTATGGCAAATAACTACTCTTATATTTTGTGTGTCACAGGGTTCCTGCAGGCAAGTACTGATAAAATTTTAGGGTCTTCAAAGCCCTTTCACAATATATTTCAGCATTTTTCAAGCCCAACAATAGCCAAATTCATGTATTTTCAATGCTCTGCTAAAAGGGATGTGGGAGGAGGGAGAAATGACTGGATGGTCGTTGTTAGGACTATGCTTTCTCCCCCCACTGCATGTGTAACATACGTCTGTCCAGGGTGAGATAGCAGGGAGAGACAGATGTATCCCACCCCACCCATGTGACATTATACATTTACAACGTTATTATGACGTGATGCATAGTATTTGGCTACCAACTAATTCATACTGACGTCATCAGAATGCCGTGTGTTCAAAGTTTGATGCTCTAAAATTCTTTAAACCCCAAGATGCCACCGTTCCTAACTGATTTCGTGGTATATACCTTTGGTATATACATAACTTTTGCATGCTCTTTCCGATGGTGTCATTAGTTTTTCAAAACAACGAATACCAAATGAGTTGATTATATCAGCACGTGACCGCCGATTACCTCTGGCTGAGGTAACCGCTGTATGGTGGGGGGAGAAAAATAATCCCTGATGGGTACGGGTGTGGGATGGGAAAATCTCACCCTCAGGATAAGATATTTGGTTCAGACCCTCGGCAAGCCTCGTGTCTGGCCCAAATATCTTGCCCTCGGGTGAGATTTTCCCATCCCACACCTGTACCCATCAGGGATTATAATATTCCCTAACTCTGGTATATAAAACTATATAGTTATGATTAAATGCTTCATCAGCATTTTTATTTCATGAACATTCAAGGCTTTTCAAGATCTGCCGACACATTTTTCACTATTTCAAGGCCTTGAATGAATATTAGTTAAATTCAAGGTCATTCCTTGAATCCAAGGCCCTGTAGGAAACCCTGTGTCATTAAACTGGATATAGATTTGTATATTAACCTACCCGTAGGAACCCTAGGAAGTGGAGCATTTTTGTTTCACTCGTAAAATAGGACTTGGTAACATATTCGTGGAGCGTGAATCCTCTAAAGTGGGTAGAGCATTGGAATAAACAATTGACTAAGCATGGCTTTATATTTGAGTTATTATCAAAACACAGCCAGGTGATGAAAGTTACCTTAAACACCAATAAAGAATAGCCTGTCAAATGCATGAAACTGGAAAACACTAAGCCATTTACTGTATCCTATTGCACTAATCTGACCTGTTAAGTATATTTGAATTATGGAGTAAATCCCTTATAACTGACCAAAATGTGATCCGCAGATAATTTGTAAAGATCTCTTCCAGTTTTATTAGCTTTACATAATTTTTTGACCTTGGTACTTGCAACAGAAGCATTTAATCAATTACATGTTATTTGGCAGAGCTCCACAACTGTTGAGTAGTGAGTAGTGCTGTTTACTGTGCTAAGTCCTCGAAAGTGGGTAGCACAGATTTGAACGATTGGCTAAACTTGACTTCATACTTATGTTGTGGCCATGATACAGCCACAAAAAAGATGATAAATAAATAGATGGCTCATGTCCCTGTATTATAAAATAGAAACTACCTACAGATGTGGTTTCATTGCAGTTTATGAAATTGCCATCACTGTCATAAAATTTCAACTCTCCGGCAACTAAACCCTTGGAAGTTGTTAACTGAAAATAAAAAATAACATACTACAACATAAGAATATTGGTATTTTTAATGCATTCAAATTTTATTTAACAACTCAATTTCAATGAGGGATTGCCGGAGAACTAAAACTTTTTTTTTCTTACTACAATCTGAATACAGTGACCATCTTCAGGTGGATTATCACTATATTCACAATGCTCAGCTGTTAAATGATTTCACTAATGTGCAAGTATACATATATATTTAACTTACAAAGGGGCATCTACAAATCAATTTTTGATACTTTGATACAGGTATCACGGAGCTAAATATTTTCCCATAGGCGACCATTATAACGTTCAGACGGAAGAAAATATGATCGCATCACTTTAATTTTGACATTAAAATATCTCTGTCAAATATAGCCCTTGAGACAACTTTTTCTGATCCGAAAACATGGGGTCATGCAACAAATAAGAGAGAAAAACTGACACAAAGGGAAGTACCAGGCACATGCACATATTTTTCAGGGAATTCCCTACAAAAACACACAAAAAGTAAATTGTATTTTTTAGGTTCAATAGTCATCAAATCACTCTCTTTTTTATCGCGAATATTCAACAATAATGCAAGATGTCAATAGAATGTTTCAAACGTTTATTGAAACAATATATTTTCCCAAGGCTGTTTATTTTTAGAGATTGCATCATTTCTGAGTGCAACATTTTAAGATGGTTAACTCTAATTTAAATATTTAGTTCCGCGATACCAATATCACTTATCAGATATTTTGAATATACATTTTTAGACTTCTTTGTTGTGTCAGTTTATTCTACAGTGGTACAGTAAAAACAGTTAGTGTGGGTAACTATATTTTTTAAACATGCTAAATTCTGCATGCTTTTAGTTTGCCTATTATAAAGCAGTCTTGACTGAAAAGGATAAATTATCAAGGGAAAATATACTAACTAAATCACTGATGAATAACTGATCAAGCCTTTGGGAATATATTTTATTAAAATGTACACAAATTATATGCAGGAATATCTGCCTGAATTTAACATACACAGATTTAAACTTAACATGTCCCAAAATGATATGGTACAACAGAATAAACTCAGAATGACACACGAGTGTGAATGGGTTAATCTCTAAGGCATGAGTGCCAGCACGGAAAGGATAGAATGCGAGGCCACATGCCTCGAGTTTTATCTTTCTGTGATGACACAGGTGCCATATCAATTAACCCATTCACACATGTGTGTGTGTCATTCTGTGTTTATTACATGCCTTCACATCTATAAAAATAATTATTAGAAGTACACTCAGCAATTTATTTGACAATTATCAACAAAAAGAACACATTTTATCACCAACCAAATTTGCGAGGGAAACCTGTGTTACTATTTCTTCCCTCGAGTTCCAATGTGTTCTATGTGCCTACTGGCACATAGAACACACATTGAAACTCAGGGGATGACTTTTAGCAATCGCTAGCGATTCAAATTGTAATTGCATTGCACGATTTAGTAGAAACTTCCTGTGGAATTTTGATTCTATTTAAAAATAGTCTGTCAACGATTTCTGTTCCGCACGTATGTGCGGAACAGATTTTCATTTTCCTCATGGTTTAGTGTTGGTGTTGATAGGGATTTCAAAGAACAGGTGTATAATAAAAAATATTGCCAATCTAAAATATAAAAAAGACAAAATTTCTTACCACATGTAGTTTCCATCGTGGAACCTCCAGCATACATGATATATTGTCAATGATGTTGTCCAGCACAGTCTGACTTCCAAATGCATTTGCCTCTTGGTAGTATATTTCCCTACAATTATACATAGGTATCCCACATTAAAGTAATACATTTCAATAAGGCTTCTGCGAATACTTGAATATGACTAAATCGAATACTGCACATTATTTGCAAAACAAATCTTATATCAAATTGAATACATTACAACGGCTGTCAGTAGCACTTTGATGAAAAAAAATCACATTTAAATCCAGTGTGCATAGTCAAGTTAACCTGTTGTAAATAAAATGCCATTAACCCTTTGAACTCTAGTGGAATCTTCCACGTAATATGCAAATTCAGCAGTTGAAAAAATATTATTTTTCAAAAACTTTCAACAAAACCATATCATGTGACCCCTCGTTGGAATGCATATTTGTTGTTCACTTTCAATCCAATACCTAACAGAACAGAAGATGAGATATGCACATGCAACGAAATTTCTTAAAACTACAAATTTTAATTTTGGGTCTCAATAACATGGTAGTTTATAACCCCTCATTGGAATGAGCCAGATGATTTTGTTTCAATGAGTGGCCATTAGCTATATTTTTAAGGCAAACAGTTAATAACAAAATTTGAATGGTTCATTTTGTCAATAATGCTGGCTGGATACGATAGTTATGTCAGATAAAATAGTGTCGAAACAATTAGGGAATTTTGTAGTCGACTAGTTGGAGGCCATTAGTCGACAACTAATCGCCCAGTCAACATCTATCACCAAAATACTATAGTATAAGGGCAGGCAGCACCTATCGTTACACCCAACCTGGCGATAAAATACTGGGGATTTTCTACTTCTAACTTTGCAGTTTGTAACTCATTTTTAGATGGCAGTAATCTGTGCAATATGACAGAATCAACTGCTAAATGTCTCTTCGCATATTTTAAGTGTACATTGATATTCTGGCATAATATACTAGAATAATTGGATTGTACATAAAATGTGCTGACAAAACTTTGCAGCCCTGTGAAAACAATGTGATCAATTCACTGCTTACTCATGAGGAAATGACAACAATTCAGTGCATCTCAGTGAACATAATAGAGTTGCAGAAACTCCAGAATCTATAAACCTTCTCTGTGCATGGGTGTTTTATGAAGTAAATTATGACTGAAAAACATTTGATTGCTAGTTACCGCATGACAGTAGAGACATTTAAGTCATCCCTTAACTGGTAGAGTGCTGAATTATTTTTGGTCATCAAAATTTGTTCAAATATCTTTGCCTTGTTAGAATTTATGGGAGAGTGCCAATAGGCACTCTCCCATAAATTCTAACAAGACAAATCCTAACAGACTAAATAGTTTCACTTCAAAGGTGATATGTTGAACAGCCACTGAATGTGAAGCCTTTAAGTTGTACCGACACTTCAGAATAAAGCCCAAATATGGGCTTCCTGCACTCTACCAGTTAAGTCATACCTGTTCAAAAGTGTGTACAACATCGAATAACCTGTATTTATGTTTGTGTGCATTTCTTTATTTGTATATATAACATTGTTTGTGAAGCCTGTGAGCACCTTGTGTGGAGACTCGGCTATAAACTACATTATTATTATTATTATTATTATTATGACTTTCACGTGGGGAATGATATGTCATGGTTGGTAGAAGAGGGCAACTAGTTGAACAGGGATTTTGCTATGACTAATAACTAAAATTTAGTCAATCACTGTCAATGTCGATAGTCAATTAATCGTTTCAACACTAAGATAAAAGATTAAAAAATTGTAATGTGATATAAAATAGGAAGGGCTTCTTGGTGTACATTCCAACAGTGTGCCACAAAACAGCACATCTACAGTTTATGACAGAAACTCGAAAAAAATGATGAAAAATAATTTGGGCTAATGAGATTGGCATGATCTAACTGAAATCCCTAGTCAACACAAAATTTCACATGCCATATTTGTCATGAGTAGCACATATATTCCATGACAAGTGTTGTTCAAGAATTAATCAATTTTTGTGGTCAGACAGGGCTGCATTTTTCTCGCAGGATCAGTTTAACCCTTTACCCAATGCAGACGATATCAAAATTTATTATTTTAAATATCATTTTTTCAAATTTTTCAAACAAATTCAACAAAACCATATCATGTGACCCCTCGTTGGAACGAGCTCGATGAGCTCGTTCCAACGAGGGGTCACATGATATGGTTTTGACCGCTGAATTTGCATATTACGCGGGCGGATGCGGCCAATTCGTTGGGTAAAGGGTTAAAAAAAACAGAAGAAAGCTTCCGGGAGGAAAACGTGTATCCACAAAATTATTTTGTGATTTCCAACACATCGCAGTGTCTATAATGCGTGTAGTCAATCAATGTTTTTCTAAACAGTCAAAAGAAAAACAATTGGCATGGTCATAGAAAACAGAATCGAGTGTTCTTTATTTTCTTGAAAAGGATCCAAAGGCCACGATTCATTATTGAAACATTTCCCATCAAATTTTTTTCATAAAAATTGCCACGATCTTTATCCCTCATTTGAACATAATGTACACTGGGAATATCCAATCATCATTAAGTAATCTTTATGGTATGAGAGAAATACACATGGGTTTATATGATCTTTCATTCATAATGGCAAAAGTGATTTATTCTTTTTGCCGGAGCATTCCGCATGCTGGGACTTTCCATCCATTTCCTGATCCAGTTTTCATGTACTACTTAACATAGTCAAGTAGCTAGCCTTACAGTGTTGCTCACTGTTTTGTTCCACTGCACCACGTTACTCTCACGTTGACAGCAGAATGTAATATGGAGTAGACACCGGCTCTGTGCTCTGCTCTGCTGTGCTCTACTGTGTCCCTCTGACAGTATCACTGCCCGGCTGCATCAAAGACACAAAATGTACATTTTTCACCATTTATTGTCCACTATTGACAATATTCAATCAATATCATAGTTTACATGAGCATGCCCACATGGCACTGCCCTTGAAGAGATATGTAATGCCCTTTGAAGACATACATTGCCCAGTGTGTCAGATGCACTGAGCAATGTGCACTTTAAAAGAGATATAGTACAATTTGTTGCATTTTATCTCTCAGAGGAGCGTTGTCGCTTTGATGATAATCCCTTCATTGCAGGCCTACCCTCATATTCAATCCTAAATGCACGATAGTGAATCGATCTGTTGAACGAAAAGTAGCTCAGCCAGTACAATTATTTACTATTTAGATAGGAACTGACACTGATGAGTCATAAGGCAAAAGTGTAAAAAAAATAAAATAAAATAAAAGTAAACTTCTGAATTTCTGCCTATTTCAATCACATAAACATAGGGTCTTCAAATATTCAGGCATTCTGTGAATTCAGTCATATATACTTGGTACTTTCATCATTGGTAAAAGTGTGATACTCAAGAAAAAATCATTGCTTGTGATAAAAAAAAAAGTGTTTCCTTTTTGATAAATTAGCTCAATTTGAGTGTTCAGAAGGCCTCAGATTGAAGCTCAGGCAATTACAAATTGAAAAAATTTCCCATAGACACCCCAGATCCTCACATTGAGAGGCAGGTACTCCCCTCTCAAGCTCTCTCACTTCTCAGGCCTGCAGCTATCAGGGCAAGTCTATGACACGTCAATCTAGGGCTCACCTAGTGGCGCGTGCCCCACCCCCCCACCCCCACCCCTACATTAGAAAGGTATGCAAGATCAATATCCAACAGTTTGTCATGTAACACCATTTCACCAACAGAGGAATAAATATACAAAAATCTTGTCATTCAAAGTTAGATTATTTATTTATTTATTTATTTATTTATTTATTTATTTATTTATTTATTGGGGTTGAATGACACTTTCGACAGCCAGGGTCACCTCATGACTAGACTCCTTCAAAAATTCAAAATTTGTTTCAAATTCGAAAGCCAATATTTGAGTCGATGCGATTCGAAATTGGAAATTTGAATATTTTTTAATATACTTCGTCCATAAATGTGACAGTTCTGAGTAGAAACGAAACTGACTTTCAGCGGTAACAGTGCATGTAGCAATGTAGCTACAACTGTACAACAGCTGTAGCTACTTCGCAACAAACACTGTTACTGCTACAACTGTTCATTTCAACTCATTCATTGTGCATTATGACCAGTGACCATTTGTGAAAATTTTAAGTTTCGAATTTTGAAAAGTTCATCATCAATAAGTGATTTGTTCCACAATATGATCACATTATTTTATATTGTGTATTGTTCTGTTCGATCACAGTTGCTGGATACATCATCAAAAGCAGCGGTTTTCTAAAAATTATTATATAAACAGAAGTAGAGCAGGCTTTAATTCACAAGTGGATCGACTCCATTCGGCATTAAATTATCGTTTCGTTTTAGAACTCCCGCATTTTTATTTAAAACAAATGGCTTCACCACCAGAATGGAGTCGATCCAATTTAGAACAAGTTTTAATCTGAGAAAACATGTGATAAACGTGAGGTATTAGCCAAATCAGCCAGGTTCGCTTAAAATGTTTATTGCTGCAGCTTAGAAGCTACAAAGTCAATGTTTCAATCAATAGCTAGTATTGGTTTCTATCTCAGTTTATAGCTTGGGAAGTGGTGAGGTGCAAAATGCACTCTACATAACTGTGTGTCTTTTAATTATCGGGGGGGTATTATTTTAGAAAAAAAAATTTCTTTTGAGGACGTATTCATTAACTGTGATTCGATTCAAAGTTCAACTCGAAATTCGATTCATTTTCACCAATTCGATTTGATCAAAATTGGCAATTTGCAGGTCCCTACTCATGACGGACAGTTTCATAGGTGAAGGAAGCCAGAGTACCTGGAGTGAAACACCAAGCAACTGACGGCAACTGTCAGACTGCCCAACGTACTGATCTCACACAAGCAGTGTTAGAACTGGTTGAAGACAAGTTCACCATCAATGTGCAGTATGCCTCATTACACGGTGCCACTGGCCCTCACATGAACTATCAGGATTTAGTACCTTGTCCAATGACACAATGTAGTTACCCTGGCAGTAATTGAACCATGGAACTTCCTGTTTGTAGTCCACTGCCTGTAACCGCTGAGCCACCACATTCCCTAAAAAAAATTAGAATATGGTACTGAAACAGTTCAGTTCAAAATCATTACCTCTTAGTACAGTATCTGTCCTCTTGTATGAGTGTGTATATTATGGATAGAAGTTTGAGAATCAAACCTGTAAAACAGAGAGAAGAACTTCCAGTTACTGACTCCTGGAGACAGGCAGAATGCTGTAAATACTGTTCGATTCTGGCATCAAACTGATACAGATTTACCATACCAAGGGAGTAGCAAAATACCAAAATTTCTGATTGAAAAATATTCCCGACATTAGTTAAAAAAATAAAAGGGCGAACAACAGAACATTATGCAACATTCACAACAAGCAGAGCCCATTGCATGTGTATTTCTAAAGACTGTCAACACCAGTCATTTGATGTAACAAAAAAGCTGAGAGAAAATACCAAGGGTGTATTTTCTCTCAACCGTTTGGTTACATCATATAACAGATGGTGAATGCCTGTGTTACTTCCAACATTTTGACAATTTGGTGGCTTTGTTCGCTTTAAAATGGGGAACTTCAACTGGGCAGTATACCCATAATACAATTCGATATGGGCATTGATGGGAGTACATTATGTTGCTGACACCGAATATAGTACAGATACCAGGGTAAATCATTCTAAAAATACTGATACCAAAACCGAATTGAAATTTCAATACTGTCCAGCTCTACTGACTTCATGTGGGAAGGTTAAATCTCTGCCTAACAGTTGCAGATGACACTTCTTAAAACAGAAAAACAAGGGTGGAGTACAGAGGACAGGAATTAACGACTGAGTTGGAGTTTTTCTAGTGTTTCATATGCACTGTAGGCATGAGTGAAATATTGAAAAATTCCAGCAGGAGTCATGGATTTCTGTCCTCCATACTCTATCTGTGTTGTGTTCTGTATTTATACCATAATTTAACTAAGCGCATGAAGCATAGATTTTTTAAGGAAAACACCAACTCTAGTGGTCTGTTTACTTTCTTGGGTGAGACTGTTTTGTGTCCGCAGCTTTTCATTCATGTCATAACGTAAATCAGATGTGTTCTTATGTAACATTCTTACACATAACCCATAGTCCATGCATCCACAATTCTCAATGTCTGAATACACACAACAATTGTGGTATAAATTTTTTTCACGACTTCACATCCCTATAAATTGGGTGACAATCAATTTGTTAGCCCATTGATAGTCCGAAGAGAAACAGTCAGCAATTTGTCATTCGTCTACATATCTGGACCTTATCACACACAATACAATATTGTTAACTCACATTCCCTTTAGTATTCATTTGCTAACTCTGTTCAACTTACTGATCATGATAAACCTTGGTGTTCAATATCAATAAAATGAATGCTTCCATGTAACACATTCAGCTCCAGGTATTTATCTGAGAACTTTTGGCCCTGGTTAAGGACAAATGTCCACAGTCTTGAGACCAAATGTTTCCACTTTTTGAACCTGAACACTTTGGGAGAAATTTTGATTGTATTTTTTTGTATTGATAAGTTTGTGTTACCAGATTTCATGAGTATGGTGACACATGGAATACCTAAAAATAAGAGAAATTTCTACCCTTAGTACTATTATCTCATTTTGAAAAAACAACTCTGTTTTTGAACTCTATTTGCCATATAATCTGCATGCAAAATGTCAATACATACTGAATTTTTTAACTGATTTGAAGGTACCAAATTTCACCACTGTTTGCTTGGAATCTTTCTTCATCTGCAATCCAGATTCAGCAGTATAACTAAAATAAAACATAACATCAGGTGGTATAAATACTAAGTATGAAATCATTACGAAACAATAGTTAACTGGCGACATGCTCAGCAAGCAAACTGATGCAAGTGTAGTCCTCTTTTTGGTTTCGGAAAAGAATTGATGGAAGCTAAAAAAGAAACTATAATTATTAAGTTTAATGCCTGGGTACAGTGGTTCAATAGTTACAGGCCTTAAAATTTGTCCAGATTTGCGAAAACCAGTTTTGGTTCTCATCAGCTCCTGCGATAATCAATTTTCAATAAATAATTTAGAATTTGAGAGTACTGATATACCCTTATAAGTGCAACCAGTACACAATTTATGTTTAAAAACAAACCTCATATTTTTAAAATGCCTCGAGTTTAACCCATCAGGTCCTAGTTCCAAGTTTTAACTCTTTACCTAACGAATCAGCTGAATCAGCCAGCTAATATGTAATTTGGCAGTTGAAAAAAATATTAATTTTCAAAAAATTACAACAAAACTATATCATGTGACCCCCCTCATTGGAACGAGTTCGTCGAGATCATTCCATTGAGGGGTTACATGATAAGGTTTTGTTGAAATATTTTGAAAATTTTGAAAAAAATAATATTTAAAATCATAAATTTTGATATTGTTTGTGTTGTGTAAAGAGTTGAAGAGTTTCTTGTTTTACATGTACATGTAGAACACTTGTCCCAACAAGACCAACATACAGACTTTTGGTTCTTATTTTGATGGGGGTTATAATGCCTTGGTGCAGGATTTTGGTTTTCATCTTGATGGGCATTATAATACCTTGGTAGTGCTTTCTAGTGACAACTTGGCTGCCTGCATAGACAGCTAACACTCCTCTAGACACCACTATACCTCAAACTATTGCCTTAATATGAGGGAACAAAAAATCCCCAAGCAGAACTTTAATTAATGAGCAGAAACCAGGAAAATTTGTAAGTTAAAGGCCAGAGGGAGCTTGGTCTTTGACACAAGGATCCCAAAATGAATAAGGTTCTTCCACTCATCATACCCATCCCATATACCAAGTTTAGTTCTGATTGACCCAGCAGAAATTTAATTAGTGAGTGGAAACCAAATACCAGAAAAAATTTCAAATACTCAACCTACATGTTGATTGGCCAAGCAGTACTTTAATTAGAGAATGGAAACCAACTCCATCTATAGATGGACAGTGTCATGGCTGTAGCCACCACCAGCTCCCCCCCCCCCCTCAAAAAAGAAGTGTTTTCAGGGGAGGATAAAAATCTGGGTTGTGGGTTGGGCTCCAACCAAAATCCCCTTCATTGTGAGTTTGTTTAGTGGAGTTCAAGGTCAATTCCAGCAATCATGACAAAATCATTGCCACAATGAATTAAGACAATTGTTTGAAATTATTGTCCCACCTTTCAAGGACTGGGTCCTCATATCTACTTCCTAGGGTTCCCACTGAGAATCTCCTCAGGGTTCATTGTCTTGAAGATAAGGCTAATTCAAGGACTTTCAGGCAATTTCCAAGAAAACCTGAGACCTATCCAAGCTAGATGCATATTACTTTGAGTAAATGTTCTGAAGCCTGAAGTCAAGTCTGCTCAGTTTCAATGCCATACATCAGGGGATTATACAGATGTTTAATTAATAGTGAGCAAGAAACATCATAATAACCTGAGTTTAGTCAAGCGTTGTCTACCTATCCGGACCAGGCAGCCAACACTTTACTTTAGTAACTAATGGGCAAAATGTCTTGATAATAAATTCTGTCTTATTTCCATGAGACTTGTACAAGTTAACTTTCAACCATTGTGAAAAATGTCAGACTTTCAAGGATGATGCACAAGCTTCAAGTACTATCAAGGCCTTGAAAACCCATTTTTCAGAGCTCATCGAGCTCTGTCAAATGTGATTGAATTGGTTAAATTCCCAGTTACCTTGTGGAGAAAAAATTGCAGGTTAATATTTTGATATTTTGATTCCAGTGTACAGGGTGTAAAGTCAAAAACACATCAGATGAAACACTTTTGAAAAATGAATGGACACTTTTCAGTGATGTGTCACATAACATCATTTTTTAAGCAATGGTAAGAGCTTTACAGTTAATCACAAAAATACTGAGAATTTGAATGATGCTAAAAATAGTTAGCACACCAAAAAAATAAATATCCAGGGTTTAATCCACAGAAACAGGGAAAGGTCATATTTTGAAATGAGACTCCACTGTTGGGTCAAGTTCATGCAAGCTGTGTCTGTTATGAGACCATAAAAGATCAGTGGTGCCTGACAATTTGTCCCTCACCACAGATGTATTAAGATCCTTGGAACTGAAGTTCTGGTCTATCCAAAATCCTGTAAAAACTTAATCAATGGTGGCTTAGTGCCTACATGTATTCATGTTCAGGACTAAGACCCATTGCTGATTAAACTAGTTTATTGGTAGATGGCAGGTCAGGGAAAACATGGTGAATTCAATTGGGAATTGTAACTCTTATTTCACAAAAGGAATGGTGCAGAAATTTGGCCCCCTCAAAAGCCTTAGGTCCAATCCTGAAATGGTCAGGAGGAGAGTTATTTTGCCTATGTTCCAAACCATAGCTCATCCCTTTAACGGAATAAACTTTCTGTAATGTTTATCGAGAAGATCGAGGTGAAAATAATTTATCACCCCAAAATTCTATCTGAACAATAACAATTTCCATTTGATTGATGATCAGATACATATTACAGGTTGTACCAGCACAATTTTTGTGCACAGACTTACCCTTATATTTGTACATAAAATCTCCAGATGCCAACCGTTTTGAACTTATTGCATCATATCTGTGAAATACTGAATAAAAGATGACTACTCAGTGTGTTCTATTTAAAACAACTGTGCATAAAAGAGATTATGCGGCATGAAATACTGTTTGTAGTGATGTCTTTTGTTCAGTGTAGATGTCCACATCCAAGTATACTTTAATATGACTGCATATGACATTCAACATGCAAGTTTCTGAATCAAAGCATTTTAGTTTGTTACACTATTTTTGGATTTTTTTTTTAGATGCATTACATTGTATACATGTATATTTGGTTAATAAAGTCTACCTGTTCTTTGTGGCTTACCAGTATATTTTTCTCTACCCATCACTGACAAAAATGATCTGTCCACAAAAGGACAGGCAAACATTTCAAGACCTGGCTGATTTCTCGCCATCATAAGCTATGATCTGGAGGAGAAATTAAAAAATTTTGAGTTATTTCCAATAAAATAATCATTGTGCCATTATCTTCAACATATGCTAAAATAACTTTGTGTCGAAATTAGCATCTGCTCTCACTGGAAAGTTGCTATTAATTCATACCCAATGTTATCCCATGTGGTTCTGCTATTAAACTGAACTGATGGAGGTTTGCCCGTGGCTATAGTTCCTATGACACTCAAGCAAATTTCTTCAATTTTCTTCAGAATATCAGAACTGAAAATGTGAAAGACAAAATAAGCATTACTAATATTTTACTTTTACATGACTACAAGACACTATCAGTATTTAACCATCTGCACACTAATGTCAAAATATCAAAACTTTAAGCCACAATTATTTAGGGCTGAAACTGTTGGATCATTTTTAGAACCGACTAACGGAGAGATATAACCGGATAATATCTGGTTATCCGTGGCCACTATTTCACCGTATATGGGATCAAAACTATAGGAATTGGAAAGCAGTATTCACAGAAACTATTCCGTAGTATGTCTACAAACGAAGGTTGTCGAGTACTCGACAACGTTCATTTGTAGACATAATATGGAATAGTTTCTGCGATTACACAGTACTCACGGAAATTGCCTATCATTAACGAAGACTTGAATGCCAAAGTCAATTACTTCTCAACATATATAACGCAGCTTCAAGGTGTAATCTATTCCAAAGGAAAAGCTTTAGATTTACTACGTTTTAACAGTGGTATGACGATCACTGTCGATATTTCGGATAACTGGTTGACTGTTTTTCTAATCGGTTAGGTAGGTAACTGGTTTCAATCTGGTTGACCATTTCAGTACTACAATTATTCCCGTGATGCAACTAGAAACTAAGCATTTCAATCTTGCTTGGCAGAGTTCAATGCGCACTGTCAAATAAGACTGAATTGATTAAATTCTAAGTTGCATCATCGCATTATAAGAAAAAATTTCTGTTGGAATTTTTTTATATCAAGAGTGCAGAGGGTTAACTCCTTGCATGCTGCTGGCAGATATTCATGCCCAGGACACAAAATTTGTTGCACTGAAATAAGTATAGTTGGACGCTTTTAACCCAATTTCTCTCCTGTAAACTGATAGGACTTATTAACCAATCACTTCTTTAGTTAAATTTAGATGAATTTTTAATGAAATCTTGTCATGGTGCTTCACAGCAGCGATAAATGGATCTAATGGAAAATATTTTGAAAATACTCAGCAGGTTAACTGTTGAAAGTCCTTTCTGTCCAGGTCAAGTGATGTTGTATTTTTAGGTGAATACTCAATGCATTTCTCAAGTTACTTATGGCACTCTGTTATCACATGGTTGGCAAAATAGGATTGTTATATAAAAGCTAAAGTATGTTATTGTGTGATGGTTTGTTTATACCTCTACAGATTTGTGTCAACCTGTCAGGGGTAACTGCATTGTGTCCATGGGCAAAGGCACTTAATCCCGAGTGCTTGAATGGGGGCACTGTGCACTAAGGTGTACTGCACATCGATGGCCCACCATCGATGGTGCACTTGTCTCCAACCAATGCAGTGCTGGAAATGAACAAAATTGACGGGTGCAGTTTTAACCCTTTACCCAACGCAGACGATATCAAAATTTATTATTTTAAATATCATTTTTTCAAATTTTTCAAAAAATTTCAACAAAACCATATCATGTGACCCCTCGTTGGAACGAGCTCGTTCCAACGAGGGGTCACATGATATGGTTTTGTTGAAATTTTTTGAAAATAATATTTTTTCAAATGCTGAATTTACATATTACGCGGGCAGATGCGGGCGATTCGTTGCATAAAGGGTTAAGCTCCCTCGAAATCAGAGACAACAGTAATTGGCACCCATAAACTGTTAGTCTATGAATTTTCGAGGGAATACTGTCACCAAACACCAGAAACCTTAACCCTTTGAACCTGAGCAGCTCTTTTTCCAGCCAGGAGCATGATACGTCATAATGTCATTAAATAGGATGGCTGGTCAGTAAATGTGTGGGGGTAGACTTATCAGTTTTTTCAACGTGCAACCCCGAGGCTGCACGTTGAAAATATTGATTGGTCTACCCCAAATAAGGAATATGGACTCTTCTAATTGCTGCCATTGAAATGGCATGGCAGATACCACTAGTGTTCAAAGGATTAAATATATAAGGAATTGCTGAATTATGATAGTAACTTGCCACAGGCCACAGTGTGCTGCTTTCTCAAAACAACAAACAATTATATGTCCTCACAGTATATTAGTGCTCCACAATATTTTTCAACAAGTGCATTTTTTAGCTCCTGTAAAATAGAAATCACGGGAGCTGATGGGAGCAATTGCACTCGCACATGTCTCATTTCCAGGACTGCCAATGCTAACTCTGGTTGTGTGGAGTTAGTATGTTGGGGAGTCTGACAGTTGCTCGCCATTGCTCGGTGGTTCTCGCAAGGTACTGCAGCTTCCTCCAACCATAAATACTAATTGCTATTTTAATTGCTAATTTTCACTATCTGTGAGGTTCACAAATTTGAAATGTAGTCTGGTTTCACTTAAACACTAGAATTCAGAACAAATCATCATCCAGTTTAAAATTTAAATGACAAATTAACCCTTACTCTTGTGTTCTTAATAAAAACTTACATGTATGTTTATTAATTTGGGGGAATCTTATTTGGGCCTGTATGTTTTTTAAAATTGCCCTTCCAACAGGGAGGAGATCTTCAAATTAGTAAATCTTCACTAGATTGTGTAATATTCTTTTGTTTAGCACTGTATTCATTGTTGTAATCACGATGCCTAAATGCCTATTAGTTTTTTCTTTAATAAAACTAACTGCAATACTGGAATGTTAGTTGGGTTTTAGATAAAATTAACTAGCATTACTCACCCCCCCCCCCCCCCCCCCCACCCACCCCCTTAATGGATTTCCACCCTGTACTATTATTAGGGTCTTTACTTTTAGTCTACCAGGGTGTTTTCAAAAACTGATTAGTAATATTCAACTTAACTTTCAAAAAGTGATGATAAATAGAGAACATAAGGCTTACTTGACATACAGTGGTTAGAGATGGGACATATTTGACAGCATTTTGCAGACACCCTGTCTACTATTTTCCCAGTAACCAGTCACTAATTCCCAAGTTTGTAAGTTGTAATGGGTGTAAGCCATCAAAGAATTGAACAATTTATTTTCAATAATTTCTATGACACCAACAACCAGCAGTGGTTTCTAGTTTCTTGACTAGAACCACTGCCAGTGTAATTTTAGTATTGTTAAGATTTTAAAAATTCCCAATTTTATCTCAACAGTGAATTTCCAAATTGAGAATCCCATGTATCATTCCCAAAGGTGGCAGGAAAATCCCTGAAATTTCATGCAATTTTACAGAAAATTCTTTATAAGATGCTTCTTATTTAATTCTCAAAAGAACAAAATGGGATAGATAAAACACAACAGGCTACATACAGAAATTCCTCATAGCAGGTCAGACCATGTCACCTTAGTTATTTGGGATAAATATTGTGTGCTTTCTCCTCATGTCTTGTTAGAAAAATGGTTCAAGACTTTTTCTAGGCTGTTAACCCTTTACCCAAAGCAGACGATTTCAAAATTTATTATTTTAAAAATCATTTTTCAAGTTTTTTCCAAAAATTTCAACAAAACCATATCATGTGACCCCTCTTTGGAACAAGCTCGATACTTGAACATCTTTTTAGTGTCATAACTGTCTTTTGCCAAGTTTTGTTTTTTGTCCAAAATAATAGCACATTATTTTAATTAACAGTATCACACTGTTTTACCAGCTGGTGTGTAAGATGGGTTCCCACTATATATTTCAGGAATTTGGATTTGTTTCATGTTCTTGTTAAATGTTATATTGTGTTCTAATGTTAGAATAAAAGATGAAATTAATTTGAGTGGACAGAAGTTCCCCACTTGCCAAGTTGCCATATAGTTTCTCCGAAATAATTAATAACCACCTCAGCAAGCATCAGAAATCTGAAAATCTTGACTGATGCTGAACAGATCTTTAGTTAACAGTTGCCTTACTGGTAGAATGCTAAATTTAATTTTTCAAAAGTGATTTGTAACATGAGTATTTTTTTCAGAGATACCATGCTACCATCAAGTGGAACATTAGTTTAGCATCATCTTGATCATAAATAATGATTTTGTTATAATTTATTGGAAAGTGCCTATTGGCTCTCTCCAATAGATTGTAGTAAAACAGTTATATATGAACAGTTTTTCTGTCAGTACCCAGTAAACAATAAGCTAATGTATACAATGGAAAGCAACTAAAGTGGTTACCGACACATTTCTGAAGAGCCATGATAGGGGTTTCTTGCACTCAACCAGTAAAATATATCATTCTGCTGATATGTTAATTTAATAGTATGAGAAGAGGTTGACCTGAGGTTAAGAGGAGTGTTACAGAGATTACTGTAAAATAGACACATCAGTGTTGCTGCTTTGACCTGGATGCAATGTTTTGTTCCCATTCATCAATATCATCTTCCTGGCGATGCCAACCTCAGGTCAGAATGCATGCAGGCCTGGGTGCAGGAAACATATTTCATCCCTTTAAGTTTAGTGTACAGCTATATTCAATCAAAAGAGCTTTAATGGGAAAATTCTTGATGTTACTTGAATAAAATACATTCATATGAAGAAAACAACATACATTTTCAGAAATCACTTGCCTTGAACATCTGTGGTGACAATTTTAGCTCACCAAAAGTGCAAACTATCAGTAATTAATTTGGAAGCACTATTTTTTACTTATTTTTCATTTTTAGACAGAAAGAAGGCACTGCATTGCAGCATTGGAATGGACTTGGATGAAGAAAAGAAGATACATTTTCACAAATCACATGCCGTAATTGCCCTTGAACATGTGTGGTGACAATTTTAACTCTCAAGCAGAAACTCCTAATTAATTTAGGAGCACTATTTTTTATTCACCTTGTTTCAACCGAAGTGAAGCACTGGACTCTGACTGTAGCTTTGGAATGTACTCAATAATGCACAAATTGGATAACTTGCAATAATTTTTCAAAAACATTTCAACAAACCTTATATGACCACTCATTGGAATGAGCTTGACAAGCTCGTTCCAAGGGTGGTGGGGTGGTAGGGGTGGTGGGGGTGGGGGGGGGGGGGGGGGGGGGGGGGGGGTCACATGATATGGTTCTGTTAACATTCTTCTTCAAATGCCCAGTTTGGAAATTACAGTGTTAGATGTGGCTGATTCATTAGGTAAAAGGTTAAGGATGAGATTAATTCCAGGACTTTCAAGCCCCCCCCCCCCCCCATCACCCTTTCAAGCCATTTTGAAGGACCTTTCAGACAGTTTTTGAGGCTGTTCCAAGCTATATGATAGAGATGGGTGATATACTATAAATACTGTTCGGTATCATATTGAGCCAATACTAATTTATTGTAGTGATGTAATCTCAATATACGGAAACTTTGGTAGTGAAAAATTGTCCTGACACTAGTTAGTTAGCCACAGGTCATTTGGTTTATTCTTGGAATGCCGGCATGCTGTAATCATAAAACTGAAATTTGTTCTCACTATGCCAGTACAGATCATTGTTAACCCTTTACCCAACGTAACGGCCAAAACCGGCCAGCGCTATTCTCAAAAATCGCCAATTAATTTTCAAAATATTTTCATTTTTTGTCTCAAAAACATAGGTTATGACCCCTCGTTGGAACGAGCTCGTCGAGCTCGTTCCAATGAGGGGTCATAACCTATGTTTTTGAGACAAAAAATGAAAAAAAATTAGTTATTCAAGAATTTTTTTTGCAAGTGTCGTCTGCTTTTCATGTTAGGTAAAGGGTTAATTAGGTATAGTTTGTTTCTTTTAACTGCTCATACTAGCACAACAAAATTCACACCAGTTTCAATTTGTGTTTCTACAAGAAACAGTGTTAGTTGTGATTGAATAATGAGTGTTCTGTTTGTCAACTAAGTAAAATGCCATTATTTCTTCAAGTCACTCAGGCCATTTATTTGCTTTTATTGTCTTTCTTTTATTCCTTTGAAAACTACTAAGTAAACATGAGGCAGTGTTCTAATAAATATCGGAAATTCGCAAACAACTGCATTCCAAAATGGCAAATTCACAAGTACAAGTAGAGTTTATACCCAACAGACGCGGAGGACAAAATCTTGTACACCAAAGACTTAAATTCTGAATCAAGAGTCAAAGAAATAGCATTGTTCATTGGAAATGTTGCCAACCAAACTGCCCATCTACAATAAACACATCAGAGAATAGAATTTGGAGTTACAGGGACAACCACAACCATTCTTCCAATAGTACTGCTATATGTGTGAATAAAATTGTGTCGGAACTGAAAAATAGTATGGTGCATTCATGCACACCAATTCCACAAGTCTATAGAGAGGCACTCTCCAATCTAAGCACCAATGTAGAAGAAGATATCTTACAGTCAGTACCAACACCATATAACAGCCATTCAAAATTATATAGAGCTCAAGACAAAAATATTCCTCAACTGCCAAAAACACATGAAGAAATCGACTTGCCTGAACTTTATACCGAAACAAACTCTGGGGATAGTTTCTTATTGCGTCAAGATGACAACAAAATGTTAATTTCCACAACAACTGAGAATCTGTTTCATCTGTCAAATGCCGACACTTATTATTGTGACGGGACATTCATTATGTGCCCAAATCTCTTCACATAGATTTATACAATTCATTCTTTTGTGGACAATAAAATGTTTCCATTGTTTCCATTGGTGTACGCATTACTCCCAAACAAAACTCAAAGAACTTACGAATCATTCTTTAATACAGTAAAAGAAAATTCTAGAAAAGACTAAATGCACCTCTACGGCCCACTAGGATTGTTACGGACTTTGAAACCGCTGCTCAAAATGCTGTTCGCAATGTTTTCAATTGTGAATTAAAGGGTTTCTTATTCCATTTTAGACAAGTAATTTGGAGAAATGCACAAAAACACAGGCTACAAAGTGTATTTGGAAATGATGAGAGTATTACCAAAACTTGTTCGTAGAGCATCAGCACTGCCACTCATGAGAATGAGTGATATAGACGATTTTTGGCTAAATACTCTAGAAGAGACTGACTTAGAAAAATCTATAGTTCTTGGGTTTGCAGATTACGTAACTGAGCAGTGGGTAGAAGGTGGCCGGGCCATGTGGAATCACTATGGCAACCAGGGCCTGAGAACTAACAATCATATTGAGGGGTGGCATGCTAAACTAGCCACTGTATTAACACCACCCCAGGGCCCAGTATCTACAAGATTATTGACTTGATAAAAGCAGAGCAGGCATTCATGGAAACCACAATCCTTCAAATCAGAAATGGGGGAAAGATGTCACCTAGAAAGAAAAAAATATAGAGCATTGGAGGAGAGGTTAGAGAGGGAAAATGAAAAATTAGAGGCGGGTGACATGACGCCTGATTCAATTTCAGTATGGTGATGCTTTGTCCCATCTTGTAGGACTATAAAACCTGTTTGTTCTGAAATATTTATGTATTTTTTATCTTGTAATATAAATATATTCTTGTATTCAAAATTAAGAGAATAAAATCAATTTTTCTTCCAAATGATGTGTTATGATCCAAAATTTAATTTTGAATCATAACATATGATTTGGAAGAAAAATTGATTTTTTACATAATTGAGTGAAAAAAATTAATTTTTCTTCCAAATCATACTTATGTATTATTTATTATCTAATATGTGTAAAGCATATCCTTGAAAATTCCCATTAAAATTAATCGAAATGTGAACTGGGTTTCTGTTAATTACAACTCCGGCTGAACTGCCCACAAATATGAAGCAGGTTATAGGTGATTAATTAGATTATCACACCTTACTTGTTGACTGTATGAGAACAATAGATGTCGGCATTCCAGGAAGACCCAGGTTATTTACTAATGACTAGTGACCTAGATGTCATATGAACAGAGCAAATTACTAGAACTGCTTCCATTTTCTTCTTTGTGGACTAAACAGCTAAATACAAAGTTCAATCTTTCACCCAAAGCGGATAGCAGACGACACTGCGACAAAAGTTTTAATTAACTACACATTTTCATCTTCTGTCCCAAAGATATAGCTTGTGGACCCTCATTGGAGCCAGCTCAACGAGATCGTTCCAATGAGGGGCCATGGGGTGTGGTTTTGGGACAGGGAGTGAGGATGTAATAAAATTTGAATGCCGACTTCTGTGAACAGCGCTGGGTGGGGTTTTGGCGTTTACGAAGGTTGTGGGTTAATGACAAAATCAGGTGTTGTCTATGATAGTAACTGTTGTCTGGTTTCTCATCCATGTCGCCTCTCTTTCAGCTTCCACCAATCATTCCTTAGCTTACTTATACTGCTACTACCACCAAGGTAATGGGGGGAGTGGTGTCAACAAAATCAGGGGGGGGGGGGGGCAGCATCTGACAGGAGTGGACAACCAGTGACATCATGCACGCATGCAGAATGAGACCTCATCAAGACAGAGTAATCTATAATGTTGAAGTTTACTATCCATTTCTTTCTCTTCATCTATGTTGATCTTTCCCTCTTCTTTTCTTTCTTTTATTTCTCTCAGGGGAAGACAGCCAATCTGGCTATGCCTTTCCCTGCCAGTATACATTGCATTAACTATGAGGATTTATTTTATTTATGTGTACTATACGAAAATTTCTTTTTGGCGAAATTTTGTTATTTTAACTAGATGTACCATATATATACTTTTGTTATATTTCACTATACTGGCAAATAAATTATCTATCTATCTATGGGAAACCTTGTTCCTTCCAATATGTTGACAACTCTCTGGCTTTATTTGCTCTAAACAGTGACCTACAACTGGGGTGTATATCCAAAATACCATTTGATATTGGTGTTGCATGGTGTGCATACATGTGTGTTGTTGACATTGAATACCAAACCGAGGTAAATCATTCTAAAAATACCTGAAATTTCGACACCACCCAGCTCTACTGTATGCATATGGCTTTGAATAAGACTTTTCATTAACCCTTTAACCAATGCAGACGATATCAAAATTTATTATTTTAAATATCATTTCTTGAAATTTTTCAAAACATTTCAACAAAACCATATCATGTGACCCCTCGTTGGAATGAGCTCATCGAGCTCATTCCAACGAGGGGACACATAATATGGTTTTGTTGAAATATTTTGAAAAATATTTTTTCAACTGCAGAATTTGAATATTACGGGGGCGGATGTTGCCAATTCGTTGGGTAAAGGATTAACAATACAAATATTAGTTAACACAAAGAACTCAGAAGTACAGTCTGTTCACATTTGACTTGTAAAAACTCATAATTAAGGGCTTACTAGTACTGACATTTGACTATTATGGTGAACATGAAAAAATTCTTATAACTTGAGCTGTCATTTTGAAGGTTCATGAAGTGCTCCACAATGGGAGAGTCATTATATTTGCAATTTTGCAATGACTTATGGTCTGTGTAGTGTGGAATGGCAGGCCTGATCTTGCCCTCCATGGCTCCTGCAAAATCAATTTAAGGAGGGTCATAATTGCTCCCCTTAAGACCTGTAATAGCTCTCCTTAAACCTTCAATTCCCTTATTAATAATGGACTTAAGTACAGAATAGCTCTCCTGGCACTGGTTTAGGAGAGCCATAGTAGCTTCTCTAGATTTTTCAAAACTCCAGGCCTGGGAATGGCAGTGACAACCAAACCCTTACTTATCCTAACTATAACTATAATGTACCTAATAAATTAATGATTTTTTCTTGGAAGTGTTGTTGTCACTTCAGATTCTACCATCTGGCAATGGCATGGTTTGTGGGGGAGGGGTTTGTATAAGCCACTTAGATAGCAGAACAAAAAGGACCCTTTCTATATACTATCTTGTAATTAACCCTTAGGCTTAGCATACTGGTGTCAAAGTATGAACATTTCAATCCATGATCACATTTTCCCATAATGCAACTAGGATTTTAACCAATTCAGTCTTGTTTGAGAGCAACTCTTTTTGATCTGTACAACAGGATGGAATTAGTCAAATTCCTAGATGCATCAGAATACATCATGGGGAAAAACATTGCTTTACTGATTTTGTTATACTTGGTCACATCAGTGTGCTGAGGGTTAATACAGACTATTATACCTTCAGGCTCCTGCTGGCTGTTTCTAAACATGTATTACATTACTGCAGTACATTCGGTGAAAATGTGATGAAAAGATAACAAGAAATCCCTGTGACTGACTGTAACTTGTAAGAAAACACATCAATCTTCACATTACTAATAGTAATACTATACTAAATTTAGAGGCATAAATTCACCCACACCACCCCTTCTTCATTTTTATTTTACCCATTGTTTTTAACCATTTACATGTCAAATTAATAAATGATGATTGTGAATTTGTGTGCTGAAATTTAGTCCGGTTATATTTAATATTTAAATCTGATTGACTCCCTCCTTCTGCCTCTGCCTGGGCAGGCCGCCCAGTCACACAGCCGGTCATTTCGGTAAGATTCAGTTTACTAGGCTTGTCTATCCATTTCGCGTAATATTAAAATACATGACTGATCCGTGTGTTTGTTTTCTATGGTTTTGCCACCAGTGCACTAGTCATGCCCAACACTACAAGACCAGGTGTCGAACCTGCTGTCACCACCTACTTGTAGTTGCACTAGCAGTGCCAGGATGAGTGGAGAAGAACCGAAAGTGGGTTGAAAACTCAACCTGTTTATTTCTCGATCACTGTTATTAAATGAACACATGCCAAGTTCACGAGAATAGCACTTCAGCATCGTTGCTGCCGTCCGCTCTTCCTTGAGATAACGCCGATGCTGTTCTAAGATATCAAAATTTTCACGTTGTACTGTCATGTTGTTGATCTGCAATTGTAATTCGTAAAAATAGATCTGCTGGTTGTCGTATGCTCGGCCCATTAGATCAAGGGAGAACACTCTATTCAATACGCAACACTCAGATCTTCAAATAACGAGTCGCTTCCTTTCAAGTGTCCTTTTATTCCTCTCCAAGCACTGCTTCAAGCGTTTGTAATCAGTGGACCTATCGTTTTCAATCAGTTGAATTGAAGGGTTTCACCACTGTCAAAATCTCAGTAAGGATTTGCATATACGCTCACATGTATAAGTACGTATGCAATTCTTGTAAAATACTGCAAACCTATATAACGCCCCAAGACTAACGAACGAACGAAATGGTTTCACGCGCCGAAGGCGCGTAGGGACGGTCTTGGGGAGCAAACCCCTTTCGACCCTCGGTGACTGTATATGATTGGCTGTCACATATCTAGGCGTGTTGAAGGAGGAAAAGGTTCCGGTACTCGGCAAGTGTCTCCTGTTGCGGCGTGGTGGCCTCGTTGACTGATGTTGGTTGAACATTCGGGTGAGGACCAGTGTGGGAGGTTGAGTCCTCTCACAAAGGTACTACCTCTCTCCGAGGGTGCAGTCGATCTGGATTTTCAGGCAAGTATAGTCTGCCACTTCGGAGGTGATATTGGATGATGGCCATCACTGGCAAGTATAATCTGCCTCAGGCTGTCTCTGTTTGGTAGGACGTCTTTTGAAAGAAACAACAACGACCCCTTTCGGGGACCACCAGAAAGAAGACCCGAACTTCCCTGGTTCGGGGGCAGGCCTGCATTGTGGTCCTATTGGGTTGGGACAAAAGATGCGCAATGCGCTTACAAAAAGGGGCAGAGGCGGGACGCAGGACCAACGCTCGCCTCCCTTAATGTGGTCGACCACTTTTAGGGATGGAGTGGAGGATGTTCAGGAACCATGGGGGTTACTGTTTTCGTAAGGGTTAGACTGTCCATAGCGGTTATTGGGGTGCTGGTCAAAAGCATATTTTGTGTACCTGCTTAAAAGAAGAAGGCAGAATTAGTTTTCATTAGAATGTGTAAGATATAAAAAAAAAAGATATAGAAAGATAATTGTAATATTTTATTATAGTATTTAAAGGATGAAAGAAATGTGTCGGTGTTTGTGTGCATGTGTATAATGCTTGTACGTGTTCTGGTTCTGAACAATACGGTGACCAAGCGCTTCCGACATAGAGGTTTTTGTTTTTTACAATTATCCTTCTTTCTGTCACATAATAACAAAAAACTTCTGGATATGCCATATTGTTCTCACGAGGCGAGATAGACCTGCAAGTAAATCGTTTGCAGGTCGTATAGTACAGCACAGGGATCGAGAGCGTTGGACCTGCAGGCCGTACCAACCCCAAAAATTATATTACGGATTGTGGGTCCAAGTTTGGACTACACAAGCAGGGTTAGCACTCTTTGGTTGGATCCGAAAAATACAACTCTAATAAGTGTTTTCACTGAACAAAACAAGTTGAAGACAAGTGCACCTTTGACGTGCAGTACGCCTTAGTACACAACGCCACCGTGACCCCACGCGGGCAATGGGGATGAAGTGTCTCGCCCAAGGACACAACGCGGTTGCCGCAGGTGGGATTCGAATCGAGGACCTCTCGGCTTGCAGCCTGCACCTGTACCTACTAAGCCACCGCGCTCCCCGAGGAAATAATTAGGCCCTGCCATTAGTTTAATTCCGTTGTGTCGATAGCCCAGTGGTGAAACGCCTTCATTTTTCAAATAAGACAGTTCAGAGTTCGATACACGAATTGTCAAAAAAAAATTTTTGACCAGCAACATGCTTTCTTTTCTTATTACACATATATTAACATGACAGAAATTGACCTATGAATTGAAAACTGTGTTGCACCCGTTTGTCTTTAAAGGGTATAACTTGAAGTTTCGTTGTAAAAAAAAACTGGACAAGAAACGTCTCTTATGCGTTAAGTATAATAAGTTATTTCGGCAGTTTTTCATCTGGCTTCTGATTCAGTGGTTTACTGTTTGGCTCGAAACAAGACGGCCGAGGGTTCAGTTCCTAGTATCGACAAGGCTCAATAAGGGAACATATACTTGAGTTCCCTAAACTCCATGGTTGACATTCATAAATACAACTCGTCACAAGTGTTTTCGTTGAAAAAAGGCATTCCAAAACGATATATTCAAATAAAAAAATGCCTACACAAACAGAATGTCGGGGAAAAGATTCAAGAAACCGTTAGGCCTTCAAAGGTGGCAAACTAGACTTGAAACACGATTTCTTCCATCACCCACCTCGCTCAACCACAGCTTCTATCACCAGAGGTTTAATAAATTCCCATAAAAGCTTGCTGTTGAAATGTATTCACTTGGATCACAATATCTCAAACGCCTGCGGAAGTATCCTGACCACTTTAACAGAGGAACTATGTAGGCCTATTTCTAGCTTGCCTGCGTTGTGTCGATAGCCGAGTGGTTAACCGCGTTCGCTTTTTCAAATAAGAAGGTCGAGAGTTCGAACCCCGAAATATCAAAACAAAATTCTTGACGCGTAGCATGTTTTCTTTTCTTATTACACCTGCATTAATAGGACAGACATTGGCTTGTGAATTGAAAACTCTGTTACTCCCATTTATCTTTGAAAGATCAAACTTGAGGTTTCAATATTACAACCTGGACAAGACAAGAGACGTCTCTTATGCGTTAAGCAGAATAATTTGTTTGACGCGTGTTTTCATTTGACTTCTGGTGTAGTGGTTTATTGTTTGCCTCGAAACAAGAAGGTCCTGGGATCAATCCCCAGTGCCGACGACGCACAGTGAAGGGAACATTCACTTGAGAATCTGTTAATTCCAAAACACTGTTTGGTTGGATCCGAAAAATACAACTCTAATAAGTGTTTTCCCTGAACAAAACATTCCAAAATAAAATATTCAAATAAAAAAAATGCCCACAAAAACAGAATGTTGGGGAAAAGATTCAAGACACTTCTGCACCTTCAAATGTTGCAAAATACACTTGAAACAGATGTCCCTCCCCCCCCCCCCCCCAACCCAACCCAACCCACCTCTCTCAATCACCCCTTCTATCAAATGGAGTTTAATAAATTCCCAATATATTTTGTTTAAATATGTTCATCACAATTACAAAATATCATATTGAATCCACCCTGTTGGGACAGTCCATTTCAAAACACGTAATGAAATCGCCGTTTTAAAATGGACTTAACCTATGGGGGTGTTTTCAAAATCGTCTATTTGTAGAAAATGGTAAATTCTCTTACACATTTGTTCTCCCTTCTTCAATTATGTATATAAAAGCCCATTTCTAAATATATTTAACAGTTTAATTGTTTTAAAACCAAATAAAACATTATTTATCACATGAAAAACCTTTTTCAAATCACCCTATTGAGCGAGTCTATGTCAACATGGAACAACCTCGATGCAGGGATGAACAGAAATTCAAATCAAAACACCCCCTCGGTTGAGTCCATTATAAAACGAAAACTGCCGTTTTTCAAATTGCAGAGTCGTTTTTGGCGTTTGAAGGTCATTTGAAGGTCATTTGAAAGTCATCTGGACATTTGAAGGTCGTTCTGAATTCAAAGCGAGGCTGTTTAAATACCTGTTTTGGAATGGACTAACCCAAAACAGAGTGGTGTTAGTGTTAAATTTGGTTAAAGGAACTTGATAATCGGGGTGATTTGAATGGATGGAGGAGAAATATGGGCACATTGCGTGTTTTTATTTAATTAGACATTTATTCATGTTTTGGGAACATGAATATAACTCGTACAATTGTTTTCTCCGTCTTTTAATATTCTTTTGGCAAATCTCAATGATGAAGGAGAAATATGTGTATATTACGTTTTTTCATGTAATTATATATACATTCAGGTTTTAGAATCATGGATTTGACTCGTACAATTTTTTCTCCATCTTTTAAACCATATTCAGACAAATTGGCTTGTAATGTTTGAAATATTTTGTTCAAGACTTGTTTTTCATTTTAAAGTTAACAAATTTTTCCGAATAAACAGAATTCGAACATGCGAACAATATCACAAACGGGAACTGATCCTGGGTCCTCTGAGCAGCAAGACCAGCATTTTACCTTCAGGCCAAGAGTCACTCTGATAATGCTTTGGAAAATATTCTTCTTGTCACCACTCTTGTCCAGTTTGCGACAGTAAAAGGCAATCACCTGCCCATCACACTTTTCCAAAAGTGAGTGATTTCCAACCCATTGATCAATTTTTCCCCGTTAGTACATATTCAACAAGAAAATAAAACGTTGTTGATAGAAGAAAAAATCAAACAATTTCGACAAGACGGGGATCGAACTCTCAACTCTGTATGAGAAGTTCATGCATTTTACCACTAAGCCACTGGGACAGTCATGTGTTGTACGTTATTTAATTTCTTCTGTTTGGTCGACGGTCTCAACTCATCAAGAATGAGAGACTCTAAGAAAAAAACGCAGTAAAATCGTTAACGCCAGGAAGCTGAATGGCTTAACTTTTCTGAAAACCTTTATGGAGACAAAATAAGCAATTTTGTCCATTCAAATTGACAGAGTTCTTGTAAGACCATTTACGTAATAAATGAGATGCGGTCATCGCGAGCGCTGTAAAAAGGTAACTTCCCCTTTCGCAACTTCAGAATGGTGTGATTTCTCAAAGAAACCACTCACAAATGTCAGACTGCTTATTTAAACATTGTTTTCTGTTTTAACCCTTTACCTAACGTAACGGCCAAAACCGGCCAGCGCTATTCTCAAAAATCGCCTATTAATTTTCATTATTTTTTTCATTTTTTGTCTCAAAAACATAGGTTATGACCCCTCGTTGGAACGAGCTCGTCGAGCTCGTTCCAACGAGGGGTCATAACCTATGTTTTTGAGACAAAAATGAAAAAAATTAGTTATTCAAGAATTATTTTTGCAAGTGTCGTCTGCTTTTCAGGTTAGGTAAAGGGTTAATCTATATGGACACATCTGAGGGTGATTTAATGATGTTTAGTGTAGTTAGCACATATGCGGCATAGTAGAATGACTGATAACCAGCTGTTGTAACTTGTAACTCACATTTGGTGAGATGGTGACCATCCAACAGTTGGTGCTCAATATCGCCTACTCTTACCCTGTTTTCAACAGGTTTAAACTAGTATTACAAAAAGAAAAATCAAATGTTCAATTAAATAAATCATTTATGTAACAAAAACAAAAAGAACAAAAGCTGGGTTGTGTGTAGTAAGATAGTAAGTACAGAAAAATCCTGAAGAAAAATGAAAATTAGAATAGGAAAGTCTGACCGAGGCTGACTAAGGAAGTGATAAGATGAATAGATACATGAAGTAAATTAGTTAAACAAAAGAATTCACCACATAATTTATACAAAAATATGTTTCTCTATAGATATGAGAGCTACATGTACAAATGGGCCCAGAATGTTGGTCACCCATATTAGGCCTGGCTTGGTGCAAACACATAGGCCTATAAGCACATCCCCACCTCCCTATTAAATTAATCCCATCTATTCCAATATACTCTTGGATTTTGAAGTGATATACCCTGCATTCATCCCATGAAGCCCATTTCTCAAAGAAGTGCTTGGGATCATCTTTCGATCACGGCCGAGCGCAGCTCTGTCCTGTGTCACAGCAGATTAACCCTTTACCTAACATGAAAAGCAGACGACACTTGCAAAAATAATTCTTGAATAACTAATTTTTTTCATTTTTTGTCTCAAAAACATAGGTTATGACCCCTCGTTGGAACGAGCTCGTTCCAACGAGGGGTCATAACCTATCTTTTTGAGACAAAAAAAGAAAAAAATAATGAAAATTAATTGGCGATTTTTGAGAATAGCGCTGGCCGGTTTTGGCCGTTACGTTAGGTAAAGAGTTAAAACCTGCACCAAACTACATTAGATCTTATACCGGCCAAGACCAGGTTGTGTAAGTAAAAAAGGATCCCAGTCTTCCACATTATATAAAAGTACTGGCCTCGGTCACTGCATGGTGCTTCACTAGTGCAATTTTAAGCAATCAACCGGTTGCCAACAGAGTTGTGCCATGCCGGTAACCCACGATTCACGATGAATTTGAAATTTGGTTAGGGTTCAAGTCAGGGAATGTGATCAAGTTTGTCAATTCCTCTGCAAAATTAATGTTCTGGCTGGCGTTGGTAGGTCAGAAAGATAGCATCAATACGATGCACATGTATGACGTACATTTTTTTACCCCATCAACCCATCTTAACTCACCCCAAGTGCCCACTGAATCTAACTTCGATTCTAATGGTCACTCCGACCAGTGGCGGCCATTTGCCCCCCCCCCCAAACGAAGGCTTTGCCCCCCAGTTGCCCCCCCCCCCCAACCATCTCGCATGCATTTCCATCCACCCTCACACACAAACACATTCAGTCACTCTCTCTCTCTCTCTCACACACACACCCCTCTCTTTTTTTATTCCCAATAATTTCCCGTACACACTTAGCCAAAAGCCTCAGGCTAGCTGATGAACACATCCAGGCAGTAGAGATTTAAAGACTCGGATGCAGATACTTATAAGTTATAATTAAGTTATGAGCCCACAAAGGCATGTCTATCCATATCCCTTGTCTAAAAAAATTCATGGATTTCGCATTATGACAGACGGGCATTATCTCCCTTGCACTGTTCAATTATTTGAAGTCTCTCTCTCTCTCTCTCTCTCTCTCTCTCTCTCTCTCTCTCTCTCTCTCTCTCACACACACACACGCACAGACCCACCAGACGCAGATCCAGGATTTTTGAAAGGAGGACCGCTAATTACCATTACATTTAGTCGAAACTTGGACCCAAAGTCCGTAATATAATTTTTTGGTTTGGTACGTCCACAGGACGTACCAAACCAAAAAGTATATTTCGGACTTTGGGTCCAAGTTTGGACTACCTCATAACAAAGTAATGATATGATCCTTTACGTATTTGCCCCCCCCCCCCCCCCTTCATGGGAGTCTGCCCCCCTAGTTGCCCCCCCCCCCCCAAAAAAAATTTCTGGCGCCGCCACTGACTCCAACTGTTCTAAGGATTGCCCGGATGGAATGGTTTCATGCGCCGAAGGCGCGCAGAGACGGTTTGGGGAACAAGCCCCTTTCGACCCCAGTGACTGTATATGGTTCCTTTACTCATGTCGAGGCCTGTTGAAGGGGGGAAGGGTTGAGGTACTCGGCAGGTGTCTCCAGTTGCCGCGTGGCGGGTGGATGGCTTCGTTGATTGGAGTAGGGTGAACTCTCGGGTGAGGACCAGTGTGGGAGGTTGGGTCCTCACACAAAGGTACTACCTCTCCCCGAGGGTGCAGTAGTTTTAGATTTTCAGGCAAGTATAGTCTGCCACTTAGGAGATGATTTCGAATGATGGCCATCACTGGCAAGTATAGTCTGCCTCAGGCTGTCTCTGATTGTGTGGTAGGACGTCTAGGAAGAAAGCAACAACGACCCCTTTCGGGGACCACCAGAAGAAGACCCGAACTTTCCTGGTTCGGGGGCAGGCCTGCGTTATAATCCTATTTGGGTGGGACAGAAAATGCGCAATGTGGACGCTTTACAAAAAGGGGCAGAGGCGGGACGCAGGACCAACGCTCGCCTCCCTTGAAGTGGTCGACCACTTCTATGGATGGAGTGGAGGATATTCTGGAACCATTGGGGTTGCAATTTCCATAACGGTTATAGTTTCCATAGCGGTTGTTGGGGTGCTGATCAAAAAAGCATCTTCTGTGTACCTGCTTAAAAGAAGAAGGCAGAATTAGTTTTCATTAGAATATGTAAAATGAAGTAAAATAAAAAATAAAAGTAGTACCTTTAGTTAAATGCAGTCATTGGATAGGATTATGATATAGCTTTAGCTGAGTCGGTGATCTAAGGGTTATTGGATATTGCTAGGTTTTATTGTTTAATACGTGAGTGACAAAAAAAAACACATTTGCAATATTGTGTCATGGAGCTACATCCTACACATCTACTCAAGTTAGTGAATATAATTGAGCTTGTAAGCTCAATAACCCATGCCAAGACACTATAAGATATAATTTGGAACGATTAAGTACTATTATTGCAGACATGAAGTATTTTTCTTATTTATCTCTGCTTTTGCTCAAAATCTGCTCTAGCTTCTTTTTTTATATATATATTTTGTGAATTATCTCCCTTTTTGTGTTGTTAGAAAAAGTGGAATAGCAGAAAGGGATCACTAATATGACTAAACCCGGACAGTTTTGTGTTGAGGATTCATTTTAGAGGGTTGAACTGGGTTGAAGGAGGTGGGTCCCCCTCACGAAGAAGGTAAAAAATCATCTCACATAGGAGTGGTCTAACGACGGAAAAAAAGTTTTTTCAGTCCCGTGTAGAGAAATTTTATCCAGGATCCCACTGGGTTGGGGGAGGCGGAGGACTCGGAGAAAATTGCGTAACGGCGAGTAATCTTCGGGCCCTCTAATTTATCATCCTGACAAAGCAGTTATCACTGGTTGAAAGTAAGTGTTACGCTGACATGTTGTATATCTGGGGTCAACGCGCTGTATGCTCACGGTTCACCTGTCTTCAACCAATGATAACCCTACTTGTTCCAGGATGTTAAATTAGAACGTGCGACAGTTACTCAGCACTGTTGAGTGCTTCCCTACGGGTACTCTGGCTTCCTGTACCCGTAAATGTGTACAACTTGATATGACCCACACTGTTAAAAATGGCATTGCTCCCCAATAAATAAACAAACAAATACGGCTAAAAAAGGTGTTTTGATTCTCAAGCAATCCCTCAATGAATTTGAACCCCCCTCATTGCACATTTTAATGCCTTTCAGTGTCTTCCAATATTAGTACACACTCAAGGAGACCGGAAACTTTTTACATTTTTTGATTGATGTATATTTATTTAGTTGCATCTCCAATATGTTTGCCTGTTTACAATTTATGCTCTCCCATAAATTGTAACGAGGCAAATTTCAATAGTTAAAATACTTTTACTTCAAAGATAATATGAAGAGTATCGAACGAATATGAAGCCTTTGAATTGCAATACCTACAGTTTGTTTTTAGAGGAATGTTTTATATTTTTTAAATTAAAAATGAATGGATAGATATGCACTTTCTATATTTCTTTGTGCAAAAGACAGCCAAAATCCTCTCTAAATTTCCTCACTTTTTACAAAAGATAAATAAAAATTAAAAATAAAACCTCTCCCCCCCCCCCCCCCCCCCTCTCCTCACTGATTAACTGGTTGAGTGCTAGAAGCCACTATCAGGGCTTTAAAAAAATTTAGTGTACCAGAGCAAAAACCAACATTTTTCCTCGCTCATGTTCCATATTCAGTCAAATGCAAATAATATTTTGTTTATATAAATTTGTTTTATTACAAATTATTGGAGAGTGCCTGTGGGCACTCTCCAATACTTTGTAATAAGACAAATTTAGGTGAACAAATTCAGAGCACCAAAAATAAACTAGACCTTAACCAGTTAAAAAAAAAAGTGCCCGAGAATCAATTATTTTATTTTGTGGCCAAATGCACACATTTTCCTTTCATGTACACATTATGTCGATGAATAGGGTGTGACCCTTAGCAAAATGTGAATTGTTTTATTATGAACCTCGATGAACAACAAATGCAAATTCTCCCAAAAGGTATGCCGAAGTGAAAAGCGGTTTAAAATCACCGAATACAATTTGAGCCGGATGAAGCATACATTTGACCACTGAACATAGACTTTGATCCCGATTTGTCTCCCCGTGCACCAAACACACACTGACAAATCGTCCCCTGAGTTCCAATGTGTAATACGGTAATCACCAGAGCCTGTAAAGATTCCAGCAGTATGGCACACCAGTCAAACGACACGGTGATGGCAGAGACAGGGCAGCATCTGCAGTTGAAGACCGGTTTTTGATCATTCAGGCCCACAGGAACCGCTTTGACACAGCAATCCAGCTTCACAGTGACCTTCAGAATGCATTCGGGGTAAATGTTTCGACGCAGGCTATCCGGGCAAGGTTGCACGGAGGTGGTCTCCGATCGAGAAGACAATGTATTCGCATTCAGCTGTCCCAGAACCACCACCAGGAATGATATGAATGAGCCATGGAACACGTTGGATGTCCAGAGAAGATGTCATGTTTACAGATGAGTCAAGGTACTGCCTAGACAACACATATAGTCGTTCTAGGGTATGGAGAAGACCAGGAGAGCGATTCCATGCAGCCAACATTGCTGAGCATGACCCCTATGGTGGATGGTCAATAATGGTCTGTGGTGGCATCAGCTGGGATGGACGTACAGAGCTCTGTGTCCTTGACCGTGGTACATTGACTATACAGCGGTATATTGATGAGATCCTGGATGCCTACGTCAGATTGTATGCAGGTGCAGTGGGTAATAGATTCATTCTGATGGACGACAATGCTGGTCCTCATGGTGCCCATGCTGTCCGGGAGTACCGACGGAGGGAGGGGATTAAGCGTATGGACTGGCCAGTAAGATCCCTGAGCTCAATCCAATCGAACATGTCTGGAATGAGTTGCAGCTTGCAATTTCAGTCCGTCCAGTTCAACCAAGAAGTGTCCAGGAGCTTGGTGCCATGTTGGTCCACGAATGGAACAACATCCCGCAAAGGACCATCTGGAACCTGATTGGGAGCATGAGAAGGCGTTGTCAAGCTGTAATTAACAATAATGGGGTCTCATACTCGATATTGAACCCATATCAGTTCGCTCCGTCAACTTTTTGGCAAATTTGAAAAAAAATCCTCTTTTACCAATAATATCCATTTTCCGAGGTTATCGTATTCAAAAGCTAAAAAATAATGTCAAACACAAACAAAATCTCAATTTCTGTGCTTAAATCATTAAGATATAATTAAATATAAAATATATACACTTTTCATAACAATATATCAACTAAAACGTAAAACAGGTAGATGGATATACTTGGTGCTTAGCAAACTTTGAGTAGTATATATTCTGAATGCAAGTAGTACACAAGGGATAGATCTTCCTCGGAAAGCATGTGGGTTGCCCTGACAGCACATGTGAGCAGTCATATGGGGACATCATTTCCATGGTGATATGTTGTCTTATTGCGCATTCTCATGGTCCAATTTGTAAGATGAATGTCGCCGCGGAGGGGAGGGGGGGGGGGGGTGCAGAGGGGGTTCGGGGAGGTGAAATTCTCACGGCCAAAATTTGGTCGGAAAATAATTTTCAGTTCACCGGGATGTATTTAGGGTCAAATTTGTTATTGCTCTGTCTGAAACTTTTCGGCATCACTCTCCCACCCCTTTTCGACCGGCGAAAAAGTGTCTACTGTCTCTTGAGTCGCCACCTTGGTTTCTATGCTGGTACTGGTTCTTAAGGCACCCAACGGCTTACGGTGGTAAAGTATGTGTTGGGGGAGGGGTCGATTTAGCTGGAATTCCAGCGGAGAATAGCTAATTTTATGATTTTGATATTTGTGTGTTATTGTTTGCAGCAATAAACATCCGACTTTAAATATCAACTGCAAACAAAGCTCAAAAGTTGAGCTAGGGGTCGATTCTATGATTCTCAGGGAGCATATCAATTAACCGGAACCAGCTCGACAATTACTAAATTACAAAAAATTACTCTAAACCTAGAAAAAACAACAGCCATTTTAGATGGTACTTGATTGTCGATGGGAATCTCGTAGTGCTGAAAAGCCTCGAACAATGTGTCTATTCAAAGAGAGTTGGTAAAGTTATTGTAGACGACCAGGCGACGACTAACATTACGTAAATGTATTCAAGAAACCTATCATCTCGGGTTGTATTCACTCTATTGTATGGGTAGGATAGAGTAGTATATGGCCTTAAAGGGTGTATTCAGGTGGATGGATGCGTTTACTTTGGTTGGCATAAATCCTTTCAGATTTTTCCTTTTCGTCCAAGTCTCCGTTCCGGTTGCTCTTGACCCCATCATTTTATCGTGGCCTTTTTTCTGCAAGCTGTCTCAGACCACTTTTCATTCAGGGTTCTTCCCAATGGTGACCTTAAAAACATCAATAAATAATCTTCCCAATGGTCGGTATACGGTGTTGAGATTAGGTATGATTGGAATTATTTAGTTGAAGCTATCGGATGGTGCTTGAAATTTTCCTTGCAAATTGTCCTCAAAAGTCCTGAATTTTGTCCCGTTTGGACTTTCTCCCCTTGGTCCTTGAATCTTTACCTTACGTTTGTCAAAACAGGCTACACTATTCACAAAATATCGCCATTCAAATTTTTTTTTTTTCAATTTTGTTTCAAATACTTTGCTGAAGACGCCTCATCAGAACGCGCTCAACTAGCACGTTCCAATGGGAGGTGGGAGTGATAACGTATGTTTTGAGGCAAAAAACAAAACAAACAAACAAAAGAAATCACAAACAAACAACAACAACAACAACAAAAATAAAAATATTTGGTTATTGAAGGAATTTTTTGCAAGTATCGTTTTCTATTCATGTTGGGTAAAGTGTTAATATCCGGTTTCTTACACTTGCCGAGAAAAAAGGTTCCAGAAATTTTCCAGCATGTTAGCCCATTTTCAATAGGCCTACCCATTCAAGGACCTTAAAGTTTAAACTGACTGTTGAGAGATTTTCTTGAGAACGAACAGTCAGTAACACGTCGAAATAGTTTTTTGTTTTTGAAAAACATTTGCAAGGATTTCACATGTGGTTCAGCAAAGCTGATTGTTCCAAACAGACAAATACTATTTATTTCATTTATTATTTATTATGGTTTAACGACACTTTAACAGCCAAGGTCATATCGTGTCTGTGACAGTGGGTGGAGGAAGCCGAAGTACCCGGAGAGAACCTCCGAGCAACGACGAGCAGCTGCCAGCTCCCCAACATCGTAACTCCACACAGCAGCAAAGCAGGGGCTAAACTGGTTGGAGACATGTACACCATCGACGACGTGCTGGACGCCTTAGTACACGGCGTCATCGTGCCCTCATGTGGACACTGGGGTTAATTGCCTTGCCCAAGGACACATTGCGGGAATCCAAATCGATCGCTCAGACGGTTTCATTCTAAAGTCTGTCCGTCCTTCCGTCCGTCCGTCCGTCCGTCCGTCCGTCTGTCTGTCTGTCCGTCTGACTGTCTGTCTGTCTGTTTTTTATGTTACCACCTCTCCCACCAAAATGCTTTAAACTACACCTTTCATATTTGGCACATGGATAAATGGTTCTGAGGGGATGATGCACGCTCAACATTTTTTTTCTCAAAATTCAAGATGGCGGAATGGCGGCCATTTTTGTTGTGTTTTTTAAGCTTTTTTTCTCTATTTTCATGTTACCGCCCCTCCCACCAACATGGTTCAAGCTACACTTTGCATATTTGGCACATGGATAGAGGGTTGGGAGGGGATGATGCACGTTCAATATTTTTTCTTCAAAATCCAAGATGGCGGCATGGCGGACATTTTTGTTGTGTTTTTTAAGCTTTTTTCTCTATTTTATGTTACCACCCCTCACTCCAACATGTTTCAAGCTACACTTTTTATATCTGGCACATGGATAGAGGGTTGTAATGGGATGTTGCACGTTCAATATTTTTTTTCCAAAATTCAACATGGCGCCATGGCAACCATTTCTGTTGTGTTTTTAAGCTTTTTTCTCCATTTTATGTTACCACTGCTCCCTCCAACATGGTTCAATCTGCACTTTTCATATATGGTACATGGATAAAGGGGTTGTGAGGGGATTATGCATGCTCAATACTTTTTTTTTTCAAAATCTAACCTCTGTCTGTCTGTCCATCTGTCTGTCTGTCTGTCTGTCTGTCTGTTTTTATATTACCACCTCTCCCTCTAATATGCTTCAAGCTACACCTTTCATATTTGGTACATGGATAAATGGTTCTGAGGGGATGATGCACAGTCAATATTTATTTTTCAAAATCCAAGATGGCAGAATGGCGGCCATTTTTGTTGTGTTTTTTAAGCTTTTTTCTCTATTTTATGTTACCACCCCTCCCTCACAACATGGTTCAAGCTAGCCTTTCATATATGGTACATGGATAAAGGGTTGTGAGGGGATTATGCACGCTCAATATTTTTTTTTCAAAATCCAAGATGCTTATATACTCTAGTACTTTCTGTGACAAAAACACCTTATGTCACAAAAGCGCCATAGGGGACTAATACCACCTTGGTGGTCAAACACTTGTTTTAAATGATTTAACTCTCTCTGGACACAGATGTTTAAAAAAAAAAAAAATATATATCAAATAGCAATTTTTCCTCCCGAAACTCAACTAGAAATTGAACCAATTCAGTCTTGGTTGACAAAGTTCCGTGGGCTCTGACAAACCACACTGAACCAGTTAAATTCCTGATTCCATCATGGAAATAATTTGCAGTTAATATTTGTTTAAAAAATTAAATTCCACACTTTTTCAGTACCTCCAAGACTTGACTTACGTGTTTTCCATACTTATGAAGACCTTTTCCAGGCCTACCCAAATCTTCATACTTTTTCAAGACTTTCAAATGGTGTAAGAATTCTGTTTTATTTACTTACTGGAGTTTAATGACACTTTCAACAGTGAGGGTTATATTGTATTAGTCAGCTTACCTGTGGAGAAAACCAGGGTACACAGTGAGAACCATCAAGCAGTGGCGAGTAACTGTAGCATTTTCCAGCTGACTACCAACCCGGTAGAACTCGGAAGCAGATTTAGCTTCAGTTGAAGGCATGTGTACTGAAGATGTTCACTACAGTACAGGTCAAAATATATTGTAGGATAACCACTATAAACTATGTATCTTTCTCTTCCTACACTGATAAGACCAGGATCTGACATCATTTTCTGGAAAGCTCTCCCTGAGAGCTTTCCAGAAAATGATGTCAGATTCTAATCTTAGCAGTGCAGGAGCAGCAATATACTTAGCTTTATTGTGGTTATGCTACAACTTATTTTGTCTTGTACTGTACATCTATGCACACAGCGCCACCGTTATCCCACTTGGACAATTGGTATTAAGTTTCATGTGAGGATGTGCATCTTTGGGTAAATGTACATAGACATCATTCTCTTTGGAAAATGCATAGTAGTAGCATATTATCTCTCTTAATACATTCACCTGCGGGCAGTTCCCCTTTGACATTCATTATATAACTTCAAAGTGACACAACGTCCAAATAGTTTGTCTTCTCAGGATTTGTAGTGTCATTGCAAACTTATTGAATCAATGGTTCTTGGGGTTTTCTAGTCATTTTAATGTGAAGGTTGAAACTTGAAAATTGATATCAACCTTAATTGTTAGTTAAACATACACCTCCAACTGCATTGAAAGTGTCAATGACACTGCAGCTCAACTTGACCAAGAAGGGACTAAGCTTTATAGAAAGATCCAGTAATGACAAGTCATTCGATTCAAGTTTCTACAGAAAGGACATCACACCAAAGCTACATATGAGATCAGAAAAAGATCGGGCAAGGGATGTGGCCTGTAGAGTGCGCTAATGGAATTAGCCAATTAGCCAAAACCAACGTCCCCAAGATGTTTTGTCATGCTCCAGTTATAAATATTTCAGTCAATGAGTATTTAATTCACCTTGACACCATCAAAATATTAACAGAATTAGTGGAACTATGTGATTTTTAACCCTTTACCTAACATGAAAAGCAGACGACACTTGTAAAATAATTCTTGAATAACTAATTTTTTGTCTCAAAAACATAGGTTATGACCCCTCATTGGAACGAGCTCGACGAGCTCGTTCCAATGAGGTGTCATAACCTATGTTTTTGAGACAAAAAATGAAAAAATAATGAAAATTAATTGGCGATTTTTGAGAATGGCGCTGGCCGGTTTTGGCCGTTATGTTGGGTAAAGGGTTAATGATAAACTTACGACTACGGTGAGTCTTCATTCCTAATGGCAATGTAATAAAAAAATTGGCCAAAGTAAGTCTCAAATGAGCAACAATTCTTCTGTCAATTTAACGAAAATGAATGTTTATGGTATCTTTTAGATTCACTCGTCTGGAATATTTCAGTTGGTCGGAATAGCAAACCGTAGAGTGTGGTGTGAGTAGGATGAAATAAGTTTCTTGTCTTGGCATGGAATCATTATAATGAAAGTGTCAATGACACTGTAGCTTAACTTGTCTGTGTGTTGTGTTTGATGAAAAGGATAATGTTCAATGTTTATGAAAGGATTAAGAAATAAGACAAGAATTGTGATAATAGGGATTATGTTAATTTCTGTTCCCTGTATGTTATGTTTTTAATAAAAATAATATGAGGTGTAGACTGTACTAAAGAATTGAGGGGTGGGTTAATGTGGCCCTCACAGTTAATGTATCTGGCCCTCACAGTTAATGTTTGTCAGCGAAAGTTACCAAGTTACAGTGAAATTATTCCAAAAATCCCTTCATAAATACAGCCTGTAGACTGTGCTAAAGGGTTTTGGGCTTCGGCCTGTGTAGCCATCACGGTTGACTGATCGCAACCAAAAGGAGACGTCCTCATCTCATCATTATACTGAGTCATCCTACGAAGTTACAATGAAATCCCTTCATAAATACGACCTGTAGTCTGTGCTAAAGTTTTTCGGGTTTTGGGCTCGGGCAGCCATCATGGTTGAATGGTTGCGGCCAAAAGGAGGAATTCTCATCTCATTCTGGGCCTTATCTGAATGATCGCGACGAAAAGGGGATATTCTCATCTAGACATTATTTGGAGTCATCCTATCAAGTTACAATGAAATCCCTTCATAAATATGACCCGTAGACTGTGACAGGTTTCGGGCTCAGGCATCCATCATGGTTGAATGGTCACAGCCAAAAGGAGGCAATCTCATCTGGGCCTTATCTGGAGTGATCCCACCAAGTTACAATGAAATCCCTTCATAAATATGACCTGTAGCCTGTGCTGAAGGTTTTCGCACTTCAGGCCCCTGTAGCCATCACAGTTGACCAATCATGACCAAAAGGGGATGTTCTCATCTAGACATTATATGAAGTCAACCTACCAAGTTACAATGAAATCCCTCCATAGATACGACCTGTGGACTGTGCTGAAGGTTTTCGGGTTTTGGGCTCGGGTAGTCGTCAGAGTTGATAGATTGCGACCAAATGGGGAAGTTCTCATCTAGACATCATACAGAGTCATCCTACCAAGTTACAATGAAATCCCTCCATATTAAATATGACCTGCAGACTGTGCAAAAGGTTTTTGGAGTTTGGGCAGCCGTCATGGTTGACAGATCATGACCAAAAGGAGATGTTCACATCCAGATATTATACAGAGGCATCCTACCAAGTTACATTGAAATCCCTTCATAAATACGGCCTGTAGACTGTGCAAAAGGTTGGAGTTTAGGCTCAGGCAGCCATCATGGTTGACCGATCGTGACCAAAAGGGGACATTCTCATCTAGACATGACCCCAAACCTACATAATAAATTTCATGACGATCGGACAAGACTTCTGCACACGTGATGGCAATAGCTTATCTTGACTTTGTTAAGTTAAGCAAAAAATTAAAAGATTCTGAAGAAAATTTTTAAAGATTATTCCCCATATTTCCCTATTGCCCATCCCCCCACCCCCCATAGAGATGTTGTATACAAATATGAAAGCATTCCTATTGGTTTATCTGAAGAAGATTTTGAAAGAAATTTCCTCATATTGTGCGAAGTTAAATATATGGGCTACCATAGGGAGCCCAAATATTAACCAAGGGACCCAAATTGAACAAACTTTAATCTGACTCCCCTAGAAATGCTGTAAACAAATATGAAAGGATTCTGACTGGTGAACCTGAAGAAGATTTTTTGAAGAATTGCCTCATATTGCACAGAGTTAAAATTCTGGTTCCCATAGGAAGCTCAAATATTAACCCAGGCACTCGAAATTAAAAAAAAACTTGAATCTGACCCCCTAGAGATGTTGTGTACCAAATATGAAAGCATTCCTTCTGGTGGATCTGAAGAAGTAGATGTTTAAAGAAGTTCCCACATATTGCACTAAGTTAAAATAGGGAGCCCAAATATTAAACCAGGCACTCGATTTGAAAAAAGTTGAATCTGATCTCATAACAATGGTGTATACCAAAGATTCTGACTGGTAGTTCTGAAGATTTTTTAAAAGATTATTCCCCACATTGCTGTATTGCTTCAACTGCGCCCCCCCAAAAAAAAAGAAAAAAAAAAGATGTGGTATGCCAAATATGAAAGCATTCTTACTGGTGGGTCTGAAGAAGAATATTTTGAAAGAAATTTCCTCATATTGCACTAAGTTAAAATTTGAGCTATCATAGCATGTCCAAATATTAACCTAGGGACCCGATTTGAACAAACTTGAATCTGACTCCCTTAGAAATGCTGCAAACCAAATATGAAAGGATTCTGACTGGTGAATCTGAAGAAGATTTTTGAAGAAATTCCTTCATATTGCAATAAGTTAAAATTCTGGTTCCCAAAGGAATCTCAAATATTAACCCAGGCATTCAAATTGAACAAACTTGAATCTGACTCCCCTGGAGATGTTGTGTAGCAAATATGAAAGCATTCCTACTATTCCACAGGGACACAGGAAATTTTTTGTTGCATGCGTCAAGAACTTATGACCCAATAATACCACAAACCAACTCTGGTTTAAATTGGACCATTGTTTCAAAAAATTGAATTTTGGGCGGGGCTCTCCCACTACAAATGCAAATATTGCTTCATGAACTTCCTTTGAACAAACTTGATTCTACACCTCAAAAGGAAGCTCCATATGAAATATCAAAGTCATTGTACCCTCCAGTTCATGAGAAGAAGATTTAAAAAAAAATATGGAGCATTTTCCACCACCCCCTCCCTATGGGGCTGGGCACGTTGAGATGAACAAAAATGGAATGCCCCTTCGGTACCATCACTCACACAAATTTTCACTTGAATTGACCCATTGGTTTTGGAGAAGACCAAAACATGGTGTTGCCAGATGGAGAGCGATTAAATAAGCTCAGCTTGACTTCGTCAAGATGAGCTAAAAAGTGTTGATTGCCCAACTGTAGAGCTGGATGTTTTTTTTTGTTTTCTGCTTCAATTCGGCTTTTTTGCGACAAACCGAGTCCCAGGACCGAGCAAAAACTGACCAATCGGTTTTACTGTATTCATGCATAAACTGATCAATCTACCATAGTGGGAGAGGAATGGCCTATGGAATCTCACTTCGTTTATCGGGCACGGTGGTGAATACGTTGTGTTCTCATGGTCACATTTTCTCCCCTATTGACTCCTCCACCAGACAAGTCAATAAGGGAGAAAATTTGACAATGAGAACACAACATTGATTTGTTACCCAAATTTATGTTTTTTTTCTGCTGTCTCAATTGGCCTGAAAATAAGCAGTCTGACATTTGCAGAATGAGGTCCTCAGAGGATGAATTTTATGATGTTATCCCATACAGTGGGCCAATTTATCCTCTGGGTACAGGATATTTTTTGTTTTTAAAAATTTGATTAGCAGTTTCCATCTTGCTTTCAAAAAGTGATGATAAGGGGTGAATATAGGGCCAATATGAAAGAAAATGGTTAGCATTTGGACTTTTTTGTATAGAATTTTGCAATGCGAATCCAGTCATCAAATACCCTGGGATACCTCTTTCTGTTTAGTTTTGAGTCCCTGATTCAGATTGAGGTTCACAGAGGGTAAATTTAGTGATGCTACCCTGCTGTGTAGGGTAGCATCACTAAATTCACCCTCTGGGGACCTCATTTTGCAGATGACAGTCTGCTTATTTTCTGGCTTGTGTCTCAATTGGTTTACTAATAACCTATAAGAATGATCAAAGGGAAATTAGGTTGAATCCAAGAGAGGTACTTACAGACAGGGCTTTTGTGATGAATGGTATCCTGCAAACTATTGTGAATATTGTCCAAGTTAAGGAGCCTGAGGTGTTGTTTGCTATATGGTTGTGTTCTCAACACAGAAAAACTGAACCGAAACCCCATCTTTTTCCTGAAAAGGAACTGAAACCAAATTTGAAAAACCCAAATCTCCCAGCTCTACCCAACTGTCCAAAACTACAATTTCCAAATTTGACAGATTGACACTTTACATTTCTCACTGATCGTCTGGCAGAATAGTTCCATGAGTAGTTTCAGACAGAAAATAAAGAGAGAAAGGACTTTTTAGCCACTCAGTGATCCCCTAAGGAGTATTCAGCTAACAGATGGAAACAGTGAATTCTGCCAAGGTGTTTATCAGAATCAGGCCTCTTTGGGCTACTGGTAATGCAAATGACTTATACCGCAACCTGTAAAATCGGCCACATTCCGATCCACAGTTGATTCATTAAAGCTCAACCATATGGTACTGTACTATCTAGACATGTGACTGTCCCAGATGGGCCTGTCCATACCCCCTCAGCCATGATTATTCTAAGATGAAAAGGGGTATAGCAAAAAAAGTCTGATCAAATCTATAATCGCTGGTACTCATGTTCCCATAGTAGAGAACATCCATATCAAGTTTCAAAGGAATCGACCCATAAACTTCTGAGAAAATCTCCGGAAATTCTAAGATGAAAAGGGGTATAACTCCTGTGAAGTCCGATTGAAACTATAATCACAGGTGCATGGGTTCCCATGGTAGTGAACATCCATACCAAGTTTCAAAGGAATCGGCCCATAAACATCTGCGAAAATTCAGGCATTCAAAGATGAAAAGGGGCATAATTCTGGCAAAAAAGTCTGATCGAAACTATAATCGAAGGTGCACGGGTTTCTATGGTAGTGAACATCCTTACCAAGTTTCAAAGGAATCAACTCATAAACATCAGAGAAAATCTCTGGACAAAATTCTAGCATTCTAAGACAAGTCAAAAAGGGGCATAACCAGTGAAAAATAGTTCAACCGGAACTATACTCGCAGGGGCATAGGTTCCCATGGTAATGAATGTCCATACCAAGTTTCAAAGGAATCAAACAATAAACAATTAAACATCTGCACACAAAATTCAGGTATTCTGAGACGAAAATGGGCAAAACTCCTTCAAAATTCTGATTGAAACTATAATCGCAGGTGCACAGGTTTCCATGGTAGTGAACATCCAAATCAAGTTTCAAAGGAATCAACCCATAAACATCTGTGAAAATCTTGGGCAAAATTCAGGCATTAAAGATGAAAAGGAAGAGAAACTTTTTTTTAACAAGAGTGACAGTATGCATACAATAAATTACAGTTGCAAGCACTATTCATATTTATTTATTGGTGTTAAGGTCACATGCAGCATCTGTACCAAAATCATGTTGCATGAAGTCAAGTTCAGCCAGTCATTTATACCTATGCTGTCACTTTAGAGGACTTCCACATGAGGCTTTTGTAACAGGGTCCCATTTTACCAGTAAAGCAGACCTTGTTTTTCCACATTAAACAAGCACTGCTTCAGTTCCCACACAGGTACTATTCAACAGTTCATATTGAAATTATAAATGCACAAAATGATCATGCACAACACTGAAACAATAATTGTACAATAATTATAACAATATTGTACACTTAAACAAACAAGGGCAACGCAAAGCATGGGCTGCTGCCCCTGACCCACAGACATGTTCAAAATAGCCTTAAAGGTAGTGTGGGACATAAAAATTTGGAAGTCAAAAGAAGGGAAAAGGGGCCATAACTCTGGGAAAAATTATTGGATGGAACTCTTTCCCTGTGCATATCTGTTCCTCCATGGAGGTCTATCAGCATACCAAAGGAGATCCAAATCCGACCAATGGCTTTGAAGTTACAATGCAAAACGTTTGAATGGACAAAATTTTCTACATCGAAAGAAGGGAAAAGGGCCATAACTCTGGGAAAAATTATTGGACAGAACCCATTCCTTATGCATATCCATTCCCCCAGCAGGTCTATCAGTATACCAAAGGAGATCCAAATCTGACTGATGACTTTGAAGTTACAATGCGAAAAATTTGTACGGACAGAATTTTCTAACTTGAAAGAAGTGCCACAACTCTGGGAAAAATTATTGGACCTTACCTTTACTTGTGCATATCCGTTCCCCCATGCGGGTCTATCAGCAAACCAAAGGAGATCCAAATCTGACTGATGGCTTTAAAGTTACAATGCAAAACGTTTGTATGCAGATGCAGACAGATGGAGGGATGGACAGACGGACAGTGGGCTTCACTATACCCCTTAATCCTCCTCCGGAGGTCGGGGGCATACAAGAGGACCCAAAGGGCCTTAATCGCTCACCTGATAAATTTGTTTTAAGAATTTAAGGTCACATTCAGCATCCATATGTTAGTATAGTTAATCTATTTTAACTAGGGAAGTGGGGGTAGGGGGAGAAGGGTCTGTTGGGTGAAAGGTCTTTTTTTTTGCATAATATTGCTAAAATCCTTTAAAAACTCTTTTTCAAGCAAAGGTAAAAAAATGAAAGTGTCAGTGACACTGTAGCTCAACTTGTCAAGACATGTACATGTATAGTATGTGACACAGCAATGACAAACATCTAGGTAATGACCTGATAACAAAGGTACATATTAAGTATTGTAACGGCCTGTACATAAATACTGACCGTAGCCTGTAACAAATGTATAGGTAAAGTATTGTAAAGGTGGGTGACAGTCAGATGCTAAACTAGAAAAGAAATCTTTTGAGTCCCAGAGTGGGTCTGACTGAAACCCAAAATATTTGTTCTCAAAGCACAGTGATAACAAAGGCACCCCAAAACATACTCATTCCTGTCCCAAGGTGAAAACAAAGGTACCCAAAAAGTTTCGTGAAGATCAGTTCATAAATACGAGCTGTATAGAAGTTGTGACAAAAAACTGATTGGACCTAATTTCGGTACAAAATGGCCACTGGCAGCCATCTTGAATTTTGGACAGCACTCAGAAACACTCGTTCTCGTCCCAAGGTGATACCAAAGGTACCCAAGAAGTTTTGTGAAGATCGGTTGCTAAATACAGCCTCTAGCCCAAGCCGTATTGACATGTGCACTTACAGTGTATAAGTAGCAATGAATAAATCAAAATTCATCTAATTTGCATAATTTCTGCACAAGAAAAAAACCCGTACTGTATGTGATGTATTCCATTTTACTAAACATTCATACAAAAATTTATTCAAATCAGAACTTTTATACAGAAGTTCTGTACAAAAGGCTGATTACACTAATTTTGGTACAAAATGGCTGCTGGTGGCCATCTTGAATTTCGGACCACACCCAAAAACACCCGCTCTCATCCCACGGTGATAGCAAAGGTACCCAAGAAGTTTCGTAAAGATCGGTTCATAAATACGGCCTCTAGCCTGAGCCATATAGAAGTTGTGTACAAAAAACTGATTAGACCTAATTTCGGTACAAAATGTCCACTGGCAGCCATCTTGAATTTCGGACCGCACTCAAAAACACTCGTTCTCGTCCCAAGGTGATAGCAGAGGTACCCAAGAAGTTTCGTGAAGATCAGTTGATTAATACAGCCTCCAGCCCGAGCCGTATTGACATGTGTACTTACTGCGTGTAAGTAGCACTGAAAAAATCAAAGTTCATCTAATTTGCATAATTTCTGCACGAGAAAAAAACCCGTATTATATGTGATGTATCCCATGGTACTAAACATTCATACAAAAAATTATTCAAATCAGAGCTTTCATGTGGAAGTTCTGCGGAAAAATCTGATTGCCCCTAATTTTGAACAAAATGGCTGCCAGTGGCCATCTTGGATTTTGGACCACACCCAAAAACACCCGTTCTTGTCCCACGGTGATACCAAAGGTACCCAAGAAGTTTCGTAAAGAATGCGGCCTCTAGCCCGAGCCATATTGGCATTTCCACTGACAGTGCTGAAAGTAACACTAAATACATCAAAGTTAGTCTAATTTGCATAATTTACGTACGAGAAAAAAACCAGTATTATATGTGATGTATCCCATGGTACTAAACATTCATACAAAAAAATATTCAAATCAGCGCTTTCATATGGAAGTTCAGCACAAAAAACAGATTTCTGCATCGTCGGTACAAAATGGCGGCTGGCGGCAGCCATCTTGAATTTCAGACCGGACCCCAAAACACTCGTTCTCGTCCCACTGTCATAACAAAGGTACCCAAGAAGTTTCGTAAAGATCGGCTCATAATTACGGCCTCTAGACTGAGCCGTATCCAATTGTTGACGTACGGACAGACGGACGACGGGCCATGACAAAAGCTCAAATTTGGCTTCGCCAAAGTTGAGCTAAAAAACAACCAGCGGACCCTTTGTCACTTCCATGTCCAACAGGGTGAAAGGGTTTTTTTTTGCATAAAATCACTCAAAATCCTACAAATCTTGTTCCCACTCACACTCATTTGAGGAAATGTTAATCTTAACCCTGGTGGAAATTTTTTTTTTTAATTGAATTGCCTCATGTTGCACCAAGTTAAAATTCGGGTTCCTATAAGGAAGCCAAATGTGCTTCCAGGGACTTGTTTCAAAGAAATCGGAATCTGGCTCCTCTGAGGATGTGTTAACCCTTTACCCAACGTAACGGCCAAAACCGGCCAGTGCTATTTTAAAAAATTGCCAATTAATTTTCATTATTTTTTCATTTTTTGTCTCAAAAACATAGGTTATGACAGTCCTTTCCAACGGGGGCCATAGCCTATGTTTTTTAGACAAAAATTAAACAAATTAGTTATTCAAGAACTTTTTTTGCAAGTGTTGTCTGCTTTTCATGTTAGGTAAAGGGTTAAGTACTCCTATTTCCATCTAACTACAGTTTACCAAAATCAGCTCTATCATAAATGGGCACAATTCATTTAAATAAATATTTAATTCTCCACTGGTTTCTGTGTTAAATTACAAACCACTTGTGCTCACCAAAATCAGGCAAGTGTAACACTTGGAACAAACTTTAATCCCAATATGAGCCCAGGAATTTTATTTGAACAAACCTGAATCTCACCACACTAAGGATGTCAATACCATGTAACAAAATAATCTGACTCATGAGTGTGAAGATTTTTTAAAGAATAGTCCTCATATTGCACTAGGTTAAAATTGGGACCCGGGATAAAATATAATCCAAGGGATTTGATTTGAACAAACATGAATTTGGACCTCCAAAGATTGCTGCACATAAAATATCCAAAGATTCTGACAGGTGGATCTGAAGAAATGTTTTAATTCAGGTTGTAATAGGGAGCCCAAATATGAACCCAGGGACTTAATTTGAACAAGCTGGAATCTGACACCACCAAGGATACTGAGAACCAAATATCAAAAGACTCTGACTGTTAGATCTGAAGAAGGTTTTTAAGGAATATTTCTCATATTGCACTTTAATTTTAATAGTTAAAATCCAGGCTACCACAGGTCAAATATGACTCCAGGGACTTTATTTGAACAAATTTGAATCTGAACCTCCCAAGGAAACTGCCTACCAAATATCAATAGACTTTGACAGGTGGATCTGAAGAATTAGATTTTTAAATATCTCATAAATTCTTCATATTGTATAAAGTTAAAATTAGGGTTCCCATAGGGAGCCCAAATATGAACCTAGGGACTTATTTCTAACAGACCTGAACCTTACCTCTCTAAGGATGTTCTATACAAAGTAGCAAAAGATTCTGATTGCTAAATCTGGAGAAGAAAATTTGTAAAGAATATTTCTCATATTACTCCAAGTGAAAGTTTGGGCTCCCATAGGGAGCTCAAATATGACTCCAGGGACTAGATTTGAACAAACTTCAAGATGTCCCCCCCCCTGCCCTCCCCTCCCACCACCACCCCCAAAAAAGAAGAAAAAAAGAAAGAAGATGCAGTATAATAAATATCAAGATATTGTGACTGGTAGATCTGAAGAAGATTTTTTATAAATTTTTATTTATTTATTTATTTATTTATTTATTTATTTATTTATTTATTTATTTATTTATTTATCTATCGGTGTTCAAGGTCACATACTTCTGCACAATGGCTATTTGTGACCACAATGTGGAGATAAAGTCAAGGTCAGTCAATCATTTATACCCCATGTTGCCTATTGTAGAGGACTTGCACCCCAAGCATGAGTGACTGGGTCCTATTTTACCAGTAAAACAGAGCTTGTTTACCACAGTAAACAAGCGTTGTCTCACTTCCTGAGGTTCCCGAAGGGGAAATTTCTTCATATTGCAGAAAGTTAAAATTAGGGTTCCTGTAGATGGCCCAAATATGAACCCAGGGGACTTATTTTGAACAGCACCCCCTCCCCCCACTCCAAGAATGTTGTTTACCAGGTATCGAAAGATTCTGATTGGTGGTTCTGGAGAAGATTTTTTAAGTTTAAAAAAAATATTTGGAGGGTGCTAACAGAGTTAGGCCCCTTGTGGTTCCAATGTTATTTGATGAAACTTCAACATAACAGCACTGTGTGTGCCAATGTCAGAGCAATCCATGCATTTTAAATGTAAACTGTAGGGTTGGCTAAAGGAAGAATGTTGATACACAAATGCAGTAACTTCGGAGGTCATTGTAAACAGCAACTTTTTTCACAGAAATGAATCTACATGTTGAAGTTTTGCTTAATGAGCATGACGAGTCCAAAAACAATCCTACGATAAATGTGCCCTGTAGGTCATGTCAAAAACGAATGTAAACGCACAAATGCAATAGATTCAAAGATTGTTGCTGATAGCCACAGTTTTTGATAGAAATGAAAAGAAAATTGACAGCTCCTATCTCTGTCACCCCGAATAAGCATATGAAGTTTCAAAACAACCCGATAATAATTGTGCCCTCTGAGGCATGCCAAATGAAGATGTTAATGCACAAATGCACTAAGTTGACGGTCCTGGCTGGTGGAAATGGTCTTTTTATCTTTTTTGTGGAAATTAATAAATATACCCTGTAGAGAGTGCAAAAGGGATAAGTTGCTACAACTAGAGTGATGTCACGCATGCAGCCCGACTGTCCCAGTAATGGCAATGCTTAGACACAAAATAGTCAGAGCCATTTTTTGTTAACCGTTTACCTAACAAATCTGCCATATCTGCACTCATGATATACAAAATTTGCTATTCAAATTTTATTTTTTCATTTCTCTACTCCAAAACATACCTCATGACCTATTAATGGAACACACTTGATGAGCTTGTTCCAATAAGGAGTAATAAGCCATGGTTAGAAGTAAATGAAAGTGTCAATGAAACTGTAGCTTAACTTGTGTGTTGTGTTTGATGAAAAGGATAATGTTCAATGTTTATGAAAGGATTATGAAATAAGACAAGAATTGTGATAATTGGGAAAATGTTCATTTCTGTTCCCTGTATGCTATGTTTTTGATAAAAATAATATGAGGTGTACACTGTACTAAAGAGCTGAGGGGTGGGTTAATATGACCTCACAGTTAATGTATGTGGCCCTCACAGTTAACGTATATCGACAAAAGTTACCAAGTTACAGTGAAATTATTCCAAAATGAGTCATCCTATCAATTTACATTGAAATCCCTTCATAAATATGGCCTGTAGACTGTGCTAAAGGTTTTCGGGCTTCGGGACCCTGTAGCCATCAGTTTTCCAATTGCGTCCAAAAGGGGAGCAAGTGGGTAACGTGAGTTTAAAAAAAAATCCGCCTGTAGTGACTGTAAATAGTTCAAAATGCATATTGGAGGAAAGAAGATAAAAAACAATGCCTAAATGGCGGGGGCTGGGCAGGGCAGGGCAGGGCAGGGCAGGGCAATAACTTCAACAATTTTCTTTGCATAATTGTGGTCATCAAACTTGACCTAGAGACATGTACTGAAAAGAATTGAAATCCGTTAACTTTTGTTCAAGTTACGGCATAAAGAAAGTTCGGACAGATGGACTGACAGATAGACGAGCGGAGCGAGCTCTGTGCTATATCCCTCTCTTGTGGGAGGGGATAAAAAGTAACGAAGTATGTGGTAGAAGCCTAATTTTAAATTTAGAGAAACTAAGTTCGAAAAGCATTGTGAAAAGGGTTAAATTAATGCCAATATTATTTGAAACCACTGTGTACAGCTTCAGTAGACCTTGTCCGAAATGAAAAAAGAAATTACGTTGTAACAGTGTTTGGAGAATGAAAGGTAGAACCTTGAAAAGCAGAAGTTTAATCCGAAACTTTAAGCTGGGAATACTATGTAAAATTGATTGGCAAAAAAGGGTTAAATATTTCCAAAAACCGATAAAAGAAATCATTGATGTAAATGGAACATTAAGTTGTATTGACCATGCAAGAATTAGAGTAAGAAAGTATGTGGCAAAGTCATTTCAAATACAAAGAAAGTAAGTCTGAAAATACGTTTGAAGGTCTCACAGAACTAAATATTTTCCCATAGGCGACCATTATAACCCTTATGTGGAAAAAAATATGATCGCATCACTTTAAATTAAATATTTAAATACCTACATAAAGTACACACCTTCACACAACTTTCTCTGGCCACAAAACATGGGGTCATGCAACAAATAAGAGAGAAAATGTACCAGGAAGTGAAGTACCGTCCTTGAACTCAGTTTTTTCTGGGAATTTCCAACAAAAATACACAAATAGTTAACTGAATTTTAAAGACCCAGAAAATACTTAGAAAATCTCTTTTTTCTTGTGAAATATTCAGTATTGTTGTAAAAACCTAATAAAATGCTTTAACAGTTTTCTCAAGCAATAAGTTTTTTTCTAGAAGTCTTATTTTAGACTATGATGCAATATCCGAGTGCAACATTTCAAGGCAGATCACTCTAAACTAAATATTTAGTTCCGCGAGACCTAAAAGGGGTTAAAATCATGCCGATATGAACGAAAATCACTGTAGAAATGTTCAGTTGATAGTCGACATTGTCCCAAATAAGAAACAGTGTCATTCCACTAAACTGTTTTGAAGAATTAAAGGTGTAATTTTAAAACACCCCTACCACCCCCCAAAAAAACAAACAACTTTAACCAAAAACTTTAACATGGAAGTTGTAAGTTACGTAGCCATACAAAAAAGGGGTTAAATATTTCCCAAAATAACATGAAACATAAAAAAAAACATCTTGAGAATGATACAATCAATAGTAATATCAATTTAAAAGAAGATAAAACAAAAAACTTTTAGGTTGACTAAAAAACTTTAACCACAAACTTTAACCAAAACTCTTAAATGTTAACAGAAGGACCGACATACAGACAAAAGTCAGGACTATAGCCCTTACTGTAAACAGTCGGGTTAAAAAACAACAAAAAAAACCTTTTAGGTTGACTAAAAACATTAACCACAAACTTTAACCAAAACTCCAAATGTTAACAGACGGGCAGATGAAAGTCATGACTAAACAAGAAAAAAAAAACCCATTTGAACCTTCAGATCACAAACTTTAACCAAAACTCTAAATGTTAACAGATGGACAGACAAACGGACGAAAGTCATGACTATAGCCCTCACTGTAAACAGTCAGTCTATAAATGCACCAAGTCCAAAGACTGGTGCTAACAATAATAATTTTTTATGGAAATGAAAAGAAATCAACAGCTAACATCTAGAAGCCACCCAGAACATGCATACCAAGTTGCAAGCGATCCTATCATAAATGTGCCCTGAAGGGCATGCCAGAGGAATATACTGATGCCTGACTATACTAAGTTCAATGGTCGTTGCCAACGGTAAATATTTTTGAAGGAGATGGAAGAAAATTGACTGTTCCCATCCCTGAACAAGCATATCAAGTTTCAAAGCAATCCAATCATAAATGTGCCCTTCAGGGTGTGCCAAAGGGAAATGTTGATGCATCACTGAATTAAGTCCATTGAAAGTTGCTGCCAGCGCCAACATTTTTTGATGGAAATGGAAAATAATTGATAGCTCCCATCTAGAGGTAATCCCAAAAAAACATACCAAGTTTCAAATGGATCCGATTGTAAATGTGCCCTGCAGGGTGTGCCAGAGTGAAATATTGATGCATGAGTGCACTAAGTTCATCAAAGTATTATTTATTTATTTATTTATTGTTGTTTAAGGTCACATACTTCTGCACAATGGCTAATCATGACCACAACATGAAGATAAAGTCAAGGTCAGTCAATCGTTTATACCCCATGTTGCCTATTTTAGAGGACTTAAACCCCAAGCATTAGTAACTGGGTCCTATTTTACCAGTGAAACAGAGCTTGTTTACCACAGTAAACAAGCACTGCTTCACTTCCCGGGGTTCCCATGGGGGAAGTTCATCTAAGGTCCTTGAAAGCGGCAACATTTTTTGACGGGAGTGGAAGATAATTGATAGCTCCCATCTAGAGGTCACCCTAAACAAGCATACAAAGTTTCAAACCGATCTGATCACAAATGTGCCCTGTTGGGCATGCCAAAGGAATATACAGATGCCTGACTAATAATGGCGGCACCAGGAATTTCCAGATTGGGGGGGCCTGGGAGAAATTGGGGGGGGGGGGGGTCTATGATCAGATGCAAAGCATCTGTCGCACGTGCTGAAGGCATGTGGGCATGCAGGGGGGTGTGGGGGTTTCTCCCCCCCAGAGCAAATTTTATTTCTAGATGCTCTCAGATCCATTCTGGTGGCATTTCGAACATAAAATGCTGACTAATTCCATGAGGAAAATGCATGTTTTTTACCTTACAATCCGGACAAATCAACCATAACCGTATCCCTGACAGCTTACAACAGGAGAGAGACGGTGATTGTCAGTGAATTTATCTTATTTGAGTCCAATTTGCTTGTTTGTTTTCAATCAAATTCACACATGATGGCATGGATAATGAAAAAGTCAATTATACAATAACGTGATTTTGGAGGGCAATACAGTTTATTAGCGGCTCGATAAAAAAGGTAATTAGCCCAACATCCTATTATCGACCCGAGATGAAGTTGAGGGTTGATAATTGACTGAGGGGCTAATAACCATTTCTGAAGGGATACTAATAAACCGTATTGCCTGACAAAAATGTTATTATCATTATTGCCTCTAATCTTAATTTCAAGAGACCAATTTATTATGAACCAATGCGACATCAGGCCTTTCGTTTACCCAAATTCACAGCATTTACCGGACTCAACATCCATGTCGTCAGTACTTTCACATGTAATGCTAGGCCTTAAATCGTGCTTTTCACCGAAATAAGACTGAATCAACAACTGATTGTTATTCTAAAGTCGTTTCCTTTTGTTCTGTGATTTAGGGTTCATCTTGTCAATTTGTCTCCAAATGAACTGCAATGATACCAATATTTCACTGTTTTCGAAGCAAGTTTCTTTTCAAACGTTTATGTCCTTGACATACCGATTCCGGGTGCATGGAACTATTAATAAAATTGTGAAAAGGAAACGGATAGATAAAGCTATCATTTTCCGGTACCAGAAATTATGGGAATCGCAGTAGTTGATTAAAAATGAAAGTGTCAATGACACTGTAGCTCAACTTGTTAAGACATGTACATGTATAGTATGTGACACAGCAAGGACAAACATCTAGATAATGACCTGATAACAAAGGTACATATAAAGTATTGTAACGGTCTGTACATAAATAACAAATGTATAGGTAAAGTATTGTAAAGGTGGGTGGCAGTCTGATGCTAAACTAGAAAAGAAATCTTTGAGTCCCAGAGTGGGCCTGACTGAACCCCAAAATATTTGTTCTCATAGCACAGTGATAACAAAGGCACCCCAAAACACACTCGTTCCTGTCCCAAGGTGAAAACAAAGGTACCCAAGAAGTTTCGTGAAGATCAGTTCATAAATACAAGCTGTATAGAAGTTGTGACAAAAAACTGATTGGACCCAATTTCGGTACAAAATGGCCACTGGCAGCCATCTTGAATTTTGGACCACACCCAGAAGCACTCGTTCTCGTCCCAAGGTGATAACAAAGGTACGCAAGAAGTTTCGTGAAGATCGGTTGATAATTACAGCCTCTAGCCTGAGCCGTATTGACATGTGCACTTACAGTGTATAAGTAGCACTGACTAAATCAAAGTTCATCTAATTTGCATAATTTCTGCACGAGAAAAAAACCTGTACTATATGTGATGTATTCCATGTTATTAAACATTCATACAAAAATTTATTCAAATCAGAACTTTCATACAGAAGTTCTGTACAAAAGACTGATTGCACTAATTTTGGTACAAAATGGCTGCTGGTGGCCATCTTGAATTTCGGACCACACCCCAAAACACTCGTTCTCATCCCACGGTGATAATAAAGGTACCCAAGAAGTTTGATAAAGATCGGTTCATAAATACGGCCTCTAGCCTGAGCTGTATAGAAGTTGTGTACAAAAAACTGATTAAACCTAATTTCAGTACAAAATGGCCACTGCCAGCCATCTTGAATTTTGGACCGCACCCAGAAACACTCATTCTCGTCCCAAGGTGATAACAAAGGTACCCAAGACGTTTCGTGAAGATCGGTTCATAAATACAGACTCTAGCCCGAGCCGTATTGACATGTCTACTTACTGTGTGTAAGCAGCACTGAAAAAATCAAAGTTCATCTAATTTGCATAATTTCTGCACGAGAAAAAAACCCGTATTATATGTGATGTATCCCATGGTACTAAACATTCACACAAAAAATTATTCAAATCAGCACTTTCATATGGAAGTTCTGTGCAAAAATCTGATTGCACCTAATTTTGTACAAAATGGCTGCCATCGGCCATCTTGAATTTCGGACCGGACCCCAAAACATTTGTTCTCGTCCCACAGTGATACCAAAGGTACCCAAGAAGTTTCGTAAAGATCGGTTCATAAATACGGCCTCTAGCTCGAGCCGTATTGTTATTTGCACTTACAGTGCTGAAAGTAACACTAAATACATCAAAGTTAGTCTAATTTGCATAATTTACGCACGAGAAAAAAACCTGTATTATATGTGATGTATCCCATGATACTAAACATTCATACAAAAAATTATTCAAATCAGCGCTTTCATATGGAAGTTCTGAGCAAAAATCTGATTGCACCTAATTTTGTACAAAATGGCTGCCAACGGCAACTTGAATTTCGGATCGGACCCCAAAACACTCGTTCTCGTCCCACCGTCATGACAAAGGTACCCAAGAAGTTTTGTAAAGATCGGTTCATAAATACGGCCTCTAGCCCAAGCCGTATTGAATTGTTGATGGACAGATGGCCAGACGGATGACTGGCCATGGCATAAGCTCAAATTTGGCTTCGCCAAAGTTGAGCTAAAACTCAACTAATGGGCCAGAAATATGATGAATGGGACAAAATATTATTCGAATCTGACAATTTTCAGCTACCCATAGTATGTTTAAAGCTTTTTTGCTGATTTTATCAGCTAGCTTCTCTATTTGATTTGAATTCTTTTTTGTCGACAGTCTTCTTTCAGCAGACCCTTATCCTGTGATTCCTTCTGACTGGCAAGTGGGAGGGCCAACTTCGTGTTTGGGGGGAGGGGGGGGGGCAGGACCCCCTAGGCCCCCACTGCTGACTAATAAGTTCAAAGGTTCTTACCAGTGGCAACATTTTTTGCCCATAATGGAAGAAAGTGGATAGCTCCCATCTAGAGGTCACCCCAAATAAGCATACCAGGTTTCAAAGCAATCCGATCATAAATGTGCTCTGTAGGGTGTGCCAAAGGGAAATATTGATGCATAAGTGCACCAAATTCATCAAAGATCATTACCAGAGGTAACCCCAAACAAGTATACCAAGTTTCAAACTGATCTGATCATAAATGTGTCCTGTAGGGTTAGCCGAAGGAATATATTGAGGTCTGACTAAACTAAGTTCAAAGTGCACTAAGTTCATCAAAAGTCATTGCCAGCGGTAACACTTTTTGATAGAAATGGAAGAAAATTGATAGCTCCCATCTGGAGGTCACCCCAAACAAGCATACCAAGTTTCAAATTGATCCGATTATAAATCTGCCCTGCAGGGTGTGCCAAATGGAAATATTGATGCATAAGAGCACCAAGTTCATCAAAGGTCATTACCAACAGCACCATTTTTTTTACGGAAATGGAAGATAATCGATAACTCCCATCTAGAGGTAACCCCAAACAAGCATACCAAGTTTCAAACCGATCTGATCAAAAATGTGCCCTGTATGGCGTGCCAAAGGAATATATTGATGCCTGACTAAACTAAGTTCAAAGTGCACTAAGTTCATCAAAGGTCGTTGCCAGCGGCAACATTTGTTAATTAGAAAGATGTTAACTGGAGCTGAAATGGTTAACTGATTAATTGATTAACCAATGATCAACATCTTGATCGATCGAAAGGAACAAACTTACTCCAAAATAGGCAAACATTGTCACACTGACTCACACCAATTATATGAGACAGAGTGAAGCAAGCAACGTACGTGCTGACATACTTGTGTGAGCATTATACTCTATCAGTAGCTGGAAATTTACCCAATGCAGGTAGAAAACAATACTTGCAAAATAAATTCTTGAATTACTAAAAATTTTAAATTTTTGTCTCAAAAACATAACTTATTATCCCTTATTGGAATGAGCTCAAGGAGATCGTTCCATTGAGGGGTTATAAGCTATATTTTGGGGACAAAAATTGAGAAGATAATAAAATTTGAATGGAGATTTTTGTATATACCACTGGTTGTTTTTTTGGTTACTTTGTGTAAAGAGTTAATGCTGTAAATCAACAAATCAATGGTATGGCCATTATTCAGCGACCCATTATGGCAAGTGATTAATCGGTTAACCAAGGTTAATGCATATGATTAATTGATCAAGGAAACCCTTTAACCCTTTTAGCTCTAATGTTAACACCCCAAAGTCGAAAGTGTGTAACCTTGGAGAAATGAAAGTTATATTTTCAGTGAGAAGGTCGTTGCCAGCGGCAACATTTGTTAATTAGAAAGATGTTAACTGGAGCTGAAATGGTTAACTGATTAACCAATGATCAACATCTTGATCGATCGAAAGGAACAAACTTACTCCAAAATAGGCAAACATTGTCACACTGACTCACACCAACTAGAACTATCACTGAAGGTGATTAATACCCCCGCTTTGGGTTTTTAGAGGAATGCACTTCTGATCATGTAGGCAAAGGCCATAAGGAAATGTATACATAAAGATCATTTTTTGTTGTTGAAATTTGTATTTGCATGTGGCATTCCACAGAACAGCACTGAATACTTAAAGAGCCCACACATATATGGTTTACATTTGGAAAAACACATTTACAATGTGCAACATGTATTCAAAATCGGTTCATTAATGTAGGAGGAGTTGCACACACAAGAATCCCATTTGAAAACCCATAATAAATCCAAGTTAAAGGGAGATAACCTGGTTAAAATTGTCGCAGATCAAAAATTTGGGAATAAGCGTATGTTCACTTAGTTGTGATAATGTTTGAAAGGTTTCGTCAAAATTGATTGATAAATGTAGGAGGAGTTGCATGCACAAGAATTTCATGTAGAAACCCATAATAAATCTAAGTTAAAGGGAGATAACCTAGTTAAAATTGCCACAGCTCAAAAATTTTGGAATATGCGCATGTTTACTTAGTAGTGATGATGTCTGTAAATATTCGTCCAAATTGATTGATAAATGTAGGAGGAGTTGCGCACACAAGAATTTCATGCCGAAATCCATAGTAAATCAAAGTTCAAGAGAGATAACCTGGTTAAAATTGTCGCAGATCAAAAAGTTTGGAATATGCACATGTTCACTTAGTAGAGATGATGTTTGAAAGGTTTCATCAAAATCGGTTCATTAATGTAGGAGGAGTTGCGCACACAAGAATTTGTTCAGATGGAAAGACATAATAAATCTAAGTCAAAGGGAGATAACCTGGTTAAAATTGTCGCAGATCAAAAATCTTGGAATATGCGCATGTTCACTTAGTAGTGATGATGTCTGAAAAGTTTTGTCCAAATTGATTGATAAATGTAGGAGGAGTTGCACGCACAAGAATTTCATGTAGAAACCCATAATAAATCTAAGTTAAAGGGAGATAACCTAGTTAAAATTGCCACAGCTCAAAAATTTTGGAATATGCGCATGTTCACTTAGTAGTGATAATGTCTGTAAACTTTCGTCCAAATTGATTGATAAATGTAGGAGGAGTTGCGCACACAAGAATTTCATGCAGAAACCCATATTAAATCAAAGTTCAAGAGAGATAACCTAGTTAAAATTGTCGCAAATCAAAAAGTTTGGAATATGCACATGTTCACTTAGTAGAGATGATGTTTGAAAGGTTTCATCAAAATCGGTTCATTTATGTAGGAGGAGTTGCGCACACAAGAATTTGTTCGAACGGAAAGACATAATAAATCTAAGTCAAAGGGAGATAACCTGGTTAAAATTGTCGCAGATCAAAAATCTTGAAATATGCGCATGTTCACTTAGTAGTGATGATGTCTGAAAAGTTTTGTCCAAATTGATTGATAAATGTAGGAGGAGTTGCGCACACAAGAATTTCATGTAGAAACCCATATTAAATCAAAGTTCAAGAGAGATAACCTGGTTAAAATTGTCGCAGATTAAAAAGTTTGGAATATGCACATGTTCACTTAGTAGAGATGATGTTTGAAAGGTTTTATCAAAATCGGTTCATTAATGTAGGAGGAGATGCGCACACAAGAATTTGTTCGGATGGAAAGACACAATAAATCTAAGTCAAAGGGAGAAAACCTGGTTAAAATTGTCGCAGATCAAAAATCTTGGAATATGCGCATGTTCACTTAGTAGTGATGATGTCTGAAAAGTTTTGTCTACATTGATTGATAAATGTAGGAGGAGTTGCGCACACAAGAATTTCATGTCCGGAAAGACGTACGGACGGACGGACGGACGTACGGACGTACAGGGCGATTCCTATATAGCCCCCACTTCTTCGAAGCGGGGGTATAATTATATGAGACAGAGTGAAGCAAGCAACGTACGTGCTGACATACTTGTGTGAGCATTATACTCTATCAGTAGCTGGAAATTTACCCAATGCAGGTAGAAAACAATACTTGCAAAATAAATTCTTGAATTACTAAAAATTTTAAATTTTTGTCTCAAAAACATAACTTATTATCCCTTATTGGAATGAGCTCAAGGAGATCGGTCCATTGAGGGGTTATAAGCTATATTTTGGGGACAAAAATTGAGAAGATAATAAAATTTGAATGGAGATTTTTGTATATACCACTGGTTGTTTTTTTTGTTACTTTGTGTAAAGAGTTAATGCTGTAAATCAACAAATCAATGGTATGGCCATTATTCAGCGACCCATTATGGCAAGTGATTAATCGGTTAACCAAGGTTAATGCATATGATTAATTGATCAAGGAAACCCTTTAACCCTTTTAGCTCTAATGTTAACACCCCAAAGTCGAAAGTGTGTAACCTTGGAGAAATGAAAGTTATATTTTCAGTGAGAAGGTCGTTGCCAGCGGCAACATTTGTTAATTAGAAAGATGTTAACTGGAGCTGAAATGGTTAACTGATTAATTGATTAACCAATGATCAACATCTTGATCGATCGAAAGGAACAAACTTACTCCAAAATAGGCAAACATTGTCACACTGACTCACACCAATTATATGAGACAGAGTGAAGCAAGCAACGTACGTGCTGACATACTTGTGTGAGCATTATACTCTATCAGTAGCTGGAAATTTACCCAATGCAGGTAGAAAACAATACTTGCAAAATAAATTCTTGAATTACTAAAAATTTTAAATTTTTGTCTCAAAAACATAACTTATTATCCCTTATTGGAATGAGCTCAAGGAGATCGTTCCATTGAGGGGTTATAAGCTATATTTTGGGGACAAAAATTGAGAAGATAATAAAATTTGAATGGAGATTTTTGTATATACCACTGGTTGTTTTTTTGGTTACTTTGTGTAAAGAGTTAATGCTGTAAATCAACAAATCAATGGTATGGCCATTATTCAGCGACCCATTATGGCAAGTGATTAATCGGTTAACCAAGGTTAATGCATATGATTAATTGATCAAGGAAACCCTTTAACCCTTTTAGCTCTAATGTTAACACCCCAAAGTCGAAAGTGTGTAACCTTGGAGAAATGAAAGTTATATTTTCAGTGAGAATATAGTGGAACCCATTCAATTGAATATCCACTTTGTCAATGAAAATTATCATTAACCCCTTTACCTAACATGAAAAACAGACGACACTTGCAGACAAAATTATTGAATAACTAATTTATTTCATTTTTTTGCCTCAAAACCAGCTTATGACCACTCATTGGAATGAGCTCATTCCATTGAGGTGTCATAAACTGAGTTGTTGAGGCAAAAAATGGAAAAAATAATGGAAATTGAATGGCAATTTTTGTGAATAGTGCTGGCTGGTTAACCCTTTACCCAACGCAGACGATATCAAAATCTATTACTTGAAATATAATTTTTTTAATTTTTTCAAAAAATTTCAACAAAACCATATCATGTGACCCCTCATTGGAACGAGCTCAATGAGCTCGTTCCAATGAGGGATCACATGATATGGTTTTGTTGAAATTTTTTGAAAAATTTAATTTTTTCAACAGCTCAATTTGCATATTACGCGGTCGGATGTGGACGATTCGTTAGGTAAAGGGTTAAGTTGCATTCTACTAACAATTTGGAATTGGTTGGTAATCAGAAAATGTTCGAAAAAAAACACCAACTTTTGGTCATGTGCAGATTTCCTAGTAAGTAAATTGGTGCTAACTTTGGCAAAATAGGTCGGGTGAGGCTGGTATGAAAAACTTGTTTCATTTTATTGTCCTGTGAGGTCACACAACAAAAATAACTAGAAATCGGTTGGTAATTATTGGAAAGAAACCCTGGGGTCTTTAAAAAAAGTGCGGATATGAATAAAAATAAGTCAAAGAGGCATAACTCCTGAAAAATTGGGTAGGCGAAGCTGAACTTGTTTCAGTTAAAGGACAGGGCTCTACTGTATAGTGTTCCCTCTTTCAATACAGGGTAGGACACAAAGTCCTATTATACTACTTTCTACTACAGTAGACAAGTGCACTGCTCCACTTTCCAGAATTCCAAAGGGAGATTTCATTCTTTAATATCATTATATCATAGAGAAACAAGAGCAACGTAAAGAATGGCATATGCTCCCGGTGGTGCCGTAGTGCCGCTGTGGCCAAAATAAAAAGGAAGCATTGTCTGGTCATCCACAAGTAACCCCTAAAATTGATAAAAAAAGTAGTTCTTTAGTTATTTGACGGGGGAAATCAAAAGTTAACAGATGGATGGATGGATGGATGAATGGACATGGTGAAAACATAATGCACCTGTGTGGGTCTAGGGCCTAAAATGTTTAATAATTGAAAAAGGGACCAATACGATCAACATTTTGTCTCATAATTGGACAGAGTGGGATGAAACAAAATGCTTGATAATTTTTTTTTCTTCGGGGATTAACTCTTAGAAGTCGGGAAAACAGAATGAATTTATTGAACATGACATACCGCTAAAAACTTATTGTAAAGCAGGTGCTTCTAGTCAAGTGTCGTCTGCCTATTCAGGCAGTCGACACTTGACTAGAAGCACCTGCTCCATTTTTAATTCTCCCCCAGCCGAAAGATAGCCAATCCGTCACAGCCAGATTACCTGCCGTATTACATCACAGGCGAGAAAACTCGACTCCTGGCTTCTAAGAGTCAAGGACACTTTCAACAGACAGAATCACCTCATGTCTGACAGTTTTAGGGATGGAGGAAGCCAGAGTACCCAGAGAGACCCACCGTACAGCAACTGTCAATACTTTTCAACATACTAACTACACACATGCAGGATTAGCATTGGTTAAAGACAGGTGCATCATCGATATCCAGTATGACTTAGTACCCACTGCTACTGTGCCCCCACATGCAGGCCTGAAAATAAGCAGTCTGACATTTTCAGAATGAGGTCCCCAGAGGGTGAATTTGAAGATGCTATCCCATACAGTGGGCCAATTTATTCTCTGGGTACCTTTTTCTGTTTAGTTTTGAGACCCTGATTCAGATTGAGGTTCGCAGAGGGTAAATTTAGTGATGCTACCCTGCATCTATGCAGGGTAGCATCACTAAATTCACCCTCTGGGGACCTCATTTTGCAGATGACAGTCTGTTTATTTTCTGGCTTGCCCACATGGGCATTAGTATTAAGTGCCTTGTCCAAAAACACAATGCAGTTACCCCTACTCTGGATCGAACCAGAGACCTCTCGGTTTGAAGTCTAGTACTCAAACCACTGAACCACTGCACCCCCTGCTTCACCAATAAATGTAACAATGTGCAGAAGAAAGAAAAACAGACACACCAAGAATACATTGCAATAGATTTTATTTCTCGATTTCATGAAATGATGTTAAAACTGATGCGTGAAGTGACACATCACCATGAATGCAACACAGTACCACCGTTTTAAGAAATATGCAAGATATACAAGTATGTTAACGATGTGCTAATAGTTGCCTGAATATAGAGTAACATGTATACAAAACATGATGTTTGAACAGGCACCTCTAAAATAAAATACCTCACTTAACCCTTTCAACACAGAAGTCATGAATTGTACAACCCTGTATATACACAGAACAACACACGAGTGTATGAATGGTTTAATCAATGTCACAAGTGCCTGCACGGAAGGATAAAACAAGAGGCCACAGGCCATTTCGTCCCTTTTGTTTCAACGTGTTCTATGTTACTGGCACACAGAAAACACTGAAACTCAGGACGATTTTTAACTATCGCCAGCAATTCAAATTGTAATTGTGGCGCAAGATTTGTAGAAAATTCCAGTGAAATTTCGCTTCTATTTAAAAAGAGTCCATCAATGATTCCCGTTCAGCACACATGTGCGAAACGGATTTTCATTTTCCGCATGGTTTTCATTTTGGTTTTCATTTTCACATTTTCATTTTCAGACATGTAATAAAATGCAGTGGAGTCAGGTTAACTCTTTACTCAAGGCACATGTTATCCAAATTTTATATTTAAATTTTTCTTCAAATTTAACATTTTTTTCCAACAAAACCATATCATCAGGCCTCTCATTGGAGTGAGCTTGGTGAGCTCATTCCAATCAGGGGTCACATGATATGGTGTGGTTGAATTTTTTGGAAAAATTATAAAAAATGATATTTAAAATAATACGTTTTGATATAATCTGTGTTGGGTAAAGGGTTAAGCACTTTTCAAGGAATTTGCCACTGGTTTTCAAGGACTATTAGGGCTGTACAAATTGGGTGAGCGATCATTTCATTTGCATGCTGTTCACCAAAATCTACCTCGTAATGATGATAAAATCTACAGATATGATGACATGACAATGAAATGCTGTGATGTAACCGACTGTTGGAAAGGGCTCTGAGCATTTTCCAACAGTGTATTACATCACTGCATATTATCTGATAACTGACAGAAATTTACGAAATAAAGTGCAGTGGTCCAGGAATTTACACACCAGAGTGTGGTGAGTTATCAAGGCGCTTAGCTTTTTGTCTCTGATGTTATAGGCATGAAATGAAGTCCTTTTCAAGAGAGGTGGTGGGGGAAAATCAAGTACTTTTCAAGGGTAGAAATAAATTCAAGCACTTCTCAAGGTAGGAGTCAAAATTCAAGGACTTTTCATTTCAGTGGGAACCCTGGGTGTAGCCAGACTAAATAAAATGTGGGGACAAAATATTCTCCCCACTTCATTTTACCAGTGCTGAGTTGAAGATCCAGGGTCTTCCCAGGGAAAATTAACTCCCTTAGTACACTTTTTAAAATACATTTTTGCAACATTTTGACAGTCTCTGTCTACATCCTGTGGCTTTGCAATTGTTCCTAAACTTTCCTAGAAACAAATGCCATTGCACTTTGAATGCAACTTTAAAGTTTACCGTGAGTACATTTTGTGGCACCTGTTCTCATGCAATAATAAAAAATGATTAATGAGCTTATTACTGATTATTATTTTATTAAATTATTACTGATCCTCCCAGCCAATTTGGTGTGTAGTGTATCATCTGCCCCTCTAATCATTCATAGAATTATTTATTTATGTTGAGTGGGTTAAGCACAAATATCTGTATTCTGCATTGAAAAGGTTAAGAGGGAGGACATCTAAGATATATTTAAAAGCCTAAAAATCTAAAAGGCGCAGCAAAATAAAACTCGTAAAAATAAACAAAAATGTATGGCTTATAAAAGATAACACACATCCCACACTGATTCAATCATGATTTTTAACCCTTTACCCAACGCAGACGATATCAAAATTTATTATTTTAAATATAAATTTTTAAATTTTTTCAAAAAATGTCAACAAAACCATATCATGTGACCCCTCTTTGGAACGAGCTCGACGAGCTCGTTCCAAAGAGGGGTCACATGATATAGTTTTGTTGAAATTTTTCGAAAAATAATATTTTTTCAACTGCTGAATTAGCATATTACGCGGGCGGATTCGTTAGGTAAAGGGTTAATGGTAATCTTTAGGGACGAAGACCAATCCTATAAGGTTACAGAAAATTGTAAATCTGTCTCTCAGGCCTCCCTACATAAAACGATCAAATTTGCATTCAAATTCTGATCTACAGAAGCTAAAAACATTGTTGGTACACTTCATGAATGGATGATTTTAGGAGTAATCAACATCATACAACTTGAGATTTCAAATCTCAACAGGTTATCTTTTGATAGCAGGGATTATATTTCGTCGAGAATCCGAGAATCGATTCGCACAAAGATTCGCGCAATAAAACCGGCGAGAATCCATGTATATTCTCGCTGCACCTCTGCTAGGATTCGCGTGAAAAGAATTGAGTCAATTTAACCCTTTATTTAACACAGCGGCAACAAATTAACCAGCAGAAGGCTAATATGACCTGAAATATCCTGACACTATGTCAATAAAATCTTACAAATATGGCTGTCATTGGAACCGGCTCATTGAGCCGGTTCCAATGACAGCCATATGTGCAAGATTTTATTGGTAAATATTGTTCATTTAATAATTTTATCATCTATTTATTATTTATTATTTAAAAATTATCAAATTTAGTTTTAAAAATTAAAAAGGTGTGTTGGGTAAAAGGTTAACGTGTGTTATCAGTATACAACAGTGGTTCAACCTTGGTGACGTCATGGGATCCTGGGACACTCATAGTAGGTATGGATTCTCGCAACGATTTTCACGAGAATCCAATTGGATTCTCACACATTTAGACGAAATATAAGCCCTGGATAGGATATGTCCTTCTGAAATCAGTAATAGAATTTTTGTGAGAGTGAACTTTGTTCAATTTTATGGGTTAATTGTAATTTATTTGAATGGCATTTAAAGTCACTTTCAGCATCTATGGCTATCTCCATGACTGCCACACCAGCATGAAGCCAAGTTTAGTCAATTGTTTACACCTATGCTCCCCACTTCAGAGACCTATATGCCAGGCATTGGTTACTGGGCCACAATGAACAAACACTGCTCCAGTTTCCAGAGTTCTACAGGAAGTCAGGCACTGCCATATACTGAGATACATAGGAGGGTATATAAAACAACTGAACAATACTTCTGCAGGTCAGATCGTTAGGGCCAGGAAGTGTAACTTCTCTCGTAACGTTAATTACATGAATTAAATAATATAGCTGTACACAATTCCTTTATTTTTTTTATTACAATAATTTCTATGTACAAATATATCTATACAGTTTTAAAAACTATGGCTGAGTCAGCACGACTGTTTGAATTAAAAGTTAATGACTCAATCAAATGAAAACAAATGAATGGGGTCTATAATAATAAAACACGTTTACAGAGCCCTTTACTACATTAATTCATTTAACCCAAATTTCAATGTGGTATTTTCCAAGTCAATTCAAGGGCATAGAATTGGTGATTTCATATTAAATACATTGGGGCAGATTAATTTTTCACAATTACTCTGTGAACTTTGTGTTTCGTCAGATCTAGAGCACAGAGTTCGCATTTTGAAAATTGGTCTGGGCCTAAAACAAGTCCTCAGGATTTGAGGGTCGAGGCCCAGTTGAGGCTGATTTTTCAACATGCCTTTTTAAGCATGTTGAGTGACAAAACTTCATGCAAAAAGAGCCTTGACGGAAGCACTCTTGGGGCTGATCTCAGGGTCTGGGCAAATCAGCCCTGATTGAGGAAGCACTCTTGGGGCTGATCTCGGGGTCTGGGCTGATCAGACAAAATGCGAACCCTGAGAGTATAGAAACATCCAGATCAAGAACCTCTTTAGATCATGGGTATGTGAAACATATATATGTTCAGACTGGTGCCCTAATTTTGTCTTGATCCTGGAAGCTAAAATCAACAAATATTTCATAAATTAAGTTTTTTACCAGCAGTTTGTTACCAGCAGTTTGAACTGGCAGAGAGCTGGAAGCCACTATCATGGCTCTACTGAAAAGTATTGAAAGCCTCTTTAGTGGCCATACACTGTGTGCATTAGCTTGTTGTTTGTGCACTGGAAGGTAAACAATTCTTCATATAAAATTTTTGTTACAATTTATTGGAGAGTGTCACAGGCACTCTCTAATATATAGTTACAAATCAATTATTGATGAATAAATTTTTGCTGAACTAAGACTCCACTTGATGATAGGTGAAAAAAGTTAAAAAATTTATAGTAATTTATATATTTTTTATACTTACCAATGACCCAGACATAGCTGGTGCTAACTCTTAAAATATAGGGCCAAACACAAATTTTGCCCCCCAATCCCCAAAATTTGCATCTAAAACTAAAGAAAACATGTCCTGAAAGGCCCTCCACACCTCGCCCCCACTGCGCATGCGCAGTGTCCAGGACGTTCCGAAATTGGCGCCATTTATCATTCTAATAACCAGTGCCTGGTAAGCGCTATGTACTCAGCGGGGAGGCAAGAGTTCCCAACTCCTGGGAGGGCCATCCCCGTCTGGGTCATTGGTAAGTATAAAAAATATATAAATTACTATAAATTTTTTAACATTTTTATACTGTACCAATGACCCAGACATAGCTGAATAGTAAAAAGGCTGGAGGGCCAAGGACATAGAGCAAAATGGAATACGCTCAATAAAATAAAATAGAGTCATCCCCTGTAGGGAAAAGAAGTAATAGGCCTTACATGTATCTTTCTTATTTATGATAAATTAGAAAGATACAACACCTTCCAAAAATTGAGCTTCATACATCCATGTACTCTATTAATATCCAATAATCCTTATACTAATAATTTTTAAAGTAAGCCAATAATAAAGTAAGTCTAGAGAATAGAGACTCTTATACTCCTAAAAGTGTGTGAGAATTGCATAATCATGTCCGTTGACATATGCAATATTCAAAAGCTATACTTTAAAAACTAAGACTTGAATGAATTTTATAAACTTAAACTTCTCACTAAACAACCATCCCAATAACAGCTCAGAATTACTAACTCCGGAGGAGGTATCCCCTTGTTTTCATAGTAAAAACAGGTGACCCAAGGGAACACCCTCCCCCCCCCCTTTTTCTTGCCCTGGGTCAAATAGCCCAGAGCGAAGAGGGCAGCCGAACGGAGACACTGCCGAAACAGACAGCCTACCTAGCTATAGTAGCAACTGTTAAGTGAATGACATTCTGAGCAGTAGATAATAGACCTAACAATAGAGGCCTCCAGAAATGGACTCGATATTTCTGAGATAAAATTCATGAATGGATGGCTGAGCGCAATGAGCAGCCTTCAAAAATCTATAATAGCAACACTATTAATGTAAGCCCAAGAAGTAGAAGAACTCTTACTTCAAGAGCCGAAATCTTAAGCACAACTGCTAAGCCAATGATATACCATAAGCAGTACGCTAGTTAATAGAATCGATTAACAATAAAATGGAGCGTAACGTCCTTCTACTAGACATCAAAGACAGAAGAAGCTTACGCCCTTGTAATAAACAGATATCTGTTTATAAATACATAAACTGTACCCGGAAAGAGTAAAGGCCTATGCCCATACGAAGACGGAAGGACCTTAAAATAATAGGTTCCGGATAATAGGAGCCTAACTCTTATGCAACAATCCAACCTAAATAGTAACGGAAGTATTGATTCCGAAACTATGAAAGTGAAAATCATCCATCGATAGTGCATGAAACTCACTGACTCTACAGTAAAAGAGAAACCAACAGAATTACTGTCTAAAAGGTCAGAATTTGAAAACTACTGTTTCCAGAGGCTCAAATGATTACTTAGCTAAATAAGAACCGAAGTTAAAATCCGTATAGGAATTTAATCTAAAGATTCTAAGTCTATTTATCAAAAAGTTACTAACTGACTTAGATAAAGAGACAAAAGACTCAATTGTAAACTATCGTAGAGTGCATAGGTATGAGGTAACATAAACCTATAACCTAAATAACAACAGGCTGCAGTAGATCTTGTGAAACAAGTATACTAAAAACTAGCAATGCGTAGTATGGAGGGATCAACCATATGAACATAATGATCCCTACACCACGACGGAAGAGCCTCCACTTTAGTCGCATAGAATAGCGAAGAAGAGGATCTCCTATAGTAAGAAATCGCGTCCAAAGCTCGTCCAGTACAGTGCTTACAATGCAATACGGACCACACAACGGAATACATGAAGGTTGCGACCTTGCTGGTTGTGATAAAGATGACACGATTTACCCAGTGAAAAAAGATCCTCACATAGAGGAAGATTTCACGTTAAGATCCACAGTAGACAAGAGAGTAAATTACTCATGATCTCTGTGAAGATAGAGATGCTATCAACAGAAATGTATTGTGGTTGTTTATCTTAGCAATACCTGCTAAAACAACAGCGCCGGAGGATACGCGTATCCTATCATTGCGTCCTATAGATCAATAGAGCGTTAACAGTATTAGCTCAGAGATCTGGACAAGCCAACACATACGTCTGCAATTGATTAGCAAGCTGTGTCATAATAAAACATCATTGGGCGCTCCCATAGATAGCAAATCTGATTAAATACTTGTTTGTTGAGAGTCCATTCTGACAGCAACAAGCGACCCGTAAGAGAACGGGAGTGCGATAAAACAATCAGACGACCCCGAATATGACGGACCAAAACTGAACTTGGTGTACTAAAACCAACAGACGGATTCTTTCCATTAAATTGAATAACGGAAACGAAAGAGTGCCTCCCTGGTTCCGGAGATACGCCACTACTGTCGAATTAAAGGACAGGAATTTGGGCATGCATTTCTGAATAATGTTCATGCAATGACATAAAGCAAGCCTAAAAAACATTATTCCGCGGAAGTTAAACTGATAGCTAAAAGACTGCGGAACCCAAAGACCCTGGCACTTCGAATCCGTAGGGATCAGTATATATCCCAATCTGTTTGACTGGCAACCGTCATAACAGCCACACTAGGGTCCGGCAACTGCGGCGGCACTCTCTGAGTCAACCACCGAATGTTTGCCCCAGTCTGAATCTCTTGTAACAGTAGATAGACAAGAGAATGTATAAACCAAGCAATTCATGGATTGCCGGAAAGTTGCCGTCGAAGAGAAGCTCCTCCGAGAACGAAGCGACTCTGAGAGAGTTCTTAACCTACTATCCACGCGTGGATGTAGCTAGGGCTGCATCACGTCTAAACACTCCAATCAGCCACTGAAGGGCGGAGTTATACGTGAACAAAATACTGCCCTCAAAAGAAATTACATTGAGAATAATATCCCGTAAATCTTTTCTTGAAGACGTAATGATAACGCCTCAGTAAGGCGGATTACGTATAATAAAGCGTCTAAGTTAAGTCTACTATACATAATGTCGTTCCCAATATTGAAATTGGAAAAGACATAAACGGCGAAAAAGAATATATGCAGTCTTTAATCACACCGTCTAGACGCATATGAACTCTCGGTTTGCCCTGCTCTGCCAAAATAAACTATATGTAAAAAAGATAAAATGGCAGAAATGAGCCACGCGGACAAGAAACTAAACTATCATGCTTAGTAGCAGGCTTGTATATATATATATAATATATAGCGTCGAAAAATAAAACACATGTTGTAATGACAATATTGGACTGCGTCGGTAAGTCAGGGACAAAGTCCCTGTACCGATCGAAAAATCCGAGTCCAATGACGCTATAAGTCTCTTATCCAAGATCGCAGCAATGAAGTCCGAAAAATAATCACTCGAAGAAATGCCAGAAGATATGAAAGGCATCTTCCGATACTACTAAAGGGAAAACTCGAAATCTTTCGAATCCCTTTCGCCATCCTGTCGGACCCTATAAAGCGTTCGGTCGTCCGTAGCTTGATGCAACCGCGGACCGTACCGACCCAGCGCCGTCGGATAATTCCTGATTCGACCGAGAAACCGTCAATTGCTGGGATGCTGCGAAACAACTGTGCTAACTCGGATAGCACGTCCGTCACCGAGGCCTGAGGAGCAGCGGTCTTACGATGCATTGCCGCAGGAAGCTCCGAGATCGTTACCCCGTGCATACTTCCAATATGCGAGCGAACGGAGTGTATAGGCCTCGTGTCCCTTGGCTACCGGATGGCGCGACCTATTCGCTGTGGAATCACTGAATGCCGAAACTGATCGGATACTCGAGGTCACGTAGCCAATGTGCGGTCGTGTGCCCTGCTGTGAGGATGAGGAAGCATTAAAGACAGTCTCTCGGACTGTCAATATAACGGAGCGTCCCGAGCAACGGACATATGCTCCGAATGTAAAATATCTGAACCACAACATGCGGTCCCCTATGTTGTTGGCTTCCTCCGATCTGTCCTCAATCTGCCGTCACTGGGTGAGTACTAAAGTAATTAAAGTGCTCACATCACCCAAATCTCCTTCCTAGACCGCAACGGACGAACCCGGCAGCCGAACCATTCGATGAATGTATGCTACACCGGGTGAGCTAGCGAATGTCATTCCGTAAGCGATAGACATATTCCATGAGCACTTATTGCCGCTAACTCTTCATTAACTATGACGACAGAGGCACACTTTTGAAAGACATCTCCATAACTCTTCGAACAAGAAACCAGAAATGCTTGGATAGCAAGCATAAAATAATAATATATATAGCGTCGTTCAATAATTCGAAAGTTTGTGTGACATTATTGGATTATGTCGGAACTGAGGGACGATGTCCCTGAACCGAACCAAAAATTTCTAAGTCCACCGACGCTATCAGTTTCTTATCCGGCATCGCAGCATATGTTGTTCCGAAAGGGAAAGCTTGAAATCCACCGAATCCCTTTCGGTATCCCGTCGGACCGGATGAAACTTTCGGACGTCCGTACCCGCTTCCGCGGAGCGTCCCGACCCAGCATCGTCGGATAAAATATATGCGACAGATTCAGTTGATGCTGGGATGCTGCGATAAACTGTGCTATTAAGGAAAGCACGTCCGTTCCCGAGGCCTGTGCCATAGCGGACTTACGATGCATTGCCGCTGGAAGCTCCGTGTACGTTGACTCCCGCACACTTCCTATGCGAACGTCCGGAGTCTGCAGGCCTCGAGTCCCCGGCTACCGACCCAGCGCTGTCGGATAATTCTCGATCCGACACCGTTTCTGTCGGCTGCTGGGATGCTGCGATAAGCTGTGCTATGTGCACAAGAATGTCCGGCGTCGAGACCTGCGGAGGCGCAGTCTATCGGTGCTTCGCCGAGGGCAGCTCCGCATCAGATGGCTCCCGCATACTTCCTATGCGAACGTCCGGAGTCCATCGGTCTCGAATCCCTGGCTGCCGGATGGTGTGACCTGGTCGCCGAAGAATCCTTGATCGGCGAAGCTGGTAATATATCGGCGGTCACGCAGCCAAGGTGCGGTCGTGTGCGCTGATGAGAAGAGGAAGCCTTAGCAGTCTCAGCGGACTGCCTATACAACGGAGCGTCCCGAGCGACGGACGTATGCTCCGCTAACAACACATTTGTACCACAACATCTGGGGCCAGATGTTGTTGAACGAGAGAGGGGCCTCTCTCGCTTGCCGTCCGGATGGACCGGAACGAGCTATGAACCGGACTAAAAGGCTTCCTCCGTTCTCCCTCCGATCCGCCGTCACTGGGTGTGCATTAAGTTAATTTTATAGTGCTCGCATCACCCCAAAATTCCTTCTAGACCGCAACGGACGAACCCGGCTGCCGAACCATTCGGTGAATGGACGCTACACCGGGCGAGCTAGCGGACGTCAAAGGCCGTCGAACCTACTAGGGTCCTCTTAGGCAATTGGCGTATTACATGAGCACTTTTCCGCTAGCCCTTCATTAATTGTGACGACGGAGGCACACTGTTGGAAGACATCACAGATACATCACCCTAATCTTGATCGTCTGAAATAGAAATTGATAAAGTAGAGTGACCCTGCGGGGAAAGGACCGGAGTGTCCAAATCCCCAACAACATACCGTGACATACGCTTCCCATATTGTCATCGAAATCATACGATACAGAACAGGAGTTAATGCGAGTACACTGACCACATATAGAATGATAATAAGGTCAGAGGAAGACTTCCTCTTAAAACAATTGATCAATATCCTTTCAATGTGAAAAGAAAACAAGTCCTGGTACTCGCACTAACCCCTGGCAATCAAATACATAATAATAATATGATCCATTAATATAGAAAAAATAATTGAAATCAAAATATTTTGAAAAAATATTTTTTCAGAACAGCCCAAGTTTCTGAAAAGTAACGTTGAGCCCCAATGGATCCCAAGCCTAAGTGTGGACAAAAATTTTAAAAATATTTTAAACAATTTATTCAACACTTACGAACAATAATAATGTATCTAGTTATGATTAAAATAACATAAAGATATTATTATTTAGAAATCCCCCCCTCACACAGAGGGCTGTTGTAAATGTAAACAATGAGTGTAAAAACACTAAAATAAGACTCCAGGCACCCAGGCCCGAAATCAGTTACCAAAAATACACCATCTGATGCAAAACAGAGACTTCCAGGGAAGAAACTGCAGAACATCAGATGGTAGATGCAGAACACAACGCCTAACCACCCGTAGGTGAAGACGTAAACATGGGGAAAGAACAGAATTCATTCTGTTATTAAGCTAAAACTCCCAAGAAATTTTAGTAATAATAATTACAGAAACTATGCCAAAAGCATGGGAGAATAGCAAGGGGGAACTTAAAGGACAGGGAGAGAGGAAAAACACTTGAAAAAACAGTGTAACTAAATAATCAGAATGACAACAAAATGGCTGCTGCCTTGAAAATAGGTAACTTAACATAATTTCATTAAAAAATTTTAAGTTACAGCCCTGATAATATTCTGTCACACATTCTTTTCCTCTCCTCCTTTTCTATCCTCCTTAGAATCACCATTTCACTAATATTTATGTGTCTGGCATCATTTAAACTGAGATTTAAAAGCACAAAGATCAGTCAGATGTTAACTGATGAAGGGCCAAACTTAGAATGATAAATGGCGCCAATTTCGGAACGTCCTGGACACTGCGCATGCGCAGTGGGGGCGAGGTGTGGAGGGCCTTTCAGGACATGTTTTCTTTAGTTTTAGATGCAAATTTTGGGGATTGGGGGGCAAAATTTGTGTTTGGCCCTATATTTTAAGAGTTAGCACCAGCTATGTCTGGGTCATTGGTACAGTATAAAAATATACTCATGTTACAAATCACCTTTGAAAAATAGTTTGGCACACTCTACCACTTTAGGCACACAACTGATTAAATGAAGCTGTTTGGGAAATAATTAATTCCTTGTGAATATAAGGAGACAATGATGGTATATCTATGAATGGACAGGCCATTTATTTTTGCTTACGTTTTACTTTCAAAGGTGGAATTGATGCCACATTAATTACAGTTCAAATTCATATTATTTTTAAACAAAAGATAACAAAATTAAAATAAGAGATAACGAGATTGTTAATTTCAGTTTTCTGAAATGCAAACACCATAAACACTTGCACACTAATGAAGTGAATTTTAAAAAAAATGTTTTGTCACATAAAATATTATCAAGAATAGTTATATGTAAACTGAATATAATTTAAATAAAATATTTTCACACCCTACCGCTTTTATCCAATTAGCCCATACAGAAAACAGAAAAAATGAAATGAAGCTAACACAGTGTGTAACATTTAGAATTAGCCATTCTAGTACAGTGGAGCCCACTTAATTGGTTATCTCATAATTGTATATCCCTGTTAACTGAATAAAAAATCTTGTAACCTGCCGAGAAATTACCCTGACTCTCCCCAGTTTTCCTTTGTTTATAAACCTATTTGGCTTCAGTACATCCAATACAGGCATTTAATCTATTATATTTTGTTTGACAGAGCTCATAGAGCTCTGTCAAACAAGATATAATAGAATAAATGCTAAGTTTATCTCTAGAATACAGGAAAGTGACACAATCCCTGTTAACTGGTTGAGTGCTGGAAGCCACTATCAGGGCTTTAATATGAAGAGCAAGTACCCCAGCGCAAAGGTGTTATATTCTGTGGATTTGCTTCATATTATATTAGAAGTGAAATTACTTAGTCTATGTGGGTTTGTCTTGTTACAATTTATGAGAGAGTGCCTCTTGGCACTCTCCCATAAATTGTATCAAGGCAAAGACACGTGAACAAATTTTGATGACCAAAAATAACTTAGCACTCTACCAGTTAATTGAATACTCCTGTTAATTGAATAATTTTCATTGGCAAAGCGGCTATTCAATTAACAGGGTTCCACTGTACTGAAACCCCCTAATAATCCTGTCACTGCAGTCAGCAAATCTTGTGATAAAGGAATGATTTTTAAAAGAAATTCTTTGATACATTCATGAGAGTTGAAAAATCTGACATGAAATCAACCCAAAGATTCCTTAATGATTTGCTCCAGATAATACAGAGAATAGTTTCTATTTCTACAAGACTAAGCTGAGAGGTTTGGTGGAGTACAGGAGTAATTTCATAGGTCATAGTTTACAGAGGAATTGTTTGATTACATATTATTGGAATGTACCTATAGGCACTTTCCAATAAATAATAACAAAATAAATCACAATGAACAAATTATTTTGCTTGTAACCTAATGTGACATGCATCAATAGAATATGACATCTTTTGCTTGCAGTACTGGTATTCTCAGTGGAGCCCAAATTTGGACTTCCATCACCAGACCTATTGACACTTAGAATCTTGAAGTTGTGTCTATCTGTCTCTGGTGTAGTACAGCAAGTGTAACTGAATAGGACACATCAATAAAATATGGAATCTTTTATTTATGGTTCTGGAAATGCCCAGCAGAGCTCAAAATTTGGGTTTCCAGTGCTCAATCAGTTAACACGCAGAAACCTGAATTCAGGTTTATATGCTATTTATTATATACAACCGGTGCTCCGACTGGTAATTTTACTACGACTCCTGTCAATAAAGAAAAATGTTTAGTTTAATGTGGTTCTTTCGAGCCTTGACTTGTCTAGTAGTGCATGGTATTACAATCGGGATTGGTACCAGAATCGGCCAATTGTGAGCTCAAATAACCGGTAATCGGTCTGCGACCATTTTTGGTAATCGGTTGAACACTACACTTGGCCAGAAACATCTCTAGGCATTAATTCCCAATATTTCTCATGTGCAATAGATCCACTATTCTTTCTCAGGCTTTTACAAGTTAAGGGCCAATTCTTTAATCTAAATGCAATCAGATATAACCAGCAACATTCTTCACTAAAAAGTACATTTATCAATAATCATATTACTTTTTATTTCATGTACACGAATTCAGCATCAGGATTAAAAAAATTGACAAGTATGCACATATAAAAATGAAGCCCTAAAAATAAATTTCGTTCACTGGAAACTCTGGGTCTTTTCCAGATCTTCTATGACGAAACTGTCAGCAAATAAATGTCCAGCACTAATCTTCACTGCCCATATAAAATTCCATTGCCATGTAGAAACAGCCAGAGGTTAAAAACAAGCGTGGTTATATTGAATGCATCAAAATCATTCTCTACTTCAAAGCACAGATTTGCTACTATTCGCTTCAAACAATCAGCATACATTTCAAACTGGAAAAAATTAAAAAATATGAATAAATTTTTCTGTCTGCAAGAGAGGGAGAGACATTGGTCATTTTTAAGGACACTGCATTTAAAAGTCTTAAAAAATTTGAAAATTGAATTCACAATTTGCATCCCTAAAATTAGCCATGTGAATCAGTAAAAGTGCAGTAAATTAACCTGCACACCAGTGTTGCCATGGCAGAAGAATGCCAAAGAAAAATGTGTACAACTCATCATTTTTTGTGGATAAAATCCTGATTGCAACCACACTTGAATCTCAAGTTATTTATTTACCCAACTGTTTTTATTATTATCCTGCTAACCTCAGAGGACTTCCATCCCATGGGTTTGTAACATGCTTCTATTTTGCCAGTAAAACAGAACTTGTTTATCACATTTTTATTTCATGAATATTCAAGGCTTTTCAAAGCCTCCTGGCACAATTCCAGGATTTCAAGGTCTTCAATGACCCCTTCTTCAAATTCAAGTTTGTTCTTTGAAGCCAAGGCTCCACTGGAACCCTGTAGGTTTGGGGGCCAGGGAATTGAAAACCTAACAAAATATGAATGACAATTTTTTGGGGAGTAGTGCTGGCCCTTATGACCATTATGTTAGGTGAAGAGTTAACATATAGAATAAATAGGTATTAGGCCCGGTAATGAGATTTAAACCACAAGTAGGATAATGGTTTTAACCATGAGGCCCTGCCGAGTGGTTAAAACCCTTATCCTACGGGTGGTTTAAATCTCATTACTAGCCCAAGCACCTATTTGTTTTATTTATACCATGCTCTTAATAATCAACTTTGTCACTTAAAATAGAGAAAAAATGATACTTTCTATCTGCGCCGATAGGCAGTACTTTTGGCTTCACGTGAATGCTTGATTGACAGATAGACACATCATCAAAAGTTGATTGAATTTATATTGCTTTTTCAGTCAAATTATTATTAACAATTCTTTAATTTTATTTTAAATATTTAATTGTAAGTATTTTAAACTTAATAAGTCACTGCACGTTGTAGATAGTACCGCAAAACGTTGTGTGTTTAAATGAAACAGCGCAAAGTGTGAAAGTATCAAAGTCTGCAAAATAGATCATGTCAAATGTCAAGTTGGATGTAGTTCCTACTACAGTGGAGCCCACTTAATTGGATATCTCTTAATTGTATATCCCTGTTAATTGAATATAATTTTCAAACACAAAACCATTTACCATACCTTCAGTACAAATTTGATCTGTTAATTGCATATGGGTTGTAGAGTAAACTCCTGTTAATTGTATATAAATTTTTGTAATATGTTGAAAAAATTACTGTGAGACGCACCAAATTCCCCTTATTTATCAACCTTTTTGGCCTCACTACATCCAATAGACATTTATTCTATTATATCTTGTTTGACAGAGCTCTATGAGCTCTGTCAAACAAGATATAATAGAATAAATGCTCAGTTTACCTCCAGAACACAGGAAACTGACCAAATCCCTGTTAATTGTATACTCCTGTTAATTGAATAATTTTCACTGGCAAAATGGATATTCAGTTAAGAGGATTCCACTGTATAGTTGTAAATTTCTGTAATGGAACTCCCATTGAAAAAGTTTTAATCACAGTAGAAGCTTTACACCAATAGTGGGGTTAAAAGCTAAAATTTAACATACAGGCTTTTCACAGGTCAGAAGAAAGGTGAGCATAGTATAAAAAAGATTTTTTCCATTTTTGCCTCAAATTGTTAAATTGACCAAATACCATGACATACAATGCCATGCCAACATATTTCCACAGGCTTGATACGATCTACCTTATAATTTAAGACAATAAAGAGAGTGTATATTGAAAATGAAAGTATTTGGATCAGCAATACATCAGAAAAGAAAGATTCAGTTACTTCTGTGTTGTAATTATTTGTCCGGATTTCAAAGAAGTTACTGCATTTGAATCATAAGTTTAAGATTTCTTATTGCTCTCCACTCTCCAAGTTTTCATCCTCTTTGAACAGTGTTAAAATTGAATCCTAAGGCCAATAAAAATTACTTTTGATTTTGAGACCGCCGCATTGATTTTTTCGTATGCGTTGGTACATTTCATTGGCATTTTTCAAATATCACCACTGGTTGTGCCACAAAAATAGGAAACATAAACACGTAAAGTTGCAAATTCCTGGATCAATTTCGACGGGATCTAGAGCTAAGAAGCATGAATATCTATACTGGGGAGTCTGTTTCATTAATAGTATCTTGTAAAATAACCACTAACAAACAGCAGACACAGTTGAATTGAATTTGGTTGAAAAATGTAGTAAAAAATTCCAGTTATTTACTTATTTATTTGTGTTTATGGTCACATACTTCTGCACAATGGCTAATCATGACCACAACACGGAGATAAAGTTAAGGACGGTCAATCATTTATACCCCATGTTGCCTATTTTAGAGGACTCGCACCCCAAGCATTAGTGACTGGGTCCTACTTTACCAGTGAAACAGAGCTTGTTTATCACAGTAAACAAGTACTGCTTCACTTCCTGGGGTTCCCGCAGGGGAAATTCCAGTTTCCAAAAATATGAAGTCGTCAAAATCAAATGAAACGAACACATACGGACATGTGCATTTGTGTATACAAGCCCTTTGAGTGAAAATGTCACTGTTTGGGATATATTTTTAACTATGAGTATATATGCAGTGAATGAAATCCTATTTTTGGACAATATTATACCTCTCCTGCTTCGCATTTTAATATCTAAAAAATAAAACAAAATGCATCTCTATATAACATTAGTTCAGTGACCTGAACGTAGTGGCTACCCCACTTAGTGGGGTAGCCACTACATTCAGGTCACTTAACTATATATAACATATGAAACCCGGGACTGGATAGCCATGGCATAGTCCCATCAGTAATAAAAAATAAAAATAAAATCCTCATTCCCTAATTTGAAAAAACAAGAGGCCCCAAGGACCCTTAATCGCTCACCTGCCAAAGTGGTTCAAAAAAGTATTTGGGGTCACATTCAGTTAGACATGGTTTATCAACACTACAAAGGAATGAAGTCATGAGAGGAAAATTTTATGGAAAAACACTAAGGAATGGAGGGAGCCCAAGTATCAACCCAGGGGCTAGGATTGAACAAACAACCCTCCTAGAGATGTTGTATACCAAATATGAAGGCATTCTGACTACAGGGTCTAAAGAAGATTTTAAAAACAAGTCGGAACTGGACCCAAAATTTTCAGGCTAAAAATTGTTTTTTCTGTCTCAAAATTGAACAAAACGCATAAAAAATGGAAACATTTTTTTTCTGTCCGAACCAGAGCCAAAATTTTCAACCCAGGGACCCGATTTGAACTTGAATTTGACCCCCCTAGAGATGATGTATACCAAATGCTAAAGGATTCTGACTGGTGGATCTGAGGAAGAAGATGTTTAAAGAAATTTCCTCATATTGCATGAAGTTAAAATTCAGGCTTCCATAGGTAGCCCAAATATTAACCAAGGAACTCGATTTGAACCAACTTGAATCTGGCATGAATTTGGTAGAAGGTGTCCCAGCCCTCAATCATGTGAAGTTTCAAAACATTTGACTTTGTAGTTTTAGAGGGGAAGATTTTTGCAAAATCCATCAGTCAGAATCAGAGTGTCTCTGGTGGCCATATTTTCCAACCAATGGGAACAAAAAGAGGATTGTTTGTAGAGGGCCTCCTATAGACCAATCCTGCAAAGTTTGGTTCACATCGGCTCAGTAGTTCCAGAGAAGATGAAAATGTGATTTCCCATAGAGTTTCTATAGTAACTATATGCCACAATTGTGGTCATGGTTGCAACACGATCAACATTAAATGAGGATTGTTGGTAGAGGGTGTCCTAGTGATCAACCATGCAAAGTTTAAAAACATTTGGCCCCATGGTTTCAGAGGAGAAGATTTTTCAAAATCCACCAATCGGAATCAAAAAATGCTTCTGGCGGCCATGTTTTTCAATGCACGGTAACAAAAATGCGGAGCATTAAATGAGGATCGTTGGTAAAGGGGGTTCCAGTCATCATTTATAATAGTGAGAAGTTAAGCTCCCTTCGGTGAGCTAAAAAATATTCTCTGAGAATCAAAACTATTTTTTTTTGGACCAAAGACTTAATTTTCAACAAACCAATAACTCAACATGACATTTTTTTTCTCCAATAAAAGATTATTTTGACCTGTGATTCTGATGAATTTTTTTTTCCCTTCAGACCACAACACTGACAGATGTCTCAGCACACATCAACAATCAAAGTTGACAACCAAAGGCATAATTTTCTTGTATTGTGATATAACAAGGAACATTCCAAGTAAAGAAGACATAGAAGAGCATGAAGTTTGGGCAAAAACATGGAAATATACCTTAATGCTGAAAGGTGCTACATCCTTAGTATTGATCAAAATATGAAACAAGATTAGGAACTTGACAACCACACCCTAGAATAAGTAACAAGCAACCCATATCTAGGCATTTAAATCCATGAAGATCTCAAATGGAACACACGTACATGAAACACCATTAAACAAGTGAATTAAATACTCAGCTTTCGGAGTCCTCGAGTACATCTCATCCTAATGGAAGAAAACAACACACATAAAATTGGTCAAATCAATCCTCGGATAGCAGGGGGGGGGGGGGGGGGGGGCTATCCTATCATCTCGGAACCACTGACCAAATGGAATGAACACAAAGACAAGCTGCTCAATTTATTACCAGCAATTTCAAAAGCAGAGAAGATAGATGCACCTCAAAAAAGCTCAAAGAACTGGAATTACAACCACTGCCATGAAAGCAACAATTCCTAATGAACTGATTAGTGCCAGCCATACAACCAGAGAACTTCCTGAAACCAGAAAAACCAAAAAGGCAATAAAGATTCAAAAATATTTATGACTGGAAAGCTTCAAATATTATTGACAAGACAAGAAAGGAAAAACAACAGATATCTCATAATTATACCAGGCAAAACCAAACAGTTCAAAAACACATTCTTCCCAAAATGTATTACAGACTGGAGTCATAAGAAAAAAAATACTGTCAGTGCAAAAGGTGTTGGGAGTATTCTGATCCCTCTTCAGCATCAAGAGTTTATGAGCACTTTCTTGTTAAAGTGCCAGTACTGTTGAACTCTGTTAATTGGACTGCCAATTCGCCAGTGAACATTATTCAAATCACAAGAGTATTCAATTAACCCTCTGCATACTGAATTCAAAATACTAAAATTTCAAGTAGCAATTTTTTCCACAATGCAACTGGGAATTTAATCAGTTCAATTTTGTTTGATAGAGCTCACTGAGCTCTGTCAAACAAGCAAGTCAAAAAATAAGCAGATTGTCATCTGCAAAATGAGATCCCCAGAGGGTGAATTTAGTGATGCTACCCTGCACTGCAGGGTAGCATCACTAAATTTATCCTTTGTGAACCTCAGTCTGAATCAGGGTCTCAAAGCTAAACTGAAAGAGGTACCCAGAAGATAAATTGTCCCACTGTATGGGATAGCATCATCAAATTCACCCTATGGGGACCTCATTCTGCAAATGTCAGACTGCTTATTTTCAGGCCTGCAAACAAGACTGAATTGGTTAAATTCCTAACTGCATTATGGAAATGAAAGTGTCAATGACACTGTAGCTCAACTTGTCAAGACAAAGACATGTACATGTATAGTATGTGACACAGCAATGACAAACATCTAGGTAATGACCTGATAACAAAGGTACATATAAAGTATTGTAACGGTCTGTACATGAATACTGACCGTTGCCTGTAACAAATGTATAGGTAAAGTATTGTAAAGGTGGGTGACAGTCAGATGCTGAACTAGAAAAAATCTTTGAGTCCCAGAGTGGGTCTGACTGAACCCCAAAATATTTGTTCTCATAGCACAGTGATAACAAAGGCACCCCAAAACACACTCGTTCCTGTCCCAAGGTGAAAACAAAAGTACTCAAGAAGTTTTGTGAAGATCAGTTCATAAATATGAGCTGTATAGAACTTGTGACAAAAAACTGATTGGACCTAATTTCGGTACAAAATGGCCACTGGCAGCCATCTTGAATTTTGGACCGTACCCAGAAACACTCATTCTCATCCCAAGGAGATAACAAAGGTACCCAAGAAGTTTTGTGAAGATCGGTTCATAAATACAGCCTCTACCCTAAGCCGTATTGACATGTGTGCTTACATTGTGTAAGTAGCACTGAATAAATCAAAGTTCATCTAATTTGCATAATTTCGGCACGAAAAAAACCCCCCTTACAATATGTGATGTATTCCATGTTACTAAACATTCATACAAAAATTTATTCAAATCAGAACTTTCATACAGAAGTTCTATACAAAAGACAGATTGCACTAATTTTGGTACAAAATGGCTGCTGGTGGCCATCTTGAATTTCGGACCACACCCAAAAACACTCGCTCTCATCCCACGGTGATAACAAAGGTACCCAAGAAGTTTCGTAAAGATTGGTTCATAAATATGGCCTCTAGTCTGAGCTGTATAGAAGATGTGTACAAAAAACTGATTAGACCTAATTTCGGTACAAAATGGCCACTGGCAGCCATCTTGAATTTTAGACCGCACCCAGAAACACTCGTTCTCGTCCCAAGGTGATAACAAAGGTACCCAAGACATTTCGTGAAGATCAGTTCATAAATACAGACTCTAGTCTGAGCCGTATTGACATGTGTACTTACTGTGTGTAAGTCGCACTGAAAAAATCTAAGTTCATCTAATTTGCATAATTTCCGCACGAGAAAAAAACCCGTATTATATGTGATGCATCCCATGGTACTAAACATTCACACAAAATAATTATTCAAATCAGGGCTTTCATATGGAAGGTCTGTGCAAAAATCTGATTGCACCTAATTTTGTACAAAATGGCTGCCATCGGCCATCTTGAATTTCGGACCGGACCCAAAAACACTCGTTCTCGTCCCACGGTGATACCAAAGGTACCCAAGAAGTTTCGTAAATATCGGTTCATAAATACGGCCTCTAGCCTGAGCCGTATTGGCATTTGCACTTACAGTGCTGAAAGTAACCCCAAAAAACATCAAAATTAGTCTAATTTGCACAATTTACGTACGAGAAAAAAACCTGTATTATATGTGATGTATCCCATGGTACTAAACATTCATACAAAAAATTATTCAAATCAGAGCTTTCATATGGAAGTTCTGTACAAAAAACAGATTTCTGCAACGTCGGTACAAAATGGCGGCTGGCAGCCATCTTGAATTTCGGACCGCACCCCAAAACACTCGTTCTCGTCCCACGGTCATAACAAAGGTACCCAAGAAGTTTCGTAAAGATCGGTTCATAAATACGGCCTCTAGCCCAAGCCATAGCAGCTTGGCACTTACAGCTCTGAAAGTAACACTAAATAGATCAAAGTCAGTCTAATTTGCATAATTTACGCACGAGAAAAAAACCTGTATTATATGTGATGTATCCCATGGTACTAAACATTTATACAAAACTTTATTCAAATCAGAACTTTCATACAGAAGTTCTGTACAAAAAACTGATTTTTGCATCATCGGTACAAAATGGCCACTGGCAGCCATCTTGAATTTCGGACCACACCTAAAAACACTCGTTCCCGTCCCAGGGTCATAACAAAGGTACACAAGAAGTTTCGTAAAGATCGGTTCATAAATACGACCTCTAGCCCGAGCCATAGCCAATTGTGGACGTACGGACAGACGGACAGGCGGCCAGACGGACGGACGGATGACAGGCCATGACAATAGCTCAAATTTGACTTCGTCAAAGTTGAGCTAAAAATGTGAAGCTTGAAATTTTTATATTTTTACATCAGTGTGCAGGGGGTTAACATGGTCACTTTGCTGTATTCTATTGAAAAACTCAAACAAGATAAATAAAACAGATGAAATGCCTGTATTCAATATGTTGAGGCCAGATAGGTCTATAAACTAGATGAATTTGGTGAGTGTCAGGGCAATTTCTTAACATATTACAACTAGAGGTACTGTGAGCATGCTCACAAAGTGATACCCCCGTGCCTCAGTTGTAGCCTTTTTGGTACATTAAAATGTATAAGTTAGATTATCTCCCGTTGGAAATGTCAGAACGGAATTTTATTGCTTCATGCACATCTTCATATGGAGTTCTTCCATTGTGTAAAGTTTCATGAAAATTCTTCAAACGGTTTAGGAGGAGTTGCGCTTATAAGGATGGACAGATGGACGGACGGACGGACAGGGTGATTCCTATATACCCCCCCCCCCCCAAACTTTGTTTGCGGGGGGGTATAATAATTTTTCTTCAATTAACAGGTTGTTTCCTCTACAGCGTATGTGTGTAAACAACAGGTCAAATTTGTACTGAAGGTATGTGGTTTTGTGATTTCAAGTTATATTCAATCAACAAGGCTATTCTATTACATGCCTGTTGATTTGAGGTGAATGGCCATTTGGGTTGCATTGAGGTTACCTAAAATGAAAAACAAACGGACGAAAAATGGCTCACACCAAATTGTCGGCAGGTCACTTAAAATTTTAGCCAAGTAGAATGATCTAGTACGAAAGAAAGGTGGAATGAAGTTGAGCATCAACCAATCATCAGCTGAACAGGTATCTGCATCTGCCTGAAGTATAGCTGCTCTGTTGGTCAATTATTGGCCAACAGAACAGCTATACCTCAGGCAGATGCAAAAACCTATGCTGATGACTGGTTGGTGCTCAACATCATTTTAAATTGTTGATCATCTTAAGATGTACCATAGATACAAAATCAGGAAATGGCAATAATTTATGTCTCTGCCACAAATAGTGATTATGGATGCCATACTCTTTTGTATCATGCTAGCCCATGCCAAAATTAGGCTATAATTGCAACTAATTTGTATCTGAATTGCTGCAAGGCAGCCTCATTATTGTTCCTAAGGATTCATCTTTATTCATCGGGATGTTGCCCACAGGCGCAAGAACTTGGTTATGATACAACAGTTCATATATCGGCATAGTTGCGATGCATATATATTTAGGTTACCTAATGTGTTACCTGAATCAAGTACAGGGGAACAAACGATAAGTTACCAAAGCTCAGACCAGGTGAACGATAAAGGAGTTACACAAAATTTTGAAAACAGCAGGCCTGTATTAAAAGATACAGTGGAGCCCACTTAATTGGATATCTCTTAATTGTATATCCCTGTTAATTGAATATAATTTTCAAACACAAAACCATTTACCATACCTTTAGTACAAATTTGATCTGTTAATTGCATATGGGTTGTAGAGTAAACTCCTGTTAATTGTATATAAATTTTTGTAATATGTCGAAAAATTACTGTGACACGCACCAAATTCTCCTTATTTATGAACATTTTTGGCCCCACTACATCCAATACAGGCATTTATTCTTTTATATCTTGTTTGACAGAGCTCTATGAGCTCTGTCAAACAAGATATAATAGAATAAATGCTCAGTTTACCTCCAGAACACAGGAAACTGACCAAATCCCTGTTAATTGTATACTCCTGTTTATTGAATAATTTTCACTGGCAAAATGGATATTCAATGAAGAGGATTCTACTGAATCCAATAAAGTGGGCTCTACTCTTGTATTGGTTTTCTTGCGATATACACTATACAGATACAAATGCTCAGTAATTGCATTGGATAAGATTTTTAGCGGTCAGCAAATATACTGAAATGACAACACACTTTGGAGAAATTCACAGTGGTGGTACAAGTTCTGTCCTGGTTAATTGGGAAATACAGTTTCCTCACAAATGTGAATGAACCGGGCCGCAGGGCAGCAGCTTTCTGTTGATATGATTAGCCAGAATGAATACCTTTTAAAAAAAAGATAGCAGTCTTTTCAGACAGTTTGATTCTACTACTCAAGATACTTCAAAGAAAATATAACAAATACTTAGAAAGCCCAGAAATAAAAAGGTTTGAATCAGATAAAAAATCTTTTAAGTAATTTTTTTTCATTTGTTGAAGTACAAAGTGGATTTCAACATGTCTGGTATATTATGAGTGCAACACAAATATAACACAAAATTTAACCAATCATTTATTAGCTCAACTTGGCGCCAAGTATGAGCTATTGGGATGGGTTGCGATCCATCGTATGTGTGTACATATGTCTGTATGTATGCACATATGGCCATCTGTCCATCCACCATTCCTTTACCAGACCCTACAGGATGTATCTCTCACCTGATCAGTTTTCAAATTTCATACCTGGCTCTCGGGTAAAGTCTAGAGATGAGCTATCAAATTATTCCGAATTTCCTTTGAAAACCGCCAGTGGCCATCTTGGATTTGGCATATGAATTGTCAACAATTCCATTAGCACACTCCACAGACTGCATCTCTTACCCGATCTTTCTCAAATTTCATATGTAGCATTGGTGTATTGTCCAGATGGGAGCTAACTAATTTTTCTGAATTTCGTTGAAAACTTTGCTTTGGTGTAATGTCTAGAAGAGTGCTCTCAAATGTTTCCGAATTTCGTTGAAAAACATGCCCACCAGTGGCCATCTTGGATTTCACGTATAAATTGTCAACAATTCCATCAGCACACCCTACAGGCTGCATCTCTCACCCAGTCTTTTTCAAATTTTAGATGAAGCTTTAGTGTGATGTCTTGATAGGAGCTATCAAATTTTTCTGAATTTTGTTGAAAAACATGTCTGTCAATGGCCATCTTGGCTTTGGCCTATAAGTTGTAAACAATTCCTTTTGCACACACACCCTATGGAGTGCATCTCTCACTCAATCTTTTTCATTCATACATTTATGCTTCATTGGTCCAGCACTGCAGTGGGGGTACAATTGCCTACAGCAATAACCCTCTTGTTTAGCTCAACCTGACAATGCCAAGTATGAGCTATTGGGATGGGTTGTGATCCATCATCCATAACTCTGTCTGCTCTCAAATCCTTTAGCACACAATACTGGCCGCAAATCTCCAATGTCTTTCAAATTTCCTATGAAGCTTTGGTGTGATGTCTAGGTAAGAGCTATCAAATTTTTCTGAACTGCATCTAAAAACATAGCTGGCAGTGGCCATATTGGTTTTGATATTTTAACTGTCAGTAATTCCATTAGCAAAGCCAACAGGCTGCACTTCTTACCCAATTGTTTTCAAATTTTATATGCAGCTTTGGTATGATGTTTTGATGGAAGCTATCAAATTTTTCTGAATTTCATTGAAAAACATAACCACCAATGGCGATCTTGGATTCAACATATAAATTATCAACAATTTCATTAGCTCACCCTACAGGGATGGGTTGCGATCCATAGTCCATACCTCTGACTGTCCTCAATTCCTTTAGCGCACATAATACAGATTGCACCCCTCACCCTGTCTTTTTCAGATTTCATATGTAGATTTGGTGTGATGTCTTTTCTGTACAAACTTGAGCGAATGAATTGCCATTACTGGAACTTCCTATTTAGTTCAGTCACTTCTTGGTCATATTGAGCTACAGTGTCAATGACACTTTCATTTTTCATTGGGGGGGGGGGGGGGATCCAGGCTGGAATATCTTCACCCCACCCAATCCCTCCACATCCCAAATCTGCATATACATGACACATTCATTCCTTTGTTGGCCACCTTAGAGGATTTCCACCTTAGGCATTGATTACCATGTTTTTTTTTAACTTATAAAACTGAATTTGTTTACTACCGTAAACAAGCACTACTCCATGTCCCAGTGTTCCTGGGGTGAACATTCAAGGGAAGAATAACAAACCAACAAGTGCAAGTCCATGGGATGGCTAATCCCCAGCTACCCAAGTCCAATAAGGGCAGTAACTCCCAAATAAATACTTGAACACAGCTGGTCCTTTCATGTAATTATCACCAAAAAGGTATATATTAAATCTGGAAAAAAATCTGGAACAGTTTTCTTTGAAATTTGCTGATAAGGAATGGTATTGTGATGACAAGAAATTCTACCTGCATTCCCTCAACTCCCCAAGTCCAACAAGGGCAATAACTCTCAAAGAAATACTTGAATACAGCAAGTATGCAATTGCCTGCATTGGATATTCTGAAGCCAAATGGGTCAGGTCAATAAACATGGGGAATATGGTGATTGCAAGGTTAATTACGCAACATATAACAAGAGTTTTCATTCTATAACCTATACCCAAATAACAGGTCAGATTTGTACTGATGGTATGGTAAATGGTTTTGTGTTTGGAAATTATATTCAATTAACAGGGTTATTCAATTAATCCATTACACAACGGAACAGCCAGAATCGGCCAGCACTAGTCACAAAAATCATCATTCAATTTTTATAATTTTTTTAAATTTTTTGTCTCAAAAACATAGCTTATGACCCGTCATTGGAACAAACTTATCAAGCTCATTCCAATGAGGGGTCATAAACTAGGTTTTCGAAGCAAAAAATGAAAAAAATTAATTACCGTATTTACTCTATGTATTGGGACAGCTAAAAATAATTATTTTTACAGGTGTCCCAATTCTTAGAAAATGGGAAAAAAACACAGCCTGGTCTTGATTTGATGCTGAATAATGTTGTGTGTGATTCATTTTCCATCACTATATACAAAAATCGCAGTCCAATTTTTTTTATATTTTCATTTTTTGCTTCCAAAACATAGCTTATGATCCCTCATTGGAACGAGCGCATTGCGCCCGTTCCAATGAGGGATCATAAGCTATGTTTTGGAAGCAAAAAATGAAAGTTTTTAGTTACTCAAGAATTTTTTTATGAGTGTCGTCTGCTACTAGTGACACTAGAAACAAATCTCCTGAATGTTCCCAAACTTTAGAGCATAAAAAAAATATAGTTTTCTGGAAAAAATGTGTGTCCCAAATCATAGAGTGTCCCAATACATAGAGTAAATACAGTATTCAAGAATTTTATTAGCAAGTCTTGTCTGCTTTTCATGTAAATTAAAGGGTAAAGAGAAATCCACTGAATTAGGGTCTTCCCCCAAAGCTTATGACCAAAATGCATTTAGTGTAAATAACAAAATTGTCGCTTTGCACCAAATCTGAGCTATGTATCTCAAAGAATGAAGAAATGCACAGAGAGAGAGAGAGAGAGAGATAGAGAGAGAGAGGTTTGATACGTTAAGCAGAACTTAATATACATACCAGATGTCTGACCCTCTGTATGATCATCAATTTGCATACACTCGATTCTTTCTACAGATAAATCTGGATTCATGTTTGTTACCGATCTAATAGCTTCTATTAATGCCTGAAAAAAGAGTTACTATCCCATGACTGTAAGGAATCAATGTTAGCAGTTTTTATTACCAGCGAAGAAAAATTAAGAACATTCCCCAAGTGATTATGACATCATTTCAACTGTTAGTGTAACATATCAAGACAGCCTGAATGAAGCAAAGTTGGCGGTTATCTTAACTTATTTATTTATTTATTAAGGTTTAACAACACTAACAGCCAAGGTCATAAGGTCATATAGTGTGTGGCAGTTTTACAGGTGGAGGAAGCTGTAGTACCCGGAGAGAACCATCAAGCAACGATGAGCAGTTGCCAGCTCCTCAGCATTGTAACTCCGCACTGCAGCACAGGCAGGGTTAGAATGGCTAAAGACATGCACACCATCGATGTGCAGTACGCCTTAGTACATGGCATCATCGTGCCCCCATGTAGACAATCGGGGTGAAGTGCCTTGCCCAAGGACACAATGCGGGGGTCCGAATTGATTGCTCAGACAGTAAAACATCCAAGGACTAACCAGGCTCAGCGTTGCTTAAATTGATCTGATGAGGACCGGTTACAAGACTGAACTGTTTAAATTCTTAGTTGTATTACAGGAAAAATTTGCTTCTTGAAATTTTGATATTTCAACATCAGTGTGGAAGGATGATTAACCCTTTACCTAACAACTTGGCCGCATTCATCGGCGTGAAATTGAGCAGTTGAAAAAAAATTAAAAACATTTCAACAAAACCATATCATGTGACACCTCATTTGAATGAGCTCATCACGTTCTTTCTAATGAAGGGTCACATGATATAGTTTTGCTGAAAAAATATTTAAAATAATAAAATTTTGAAATCATGTGCCTAAGGTAAAAAGTTCTAGTATAGCCAATGGTACAGAGGTTCCTGTCAGTGAAATGAAATGAAATACTATGGAGGCAGTCGCTCCCATGATCCTTTTCAAAAAGGGCATTACCGGTAGTCGCACTCCTGTGATGTCCTGAGTGAGATAACTGAGTGAGACAGATCTAACTTACCGAAGCACCCCACATGATCATCCTCATTTAAATATTTAATGAGCTCCGGACTATTCCATCATTGTCTGCATTTTGTTAATAAACATGGTGTCCTGCTTCGTTTCAATTGACATAGCTACCCATCCCAACCCCATACCACTTGTTAACCAATCGCTGTTGATAGATCTACATTTTGAATGTATGAAACTTTACAATGCCCTTTCCAAATATGCAATTCAGTTTTATCAACATTCAATCAGTAAAAAATGGGCAGTAAATTGGATTTCAATGATGTCATGTTTGGTTAGAGCTAAAATGGTTATAGTGTATTCTTGATTGATTAATCACATGGGTTAACCGATTAATCACTTGCCCTACTTAATCACTTGCCCTAATTTCTGTACCATTGATGATTTACAGCATTTACCCTTTACCCAATGTAACAGGCAAAACTGGCCAGCACTATATACAAAAATCTCAATTCAAATTTTATTGTTTTCAATTTTTGTCTCAAAAGCATAGCTTATAACCCCTCATTGGAACAGGCTAATTGAGCTCGTTCCAATGAGGGGTCATAATCTATGTTTTTGAGACAAGAATTGAATTTTTTTTTATTAATTAAAGAATTTACTTTGCAAGAATCATCTGCTACCCACATTGGTTAACCCTTTACCCAACGAATCGACCGCATCCGCCTGCGTAATATGCAAATTCAGCAGTTGAAAAAAAATATTTTTCAATAAATTTCAACAAAAACCATATCATGTGACCCCTCATTGGAACAAGCCCATCGAGCTCGTTCCAACAAGGGGTCACATGATAAGGTTTTGTTGAAATTTTTTGAAAAAATTTAAAAAATGATATTTAAAATAATAAATTTTGATATCGTCTGCGTTGGGTAAAGGGTTAAAGGGTTAAGAATGATACAGTATAATGATCATGGAAGTGAACAAGTATGTCAGCATGTAACTTGCATGCTTTAATCTGTCTCATATCTAATATATAAATGCGAATGTCTGTATCTGTCTCTCTATCATTGTGAACTCCTCCGTTTCTCCACCAATCGATCTCAATTTTTGTACACGGGGGGTAATTCGTCCCAGCGAGTAACATGGGATGGGTGCCGTGCCCATGCGGGGTGACCTTGATCTTGAAATTGATGACCTTGACCTTTTATTTCGAAAACGGCTGGGCCGATTGGGCTAAAATTTCATATGTGCGGGTATACTGACCCATCGATCATTTTGACTTTATTGGGGTGCCTGTGCGGGGTGACCTTGAAATTGGTGATCTTGACCTTCTATTTCAAAAACGGCTGATATAACCATCTTCTCCCGTGCAACGCCGGGTATTCACCCGCTAGTAATTGATATAGTTGTATAATTATCTCATATACTTGTTTAATTGATCAATTACATTTTGGATGTATCAAGATGTTGATCATTGGTTAATCGATTCAGTTAACCGTTTCAGCTCTAATGTGAATGAAATAGAAAAAAACATCCTTGACTGGAGTAGGGGTGGAAAAATCTTACCCTCAGGGAAACATGTTTCAACCAGACACTCAGCAAGCCTTGTATCCCGCCCTCAGGCTGCCTCAAGTGAGATTTTCCCAGTCTCTTCCATTCCCCCAGACACAAAGCGAGGATAATAATCCCAGGCTTGTTATCTTAAAGTATACACCTATTTGTGGTGATAAAAATTTCATGGGAGAATAATAAATACTTACAGCATCGTGATCAATGTCGTCACCATCACTAGATATCACTATCTTTTTATCGACCCTCGTTTCCAGCTGGCCATCTTTCTCAGTCTGATACTGTAAATACACAAGAAAACAACACATGAAATGAGAAAATATTATCTCTGTTCTCCTTCATCAGGCCTTCAGGTGCTTTTTAGCTGCATTATGGAAAATTTTTTCTTCATGATGAATTTTAATATTTTGCCGTCAGTGCATTGAGGGTTAATTTCAGCATTCATGATTAAAATCTTAGCCACAATACAAATGCAACTTCAATTTTAGACAATAATTTACCATTATTTTACCCACTCAGAAGACACCTGCTGCAGGCGCTGGATATAGTGCCGATTATAATGACATTGACTTAACCCTTTACGCAACATAATGGCAAAACCGCCCAGCAATATCCACAAAAATCACCATTCAATTTTTATTATTTTTTGTCTCAAAAACATAGCTTATGATGCCTCATTGGAATGAGCTTGTCGAGGTCGTTCCAATGAGCGGTCATAAGCTATGTCTTTGATGCAAAAAAAAGAATTTTGTTTGCAGGTGTTGTCTTCCTTTCATGTTAGGTAAAGGGTTAATATGGCTCAGATATGCTTCCAGTCCAGTTAGAAGCTGATATTCAGTTCATGTTTTCTTACAATTTGTTGGAGACTTAATATTGTGCTTCATATTCATTAACCCTTTACCCAACGTAACGGCCAAAATCGCCAATTAATTTTCATTATTTTTTTGCCTCAAAAACATAGGTTATAACCCCTCATTGGAACGAGCTCGCTCCAACAAGGGGTCATAACCTATGTTTTTGAGACAAAAAATGAAAAAAATTAGTTGTTCAAGAATTATTTTTGCAAGTGTCATCTGCTTTCCATGTTAGGTAAAGGGTTAAGAAATAAAAATTACAGTGGAGCCCACTTAATTGGATATCTCTTAATTGTATATCCCTGTTAATTGAATATAATTTTCAAACACAAAACCATTTACCATACCTTCAGTACAAATTTGATCTGTTAATTACATATGGGTTGTAGAGTAAACTTCTGTTAATTGTATATAAATTTTTGTAATATGTTGAAAAAATTACTGTGAGACGCACCAAATTCCCCTTATTTATCAACCTTTTTGGCCTCACTACATCCAATACAGACATTTATTCTATTATATCTTGTTTGACAGAGCTCGATGAGCTCTGTCAAAGAAGATATAATAGAATAAATGCTCAGTTTACCTCCAGAACACAGGAAACTGACCAAATCCCTGTTAATTGTATACTCCTGTTAATTGAATAATTTTCACTGGCAAAATGGATCTTCAGTTAAGAGGATTCTACTGTATTTTCAAATGGATTTATTTTGTTACAATTTACAGGAGAGTGCCAAATGATATCTCCAATAAATTGTAACAAAGCAACCCATGAATAAATTTTGACCTTTAAAATTAATTACCAGACCTTATGTGACGCTAGTCCTCGCTCCTATTTTTTTGCTGAAAAAGGAGATGGACTTACTTCATAGACCTACTCTACCCACACAGCCATCTGGCAGGACTTGTATTTCATCTGAATTTGGGAGAATCCATTAGGATTCTCACAAAAATGGTAGAGAGAATTCATATCTGCTATGAGTGTTCCAGAATCGCATGAGGCCACCATGGGTGAACCCTTGTTGTATACTGATAACACACGTTAATTCTTTACTCAACACAGCTTTTTAAGTTTGAAAACATGAACTGAATTTGAAAATGTTTTAAAAAATAAACAGTATTTACCAATAAAACCTTACAAATATGGATATCATTGAGCCGGTTCCAACGACAACCATATTTGTACTATTTTATTGACAAAGTGTCGTGATATTTCAGGTCATGTTAGCCTTATATTGGTTAATTAGCTGCCACTATGTTAGGTAAAGGGTTAAATTGACTCAACTGTTTTCACACGAATCCCAGCAGAGGTGTAGCAAGAATCTACATGGATACTCGCTGGTTCTGTTGTGAGAATCTTTGCGTGACTTCATTCTCGACCACATATGTCCTGCAGGGGAAAAAGTATCTGACACTTACTTTACATGCTTAAGAGGCAAATGGAATGGTAATGTACAGACCACAATTTAGGCTTAACAGGATCTATTCTATTGACCAAGTGGACATTACAATTTATTTATATTTATTTATTGGTGTTTAAGGTCACATACTTATGCACAATGGCTAATCGTGACCGTGACAGTTTTACGGGTGGAGGAAGCCGGAGTACCCGAAGAGAACCACCGAGCAATGACGAGCAGCTGTCAGCTTCCCAACATCGTAACTCTGAACTCTGCACCGCAGCACAGGCAGGGTTAGATTGGTTGAAGACATGCGCACCATCGACGTGCAGTACGCCCAGTACACAGCGTCATCGTGCCCCCATGCAGGCAATCGGGGTGAAGTGTCTTGCCCAAGGACACAACGCGGTTGCCGCAGGTGGGATTCGAACCGAGGACCTCACGGCTTGCAGCCTGCACCTCTACCAACTGAGACACCGCGCCTCCGGACATTACAATAAATTGTGAAGCGATTTAAGTTTTAAAATACCAAATTCCATATATTAGAGGTATGTATTTCATATGAGACTGATCTGAGCTCACAAACTCATTTGTACTTTTAAGACAAGCATAAAAATGAAGTTTATCCAATCATTTATACCATGTTGCCCACTTTAGAGGAGTAACACCCCAGGCATTGGTCACCGACTCCTATATAATCAATAAAAACAGTATTTAGTAGCTGAATATGGAGCATGGAGCAAGGTACTATGCCAAATGCAAGGCCTGTTGCAGCTGTTTTCAGACAAGAATTGTTTTTATTTTAACAAGCATGTTCAACACTCATCCAACATGACAACACAATGTGATTGTGCTAAAATAATAAATGATCGTTTTTTTGAATGACAGATGAGCATAATGTTATTCACAAACATTTGTGGTTATATTTTATTTAATCCTGCACCCAGCACACAGAATATCAAATTTATTGTTTTAATCATTGTTGTTTTTTAAAGTTTATCAAACAATTTCAACAAAACCCTATCATGTGACCCTTCATTAAAATGAGCCCACATAAATACTAAATTGAAAATTAATTATCAGTGTAAAACTGAATGTAGCTTTGGTAAATTTATTTATTAAGGTTTAATGACACTTTAACAGCCAAGGACATATCGTGTCAGTGACAGTTTTACGGGTGGAAGTACCCAGAGAGAACCACCAAGCAGCTGCCACTTCTCCAACATCGTAACTCCGCACTGCAGCACAGGCAGGGTTAGATTGGTTGAAGACATGTGCACCGTCGATGTGCAGTATGATGTCTTAGTATACGGCATCATCATGCCCTCATGTGGACAATCAGGGTTAAGTGCCTTGCCCAAGGACACAACGCGGGAGTCCGAATCGATCGCTCAGATGGTCACCCAACCAAATACTAACAGGGCTCAAAGTTGCTTAACTTCGGTGATCTAACGAGAAACGGTTACTGCAACGCCACCGCACCTCCTTTGGTAAATTTCAGCATTGACTCGCATTTCTGAGGACACTTACAAATAAATGTTTGGTTTTTACAGGTGTATGAAATAACGTCACAGCACACCTGCAACAATTACCATTTAATCATACCAGTGGACACACTCAGATTTGCTTTGACAAATGGGCGAGAATGGAGCAAAAACATTCATACCATAGGAAAAACATTCATCAACTAATTAAAAACTCACCTTGACCAATCATATGAAAGCAAATCATTGAAGAAATACAGAATAAATAGATACTAGGGCCAGATTTAACCACGAGTAGGATAAGTGTTCAACCACTCGGCTTGCTGAGTGGTTAAAACCCTTATTCTACGAGTGGTTTAAATCTGATTACCGGCCCAAGTACCTATTTGTTTTATTTATACCATGCTCTTAATAAATAATTACTTAAAATGGAGAAAAAACGACACCTTCTATCGTAAACACACAGGTTTGTTTTGTTTACATCTGCGCCGGTGGGCAGTACTACTGGCTGTATGTGAATACTTGATTGACAGCTAGACACATCATCAAAGTTGATTGAATTTACCTTGATTTTTCAGTTATATTATTGTTCACAATTCTTCAATTTTATTTCAAATATTTAATTGTAGGTATTTTAAAATTAATAAGCCATTGCATGTAGTAGATAGTACCGCAAAATGTTGTATGTTTGAATGAAACATTACAAAGTGTGAATGTATCAAAGTTGGCAAATTGCATCATGCCAAAGGTCAAGTTGGATGAACTTCCAACCATAGGTGTAAAGTTTTTTTAACTGCAGTAGAAGCTTTACACTGATAGTGGGATTAAAAGCTAAAATTTAACATACAGACTTTTCACAGGTACAGTTGAAACCTCTTAATTGAATATCCATTTTGCCAGTGAAAATTATTCAATTATTAACAGGAATATACAATTAACAGGGATTTCGTCAGTTTCCTGTGTTCTGGAGGTAAACTGAGCATTTATTCTATCTTGTTTGACAGAGCTCATAGAGCTCTGTCAAACAAAATATAATAGAATAAATGCCTGTATTGGATGTAGTGAGGCCAAAAAGGTTGATAAATAAGGGGAATTTGGTGCGTGTCACAGTAATTTTTTCGACATATTACAAAACTTTATATACAATTAACAGGAGTTTACTCTACAACCCATATGCAATTAACAGATCAAATTTGTACTGAGGGTATGGTAAATGGTTTTGTGTTTGAAAATTGTATTCAGTTAACAGGGATATACAATTAAGAGATATCCAATTAAGTGGGCTCCACTGTAGTAACATTGGCGAGCATGGTATAAAATTAAATTATATAAAATCATATTTCCTGTCGAAACCCAAACAATATTCGCTATAAAAGTCTTTGGAAGGTTACACAGCCACATGTTATTTATTTATTAGTGCTTAAAGTCACATATTTCTGGTTAATCGCTACTGCGACATAGATATAAAGTAAACTTTACTAAATCATTTATACCCATCCTGCCCATTCAGAGGACTTCCACCCCAGGCATTGGTTACCGGATCCTATTTTACCAATAAAACAGAGATTGTTTACCACAGTAAACAAGTACTGCTTCACTTCCTGGGGTTCTCACAGGGTAAACAGGTTCAAGTACTCTGTGAGAAATCCATGGGGTGTATGCCCTGCTAAAGACCTGTCTAACAAATTTTTCATACTTAAAAACTATTGTTATCACAAGCAAATATATTTTAAAAAGTTCTCAAAGACCTGCATATTGAAAATTTTTCACACTTTGGCCATTAAAAAAAGTAGTCTGTGTTCTCAGGGACCGCGTGCGTCACTTAAAACATGCCGCATCAAAAAACTTTATCTGGTCATATTTTAGTGTCACCGTTTTTTTATAGTAGCACCATTTGTAAAACCCACTTCCGCACCACTTCCGCATGTTGTGAACGAAATAACACCAATGAAATGTCAATTTTCAGTGTCTGAAAATCCTCTGGGTACTTATTTATATTGAATTGCTGAGTTTAATCAGGGAATTAGCGAAATTATGCCCGTTTATGAGGCATGCAACATTATTAAAAATGATCCGGAGTTTGGTGAAACGTAACTGAAACGGCAAAGTTTTTTTACGTGCCCCGATTGCCAAAAATATATAACTTTGGGCTATGTTCTTCTTTTTTTGAAATAAAAAAAAATAAAAAGCTGCCCACCCGCGTCACTTTTATTTTTGATAATTCCCCGAGAACCCAGACATTTTCTTTTAATGGCCTTAAAAACTACTGAAATCACATGAAAGCGAATAAAATTTAACCCTGTGGACACTGATGTAAAAAAAAATTAAATTTTCAAGTTACAAATTTTCCCATCCTGCAACTAGTAATTTAATCAATTTGACTGAGCTCTGTTAAACAAGAGTGAATTGGTGAAATTCCTTGTTGCATGATGGGAAAAATGCTCTGACAAACAAAACTAAATTCCTAGTTCTATTGCACGAAAAATTGTTGCCTTGAAAATTTTATTTGTTCGACATCAATGTTCAGATGGTTAAAGAGTTTGGAATGCAGTAATTCAAAACTGAGCCATCTTCCTTCCTTTCATTCAAGCAGAAATAACAAGAGTACTTCAGAGGGACACTCTTTTGAAATTATTTATTTATTGGTGTTTAAGGTCACATATTTCTGCACAATAGCTAATCATGACTGCAACATGGAGATAAAGTCAAGTGTAGTCAATCGTTTATACCCAGGTTATCCATTTTAGAGGACTTTCACCACAAGCATTGGTGACTTGAGTCCAATTTTATCAGTAAAACAGAGTTTGTTTGCCACAGAAAACATGCATTGCTTCATTTCCCAGGTTCCCACAGGGAATTTTTCTAGTTAAAAATAAGCATTTATTATTTATTTTGACAGCCAGGGTCACCTCGTTTCTGACAGTTTTATGGGTGAAGAAAGCCGGAGTACCCAGAGAGAACCACCGAGCAATGGCGAGCAAACTCCACACAAGCAGGGTCATCAATGGTTGAAGACAAGAGAACCATCGACGTACAGGATGCCTCAGTACACAGCGCCACTGTGCCCCCACGTGGGTAATCAGGTTTAAGTGCCTTGCCCAAGGACACAATACTTTTACAGTAAAACCTGTCTTGAGAGACCACTGTCTTGAGAGACCACCTGTCTTGAGAGACCACATCTACCAGGCACCGATTGGTTTTACTCTATAATGGACCTGCTATGGGAGACCACCTGTCTTGAGAGACCACTGTGACTTGGTACCAATTTGTATTTTTATGCCATAATGGACCTGTCTTGAGAGACCACCCCTTTGAAGACTGAAACCATGACAAAAACTTTTTACCTGTTCTGGAATTGGAAAATCCATTGTGGTTATACTAACATAATTAAAAGTATTAAAAGCTCTTAATTGGGTTTCAATTGCTAACTCATTAAAGATTGAGATATTTTTATAAGACCCCTGTGAAAAGTTTAGGATTCTTGCTGAATAAACAATTTCATACATGCCTGAAATGTGACAGACAGGAATAAAAATAAATTTGTGTTGAAAACATTTTTGTAACAAATTGAAATGGACTGTTATAAAAATTATAAAAATAAATTAGTGTTGAAAATCTTCATTGAAGATTTTCAACACTAATTTATTTTTATAATTTTTATAACAGTCCATTTCAATTTGTTACAAAAACTTCATAAAAAAGAACAACTACAAAGTAATTACAAAAATCCATTCTTCTCCATTTCTGAATTTTGTGGTTGGTTATTCACTGACTTGAGAAAACCTGAAACCTGTTATGAGAGACCACCTGTCTTGAGAGACCACTTTTGTGTGGCCCAAAGGCGGTCTCTCAAGACAGGTTCTACTGTACCCTTGCCGGGGATCGAACCATGGACCTTTCAGTTTTAAATCCAATTCCATAACCACTGAGCCACCGCGTTCCTAAGCATTTATTATATCTTGTTTGACAGAGCTCATTCAGCTCTGTCAAACAAGAAATGATAAGATTAAATGCCTATATTGGATGTAGTGAGGCCAAAAATGTCTATAAATGTGAGGCGGTTTGTAGATAAGTAGATAAATATGTCCACAACTATAAAATGACTGAATCAACTTACATGAAAATTAACAAAAGTAAGCACTACATAGGAAAACTGACACCCTAAACAAAGCAAAACTAAAGACTGAGTATTCAAAATAAAGCATGCACATATATCTACTTCATTCTGGTCTAACAAGACAGTAACATCAATATATGTTTAACCCTTTAAGACGATTTCAAAATTTATTATTTTAAAATATCATTTTTTCAAATTTTCCAAAACATTTCAACAATACCATATCATGTGACCCCTCGTTGTAATGAGCTCAACTAGCTCGTTTCAACGAGGGGTCACATGATATGGTTTTGTCGAAATTTTTTGAAAAGTTAAAAAATTTATAGTAATTTATATATTTTTTATACTTACCAATGACCCAGACATAGCTGGTGCTAACTCTTAAAATATAGGGCCAAACACAAATTTTGCCCCCCAATCCCCAAAATTTGCATCTAAAACTAAAGAAAACATGTCCTGAAAGGCCCTCCACACTTCGCCCCTACTGCGCATGCGCAGTGTCAAGGACGTTCCGAAATTGGCGCCATTAATCATTCTAATAACCAGTGCCTGGTAAGCGCTATGTACTCAGCGGGGAGGCAAGAGTTCCCAACTCCTGGGAGGGCCATCCCCGTCTGGGTCATTGGTAAGTATAAAAAATATATAAATTACTATAAATTTTTTAACATTTTTATACTGTACCAATGACCCAGACATAGCTGAATAGTAAAAAGGCTGGAGGGCCAAGGACATAGAGCAAAATGGAATACGCTCAATAAAATAAAATAGAGTCATCCCCTGTAGGGAAAAGAAGTAATAGGCCTTATATGTATCTTTCTTATTTATGATAAATTAGAAAGATACAACACCTTCCAAAAATTGAGCTTCATACATCCATGTACTCTATTAATATCCAATAATCCTTATACTAATAATTTTTAAAGTAAGCCAATAATAAAGTAAGTCTAGAGAATAGAGACTCTTATACTCCTAAAAGTGTCTGAGAATTGCATAATCATGTCCGTTGACATATGCAATATTCAAAAGCTATACTTTAAAAACTAAGACTTGAATGAATTTTATAAACTTAAACTTCTCACTAACAACCATCCCAATAACAGCTCAGAATTACTAACTCCGGAGGAGGTATCCCCTTGTTTTCATAGTAAAAACAGGTGACCCAAGGGAACACCCTCCCCCCCCCCCCCCCCTTTTTCTTGCCCTGGGTCAAATAGCCCAGAGCGAAGAGGGCAGCCGAACGGAGACACTGCCGAAACAGACAGCCTACCTAGCTATAGTAGCAACTGTTAAGTGAATGACATTCTGAGCAGTAGATAATAGACCTAACAATAGAGGCCTCCAGAAATGGACTCGATATTTCTGAGATAAAATTCATGAATGGATGGCTGAGCGCAATGAGCAGCCTTCAAAAATCTATAATAGCAACACTATTAATGTAAGCCCAAGAAGTAGAAGAACTCTTACTTCATGAGCCGAAATCTTAAGCACAACTGCTAAGCCAATGATATACCATAAGCAGTACGCTAGTTAACAGAATCCATTAACAATAAAATGGAGCGTAACGTCCTTCTACTAGACATCAAAGACAGAAGAAGCTTACGCCCTTGTAATAAACAGATATCTGTTTATAAATACATAAACTGTACCCGGAAAGAGTAAAGGCCTATGCCCATACGAAGACGGAAGGACCTTAAAATAATAGGTTCCGGATAATAGGAGCCTAACTCTTATGCAACAATCCAACCTAAATAGTAACGGAAGTATTGATTCCGAAACTATGAAAGTGAAAATCATCCATCGATAGTGCATGAAACTCACTGACTCTACAGTAAAAGAGAAACCAACAGAATTACTGTCTAAAAGGTCAGAATTTGAAAACTACTGTTTCCAGAGGCTCAAATGATAACTCAGCTAAATAAGAACCGAAGTTAAAATCCGTATAGGAATTTAATCTAAAGATTCTAAGTCTATTTATCAAAAAGTTACTAACTGACTTAGATAAAGAGACAAAAGACTCAATTGTAAACTATCGTAGAGTGCATAGGTATGAGGTAACATAAACCTATAACCTAAATAACAACAGGCTGCAGTAGATCTTGTGAAACAAGTATACTAAAAAATAGCAATGAGTAGTATGGAGGGATCAACCATATGAACATAATGATCCCTACACCACGACGGAAGAGCCTCCACTTTAGTCGCATAGAATAGCGAAGAAGAGGATCTCCTATAGTAAGAAATCGCGTCCAAAGCTCGTCCAGTACAGTGCTTACAATGCAATACGGACCACACAACGGAATACATGAAGGTTGCGACCTTGCTGGTTGTGATAAAGATGACACGATTTACCCAGTGAAAAAAGATCCTCACATAGAGGAAGATTTCACGTTAAGATCCACAGTAGACAAGAGAGTAAATTACTCATGATCTCTGTGAAGATAGAGATGCTATCAACAGAAATGTATTGTGGTTGTTTATCTTAGCAATACCTGCTAAAACAACAGCGCCGGAGGATACGCGTATCCTATCATTCCGTCCTATAGATCAATAGAGCGTTAACAGTATTAGCTCAGAGATCTGGACAAGCCAACACATACGTCTGCAATTTATTAGCAAGCTGTGTCATAAATAAAACATCATTGGGCGCTCCCATAGATAGCAAATCTGAATGAATACTTGTTTGTTGAGAGTCCATTCTGACAGCAACAAGCGACCCGTAAGAGAACGGGAGTGCGATAAAACAATCAGACGACCCAGAATATGACGGACCAAAACTGAACTTGGTGTACTATAACCAACAGACGGATTCTTTCCATTAAATTGAATAACGGAAACGAAAGAGTGCCTCCCTGGTTCCGGAGATACGCCACTACTGTCGAATTAAAGGACAGGAATTTGGGCATGCGTTTCTGAATAATGTTCATGCAATGACATAAAGCAAGCCTAAAAAACATTATTCCGCGGAAGTTAAACTGATAGCTAAAAGACTGCGGAACCCAAAGACCCTGGCACTTCGAATCCGTAGGGATCAGTATATATCCCGATCTGTTTGACTGGCAACCGTCATAACAGCCACACTCGGGTCCGGCAACTGCGGCGGCACTCTCTGAGTCAACCACCGAATGTTTGCCCCAGTCTGAATCTCTTGTAACACTAGATAGACAAGAGAATGTATAAATCAAGCAATTCATGGATTGCCGGAAAGTTGCCGTCGAAGAGAAACTCCTCCGAGAACGAAGCGACTCTGAGAGAGTTCTTAACCTACTATCCATTTTGGATGTAGCTAGGGCTGCATCACGTCTAACCAACTCCAATCAGCCACTGAAGGGCGGAGTTATACGTGAACAAACTACTGCCCTCAAAAGAAATTACATTGAGAATAATATCCCGTAAATCTTTTCTTGAAGACGTAATGATAACGCCTCAGTAAGGCGGATTACGTATAATAAAGCGTCTAAGATAAGTCTACTATACATAATGTCGTTCCCAACATTGAAATTGGAAAAGATATAAACGGCGAAAAAGAATATATATGCAGTCTTTAATCACACCGTCTAGACGCGTATGAACTCTCGGTATGCCCTGCTCTGCCAAAATAAACTATATGTAAAAAAGATAAAATGGCAGAAATGAGCCACGCGGACAAGAAACTAAACTATCATGCTTAGTAGCAGGCTTGTATATATATATAAATATATAGCGTCGAAAAATAAAACACATGTTGTAATGACAATATTGGACTGCGTCGGTAAGTCAGGGACAAAGTCCCTGTACCGATCGAAAAATCCGAGTCCAATGACGCTATAAGTCTCTTATCCAAGATCGCAGCAATGAAGTCCGAAAAATAATCACTGGAAGAAATGCCAGAAGATATGAAAGGCATCTTCCGATACTACTAAAGGGAAAACTCGAAATCTTTCGAATCCCTTTCGCCATCCTGTCGGACCCTATAAAGCGTTCGGTCGTCCGTAGCTTGATGCAACCGCGGACCGCACCGACCCAGCGCCGTCGGATAATTCCTGATTCGACTGAGAAACTGTCAATTGCTGGGATGCTGCGAAACAACTGTGCTAACTCGGATAGCACGTCCGTCACTGAGGCCTGAGGAGCAGCGGTCTTACGATGCATTGCCGCAGGAAGCTCCGAGATCGTTACCCCGTGCATACTTCCAATATGCGAGCGAACGGAGTGTATAGGCCTCGTGTCCCTTGGCTACCGGATGGCGCGACCTATTCGCTGTGGAATCACTGAATGCCGAAACTGATCGGATACTCGAGGTCACGTAGCCAATGTGCGGTCGTGTGCCCTGCTGTGAGGATGAGGAAGCATTAAAGACAGTCTCTCGGACTGTCAATATAACGGAGCGTCCCGAGCAACGGACATATGCTCCGAATGTAAAATATCTGAACCACAACATGCGGTCCCCTATGTTGTTGGCTTCCTCCGATCTGTCCTCAATCTGCCGTCACTGGGTGAGTACTAAAGTAATTAAAGTGCTCGCATCACCCAAATCTCCTTCCTAGACCGCAACGGACGAACCCGGCAGCCGAACCATTCGATGAATGTACGCTACACCGGGTGAGCTAGCGAATGTCACTCCGAAAGCGATAGACATATTCCATGAGCACTTATTGCCGCTAACTCTTCATTAACTATGACGACAGAGGCACACTTTTGAAAGACCTCTCCATAATTCTTCGAACAAGAAACCAGAAATGCTTGGATAGCAAGCATAAAATAATAATATATATAGCGTCGTTCAATAATTCGATAGTTTGTGTGACATTATTGGACTATGTCGGAACTGAGGGACGATGTCCCTGAACCGAACCAAAAATTTCTAAGTCCACCGACGCTATCGGTTTCTTATCCGGCATCGCAGCATATTTGTTCCGAAAGGGAAAGCTTGAAATCCTCCGAATCCCTTTCGGTATCCCGTCGGACCGGATGAAACTTTCGGACGTCCGTACCCGCTTCCGCGGAGCGTCCCGACCCAGCATCGTCGGATAAAATATATGCGACAGATTCAGTTGATGCTGGGATGCTGCGATAAACTGTGCTATTAAGGAAAGCACGTCCGTTCCCGAGGCCTGTGCAGTCGCGGACTTACGATGCATTGCCGCTGGAAGCTCCGTGTACGTTGACTCCCGCACACTTCCTATGCGAACGTCCGGAGTCTGCAGGCCTCGAGTCCCCGGCTACCGACCCAGCGCTGTCGGATAATTCTCGATCCGACACCGTTTCTGTCGGCTGCTGGGATGCTGCGATAAACTGTGCTATGTGCACAAGAATGTCCGGCGTCGAGACCTGCGGAGGCGCAGTCTATCGCTGCTTCGCCGAGGGCAGCTCCGCATCAGATGGCTCCCGCATACTTCCTATGCGAACGTCCGGAGTCCATCGGTCTCGAATCCCTGGCTGCCGGATGGTGTGACCTGGTCGCCAAAGAATCCTTGATCGGCGAAGCTGGTAATATATCGGCGGTCACGCAGCCAAGGTGCGGTCGTGTGCGCTGACGAGAAGAGGAAGCCTTAGCAGTCTCAGCGGACTGCCTATACAACGGAGCGTCCCGAGCGACGGACGTATGCTCCGCTAGCGACACATTTGTACCACAACATCTGGGGCCAGATGTTGTTGAACGAGAGAGGGGCCTCTCTCGCCTGCCGTCCGGATGGACCGGAACGAGCTATGAACCGGACTAAAAGGCTTCCTCCGTTCTCCCTCCGATCCGCCGTCACTGGGTGTGCATTAAGTTAATTTTATAGTGCTCGCATCACCCCAAAATTCCTTCTAGACCGCAACGGACGAACCCGGCTGCCGAACCATTCGGTGAATGGACGCTACACCGGGCGAGCTAGCGGACGTCAAAGGCCGTCGAACCTACTAGGGTCCTCTTAGGCAATTGGCGTATTACATGAGCACTTTTCCGCTAGCCCTTCATTAATTGTGACGACGGAGGCACACTGTTGGAAGACATCACAGATACATCACCCTAATCTTGATCGTCTGAAATAGAAATTGATAAAGTAGAGTGACCCTGTGGGGAAAGGACCGGAGTGTCCAAATCCCCAACAACATACCGTGACATACGCTTCCCATATTGTCATCGAAATCATACGATACAGAACAGGAGTTAATGCGAGTACACTGACCACATATAGAATGATAATAAGGTCAGAGGAAGACTTCCTCTTAAAACAATTGATCAATATCCTTTCAATGTGAAAAGAAAACAAGTCCTGGTACTCGCACTAACCCCTGGCAAAATACATAATAATAATATGATCCATTAATATAGAAAAAATAATTGAAATCAAAATATTTTGAAAAAATATTTTTTCAGAACAGCCCAAGTTTCTGAAAAGTAACGTTGAGCCCCAATGGATCCCAAGCCTAAGTGTGGAAAAAAATTTTAAAAATATTTTAAACAATTTATTCAACACTTACGAACAATAATAATGTATCTAGTTATGATTAAAATAACATAAAGATATTATTATTTAGAAATCCCCCCCTCACACAGAGGGCTGTTGTAAATGTAAACAATGAGTGTAAAAACACTAAATAAGACTCCAGGCACCCTGGCCCGAAATCAGTTACCAAAAATACACCATCTGATGCAAAACAGAGACTTCCAGGGAAGAAACTGCAGAACATCAGATGGTAGATGCAGAACACAACGCCTAACCACCCGTAGGTGAAGACGTAAACATGGGGAAAGAACAGAATTCATTCTGTTATTCAGCTAAAACTCCCAAGAAATTTTAGTAATAATAATTACATAAACTATGCCAAAAGCATGGGAGAATAGCAAGGGGGAACTTAAAGGACAGGGAGAGAGGAAAAACACATGAAAAAACAGTGTAACTAAATAATCAGAATGACAACAAAATGGCTGCTGCCTTGAAAATAGGTAACTTAACATAATTTCATTAAAAAATTTTAAGTTACAGCCCTGATAATATTCTGTCACACATTCTTTTCCTCTCTTCCTTTTCTATCCTCCTTAGAATCACCATTTCACTAATATTTATGTGTCTGGCATCATTTAAACTGAGATTTAAAAGCACAAAGATCAGTCAGATGTTAACTGATGAAGGGCCAAACTTAGAATGATTAATGGCGCCAATTTCGGAACGTCCTTGACACTGCGCATGCGCAGTAGGGGCGAAGTGTGGAGGGCCTTTCAGGACATGTTTTCTTTAGTTTTAGATGCAAATTTTGGTGATTGGGGGGCAAAATTTGTGTTTGGCCCTATATTTTAAGAGTTAGCACCAGCTATGTCTGGGTCATTGGTACAGTATAAAAATATAATATTTTTTCAACTGCTGAATTTTCATATTATGTGGGCGGATGCGGCCGATTCGTTGGGTAAAGGGTTAATGCTATTGTATGGCAATCTTGCTCTCTCAGCGGAACATACTTGTTGAGGTCATTGAAATGAGAGTTCGTGAGCGATGTTTTAGCAACCAAAATTGAAAAAATTGAAAAATCTGAAAAGTGATTTTTGTGAATACACAGACAAAAATTGCTGTTACTTTTGGTAACGGAATAACCAGGGTTTTTCTCGTAAGATGTAATAGCCTTTGCATCATTTTCTTCAATTGTTCTGGAGGAGATTTTAACAAAATATTGACAAGGCTAACAGCATGGAAAAATATGAGGCTTTCCCCATGTAATCTTATTTTATCAACAGGTTTGTTTGTTTGCTTACTTTCAGCATCTTCAATTACACTGTGACTAAAACACAAGTATAAGACCACACAAAATAAATTAATTGATTCTCAGGCAATTTTTTTTTTCAAGGGAGGGAGGGGGGATTATTCATTTATTTATTTACTGGTGTTTAAGGTCACATACTTATGTACAATGGATAATCGTAACCGTAACAGTTTTACATGTGGAGGAAGCCGGAGTACCCGGAGAGAACCACCGAGCATTGACGAGCAACTGTCAGCTCAACATTCTAACTCTGTTCAAGCAGAGTTACAGCGGCTGAAGACATGTGCACCATCAACGTGCACTACGCCTTAGTGCACAGCATCATCGTGCCTCCATGTAGGCAATTGGGATAAAGTGCCTTGCCCAAAGACATAACATGGGTCGTCCCGGACGGGGATCGAACTAGGACCTCCAGCTTAGAAGTCTACAGCAGTCTACCACTGAGCCACCGCTCTTCCTAGGGAGGGAGGGCGGGAGGATTTTATTTTTATTTTTGCATATAGAAAGAGACAAAGAATATATAGAAAGTGTATAATTATACAAATTAACTCATTTAATTTTAGCCCTCAATGGCCTAATTCGGACTGTGATCACTTCTTACTGTAACAGAACAGGTGCTTCAACATGCTGGCTTTGGGAAAACTTGCAAGTTACATTCTAAGTGCCTTGGCAGTTGTTTCTAGGCAAGTCATGGCTGCCAAAATAGGCAGCCAAGACTAGCCTAGAAACAACTGCATAGCCACAGGATGTAGACTGTCATTAGTTATGCTCTTCAGATTTCAATTACATTCATCAATCAATAAACGTAAAAAGTTTCAAGTTTCCTAATTTTGTAGCACTGGAAGAGATTGCAAGGCAATAAAAATACCCAATCAGGCGGTGCCATTTCAGTGAGGGATTGCCTGAGAATCAAAACAATTTTGTTTGCCTAAATTTAAGTTAAAATAACATTGTTGCCTATTTTAGAGGACATCAGGGATGAAAGTAAAATAAGACAAACCAAAGATATTGCTGAAGGCAATTATATTCCCACTGCACTGCTGGATGGAAGAAGCATAAATGGATTAAAAACAAAGTAAGGACCAAAAAATCATAAAAAATTGACAAGTAAGGACTGTAGCTCTGGTGAAAAATATGCAGACAACTTTTTTATAATGTGTGTGAGCGGCTTGTCACAAGGATCCTTCATACCAAATTTAATTGAAATCGATCCACTCACTGCAGAGATATCGCTGTGGGTGGATGGAAGGATGGACAGACAAATGCATGCATGGACAGACGCATGCATGTAATCCAGTATACCTACCATTCTCTTCCAGGGTGGGGGTATAAAAACACTGAAACTGCCAAGAGAAGCCAATCTTGATTGAAAATCAAAATCCGTGAACTGAGAAAAAATTCTGAATTCCCGAAAAACCCTGAAAACTTACATCCCTGAAGGACAGGGATTCAAACTTTATTATGCCTTCCAATTTTGCTGGTTGGAGAATTTTTGCTATCTCATTCAGGAAAAAAAAACTCAAATTTACCTTAAAAATGACTGTTTACCTGAAACATGTTAGTCAAATGCCATTTTCAAACAAAATGTGTGAGAATTAAATACACTACAAGAATAAGTGTTTAGCCACTTCATCAACAAATGAAACTATCACAATATTTAACACAAAAAGACAGCGACATGCAATTTTTAAAAGCTGAAGTCAAATAAAACTTTTATTTTTTTGTATCTTAGAAGGTGCTTATGATTATCAAATATTTAAGTAAATACAAAGGACAACAACATTTTTACAATACCCATGTACACTTGTTCTTAATTATGTGAGTAGGATTTAAATATTATTATTATAGTACGTTCATATGACGGGCATAATGATAAGTGTATACTCTATGGTGCCAAATATAAATAGTTTAACAGGGCGCCACTGTTAATGTTTTCACAGGTATTCTGCAGCAAGAATTTTGTATGCCTTACCTAAATTTTATAAAATCAAATAATTATTTAACCAAGTCAAATTTGCAAGGACAACAATATGTGACAACATTAAATTACTACCAAAAATAAGTTAAAAGAATTTTAAATATCATAATAAATCACTACAATAATTATAATGGTGTTAAAATAAGTTGCTACTTAATACCAGTACATCTCAAGTTGAGTGGTGTTGCATACTCTGGCTGATTTGAACTTTATGCTTAACCCTTCATTATTTTTGTACGTCTTATGATGAAAGAAATCGAACAGCGCATTAACCCTTAAGCCCCCATATAGCCCCAAACCGCCACTTTTATATTGCACTGAAGCAGGTGCTCCCTTGTGTTATCTTTTTTATTACTCTTGTATGAAGACTGAATTTTCCCTGGCAGTGGTTCTACATCACTGCTGGCTGCCTGTATAGGCAGCCAGCAGTGATGTAGAACCACTGACAAGTCATCAATAACTATGTAAGCAGAAAATGGCCATAAATACTTTAAAATTAATCTGAGGACTTAAGGGTTAATACTTTGTGGTCATTTGTTTCGTTATTATTTTTCGATTTTTTTAAGTTTTAACCTCAATTCCTATTTTCTCCCGAATAGTGCTGTGACAATCGTTGAGCCAAATGTTATCGCAGCTTAAAATACAAATAAAATCCTGCTGTCAAGACTTCTTAACCGGCTGAGTGCTAGAAGCCACTATCAGGGCATTCAAAAATGAGGATACCATAGCAAAAACCAACACTTTCCTTGCTTATATTTCATATTCCGTCAAACACAAATAATATTTTGTTTATATAAATTTGTTTTTTTACAAGTTTTGAAAAACAAAATTCAGATCACCCCCAAAAAATCTAGCCCTGAACCAGGTAATCACTAATGTGAAAAATATCTTGTTATTTGTACTTTCCGATGTTTTGACGTCGCATTTTGAAAAACGCTGAAGAAACTGAATTCCCAGTGACTTTTGAACGTCAGGATAATTAAAGTCTGAAAGGGTTAAACCTTACATCTTTTAACGACAAATCTGACCAGGTCAACTCACAGAAATTGACTATCAAATTTCTTCTTTTTTTTTCTCCAATTTTTGCCTTAAATATGCAGATTATGACCCCTCACTGGAACAAACCCGATGTACTTGTTCCAATGAAGGATCAGTAGCTTTATTTTAGAGGCAAAAACAAAAACTATTAGTTAGTCATAAAAATGTTTTGCAAGTGTCGTCTGCTTGATATATTAAGAAAAGATGTAGAAAAAGAATTTAAACACCGAGACTGACAAATGGATAAGGCCCCACAAAGCAGATCTTATGTTTCTCATGCCATTTTTGGAAAATTGGATGCAGACAGGCATTTTTTATTTTATTTTTTAATTTTGCAATTATTTCTTGGCCATCAAAAATTCTTGTTCTTGGTTTGTTATATGTTTTAAGCCTCATAATCTACAGAATAGCATAAGTGGTGGTGTATTTTGTCCCTTGAGAGCAAAAGGCTTTGTAATGCTAAAGCATTACAAAGCCTTGTTGAAATCAAGGGATAAATTTTTCAGTTTTATTAACTTGGGTAAAATATCAGACATAAACCAATTAATTTTTAGTCTTTTAAGTTTGCACTGGTTATAAAAAGAGAGCATGCAGCAGCCAAAAGGACCATGCAGGAAGTCCTGAGAAACAGATTGTTACTTTTTTAGACCTAAAACCTGAGTGAATGAAGGCAAAGAACTTAAATGCAGAGTGGCTAGATTTAGTAGATTACAAGAAAATTTCCTGCATTAATAATACCTGCCCCTGCATTCAGTGACAAATTAAGAGAGAGAAAAGGTTCTCCAAGAAATGAAATTAGCTGGCTACGTCAGATATATCAAGGGAAAATCTCCAGTAGTTATCCCTTTGCTCTGCATGTCATTTATTGGAAAATCCACCTAGATACATTTTTTTTTCTTGTTTTTAAACCACACAATTTCTTTTTCTGTCAAGTACACTTTCAACAAACTGAGTGATTGGGACATTTCAGGTCAGAATTCTAACTTACAAACAATATATTGGTTAAAAATTTGTATTCCAACAATATGCCATAAGCCTTGGTACACAGTGACAAGTGTCTGGGCTAGAGCAAACAAACTTCATATCTATGAACATCTTTGGCTCCAGTACAACAGCAACATGGATATGAGGTGGCATTTAATCCTTTACACAACAAATCGAAAGCATCCACCCGCGTAATATGCAAAATCAGCAGTTGAAAAAATATTATTTTTCAAAAAATTTCAACAAAACCATATCATGTAACCCCTCGTTGGAACAAGCTCGTTCCAACAAGGGTTCACATGATATGGTTTTGTTGAAATTTTTTTGAAAAATTTGAAAAAATCATATTTAAAATAATAAATTTTGATATCGTCTGCATTGGGTAAAGGGTTAACCAATAGTTTATATAAGTTCTGTTGGCCAGTGAGGATTAGCACTCATGACATTGACTACTCTCATTCTTTTCATTAAGAATACAGAGTAAGTTTATCTTAGCACACATACACACTCTTCCATGTTTTGAGGTTCCCAGATTTTCATAAATGTTGGCACTTTATGAAATTTTATCTGGTTGATTTAAGTTCAGTGTACCTTAGATGACTTCTATTAACAACCAAGGTGTGGAGATAAAGTCTATGCCATCTACTTTTGAGACTAGTTTTCCTGCATAAGCTCTGATGATTTGAAAAGTTAGCTCTGGTGACTTGACTTTTTCCCTGACCACTTTTCAGACTTTTTTTAAATTACTTTTCTTAAAAAATTTCAATAGTTTTTTATATTAAACAGGTGTTGAAATTTACTGGAAAAGAAAGAGTCTATTGTCAAAATGTTGTGAACTGAAATATTAAACTCTCTATTCACTTGTGATAAATGCTGTTAAACTTGAGGAGACAATTGGTTAAATAGCAACTTATTTTCAACCAGCCACAAAGTATTTTGTTACACACCGTTGTAGTTTCAATAGTTTGTGTTCTTGTCGTATGTATCTGAGAACTAACTAATATGCCATCCTCGGCATCGAAATTATTGCCCTCTTTTTCATAAACCACCTTCCTGGTTTCTGTTTTGACTGTCGGTACATTTGTTGTTGATACTGGGGTATCATCAACATCTGGATTATATTTCACCGTTTCTGTTTCAACTGTTGGGGGCTGCATAAAATATACAAAGAGATGGGAATTACTGTATATTCCAGCTATAGTTCTGGACTGTAACTGCAGTGTCAGTCCACATAAATTCCTGGTTCAGGTGAAAATTTCAATCATGTTTTTCATCACAGGTAATAACCTATGTAAATACATTTTTGTATGGCAGTGTGTTGCAGGGCTCCTGCAGGCAAGGACTGATAAAATTCAAGGCCATCTCTTGACATATTTCAGCATTTTTCAAGGCCCTACAACAGCCAAATTCAAGGATTTTCAAGGCCTGCCTTCACTAGTCTTATCAAGGACCCTCCAGGCATTACCCCTTCCTCCCACTTCCCTTCAAGGGAAGTGGGAGGCGGGGGTAATGACCAGAGGGTCCTAGTTAGGACTACACCTTCACAAACACTGGAATATAACACTATATAATCGTTACCTTAGTTGATTCATAAGCATTTTTATTTCCTGAATATTCAACTATTTTTAAGGCCTCCTGGCATAGTTTCCAGGATTTCAAGGCATTGAATGACCCTTAAGTCAAATTTAAGGCAGTTCCTTGAATCCAAGGCCTAACAGGAACCCTGAGTGTATGTTTTTCAAGAACTGCTTACCCTGAACGGTAGGAAACTTGTTTATACATTTTTTCTTCAAAAAAGAAGCCACTGATTAATTGATTTAAATCTTTTGTCTAAGAAGTCTTTTCAGCTACTCTCAGTGTTCAAAGCCACCATCAGGCTACTTGTATACTAATAGTTTGTTTGTTTATTAGAGTTTAAGGTAACTTTTTGCACCAAAAGACTGCATCATAATTGCAACAAAAGTTTTAAGTCTAATTTAGTTTCTTATTTATAGCTGTTGCCCATTTTTGAAGTACTCGCTCCTGAGCCAATGTCATCAGTTCCTTTGTTGATCAGAGTTCAAGATCACTTTTAGAATCTATAGATAAATAATGTGACAATGAAACAACTCAATACAGTTCAAGGGGACCTGTGCATAGGAATCCTGTAAATAAGTCTGATTAGTACGCCTAACCGGTTTCGTTCTGACTCGAGAACTCGTCAGAGGCAAAGGTAACTACTTGTGGCTCAGCCTTATATACTATCTCAGCTCAGTGTGGCGGATGCAGAGTGATGACGTGTTTGGCAAAAACATGGGGTGTTTGTGTGGGCCTGTAATGAGTTTGGTGAGAGGTACATACAAAATCGATATATCGAATGACGTCATCCTATTGTTTCCATTGTTGAGTGGAAAAAACCCGAATATGGGGTAAAGGGAGGTAACAATAGTGGGATTAACACTCTGTAGTAGATCTAAACATTACCTATGATTGTGAATTTTGCAGGTGGTAACAGAGAAATGTGATGTTAAGGCTCAAGTAGTCGGGGCAGGAGTAGCTGTGAGTGAAGGGATAGGTACAGACTAAAAAGGAAAGGAGTGATAGTGTATCATAGGATACGGACATCAGCATTTGTGACAAGAAACTGAGGATATGGGGTGGAAATGAAATAAAATGAACTGATATACTGACTGTATCGTTTCTGTGTTATTATTTGATTTTTCCTTTTACCTCAGCTGTAAGGAGTTAAGTTCGTAAAACAAGGAGCGATCTGGTCAGTAACAGTCTGGTAGTAAGAATTGAGCTGCTGCATATTCAAGGACTTTTGCTGCGTGGTACAAGTCGGTGATGTTGGTGGTATCAGGTGGCATATTTCCCACATGGCTAAGGATCTGGGGGTGTGGGCTGCCAATGTCCGGATTGATGGTGTAGTTCTCGAACAACGCTGGAGATAGGATTCAGTCGTGGATAGCTGCGTTATCAGTTTCCGGTACAGGCAGTGTCTCACGGAGCGGCTCTGTGTCAATTCCTTTTGGAAGTGTATAATGTTCAGGTGTCGTTCCAGGCCTTGTCTAAATTTGTATATAAGGCCACAAAACTCACATAAATAAGTGGCCATATCACCACTGATGAAAAACGTAACCTGTCCTCTCTTGGCCAGGACTGTAGTAACGTTGGGTGTCGTAAACTTTTCCTTTTAAGATAATAATCGGGCAGGTAGCGAGTCGAACAGAAAGTAGAGAAAAGAAATCAATAAATATATACCACTTAATTAAGTCTTTTCTGTTCAGGCCAAATGGTTGTAGTGTTTTTAGTGTGAAGATCCAATGTTCTTCACTAGTTCGGCACTGGTCCGTACTTTTCGGAGAGTCTGGGTCGGAGTATAGTACCTGTATAATACGGTAGCGAATGTAGGAAAATGAAAGGTTTTGGGCATTGAAGTGAATGGCAATGGGTGTGTCTTGTGTGTGATGTCCGCCAGGTGTAATGTGGGTTGAAGTCCAGTTGGAAATATGTGATATTTCCAGTCTAAAATAGCCACATTGGGATTGTTTTGGCATTGTACTGATGATTTATCCACACATTCATGCTAACGTTCAATAGTTCGGACGTTAACAATGCAGCACACTTGAACACTTAGTTGAATAAGAGACAAAGAATCTGTATGTACATGTGAGCGCTTCGCCCCCTTCTTGACTTTAAGCTTGGCATCATCCGATCTTGCCTTATCATGAAGCGATGGATGCTTCTTACTGAAGTCTACCAGAGGTGAGATGTATGTATACCGAGACATTTATTAAGAAGTTTTTTTTCATATTCGATTTTTATATTTGTGATTTTATTTTCGACTTGAATTCAAATTGAATTTGTTGATCGACTCGACTTTGACTTGAACAATCGAATATTCGCAGGGGTCTAGTATGACCCCTGATTGGAATGAGCTTGTTCCATTAAGAGGCCTTACATTATCTTTTTGAGGAAAAAAATGAAAATTTCAGTAACTCAAGAAATTTGTTGGTGTCACTTGCTAATAGTCTTCAGTAAAGAGTTATGTCAAGAAGGAGTCCTCCAATTTCCGACCACTAAATAAATCACCCTAGAGGTGGTTTCTAGTTAAACCTTGTCTGTCTACACAGTCCACCAAGAAGTGACTTTTATACCATGATTGCTATGTACATTCAATGTAACGTGATACATTACAGACACTGGGAAATGTGCTAGATACACCATGCCTGGAATACGGATTATGCATAAAGGTAAACTAACAAGAGCAACGTGAAGCATGGCATATGCCACCAAAGTTGTCATAATGCCAAGGCAAAAACTTTTCTAAGCTAAAGAGTGAAAAGGGCCATAACTCTATGAAAAATTATTGGACAGAACCTGTTCCTTGTGCATATCCGTTCCCCCATGCGGGTCTATCAGCATACCAAAAGAGATCCAAATCCGACTGATTGCTATAAAATTACAATCCAAAACATTTGTATGGACAGACAGAGGTCTCCACTAGATACCCCCAAATCCTCCTTCGGAGGTTGGGGCATAACAATGTATCTGATTGGTTGGACTCTATGATATTTTTTCTTTAAATATATTGGCTTAATTAACTATATTCAAGTTTAATCATGGTATATAAGCAAGACACAACTCGAGTATAACATGGAGGGACAGGAATCAACAACCCTGGATTGGGTTTTTCCTGTATTTCACCATAGACCACCCATATTAGTGTGCACTTTTAGAACTGGCTTCAAAGTCACTAATCAAACCAGTTATTGTAAAGTACAATTTCTGGACAGCTGGAAAGGTCTTTGCGAGGAAAAACTACTTTTTATTGAAAAAGATATGAAACAGAATTGTCCACTCAATTCATCCACAATTTACATGAACAGTTACTGCAGTTTAATTAAACTTGCATGAAACTGAAGGGTGTAATGTTTATCTGAAACAATTAAAAAACCGAGGATTGTAATATTTATTCTGCTGCCATCAAATAAAAAACTTAATGCTGAGATACCAAAATTAAGTCTCAATCCATAATTGGAAAAATCTGATACTTTTTGAAACACATTCAGTCAGAGCAGCCATCTGTTTTACATAAAGGCTTCAAACTGAAGCCTTTATGTATAAAAGATGGCTGCTGACTGAATAAAGCCTTTCATCTGTTTCCTTAAGATTTTTTGGTATACAAAATATGGATATTAAACAGATTTTCAGACATTTGCTTTGCAATTAGGCCATAAAGATAGAGCTTTTTCATTTTTATTGGGGTTTAACAACACTTTTGACAGCAAGGGTCACCTCACGTCAGACAGTTTTAAGGGTGTAGGAAGCTGAAGTATCCGGAGGAAACCACCAAGCAACTGTCAGACTCCCAAATGTGTTAACTTCACACAAGCAGGGTTAGCATTGGTTGAAGACAAGTGCACCATCGATGTGCAGTATGCCTTGGTATACACTGCCACCGTGCCCCCACATGGGCAATCGGGATTAAGTGTCTTGCCCAAGGAAGCAATACAGTTATCCCTTGTGAGGATCAAACCGTGGACCTTGAGGGTTAAAGTCCATGCCGTAACCACTGAGCCACCGTACTCCCTGTAAAGATAGAGTAATGCAATTTCCTACAATGTAATGTTAGAAAGTAAGGAGCATAAAACAAATGGGAATGTGCATGCTTTGGGAAAAAAAAAACAGAACAAGATAAGAAGGAGAGCAAAGTAGTAACAGCATCTTAAGTCTCTTTGGTGAACAAACATAAAGAAAACTAGTGCAAAAATTTTGTTGATAAAGCCCCACAAAGTAAATCTTCTGTTTCTCAGGCCATTTTTTGTAAAAGAGCATGTGGGCGGATGTTTTTTTTTTATTTTGTTGTTTATTTTTGTAATTATTTCTTTGCCATCAAAAGTTCAATGCTAAAGCATTGCAAAGCCTTGTAGCACTCAAGGGACAAATTTATCAATTTTATTAGGCCAAATAAAAAAAATGAATTGATTCTCAGGCAATTTTTTTTTCAAATCATTGAGGGAGGGAGGATTTTATTTTTTTTTTTTTTTTTTCGTGTAAAAGGTTGAGTATACTCCAGCTAAAAGGATTTGTATCTTATTGTTCTTTTTAATGGTATCTGTCAAGCATCATGATCCATTAGAATAGGCCCCAGTAACCAATGCTTGGGGTAGAAGTGCTTTAAAGTGGGAAACATGGCTCTAAATGATTTCTTAAACTTGAGTTATATCAGTGTTGCGGCCATGATTAGCCATTGGGCAGAAATATATGACCTTAAACACCAGCAAATAAATAAATAATTAAATCATGATCCAGTATATCAGAATTTTCTTTGTTACAGTTTATGGGAGAGTGCCTCTGGGCACTCTCCCATAAACTGCAACAAGAAAAACCAATTTACTGCAAACACAGCTAAATAATTATATGTCGAGAAATGTGAAAAAATGACCATTCTAAGTTTTCACAAATTCTTAAAAAAACATGACATAATAAAAATGTCTTATGAGGAGGTTCAAATCCAATGAGGGAGGGCCTGAGAATCAAAACATTATTTTTTTTTAGCCTTAACTTTGGTAAAATAAACATTAAATTAAAATAAACCAATTAATTTTTATATTTTTCGTTTGCATTGGTTATAAAAAGAGAGCAGACAGCAGCCAACATACCATGCTGCTCAGGAGAGCCTGAGAAACAGATTAACCTTTTTAGGTCTTAGCAGGATCATATATTTTTAACCCTTTACCTAACGTGAAAAGCAGACGACACTTGCAAAAAAAATTCTTGAATAACTAATTTTTTTCATTTTTTGTCTCAAAAACATAGGTTATGACCCCTCGTTGGAACGAGCTCGACGAGCTCGTTCCAACGAGGGGTCATAACCTATGTTTTTTGAGACAAAAAATGAAAAAAATAGTGAAAATTAATTGGCGATTTTTTAGAATAGCGCTGGCCGGTTTTGGCCGTTACGTTGGGTAAAGGGTTAAAAAGCATAATGTCCCAAACAATTCAGAATTTAGGTTTTTGAAGAAAAACCTTAAAAAATAAGCAGACTGTCATCTGCAGAATGAGGTCCCCACGGGGTGAATTTGGTGATGCTATCCTGCTCTGCATCACTAAATTTACCCTCTGTGAACCTCAATATGAATCAAGTTCTCATGTCTAAACAGAAAGAGGTACCCAGAGGATAAATTTGCCACTGTATGGTAGAGCTTCAGCAAATTCACCCGCCTTATTCTGTAAATGACAGATTTCTTATTTTCAAGTTAAGAGTTAACCCATTTCCAAATGAATTGGCCACATCCAGCTGCATAATTTGCAAATTAAGCAGTTGAAAAAACAAGAGTTAAAAAAATAACAAAGCCATATCAAGTGACTGTTCACTAGAAAGTGAATGCTTGTTCCTAGTGAGGGGTCACAAGATATGGTTTTGCTGAAATTCTTTGAAGAATTGGAAAAAAACACCCAATAATTAATTATCCTGTGCATTGGTTATGGGTTAATTAACTTTTCACCTCAAATGGTATTTTCCATGTCAGTTCAATGGCATTAACTGGAAGAGTCCATATTCATTATTTGGGGTTTCCAATTATTTTCACAGTGCATTCTTCAGGATACACAATAAATTATTAACTGATCTATTCCACACATGAACAGGCCTGGCATTCTTTAGGAGTGCTGCACGCCTAGAAAAATTTGAGGAAGGCAATTTTTTCCACCCCTTGATTTTCTGGAATGCCACATCTATTTGGGACTGCCTTTAAAATCTATTATACTTTCGTCCCCACAGTTCCAAAGTGTTCTCCGTGCCCACTGGCACAGAGAACACACTGGAACTCAAGGGACGATTTGTCAATGTTGCATTGATTCACAACAATTCATGACTCACTCTGTGTCGCTTTTCCATACATTTTGAGTATAGAAGACAGTCACATTAGAACTGAACGAAACATTTTAAATAATGAGAAGATGTGTGTGCCAATTTTTCCACTATGTCGCTAAATGTAGTACAATTTTTCAGTCACAATATTAATACCTTGAAGTGAATATAACCAAAATAGCATACAAGTTTTTGCATTGAAAATTTCAGGTGCAATTGCACGCCAAAGCAATCTGAGGAGGGCAACTGTTTTGCACTCCTTGATTTTCTAGATTGCCGGGCCTGCATGAAATTGTAACGTTTCATGCTTTTCAAGATCATTACATAAATTTTTTTTTTAATCATCTAAATCCCAACTTGTGACCCTCACTGGAAGGAACTCATTACAATGGGAGTCATTTTATTTATTTATTTATTTATTTATTTGTGATTAAGGGGTGACATATTTCTGCAAAATGGTTGATCATGACCGCAACATGGATTATTTACTTATTGGTGTTTAAGGTTGCATATTTCTGCACATCATGATCACAACATGGATATTTATTTATTTATTGGTGTTTAAGGTCACATACTCTGCACAGTGGCTAATCATGACCACAACATGGAGATAAAGTCAAAGTCAGTCAATCGTTTATACCCCATGTTGCCTATGTTAGAGGACTCACACCCCAAGCATTGGTGACTGGGTCCTTTTACCAGAGAAACAAAGCTTGCTTACCACAGAAACATGCACTTCTTCACTTCCCGGGGTTCCCACAGGGATCAGAACATGGATATAAAGTCAAGTCCAGCCAATTGTTTGTTGGTTGTTAACGTCACATATTTATGCACCATGGCTAATCGTGACACAACATGGAGATGAAGTCAAGTTTAGTCAATCGTTGATCAACATGTTGCCCATTTTAGAGGACTTTCACCCCAAGCATTGGTGACTGGGTCCTATTTTACTAGTAAAGCGGAACTGGTTTACCACAGTAAACAAGTGCTGCTTACTTCCCGGGGTTCCCACGGGGAAGTCCAGCCAACAGTTTATATCCAATTTAGAGGAGTTACACCCCATTTACTGACTGGGTCCTACTTGTCCAGCAAAACAGAGCTTGTTTTCTGCAGTAAACAAGTACTGCATCACTTCCCGGGGTTCCCCCATAGGGAAATGGGAGTCAATATGTATAGTTGGAAATAGCAAAAAGTTTTAACAAAGTGGTTGTATTTGTTTTGGCATGGAATCTATTCCCTTTGCAACCCCCCCTCCCCCCCCCCCCCCCCCCCCCCCACCACCACCACCAAGCATGCCAAAATTATTAGAATCCCACCACTGGGGGTGGAGTTATAGCAGCAGACATTTTGAAGTGAGATAATTTATAAGACAAACATCCAAATGTAGGAAGCTCTTTACTATATATTCCCTCAGGAAAGGCTAAAAAAAAATATCTGAATGACAATGTTTGTGTGTAGCACTGTGCATGTTTGATGTGTGTTCAAGCCTGGAAATAAGCTATCTGTCATTTACAGGAGGTCCTCAGAGGATAAATTTGCTGATGCTACCCCATACAGTGGGCAAGAACCGCCCCCTCCCCCAATTTATCCTGTGGATACCTCTTTCTGTTTAGGCCTGAGACCTTGATTCAGAATGAGGTTCACACGGGGTAAATTTGAAAATGCTACCCCAGGGTGGCATCACCAAATTTACCCTCTGGGGACCTCAATCTGCAGATGACAGTCTGCTTATTTCACCGTTGTGTGTGTTGGGTGAATTGTTAAGTAGTATAGATCTCAAGACAACTCGTTTGATAAATCCTATTAAAGGTTCTCTTGTGATACATTTTCTGTAGTCTTCAAATCATATTCATATGAAGATGGGAGATGATATCAGTGGAAGTGTTTTCATAATAAAACAAATACAAAACTAATAAAAGCTATGAAAAGTGGACAGTGTTTTAAATTACTTTTCATCGTATTTTCAGTTATAATTCTTAAAAGTGCTTCTAACACCCTTTCTAAGCTTAATCAAAACACATTTGCATCAATGTGACTTCTACTTTTATGCATGAATAAACAAAATCTGAAGTACCAATACCATAACCATTAGTTGAGATATTACAAAATGTCAGTAAGACTATAAAAAAAAATTTCTCGTTTCTCAATTACTTCCCTCATTACTGATAATATTTATTTATTGGTGTTTAAGGTCACATATTTCTGCACAATGGCTAACCATGACCGTGACAGTTTTACGGGTGGAGGAAGCTGGAGTACCCAGAGAGAACCACCGGGTAGCGGCGAGCAACTGTCAGCTCCACAACATACCAACTCCACACAAGCAGGGTTAGCATAGGTTGAAGACAGGTGCACCATCGACGTGCAGTACGCCTTAGTACACAACGTCACCGTGCCCCCACGTGGGCAATGGGTGTGAAGTGTCTTGCCCAAGGACACAACGCGGTTGCCGCAGGTGGGATTCGAACCGAGGACCTCTCGGCTGGCAGCCTGCACCTCTACCAACTGAGCCACCGTGCCCCCTCATCACTGATAAACTGACTCATAGCTTCTTTTTTTACCTGAAATTCTCTTTGATGATGCTATGGCACATTTGCTGGACTAAAATTTAACCAATTATATTTTGTCTGACAGCACTGCTCACTGTTAAACAAGATCTAGTGGGATAAACTTGAAGCTGTATTATAAGATATGTTTGCAGCTGAAAATATTTTTCTAACAAAGACAATTCCAGTAATTTTATGTTTTCCAGAACTTCTAAAAAAAAAGGAAGGAAAACTATCCCTCCCTCATAAAAAAAATGAGGAAAAGTTGCTTGAGAAACAGAATTTTTTATAGGCCTAATTATTAGTTGACTAGCCTACAATTGGAAGTAATTAAAATAAAGTATGACCACAATACATCACCAGGCTGTTAAGCAAGATAAACTGTTTTATCACATGATCTGATGCTTTTTAAAACAATACTCTAAAACTGGTAAAGCTCACTAAAGCATGATCAGCAAATAACATTTCAGAAGTAGTCTCAGGTATACGCTGTTGTATTTTGGCATGAAAATTGGACCTTGACCTTGTTTACATATAGTACACTGCACTTTCAGTGCCATCGGTCAATGAATTTTGAACCACTGTTTCAATAAAATTCTATTACACAATGCTTCTAAATATTGCTGCCATTATGGAGCTTTTTCTGAGCAGATGCACAGCCAAAGCAAGCATTGTTTTTAACAACGTAATTCAATGTGTTATAGAAATCACCCTTTGTATCTAAGATTCATTTTGGAATCTTTTATTGGGTTTTGGATCAAGTGATCAATAGAATCCTCAACTCATCCCCAATGTGATTCATTTTTCCCATTCCCCATGTGTATCCAAAGTTATTAACTCTTTACCTAATACAAAAGGCAGACGACACTTGGAAACAAAATTGTTGAATGATGTTTTTCATTTATTGCATCAAAAACACAGCTTCTGATCCCCTTATTAGAACAAGCTCAATGAGTCATTCCAATGATGGATCATACGCTATATTTTTGAGACCAAAAAAATTAAAATGTCAATGACACTGTAGCTTAACTTGAGTGTGTGCAGTGTTTGATGAAAAGGATAATATCAATGTTTATGAAAGGATTATGAAATAAGACAAGAATTGTGATAATTGAGAATATGTTAATTTCTGTTCCCTGTATGCTATCTTTTCAATAAGAATAATTGGAGTGTAGACTGTACTTAAAGAATTAAGACCTGGGTTGATGTGGCCCTAACAGTTAACTTATGTCAACCAAAGTTACCAAGTGACAGTAAAATCATTCCAAAACGAGTCATCCTACCAAGTTACAATGAAATCCCTTCATAAATATAACTTGTAGACTTTGCTAAAGGAATTTAGGTAACGTGAAGTTTCAGCGGTCATGGTTGACCGATCATGACCAAAATTGGAGTCTCTCATCTAGATATCATACCAAGTTATCCTACCAAGTTACAATGAAACCCCTTCATAAAAACAACCTGTAAGCTGTGCTAATTGAATCTAGGTTAAGTGACCAGAAAGCGGTGATGGCTGACCAATCTTGACCAAAAAATGAAAGTCCCATCTAGACATCATACCCAGTTATCCTTCCAAGTTTCAATGAAATTGCTTCATAAATATGAACTGCAGACTGTGCTAAACTAATCTAGGTCAGGTGCCTGTGTGGCTGTCATGGTTGACTGATCATGGCCAAAATAGGACGTTCTCATCTAGACATTTTAGAGTCATCCTACCAAGTTACAATTGTTTGTTTGTGGGTGGTTAACGTCACATATTTATGCACCATGGCTAATCGTGACACAACATGGAGATGAAGTCAAGTTTAGTCAATCGTTGATCAACATGTTGCCCATTTTAGAGGACTTTCACCCCAAGCATTGGTGACTGGGTCCTATTTTACTAGTAAAGTGGAACTGGTTTACCACAGTAAACAAGTGCTGCTTACTTCCCGGGGTTCCCACGGGGACCCAAGTTACAATAAAATCCCTTCACAAATATGACCTGTAGGCTGTGTTAAAGGTTTTCAGGCTTTGGGCCAGTGTAGCAGTCATGGTTGACAGATCATGACAGAACTGGGACATTCCCATGTAGACAATATACGGAGTCATCCTACCAAGTTACAATGAAATACCTTTATAAATACAACCTGTAAACTGTTCTAAAGGTTTTCGGGCTCTCGCAGCCGTCATTGTTGACCGATCGTGACCAAAAGGGGACGTTCTCATCTAGACATTATACAGAGTCATCCTACCATGTTACAATGAATCCCTTCATAAATACAACCTCTAGACTGTGCTAAAGTTTTTTTTTTTGTTTTGGGCTCTTGCAGCCAACAAAGTTGACCAATTGCGACCAAAAGGGAATGTTCTCATCTAGACATTATATGAAATCATCCTACCAAGTTACAAAGAAATCCCTTCATATATATGATGTCATGTAGACTGTGCTAAAGGTTTTCGGGTTTCGGGCCATCACGGTTGACTGATCGTGACCAAAAGGGAATGTTCTCAGCTAGACATTATACAGAGTCATCCTACCAAGTTATAATGAAATCCCTTCATAAATACGATCTGCAGACTGTGCTAAAAGTTTTCGACCTCCCACAGCCATCATGGTTGACCGATCGCGACCTTTTAAAAGGGGACGTTCTCATATAGACATGACCTCAAACCTGCATAAGAAATTTCATGATGATTGGACAAGAACTACAGGGTGTATGTAGCCTGTGCCAAAGAAAATGTGAACAGACTCACAGACTTCCATCTTGAATTTTAGACCGCACCCAGAAACACTCGTTCTCATCCCAAGGTGATAACAAAGGTACCCAAGACATTTCGTGAAGATCAGTTCATAAATACAGACTCTAGTCTGAGCCGTATTGGCATGTGTACTTACTGTGTGTAAGTCGCACTGAAAAAATCAAAGTTCATCTAATTTGCATAATTTCTGCACGAGAAAAAAACCCGTATTATATGTGATGTATCCCATGGTAATAAACATTCACACACAAAATTATTCAAATCAGCGCTTTCATATGGAAGTTCTGTGCCAAAATCTGATTGCACCTAATTTTGTACAAAATGGCTGCCATCGGCCATCTTGAATTTCGGACCGGACCCAAAAACACTCGTTCTCATCCCACGGTGATACCAAAGGTAACCAAGAAGTTTTGTAAAGATCGGTTCATAAATACGGCCTCTAGCCCGAGCCGTATTGGCATTTGCACTTACAGTGCTGAAAGTAACACCAAAAAACATCAAAATTAGTCTAATTTGCACAATTTACGCACGAGAAAAAAACCCATATTATATGTGATGTATCCCATGGTACTAAACATTCATACAAAAAATTATTCAAATCAGAGCTTTCATATGGAAGTTCTGTACAAAAAACAGATTTCTGCATTGTCGGTACAAAATGGCGGCTGGCAGCCATCTTGAATTTCGGACCGCACCCAAAAACACTCGTTCTCGTCCCACGGTCATAACAAAGGTACCCAAGAAATTTCGTAAAGATCGGTTCATAAATACGGCCTCTAGCGCAAGCCGTATCCAATTGTTGACGTACGGACAGACGGCCAGATGGACAGACGGACGACGGGCCATGACAAAAGCTTCGCCAAAGTTGAGCTAAAAATGAAAAAATAAGGAAAATTGAATGGTGATTTTTGTGAATAGTGCTAGCTGGTTTTGTCTGTTATGTTGTGTAAAGAGTCAATATGTATACATTTTATTGGGGTTTAATAACACTTTAGGCAGCCACGGATACTTCGTGTCAGAAGGTTTTATGGGTGGAAAAAGCCGGGGGACACAGTGAGAACTACCGAGCAGAGACGAACAACTATCAGACTCCTCAACGAACTAATTTCACACAAGCAGGGTTAGCATTGGTTGAAAACAAGTGCACTATCGACGTGCAGCAGTACACCTTAGTACACAGCACCACTGTACCCCCATGTTGGCAATCAGGATTAAGTGCCTTGCCAATGCCTAAAGACACAACACAGTTAACCCTGATGGGAATCATACCATGGACCTTTCAGTTTGAAGTCTAATGCATAACCACTGAGCCACTGTATTCCCGGTAACTGATCTTTGTAACTGTCATGATCAATAAGCAAGAATGATTGTTATATTTTCTTGTCAACATTTCATAAAGGTGATGCAGGGTGCTCATGTGATGAAAATTGCTACAAACTGTAGAAACTCCTGTGATATCATAAATTCTTTTAGGTGTCTACAGGGGCAAAATATGGCACCCTTTCCAAATGACATTTGGACATGTTTTTCTCAATTCCCAACCCCAAATTTCCTAATCTCAGTCCACACTTGAGCAAAACCTTATTTCAGAATTGGTGTCCTGAACTGGGTGGTCAGAAACCTTCAGATCATCAATAATTGCCAACCAAACGAAACATGGAAAACGGCTGAATTCAAGGGCAATGACAGTTTCTTCTTTGATAGAAGAACAGTTTATAATAGAGAACGATAGAGGCTGGAGTTAACATAATTTCATCTGACTGTTGTTTGTTATAAAATTTTAAATGAATACAACCAGTTCAGTTACCTGAATGTTGTGGCTTCCTCACTTCATTGTTGGGCCATCATGGCATTCAGATAGCTGAACCAAAAGTATACATGTAATTGCTTTTGTATTAATGTTCTCGGTTCAGTTTGAAGGTGAAATTTTTGGTCCAAAGTATATTTCTTTTCCTCCAAAACAAATTCCCAATCTTAGATTGTCACAAAGTGAATTCAATCTTAGATTGTCACAAAGTGAATTTTCCCAATGGCTTGTTCAACGATCCCTTTACCAAAGATGGCAGAAGAATCCATATATAAAAAGCACATGTAGGTTTTCAATGAAACGAGAGACTGAGCCCATTCTAGTGAGAAGTCCTAAGATTTTGTTTGAAAGAAAACAATGTAAATTCTGTACTGCTTTTAGCCAATTCACTGTTGATTTACATGTGTTTAATACTTTGAACAAGGGAGGCTGCTTTTCTGGCCCAGGAACATGTCACTGCATAATTTCACTAAGTATGGTGCCTGCCAAAAGAATGTGTGAAGACAACCAATTAATATTTTGAGCAATTAATATTTTCAATGTACAGCCCAAGGGCTGTACATTGAAAATATTAATTGCTCTACCCCCAGATAATGAATATGGACTCTTCCAACTGCTGCAACTAAACTGACATGGAAGATACCACACAGGTTCAAAGGGTTAAGGTAAAGAAATAAAAGGAAGTAATTATCATACATTATCTGTGAGCAGACTTCTCTCCAAGTCTTCGGAGTCTCTTCCTCCACGTTTTGGTGGAATGGGTGGCCCCTTTTTCTTGCCATCTCGACCAGTTGTACTTGTGTATGCTGGCTCAAAGAATGGCATTGGTTCTTCCAGTGAACTGGACATATCTCTTTTCTGTATCTAAAAGTAAAAAAAAGTCAGTAAATACTCTGTTTCTTTGGATTTTCTGTTGATCATATTTCAAAAGCAATAGTCATGTTATTATGGAAACACTGTAACCCCTTACCAAACACATTTACAAAAACCATTTCGGAACAGCTGAAATTTTTTTTGCATTTTACATATTTATTTATTTATTTATTGATGTTTAAGGTCACATATTTATGCACAATGGCTAATCATGACCGTGACAGTTTTACGGGTGGAGGAAGCTGAAGTACCCGGAGAGAACCACCGAGCAACGACGAGCAGCTGCCAGCTCCCCAACATCGTAACTCCGCACTGCAGCACAGGAAGGGTTAGATTGGTTGAAGACATGCGTACCATTGCCCAAGGACACAACGCGGTTGCTGCAGGTGGGATTCGAACCGAGGACCTCTCGGCTTGCAGCCTGCACCTCTACCTACTGAGCCACCGTGCCCCCCTGCATTTTACATCCAAAATATAGTGAATGATTCCTCCTTGGAATGGGAGGGGGTCATATGTTATATTTTTCTTGTGTAAAAATTGAAAAAATATAATTTCAAGTTTTTTGTGAATAAAGCTGACCAGTTCTGGCCATTCCATTAGATAGAGTGTTATATTATTTAAACAGTACAGTGGAACCCTGTTAATTGAATAGCTACTGTGCCAATGAAAATTATTCAATTAACAGGAGTATTCAATTAACAAGGATTGTGTCGCTTTCCTGTATTCTAGAGATAAACTTAGCATTTATTCTATTATATCTTGTTTGACAGAGCTCCATGAGCTCTGTCAAACAAGATATAAAAGATTAAATGCCTGTATTGAATGTACTGAGACCAAAAAGGTCTATATTCAAAGGAAAACTGGGGAGAGTCAGGGTAATTTCTCGACATGTTACAAGATTTTTTTATTCAATTAACAGGAGTTTACACTGTAACCTATATTCAATTAATAGGTCAAATTTGTACTGGAGGTATGGTAAATGGTTTCGTGTTGGGAAATTATATTCAATTAACAGGGATATACAATTAAGAGATATCCGATTAAGTGGGCTCCACTGTACCGGTATATGAATTACATTTGTTATCAGATATCTGTAAAGATTTTCTTTTGGTCACTGATTACTGTAATTGACTCGAACATACAGAGGGAACATTTTTGCCACCAAATTCATATATTTATACTGACCAATTTTTTTTTTTATAAAAGATATATTTATTAGTGAATTTTGAGTGTTTACAGTCACTTTCTGCATCTATGGCTTTAACATGACTGCAACACAAGTAGTTTTGATTGTCGGATTTTACAACTCTTCCAACAGAAAGGTGCTGATCAGGTTCGACAGTTTTACAGAATCATGAACCAATGGGTAAGTAACTTGGATTCTCTAACTATTCTGGCACAAGCAGGGTTAGCAATATTATATTTTAATGGGGTTTAATGGCACTTTTGACAGCCAGGGTCAGCTCATGTCGACAGTTTTGTGGGTGGAAGAAGCTGGAGTTCCCAAAGAGAACCACCGAGCAACTGTCAGCGTCCTCAGTGTACAAACTCTGCCCACGCATGGTTAGCAATGATTGAAGGGAAATACACCATGCAGTATGCCTTGGTATGCAATGCCACCATGCTCCCTGTGGGCAATCAGGATTACGTGGCTTGCCAAAGGACACAGCACAGTTACCACTGGAAAGGATCGAACCATTGATCTTTCAGTTTGAAGTTCAATGATCTAACCACTGTGTCATTGTACTCCTATGGTTAGCACTGATTGAAGGCAAGTGTACCATCAACTTGCGATAAACCTTAGTAGGGTCAACTAATTTTCAAGGCACTTTAAGTCCTTGAATTAACCCGAGAGCCTTGAAATTACTTCGGTATAGGTCAAAAGTTCATTTGGATCAAATTCACTTTTTTATTCAACACCAAATCTAATAAATAGAGGATATGAAATGAGTGTTTTTCTCATATAATATTTATGAAACGAGTCTTAAGAATTTTCCGTTTTGGCGAGCCTCTGGCGAGCCCAAACGGAAAATTCGGACGAGTTTCATCAATATTATATGAGAAAAACACTCATTTCATATTCTATTTATCAGATAATACACCCACGCACAAATTAGCCACTTAATATGACTTTTTAACCCATCACCTAACTTGAGTTGCAGACGGCACTTGGAAAAAACATCCTCGTATAACTAAAAATTTTAATTTTTTCTTCCAAAACAAAGGTTATGACCCCTCATTGGAACGAGCTTGTTGAGCTCGTTCCAATGAAGGGTCATAACCTATGTTTTGGAAGCAAAAAGTAAAAATATAAAAAATGAAAGTGTCAATGACACTGTAGCTCAACTTGTCAAGACAAAGACATGTACATGTATAGTATGTGACACAGCAATGACAAACATCTAGGTAATGACCTGATAACAAAGGTACATATAAAGTATTGTAACGGTCTGTACATAAATACTGACCGTTGCCTGTAACAAATGTGTAGGTAAAGTATTGTAAAGGTGGGTGACAGTCAGATGCTAAACTAGAAAAAAATCTTTGAGTCCCAGAGTGGGTCTGACTGAACCCCAAAATATTTGTTCTCATTGCACAGTGATAACAAAGGCACCCCAAAACACACTCGTTCCTGTCCCAAGGTGAAGACAAATGTGCCCAAGAAGTTTTGTGAAGATCAGTTCACAAATATGGGCTGTGTAGAAGTTGTGACAAAAAACTGATTGGACATAATTTCGGTACAAAATGGCCACTGGCAGCCATCTTGAATTCTGGACTGCACCCAGAAACACTCGTTCTCGTCCCAAGGAGATAACAAAGGTACCCAAGAAGTTTTGTGAAGATCGGTTCATAAATACAGCCTCTAGCCCGAGCCGTATTGACATGTGCATTTACAGTGTATAAGTAGCACTGAATAAATCAAAGTTCATCTAATTTGCATAATTTCTGCACGAGAAAAAAACCCGTACTATATGTGATGTATTCCATGTTACTAAACATTCATATAAAAATATATTCAAATCAGAACTTTCATACAGAAGTTCTGCACAAAAGACTGATTGCACTAATTTTGGTACAAAATCTTGAATTTTGGACCACACCCAAAAACACTCGTTCTCATCCCACAGTGATAACAAAGGTACCCAAGAAGTTTCGTAAAGATTGGTCCATAAATACGGCCTCTAGCCTGCGCCGTATATAGAAGTTGTGTACAAAAAACTGATTAGACCTAATTTCGGTACAAAATGGCCACTGGCAGCCATCTTGAATTTTGGACCGCACCCAGAAACACTCGTTCTCGTCCCAAGGTGATAACAAAGGTACCCAAGACGTTTCGTGAAGATCGGTTCATAAATACAGACTCTAGCCCGAGCCGTATTGACATGTGTACTTACTGTGTGTAAGTAGCACTGAAAAAATCAAAGTTCATCTAATTTGCATAATTTCTGCACGAGAAAAAAACCCACATTATATGTGATGTATCCCATGGTACTAAACATTCACACAAAAAATTATTCAAATCAGTGCTTTCATATGGAAGTTCTGTGCAAAAATCTGATTGCACCAAATTTTGTACAAAATGGCTGCCATCGGCCATCTTGAATTTCGGACCGGACCCAAAAACACTCGTTCTCATCCCACGGTGATAACAAAGGTACCCAAGGAATTTCGTAAAGATCGGTTCATAAATACGGCCTCTAACCCGAGCCGTATTGGCATTTGCACTTCCAGTGCTGAAAGTAACACCAAAAAACATCAAAGTTAGTCTAATTTGCATAATTTACGCACGAGAAAAAAACCTGTATTATATGTGATGTATCCCATGGTACTAAACATTCATACAAAAAATTATTCAAATCATAGCTTTCATATGGAAGTTCTGTACAAAAAACAGATTTCTGCATCGTCGGTACAAAATGGCGGCTGGCAGCCATCTTGAATTTTGGACCAAACCCAAAAACACTCGTTCTCGTCCCAGGTCATAACAAAGGTACCCAAGAAGTTTCGTAAAGATCGGTTCATAAATACGGCCTCTAGCCCGAGCCGTATCCAATTGTTGACGGACAGACGGCCAGATGGACGACGGGCCATGGCATAAGCTCAAATTTGGCTTCGCCAAAGTTGAGCTAAAAATGAATGGCGTTTTTCTTGTAGGTAAAAGATTAATACAATATAACCGACCCTAGATAGGACAGATAACGTAAATTCTCCCTATTGAAATTATGCAAATGTGACCAGTTGTATTTTGTTTAGCCAATCAAATTCTCTAGTTTTGAAATTGACCAATGAAATTGACGGAAGTCTTTATTTATCACTGATTAATATGAAAACAAAATATCAAATGTTTTAAAGTCAACAAAACGGACGAGTCATATGATAAACAATAATATAAAATGAATTGCAATTTTGATGAATAGTGCTGTGCTGTCCATTACATTGCGTAAAGGGTTAATCATTAAAAGAGAAATTCTCGCAGAAAAACTTTGGGGAGTCAAAACACGTGCCCCAAATTCTAATTATGAGAAAGTCTTTATCAGCTGTCAATTTAATCCTGGCTGTGGTTTCTGGTCATGTCCTGGTTGTGTATTGTAAGTGTAGTGGCTTTGCTGTGATTTCCAGTTAACTCTCGGCTGCCTGTATGCTAGCAATCACAGTCATGCCACAAGACTTAAGCTTGATGTGGTGAAAGTTCTGGAAACTTATCCAAGTTCTCAAGGATTATGTTCACTCACTTTTTCTGGTTCTGGAATAGGGATGAACTCCATTGTTCTCTCAACACATGATTCATTAAAGTCTGGAGTAACCCCAAAGGTTCCTGGAGCAGCTCCCACAAGACCAGCCTGAAAATGACAATATACACAGCAGTTAGAGAGAGCATCCAGTTGAAAATATCGGACGAAAATTTACCCAGTTTCCTTGTTTCACAGGACTGATGGTGTAACAAACTATAGTTTGCAACGTGATCATAAATTCCTCAAAATAACACATGCATCTAAAAGAAAACCTGTGAATTAATAAAATGTACAAACATAAAAATGTTAATATATAAATATATTACTTTCAGTCTGATAAATGAAAAAGAAATTCATTAATTTTTAAATTTCAATAATACAGAAAAATCAGTACAATGAACCGAATTGGCCACTCACAGTTGTGTGCTTACAAAGTTTATAAACTCACATTCAGTAACTTACGTCTGATAAAGACATGGTAAAACATACCATTACAGTTGGATGAATTTGTAAAATAACTATCAGGTAATTTCTTTTTCTCCACTGAATTCTGCTTCTGTAAGAAATTCTCAAAAAGCACATAACTTTTGAGTTTCAATATCAGACGCTAGTATTGTAAGTGGAAAACCAATGAAAACAACGCTTCTCGTAAATATATTCCAACTGTTGACTGCCACTATAACTTTCACACAGGCTTTTTAACCCTTTACCTAACATAAAAGGCAGACATTTGCGAACAAAATTCTTGAATAACTATTTTCTTTCATTATTCATCTCATAAACAAAGCTTGTGACCCTTCAATAGAACACACTCAATGAGCTTGTTCCAATGAGGGGTCATAAGCTATGTTTATGCTTGGTAAAGGGCTAAATGGGCAAGCCTCTTATGCAACTTTAGTGGCCCATAATTTTTTCAGATGGAGTATTTCAAAATGTCCCTCTCAAAACATGGCACGAGTTGGTGTCATTTCTCAAGAGCATGGTAAAGGTACTTTCCACTTAAATGGCCAATATAAATATCCCTTTGTTCAATGTTCTCATGGGCAATCTATGCATTACTTCATGTAAAGCACAGATTCAATGCCATCACAAAAGTTTCTGAGAATCAAACTACTGTATTACCACATGAATCAAGGGCAATTTCCAAGAATCAAATTGAGGAACACAATCTGGTTTATTGATTATTTAGGGAGTGCCGTCGTTTTTACTCAAGAGGTTTATTTACTAAACCTGTGATCATTAAAAGTTGCCTTGCAGAAGGCAAATTTTAACTATCACAGGTTTGGTAAATAAACCTCTTGTGTTTCACAAAGTTGTTTTTGGGCCTTGTCGGTTGGACATAAGCTCCGAGCCGCAAACCTCAGACCATGTTACTGTCAACTCATCACAATAACTTATAATGTTTTTGAGTTCAAATCATACTTCATGATTCCTCACAGGAACAGCCTTGTCATGCTCATTCCAATGGGGTTCCATGAGTTATGTTTCTGAAACAAAAAATGAAAGTTTAAGTATCCTTGAAAATAACATGGATCTGTGTTTGGAACACAAGTACTGAGTCAACTTTATCCACCATTGATCATTATAATTCAGGGGACTTCCATTACCCAAGTTACCTAGTGCTATTATGTCAGTAAAGCACAACTTATTTTCTAAAGTAAATAAGTGCTGTACAAACTCTCAGGGTTCCCATGGAGATAGATATATCTTCCAAATAACTAAAATATACACTTTTTGGGGGAACGAAATGGCCTCTGCAAACTATTTTCAGATTAGACCAAAACAATTGAAAGAAACCTACACTGAGAGATACCTGGGATCCTTTTTCAAAAAGATACAATAAACCAGAGGTTCAAGTGAGCCTAAAACGCTCACCTGGCTCAAGTTGTCAAAAGAGATGAGTGTATCAGTAAGTGATCAGCAGCAAGAGCAATTTTTTGATTTGCTATGACACAACCAAAGGCAACTTTTTTGCCATTCAGTCCTGCTGGTCCTAGGAAAGCTTCCTAGCATGCTCTGTTCTGTGAAGTATTAAAAGACAACCGAACTAAATTTTTGTTTTGTTTTCAACTGCTGTGGTTTTCTCTACACCCCACCCCCCTCAAAAAAAAAAAAAAATTGACTCACTGAGTTTCTTTGAAAAAATGTGAATCTGCATCACTAAAGTAATCCAAACAAGAAATCTAAGCATTGTCGCAAGTGGCTTATAAAAAGAGGATTTTAAAAGCATTTTAGGCTTATGGAGCATTAACCCCACCCCACTGGATATAGTAATTTGGGGGGGGGGGGATATCAGAAGTGTCAAGTCCACCAGCCTGAAGATGGCAGCAGATTCATTTGAACAAAGGAAAAAGGTTTACTCCAAAGATGGTCTGTGCCATAAATGAATGAATTTGGCCTGGTGGTTTTAAAAAATAAGAAAGATTTTGAACTAGAGAAACAGAATTTTATGGCCACCAGAGAATTCAAGTCAGTGTGAAATGGTTAAAGCTTCAAAAATAAACAAAACAGAATGAGAATTTATGGAGGCTTATTTTTTGGGATAAGTTAGTTTTAAAGAAATCAGAAATAGGTTTTCATTAACAGTATTATATGAAATAAAATCTTTGGAACCCAGAGGGCTAAATTAAAGATATTCATACAGGAATCAGAGAAATTTTTTCCAAGAAACCAGAAAAAACATATATGTGCACCGCATTGAAAAGGTTTAATCAATAAAATATTTGAAACCCACAATGAAGTCTTGAGAGGGTTAAATTAAAGACATTCAGAGAGGAATCAGATAAATGTTTCCAAGAAACTAGAAAAAAACATATGTGCAGAGCATTGAAAGGGTTCAACATGAAATAAAATCTTTGGAAAACACACTGAAGTCATGAGAGGGTTAAATTAAATATTCATACAGGAATCGGATCAATTTTTTGCAAGGAACCAGAAAAAACGTGCACAGCCTTGAAAGGGTTTGATCAGGGAATGAGAAAATGGACATTTTTGAACTGATTAAAATAACAAGATTAACAAGTGAGTTTGGCAGCTAACTGTTTAGATAAGAGCAATATGTTATTCTAGTTTGAATAAGTGTAACAAATATTCCTCCAGGACTCATAATTTTTTCAATACCCTCTACCGTGCACCCTGATAGAACTGGTGGCAATTTTTTAACCAATCCATTCTACTGGTCCTAAGGATGCTACATACCAAATAACAGTTCTCTGTTCCGTGTGGTTTGGGAAATATGGGCTTTTGAATTTTTTCTGTTTTTAGCCCCTGGGGTTGCTAAGGGGCTCTTAACCAATTTTTTTCGGGCATCAATCAATTACTTAGGACCCACTTATACTACATGTCAAATTTGGTTGAAATTGGCTCACTGGTTCTTGAAATAGAAATTTTTGGTGGAGCCCAAAATGTATATGTCCCCACAGAGAGCCCATATATTGACCTACCAACTTCCCTTGAACAAACTTTAATCTTCAAAACAAAAGGATATTCCATACCAAATATCATGGCATTCCCTCTGGTGGTTTGTGAGAAGAGTTTTAAGCTTTTGGGGCATTAACCAGAACCCGAATGACAGCTGCTTCATTTGAACAAAATAGAAAGAGTATACTCAATAGATGGTCTGGGCAATATATATATATAGTGGTTCTGAAGAAAAAGTAAAGTTTGCAAAAGTTAACGGACGACAGCCGACGGATGCCAAGTGATGGCAATAGCTCCCACTGACTTGAAGTCAGGTGAGCTAAAAAGAAGCATGAAGCCTGTGCATGATAAATTGTATATGGGTGTGTACAATAGTCAAGCCACAAAAACACTTCACTGAAATGTATTATGGTGAGCAAAACACAAAAATAACTCAACAATTTTTAAAATTTGGTTGTTTGAAATAACAACTTCAGCATATGAAAACTGGAAACTTTTTTTTATCCAAATTGATATAGAAGAATTTTCAACATTAATTTAAATATACATAAAACATTTCACTTTAATATCCCAAAAATAAGCTACTACTGGAACAAGTATAAAGAATCTTTTACCAGAATTATGTAAACTGTTAACCCTTTACCAAACATGAAAAGCAGACAACACTAACAAAACTAAAAAATTTCATTTTTTTGCAAATGCAGCTTATATGACCCCTCACTGGAACAAGCTCAATGAGCTTGTTACATGGAGTGTCATAAGCTTTGGTTTTTAGGCAATTTTTTTTTTTTAAATAATAAAATTTAACCCTTTACTTATCATGACAAGCAGACGATACTTGCAAACAAAATTATTCAATAACTATTTTTTTTTATTTTTGGCCAAAAAAAACCATGCTTATGACCCCTCATTGAAACATGCTCAAAGAGCTCGTTCCAATGAGAGGTCATAAGCTGTGTTTTTTGAGGCAAAAAATGAAAATTGAATGGCAATTTTTGTGAATAGTGCTGGCCGGATTTGACCATTACGTTGGGTAAAGGGTTAAATGGCAATTTTTTAGAAGTGTGTTGGCCGGTTGTGAACTTTATGTTTGGTAATGGGTTAAACACATACATTCTGAAGAAGACAAAATGGAATGATTTTAAACGAGTCCAAGCAAAAGACATTTAACAGCTTAAATGTGTAACGCCTCACCTGAAACAAGTTTTAGATGTACCAAAGCCTGCTCCTCAGTAACCCTTCATGTACAGTACACACTTGGTTATGTGGTACTTGGCCCCAATGGGAGGACATTAACCTCAACCTCTACTTTCTTAACCGACAGAAACTGGAGAACTCAACAAGCAAATCTGCATTTCATGGACCACTGGGTAGAACCTGTGGGACAAGAACTACTGATTGGTTTGTTGGGTGGTCAAGTTTCTCCCAAGTATAACAAGAAAGTGTTCATGTAGATATCAACCTGACGACAATGTAACCCTTCACATAACACAACTTGAAAACACTAACACTAGTTTTTCTTAACTGAAAATTTTTATTTCAGCTTTGGAAAATAGCTTATGACTTCTCACTGGAACAAGCTTGATGAGCTTGTTCCAAAGAAGGATCATAAGCTATTTATTTTTTTTTTCAATTTAGAAACAAAAGATTTGAATGGTGTTTTTTGTGTACAATGTTAGGAAGATTTGATCAATTTAATTGGTTAAGGGATTGTTGTTTTTTTTGTTAAAACATAGGTTGTGATTGATCACTTTGCCTTGAACTATTTTAATCCAGAGATCGTGAAATAATGAACATTAACTCTCAAGTATAATATTTGTATATTACTTTCCAAAGTGTGATTTACTGGGATTTCCCGGTTTGATTATAAACGATAACTTAACAAGTGAAATATGCAATCAACAATTGGGTCATGTATCCGTGCATGCAAACGAAGACGCTTTGCTCTTGGTGTAATGGGGACTTGTTTTTTGTTTTTTTAACCCTTTACCTAACATAAAACGCAGACGACACTTGCAAAAAAAGTTCTTAAATAACTATTATTTTCATTTTTTGTCTCAAAAACATAGGTTATGACCCCTCATTGGAATGAGCTCGTTCCAATGAGGGGTCATAACCTATATTTTAGAGACAAATAATGAAAATTGACGATTTTTTAGAATAGCGCTGGCCGGTTTTGGTCGTTATGTTAGGTAAAGGGTTAAATAAAATAATTATTGTTAATAATGAAAAGTAATAACAGGGTAATCGCTTGACTGGATTGGTTACGTGAAATAATTCATTCCAGGCGAGGGACTATAATTTAAAACACTTGTGTGCATTCGCGCGCTCGTGTTTGTACAACGTCCCTCACCTATCATGAATTATTTCACGTAACCAGTCCAGTCAAGCTATTATTCTCTATTTATTGTATTATTTATTTATTTATTGGTGTTTAAGGTCACATATTTTTGCACAATGGCTAATCATGACCACAACATGAGTATGAACTCAAGACCAGGAGTGAGCGTTAACCCTTTACCTAACGTAACGGCCAAAACCGGCCAGCGCTATTCTCAAAAATCGCCAATTAATTTTCATTATTTTTTTCATTTTTTGTCTCAAAAACATAGGTTATGAACCCTCGTTGGAACAAGCTCGTCGAGCTCGTTCCAACTAGGGGTCATAACCTATGTTTTTGAGACAAAAAATGAAAAAAATTAGTTATTCAAGAATTATTTTTGCAAGTGTTGTCTGCTTTTCAGGTTAGGTAAAGGGTTAATAAACCATGTTGTCCATTTTAGAGGGGGTTTGCACCTCCCAAGCATTGGTGACTGGGTCCTATTTTACCAGTAAAACAGAGCCTATTTACCACAGTGAACAGGCACGGCTTCACTTCTCAGGGTTCCCGCGGGGAATTTGTTTATTGAAGTTTAAGGCTGCTTTAATCATCCCATCTTTGACCACCGGTATATTGCAAATGCAATCATAGGTAAGACTGATAAAAGGGTGGGAAAATATAGAATATACCCATAGTAGCTTACTGTACCAAATGTTCACCACGAGTGGTGAAGTGGTGTTAACCGTGAGCTTTTGGTGCACGGTTAACACCACTTCACCACGAGTGGTAAACATTTGGTACACCAAGCTACATTGGGAATATTTTATTATACCATGATTGTTAGATTATTAAAAGTCGTTATTATTTTTTCTCTATTTTACTATGCTGCAGACATACATACGTGCGAATCTGTTTTTGAATACATGAGCATCGGTGGGTAGTACTTCCGCCGTCAATTTTATCGCCAAAATGAAATGGAAAACTAAACAGAGCCTTTTTTGTTTTAATAACATAATAAAAGGCTGCTCGGCAGCATGTCCCCCGGAAAAACAAGTCGAAAAAGGGGCATAACTCTAGTAAAAATGATCGGTCTGGACCCATATTCGAACTTGACCTGTATTATTACCCCAGAAAGTCACATACAAAATTCTTTCTGATCAAATAATCCTAACTGGAGTTATCATCCAGACACCGCAAATCTTGAAATTTCTAAGTTGAAAAAGGGGTATAACTCTAATAAAAATAATCTGGCCAAACCCATATTCGAACTTGACCTGTGGTTTGGGCTAAGAAGGTCACAGACCAAAATTGGTTCCAATCAAATGATCCAAACTGGAGTTATCATAGGGACACCAAGTGCGACAGACAGACGGACACCACTGATTTCTATAGTCCCCCCCCCCCCCCAAATTTTTCGGGGCACAATAACATACTATTTCGAGTTATGGATGCTTTATTAACATGAGACAATGCATGTTTGTTAATTTTTGGCATCTTATGAGGTAAACCCATTTAAAAACGTAATAAATAATTGCCACTTTCATTTCACTCTTCGTGAGGCGACATACGCTAAATTTGACGTCACCAATGGTCAACTTGGATGTAGTTCTACTGCAGGTGTAAATTTTTACTATTGAAATCCCATTACTGACGTGTTCACCATGGTTGGTGTGTAAAGCTAAAATTTATCTCATAGGCTTTTCATATATAGTACAATAGGTAATCGTGGTATAAATACATATTATCGCTACAGTGAAGTAATCTGGATCGCAGTATCATGTCGACTAGAGGTGATCAGAAGGACAGATTAAACGAGTTGCTAAAGCAGTTTGTTTCATCCGGTGACCTGACCTCCTCAATGAGACGTGATGTGATAACCCAGATTACTTCACTGTAGCAATAAAAGGTTTATTGTATGACGCATAGTTCAACATCACAAGCCAATGCTAGCATTAACAATTCCCCCAACCTTTTTTGGGAAAATTGGATTGAAGTAAAAAAGAACTATTTTTGTTTACACTTATTTCTGTAACAGGTACACACTTCTGGGAAATCCCCCTTTGCGCATCAATGCGTGACAAAGTTTACAGTCAAGTTTCAGTCAACCCAGACCGCTGTTCAAGCACAACCATTACAGCTTGGAGTAAAGAACTCTCTGTGACCGAAACAGCAAATTATGTGAATTTGAATGCGCCCATAAATAGTCTGTCATACTACAGTGATATAGAATCAGATTCCAGACTGTGGATTTTCCAATGACCAGGAAAAGATCGTCAAGCAGTAGTGATATTTAGCAGTTAAATTACCTAGTCATATAATAAAATACATAACTGGATGAATAAGCCAATTTAATAAGTCAAGGCATACAACGCCATCAGTCAAGACCAACCTACTAGACAATGACCGAGTGTACAAAATATTTATGCTCATATAAATAAACATATTGTTTTCTTACATGAGTGGAGAAAAATGACAAAACACTGAAGGCAAACTGAGACATTACAACATGAAAAGAACTGATAAAAATAAATTCAACACATACTCCGCATTAAAGTTATCGTGCTACAGCTCAATAACAATAAGATAAGCTTGTTGTTTATAACTGCACAGCTCATTAAGCTATTCCAATTACAGCCAATCCTGCATACGTTAAGCACGTAAATGAAATCATACATTCCGTAGAACCATATGGAAAGACCAGTGAGAGAAAAGAAACCAATTCCACTTGTTAGTCTTGAAACAAGATTTCTGTAGTCGCTACAATCAAATATTTAACCCAATACCCAACACATTCTCCAAACAGAGTATACATGTCCATTCTCAAATGTTTTCAATTTGATTTTTTATACAGATACTGTCGTCAAATAAAGATGGAAATTGTATTCCACATCCAATTTGGTCATTTATTACCCTTTACCTTACACAAACAGCCAAAGCTACTTCAAAAAAAAAAAAAAAATTTATTTTATTTTCTGTCTCAAAAACAAAGCTTTTGACACCTCATTAGAATAATCTTGATTAGCTCATGCTAATGAGGGGGTTATAAGCTATGTTTTTGAGGCAAAAATTTAAAAAATAATAAATTTGAGTGATGATTTTTATATGATAATGCTGGCCACTTTCAGTCATAATGGTTGGTAAAGGATTAATTAAATTTATAAACTGTGCAGTTGAAAAAAGATTATCTAAAAAAACATTTCAACAAAAAGGCATCATGTGACCCCTTATTGGAACGAGCTCATCGAGCATGTTCCATTGAGGGGTCATAATATGGTTTTGTCAAAATTTTTGAAAAAATTATAAAAAAAAAGAAGAAATCTTTATATCGTGTGCGTTGGATAAAGAGGTAAATGATGGCAAACAGAATTGAAAAGAGAAAAATTTGTATTATTGTCTCAACAAAGTTACACTGCAGCAAACCACCAAAGCAACAAAAACGAGAAATAAAACTAATGTCTGTGTGTGAAGAGCAACTCATCAAAGGCCATCTAGAAAAACTGAATTGTTGAAGCTGTGGGAGCAAATTGTGTGTTTGAAAGGTAAAATTTCAAAAGAATTTTTTTTTTTCACAACAGGGACAGGGACATATGAAAAAACCTGCCTTTCATTGTCTTTTTAGCCCACTGACTGAAAGTCAGTTTGAGCAATTGCCATCACTTAGCATTCATTGTCCATTAACTTTGCATTATTAGTCTTCTTCCAAACAAACTTGGCACAAATTATCTTTGGAGGATACATTTTCAAGTTTTATTTGATAGAAGTTGCTAAGCCTGATTGGCAGGGAGTAGTGACCACAGAGCCTAAATTCTTCAAAAGTCACAATGCTCTGAAATTTGGTATGCATCTTGTTTACGTCCTCACGAGTCAAGTTTGTTCAAAGAAAGATTCTTGGGCTTGAGCAGGAGCAGCAAAAATTTTGACCCAACCAAAGACTTGTTTTTGCACCCTCTTAGGAACCTCAGGAGCTAAAAATAGAAAAAATATTTTAAATGTCACATCTTCCTAAATCTTAGGAGCTGAAGAGTGAAGGGGCAACAAAATTGCAATCAGTTGTGTCACTGGGTAGAGTGGGGGGGGGGGGGGGGGGGGGGGCATCAAAATGTTGTTACTTACTGTATGATTTTGTTACTTGAATATCTTTTAAAACACACACAAGAAGGCTGTTAAGCACAAATCCTTTTCCTACTGAATCACCCAAACCTTACTTATAGCACTTCACCCACAAAAATCTTGAAATCTATTTTTATTTTTCCAAAATGTAACAGATGACACCGCCTCATGGGAATGAGGCAGTTCAAACAGGAGTTCATTTTTTCAAATTCTATTTGCAAGCTGAGGATGAAAATGGTGATGTTTTGAAACTACCCTGAGCAAATAGGTGTAAAGGGTTGAATAATATTATGAGAATGCATAAAGTGAAACATACAGCCACCTCTATCAAACAGCTTCACACAACAGAAAAAAAATATACAAGCAAAAGAACATTTCCAGACCCCAATAGTTTATAAAATCATTTACACATGTGCTGTGCTGTCAACTTTAAAGGACTTTCACCCCTGGAATTGGTTCCTATTTTATAGTAATGCAGAACTTGTTTATCACATTAAAAAAGCACTGCTCCACTTCCTAGTGTTTCCATGGGAGTCAAGATCATGTAACATATCAATAATTTCCATTGTAGAATATCCGAATCCAAAACCCAACACCTATTACATAACCCTGATAAAATTATGCTTACTAAATTTTCAATCACTGATGAAATGATGGGTCGATTAACCTGTTCTGGAACAATTACACGTTTTTTTCTGATTACGATTTTAGCTTCTTGTCAATAGCTCACTTGAGACAAAATTGTAGTAAGCTTTTGTATTAATGGATTTAGACAACAGATATTTATTTATTGATGTTTAAGGTCACATATTTATGCACAATGGCTAATCATGACCATGACAGTTTTACAGGTGGAGGAAGCCGGAGTACCCGGAGAGAACCACCGAGCAACGACGAGCAGCTGCCAGCTCCCCAACATCGTAACTCTGCACTGCAGCATAGGCAGGGTTAGATTGGTTGAAGACATGCGTACCATCGACGTGCAGTACGCCTTAATACACGGCGTCATCGTGCCCCCCACACGGGCAATGGAGATGAAGTGTCTTGCCCAAGGACACAACGCGGTTGTCGCAGGTGGGATTCGAACCGAGGACCTCTCGGCTTGCAGCCTGCACCTCTACCTACTGAGCCACCGCACCCCCTAGACAATAGAAAATATGCAGAATGCAACTTATGTGAATTTTTCATAAAATACTTGGCCCATATCAAGTGACTCAAGTATTTTATGTCAGATTTGCATAAGTTACATTATCACAAAATAACTATCAAATAGTTCATTACAGAAAATATCATTCACAACACATCAAAAGTTAACGATGATTTTGTAACATTGTGAGTTGGTTTCGGAAATAAAATTGAATTAATCTTCTCTTTATTTTTCATCAACTAGCTGCCTACTACAAATAGCTGACAACATTTGCAGAAAACATTTCATGAATAAGTAAATATTTTTATTTTTTGTCTCGAAAACATACCTTCTAAGCCCCTCATTGGAACGAGTTTGGTAAGCTATGTTTTTGAGGTAAAAATTTTAAAAAAATAAATGTGGCTAGTTATTTTTATGAACAGCTTTGGTCAGCTTTAGTCGTTACTTTAGCTAAAAGGTTCAATTACACATTATGTAATAAAAAAAAATCTCAAATTCATCACGATTTGACATGAAATTTCTGAACCTCATTCACTAAAATTGATCTGAGCCTCAGTAAACCACGGCTCAAGTCCAACTTTAGTGACTCAGTACAGAAATTTCATATGAATTCATGACTCACTAGAGACCATTTATAAGTTACATTATGCATTTTTTCTCTGCCTGAACCCACTAATATAAAATACTTCCAAATAGGTCCAGACTAAGTTTATTGCTGTTCAGCTTCCTAGCATGTGCTGCATGATGTGCTATTTTCTGTTCCTCTGTAACGAGTGGTTAATCATTAATGGATGGACTATTACTAAATGGTTAATTGGTTAAAGTATTCCCAAGCTGTTTTTGCACTATTATCTATACAGCGATGTGGATTGCTTTAGTTTTATAATGGCATTAGGATCCTACTTTCTGATACAAGCACCATTCTACCTCACATGGTTTTGTTGTTAATAATGCAAGGAGACAGGCAATGCAGAATTTGGTATGGTTTTCAGTATGAATACAATTGGAACTGTACGAAAATACTGTATTCAGGGACCAATAGTACACTGTTTCAACAATAAGATAATTCCAATGTACGCGTTATAAGAAGAAAACAATATGAAACATCTATATCAGCCCAAGCAATAAATATACTGAAAAATGAAAAATAAATCAAAAATTAAAAAAATATAAATGAATTTCTGATTATTAATCTTCTTTTACCAGAACCAATAATCACAATAATTATTCAACTAGAAATATAGGTCAGTTTCAGACAGAACCATCCAACTTGAAGGGTTATTATGAGGGAACAAATAAAGACTCTGGGAAGCAAAGCTAAAAAGGTCAAGCATTTACTCAGACCAGGCTTGCGAAAATTAAGACAAATTTTGTCTGTGTATCGATCGCCTCATCAGAAACTGTGCAGTCAATTTTTAGTTCACCTAAATTGCTTGACCTCTGACAAATAGAGAAAAAGCTCATACAATATGCATCCAATATTAATTTTTCGACATTTCCAGGACCATTATCTCTTTTATAATGATGAAAAACCTCTTGTGTAGAAATTAAGTGATGCATCACACTGCAGGTAAGGGCTCTCTGAACTTTTTATAACAGTGTCAAAAAACACAGCATATTGGCTTTATGAAGGAAACTCATGAAAAAAGTTGTAAATTCTGAACAACGTCATCTCATGCGTTAGTTACTGGGTTCCATTTTACCAGTGAAGCAGAGCTTGTTTAACACAGTGAACATGCACGGCTCCACTCCCCGGAGAGGGGGGGGGGGGGGGGGGGATTGAACAATAACCAATTTTTTCAGCATATAAAACAAAAGCTCAAAGATTCGAAGTTTCGGTCCAATATTTATTTATTGGTATTTAACGTCACTTTCAGTATCTTTTGCTAAATCTAAGCTGCAACATAGGTATGTGGTCAAGTTTAACCATTCGTTTAAATCTATGCTGCCCACTTTAGATAAATTCCACCCCAGGTGTCAGCTCAGAGTCCTATTTCACCAGTAAAGCATATCCTGTTTACTTCCATAAACAAGCACTTCTCCACTTTTGCAGGTTCCTACAGGGATTCCCTCCAATAATTTGTTGGCAATATTAAAGGTATCATTGGTTTTGGCATTAACACAGTTAAAAGATTAAATTGTTAGTCAATTTTACACGTATACACACACTGGCATTTTCAGCATATAAACAAAAACACATTTATGGCTGTCCAGTCCAACCTTTGAAGAGGCTGCTTCCAGTGCTGCTATATCATATTCTTTGCCTTCCCCGTCAGAAAATGATGATGCTGATGATAGTGAAGTTACTTCGGCAGCCTGTGGGTTAATTAAGTAAGGATTTTGTTCAATCTAATTAGGTTAGTACAATAAACACGCACTATATATATACAACTTCATAAAATGTAGATAGGTTTCCATGCCATGACCTACTTAGCACCAACGCAAGAACCTGAATGTCATTATTATTTATTGGTGTTTAAGATAATTTTCAGCATATAAGGCTATATTGAAATCACAACACAAATATTATAAAGTCAAGTTTATCCAATCGTTCATGCCTGTGTTGCCAACTTCTAGATCACATCCAGTATGAGAACTGGTTACCTATATCATGACTGTAACAGAAGTAAAAAATCAAGTTTTAAGCAACCGTTCAGGGATATAGACTGAATAGTTACTAATGGGGGGAGGGGGAGGGCGGGCAGGGTGATGCTGATATATCCTGAAGGCATATCCGAAGGCTGTAAGCCTGAGGTGGGGGTAGGTATGGCCTTTCCATTGGTTAGGGTTGGGGGGGGGGGGGGCTCCTTGAACCCCCACCAATTAAAGGGCCATACCTGCCACACCTCATACCTATGGTAGCCCTTCCATTGATGAGAGTTTGGGGAGCCCCCAAAACCCCACCAATGGCTCCCCAATCTGCTTTAAATAGCCATTCCCACCCCCACCTCAGGACGACGGCCTTCGGATATGCCGAAAAAACTTTGAAAATTCAATGCTCTGAGACTGAAGCGGGGACCCTCTGTGTGTGTGCTTTAATTTTCCCATTTTGATAGGGGGCCACTGTAATTTTAAGGAGGCATGGCTCCCTAGTCCCCCCACCCCCACCCTCCCCTTTGCCACTGCAATTACTTATGGCTATGCTGCAAAGTTAAGCATTTTTCCTCCCCAGGTGTTGGTCACTTTTGTGACTTTGCAGTGGTTTCTAGTTAACTAATGTGACTAATTTTTTACTAACATGGAAAATGATACATGAAGGCAGTTCTATTGACTGGGAGTGTGCTAGATTAACTTTAGTTGCCATAAAGGCAGCCAAGACTTGACTGGATATCACTGGCAGTAAATACTGATTCAACTGGCAAATGGATACACAGGCTGTTGGTCGATCATCCCAGTCCTGGAGTAGAAAAACTGTCAGGATGGAATTTGGCCTTTACAGTTTAACTGGTTGAGGGCTAGATTATTTTTAGTGGTCTGAATTTGTTATTCCAAAATTGTTTTATTACAAATTACTGGGGAGGGCCTATGAGCACTCTCCAATAATTTTTAATAAAAACAAATTTATATGAACAAAAATATTATTTGCGTTTAACTGAATATGAAACAAGAGCAAGGTAAATGTTGCCTTTTTGCTCTGGTACTCCTGGGAACTTCATTTTTTTTTAAAAGCCCTTATAGTGGCTTCTAGCACTCAACTAGTTAACAGCACTTCATCAGATCAATAAAAAACAATCCAAGTAATTTGTAGTATCCTGTGTCTTTATAATTATATATTTACTGGTGTTCAGGGTCACTTGCAGAATCTATGGCTATATCAAGACAGCAACACAAGTACGAGGTGAAGAGTAGACAGTTGTTTATGCTTCCGACTTTAATGGCCTTCCATCCAAAGCAATGATTGTTACGTCCTCCAGTTTTACCAGTAAAACAAAACCTGAGGCCAATACTATAAAATTTTTACACTTGTATTTTCTAGAATTGCATGTAGTAGTTATGACTTTAAATGGGTTAAAATGAACCATTAGCATTTTCAAAGATCTCGCAATTTGCCAAGTGGTAAATTGCCATATCTTTTAATCCCCTTCACTCTGGTTTTAGAATCTCAAATTTCCCTTCTTGGCTTATTACTACGTATTTTGTCAAAAGTTCAACAATTTATATTTTGATTGACAGTGCTTACTGCGCTCTGCCAATCAAAATAAAAATTGTTGAATATTTGACTACTCCAGGGGAGATAACCATAGATAAACATGGATCAAGAGGTGAGTAAATCCGACATCAGAGTGAAGTGGGTTAAAATGCTAATGATTCATTTTAGATAGTTATATAAAGAGGTACAAAATACAATTCTACAAAATACAATTGTAAAAGTTTTATAGGACAGTAGAATCCTCTTAATTGAATATCCATTTTGCCAGTGAAAATTATTCAGTTAACAGGAGTATACAATTAACAGGGATTTGGTCAGTTTCCTGTGTTCTGGAGGTAAACTGAGCATTTATTCTATTATATCTTGTTTGACAGAGCTCATAGAGCTCTGTCAAACAAGATATAATAGAATAAATGCCTGTATTGGATGTAGTGAGGCCAAAAAGGTTGATAAATGAGGGGTATTTGGTGCGTGTCACAGTAATGTTTTCGACATATTACAAAAATTTACATACAATTAACAGGAGTTTACTCTACAACCCATATGCAATTAACAGATCAAATTTGTACTGAAGGAATGGTAAATGGTTTTGTGTTTGAACATTATATTCTATTAACAGGGATACACAATTAAAAGATATCCAATTAAGTGGGCACCACTGTATTGGTTCCTGCTTGCAACAATAAATATGCACTGCTTCATTTCCTGGGGATGGGAAAAGTCAATTCTGATTGGCAATGGCATAGAAACAGTTTAATAGTTCTTTTATAAAACTAATGTAATGTTAATCACTGGTTAGATACTTTTACAAAACTGAAACTGTCCATGCCTCTAGCATCTGTGTGAATACATAAATGTCTTGTTAAATTCTGAAAAGATGATAAGAACTCCAAACCACCCTCTGCAACTGTACTGTACATCACAGCTTAACCCTTTACCCAACGAATCATACACATCCGCCAGCGTAATATGCAAATTCAGCAGCTGAAAAAATACTACTTTTCAAAAAATTCAACAAAACCATATCATGTGACCCTCTTCGAGCTCGTTCCAATGAGGGGTCACATGATATGGTTTTGTTGAAATTTTTGGAAAAATTTAAAAAAACGATATTTAAAATAATAAATTTTGATATCGTCTACGTTGGGTAAAGGGTTAATGGCGAAGGAATAATCTACAATGTTCTTAACCCCTGGAACCAGTATTATAATCAAGACAATAAAAAAGGTCAAGAATTACTTATTATAAGGGAGAAATAGAAATAATGTGGAACTGACTAATTCTAGTCGGACAATTTTGAGCCCACACAGAATGAATTTGCAACTCTGGAAGACAGCAGAATGCATGTAAATCTATTAAAATATTTATGACTGAGATAACTTGAAATAACAGAATTGGATCAATCAGAATAAATGACCCTCCGGACATCCTTGTGCTTTTTGGGCTTTCTTAACAAACAGAACAGGTATGTTTATACTAAGCTGACCCAAAAATAAGCACTATTCATGGCTCAGAGTGCAAAAATGGATTTTTGTAAACTTTTCCTGACATCCCAGTTCTGTGAAACTCTGCAGGACCCACAAAATTTAAAATGTTCAAGAGTTTCCAGACTGTAATTGAAGAACTACAAAACAATAAGTAGGTGTACTGAGTAGAAATGTTTTTTGCACATAAATATGCAGGACTCTGAAGCTTCAAACATATCTGAAATGTTCAAATTTATCATGTAGGATTTACACAAAGAAATGTTTGAAATCTTGACCAATCCCACATATTTTCACGCTTGTGTGGTAAGTCAACTGAGTTATCTTTTATCAGGTTCAGTCAAAAAAAAAAGAAAGTTAATTCAAGGGAAAATGTTTTTTGGAAGAATTTTTATGGACTTATGGGGATAACCAATTAACTGAGCAAAACAATTAATTCTTTGAGAATCATTTTTAAAAATAAAGGAAACTGAAGTTTTCTATATATGTGCACACTTTGGTTTCCAAGTGACAATGCTACCCTTAAGTTATTATCAATGAAAAAAAAGGATGTTTCTTTAAAACATTTTGTATTGAATCATTTTCAATTGAAATTAAAAAAAAATGACATTTCTGTCATGGTATTATAAAAAACAAGTTGCTTATTAACCCTTTACCCGAGAAATCGGTTGCAACGCCATGTAATTTACCAAATTAGCCGTTGGAAAACAATTATTTTAAAAATTTTGTTAACCAAACCATATCATGTCCCTCCTCCTTGTAATGATCCTGTTGAGGTCATTCCAATGAAGGGTCACATGAATTGGTTTTGCTGAAATATTTTGCAAAATTTGAAAAAATAATATTTAAAATAATAAATTTTGATATTGTCTGCATTGAGTAAAGGGTTATTCAACTTTTCTAAAAGCAAAGTTTAAAAAAAAAATGTCAAAAGGTATAAAAAGCTAATCAGGGAAGAAACTTCAACCGATAAGAGAGATTGCAAAAGATAAGTAAATATTCACCTTTACAATGCTTTACCAACTATATTACAAAACTACATAAACAAGTTTAAGGCCTTATTTACTTATTTATTGGGGTTTAACGCCTTTCGACAGCCAGGGTCACCTCTTGTCGGACAGTTTTACAGGTGGAGGAAGCTGGAGTACCCAGAGAGAACCACCAAGCAATGAAAGTAACTGTCAGACTCCCTAATGTACTAACTCCACACAAGCAGGGTTAGCAATGGTTGAAGGCAAGTGCCCCATCAACGTGCAGTATTCCTTAGTACACAGTGCCACTGTGTCCCCACATTGGCAATCGGGATTAAGTGCCTTGCCCGCAGACACAACGCAGTTACCCCTGGAGGGTAATGAACCATGGACCATTCTGTTTGAAGTTCAATGCCATTACCACTGAGCTGCGACGCACCCTAAGAGACTCCAATAAACAAAACCCAATTAACCCTTTGCACACTGATGTCAAAATAACAAAGTTTTCAGTCGCAAATTTTTCCCACAATGCAACTGAGAATTTAACCTAGAGACCCTAAAGAGCCAGTAATCGCTCACCTGGCAGAACTACATATCTCTCAGTTATTCTAATCAAAATCAAAGAATGTGGCTGGCTGCCATGCTCCTTCATCTGAGCAAAACGGAATGATGATTGTTTTCAGAGGACTTTCCATACATTATTTGTGCCAAGTTTGGTTCACACTGGCCAAGTAGTTTCAGATAAGATAAAAATGCAATTTCTCAGATGGTTTCCATGGTATCTATGAGCCGTAATAACGGCCATGTTTGCAACCCGATCAATATTAAATGAGGTTCGTTGGTAGAGGGTGCCCCAGTCATCAATTATGTGAAGTTTCAAATCATTTGGCCTTGTAGTGTCTTTGGAGAAGATTTTTGAAAATCCACATCTCAGAATCAAAGAATGCCTCTGGCAGCCATGTTTTTCATCTGGCGAGAACAAAATGAGGATCGTTTGTAGAGGACATCCCATCAACCATTCCTGCAAAGTCTGGTTCATATTGGCTCAGCAGTTCCAGAGAAGAAGATAAAAATGTGAAAAGTTTACAGACAATGACGGATGCCACATGATGGCAATAGCCACATGGCCTTTTAGGCCAGGTGAGCTAAAAATTATATCTTGTTTAACAGAGCTCATTGAGCTCTGTAAAACAAGATATAATTTAAATTTTTTTTGCTGCATGGGCAATATGGAGTCAAAGACAAAAATTTTGAAATGCTACTGCTAGGAGTACAAAAAATAATGTAATTTATTGCTGGAATGGTGTGATTATGACTTACGTAAAAATTAAGCTTATTTCTGCTTTGAAAGTGTTGTGTGTAAACCTACTGTGTTGTACAATGTAATAACCAAAGTGTTTTCAAATTTACATGGAATCATTGTGATCAGAAAGGAAGTTCTCTGTACTCCCAGATTTAAAATATTGCTAGTGGTAATTATTTTGGCATACCTGGAATTGTATAAATGTGTACCACGGGTCTAGTTTCCACAGTTTCATGTGAAATTTGGATTATGCTTTATATTGCAGCAAATGTCTACTGACTGAATACTCAACTTTGAAATTCTGAAAAATCTGCTATTAGACAAAAAAAATGTTTTGATTCTCAGGCAATCCCTCCCTGAAACTAACACCCTCATTGGATGTTTTTCTTGCTTTTCAGTGTCTTCCAATAATACTGCAAAATGGGGAGACTCATAAGTTTTGAAGTTTTTTGATTGAAGTTTATAACTCAAATATGAAGAGCATAACTAAGACAGTTTACATCCTGTGGCTTGGGAATTGTTTCTAGGCAAGTCTTGGCTGCCTATGTAGGCAGCAAAGACTTGCCTAGAATTGATTGTCAAGACACTTGGAATATTTAGGGGCAAGAAATGAAAAGTTTCTCAGTTATTTAATATATTCAGGGTTTCCGCTACCATGGCTGAGGGTCCGTCAACTAAATCAATTCTCCCTGCCGATCAGTTATTGGTATAGCAAGAAATCCGGTCGAAAAAACAAACTATATGATGCTGTAAAATGCTAGTCAAGACATGGTCATTCTCCCAACAAAGTTGACACATTTTAGGAGCATCATTTCCGGAACTGGCAATCTGCAACTTAAGATTGTCGAGTTCATTTTCGCTATTTTCAGTCATTTACTGATAAGGTAAGATGTCACATGCCGATTGTAGCAAAGAAACAGCAATAGCTTTAGGTGTTTCCCCTAAGATTCGACATAATTATTCTCATGAAATCGTTAAAAACATGAATTGCCATCTCAGATACAAGATGGCCTTCCTGCAATATTAAATTCTAAAATTTTCTGCACCAGGCAAGGACCATGATCATGCGGGACGGTCTGTGATTTTCCCCTCCTACTGGACCCACTAGCAGAAACCCTGATATATTTCATAAGAAGTATCATCTCCTTGTCATGTTGAGTGAAGAGTTAACAGGTCAAATTTGTAAGAGGGTGGCAAATGGTTTCATATTTGAGAATTATATGTAAGTAACAGGGACTTTATTAACCAACATGCATTTAGAAATTTAGAAAATCTATATTTTCCCACAATGTAAACCTTAAAAAGCAAAAAAATAATTTTGACAACATGCTTTGATAATTTCAAAACTCAATGATTTCCAAGTCATGAAGGAACAGTGTGATAAAATTCTCTCTTGGATATTATGGGCATAAAGGAAAAGATCTATTGTATTACCCGACAGACTATACTGCCAATGGAATTAATCTAGTTCTTGGAAGAGAGAGTGGTATTGGAATTTTAAGTTTGGCATCAGTTTTAGTGTTTTTAGAGGGGTATACCATGGTATCGGTTTGGTATCTGATTTGACTAAGATTTGCTGATAGTACCACAGGGGAATTCAAACTAGGAAAATACAGATTAAGTTATCCTTGTATCATTCTACCACAGTGCCACAAATGTCACTGCCAACGAGCACAACATTGGCAACCTACAGTAATTTTGTGACTTGTTCCAAACACAATTAACCCTCAAAGGCCTATTTCAGGCTTTTGCAATCTCTCAGAACATGGTTATCAACATGCCATCCTGAGGAGATCCTACTGAAAATAGATAAATTACTTGAACAGTGATTTCTAGTCAAGTCTTGGCTGCCTTAACCCTTTACCCACTTAACGGTAAAAAACGAGAAGTGCTATTCACAAAAATCGCCAATAAATTTTAATTATTTTTTTTATTTTTGTCTCAAAAACATACGTTATGACCCCTCCTTTGACTGAGCTTGTTCCAATGAGGGGTCATAATCTATGTTTTTGAAACAAAAAATGAAAAAAAATTAGTTATTCAAGAATCTTGTTTGCAAGTGTCATCTGCTTTTCACGTTAGGTAAAGAGTTAACGAGCAACCAAGACTTGACCAGAAATCACTGCTAAGCAACTGGACCTGTACAGGTTGCAGTCTTGTGGGAAATGGGAATTCTGTTTAATTCCCCAGGCCCCTAAGGGTTAACAAAACTGAAAAGAATATCAGTCACTTCTTTCATGAAAACGAACCTTCAGCTGTTATGAAGCCTCAACAATGCCTCACAAGTATTGAGTGTAGGAAAATATGAAAATTCAGAATTCATTTGTGGGTCCGGTTTGGTTTTTCAATATTCCCATGATATCGGTACTGATTTGGTTTTTCGGTATACTGCCCGTCTTAAGTTATTGACGAGTTAAAAATAGGTAGACACCATCCCAGTATGAGGCTTCTCCTATTTGAAACAAAGCATTTTGTTTTTCTTATAATGTCAAAACGTGTGGTTAAGGGTTTCAAGATATTAGATATTAAGCAATAAATAATGGTACAAAATTAAACAGCACAAAACAACACAATAATCATCCAAGACCTAGATCATTCATAAACCCCGCCCTCCTCCCATCCCCCAAAAGATCCATGTGATAGCATGATTTGAGAAATTTTTAAAAGCAAACTCAAATCTCTCTCACTTAATGACAAATAACTTTATCTCTTAGAAGCCGGGGAATCAGAAAGAATTTATTGAACATGACATACCGCGAAAAACTTACAGTAAAGCAGGTGCTTCTAGTAAAGTGTCGTCTGCCTATTCAGGCAGACGACACTTGACTAGAAGCACCTGCTCGGTGTTCAATTCTCCCCCAGCCCAAAGATAGCTGAACCTTAACAGCCAGATTACCTGCTGTATTACATCACAGGCAAGAAAACTTGACTCCCGACTTCTAAGAGTTATGCCAGGAACTTCAATCTTTTAGAATCTGGTATTGCATGTCATGTAAAATAAGGAAGAATGAGTTTGTGGTTTGCATTTTCATCAATGTATCCATGAAATTACTGCATTTTATGCTGTTCTAAATTAGGTATCCAGAATCTTCATTTTCTTATTGGATACAATCTCTTTCACTGCAAAGTGAAGTGAATTAAGTGGGGTTAACTTTTTACCTGCTGCAGACAAATTTTCCACCCTCCACAAAATATCCAGTGGAAGTATGCTCCATGATACTGTTAACAAACTACATGTATTCCTATTATCAATGATTTGTTGATGGCAGACTCCACTGAATTTTTCTTCAAGTTGTTAAATCTAAAGGAATGAGCTCTTAGAAACTTGGAAAATGTCTGTCTTCATTGACAAAATTCTATGTACAACACTATTATTTATCTATATTTATTTATAGACAATAAAGTCACTTTTAACATCTATGGTTACATAATGACCTCTACATGGGTATAGTCAAGTTTAGCCAATTGTTAATATCTACGTTGTCCTCTTTTGAGGACTTCTAACCCGAGGTTTTGGTACTGAATGCAACTTGTTTACGTAAACCCACCTGCTCCACTTCCTGGGTTCCATTGGGAAACACAAAACTGTTGGAAACAGTTTGCAAAACATTATTGGAAAAAGCAGTCTCGGCACTTTCTGTCAGTGTATTAACAACAGCATTATACCACAAAAATGGAAAAAAAATACTATCAAATGTTTCCAACAATTTCGACAGGACATACATGTTTGTTTGGGCGATATACTGCAGTCCATGAGTAGACTGAACAATATTAAGCAAATGGGTAAAAAGGGTATATATATTGGGTATGTATGAACAGGGTATGTATGACTTTAATCTAACATCCCCACAGGGCTGTAGGATTAAATTATTACTGATCCCCCATATGTCCTACACCCACACCGTATATCTAAAATGGGCTTGCCAATTGGTACAGTAGAGCCTTGATAATTGAATAGCCAGTTTGCCAGTGAGAATTATTCAATTAACAGGTGTATAAAGTTAACAGGGATCTGATTACTTTTCTGTTTCTAGAAATAAAAAGAGCATTTATTCTATTATATCTTGTTTGACAGAGCTCATTTAAGATATAATAGATTAAATACCTGCAATTGATGTACTGAGGCAAATATGGGCAATATACAAGGGTAATTTAATGATTGTCAGGATAATTTCACAACAGATTGCAAGATTCATTATTAAATTAAGAGTTTACTCTATAACCTATATGCAAATAACAGGGTAAATTTGTACTGACGGCATGGTAAATGGTTTTGTGTTTGGAAATTATATTCAATTAACAAGGATATTCAATTAAAAGATATCCAATTAAATGGCTCCACTGTACTAGATAGTATTGCACTGCATCAATGCAACCAGAAAATGTAAATAGAATACTGAAAAATATCATGACACTATGAATGTAAGTTCACTTTCAACCAACAAAACTGAATATAATGGTGATAAGGTAAATGTTTATCTACTGGTAAGCGATAAAACAATGTCCACTGTACTTCAAAAACTCTTTTCACTATAAGTCACCACTTGCATCATAACATGCCAACATTAAAACCATGCACTAAATTTGGTCAAAAGTAGCAACATTATCAAAATATTGCAAACCTTTTCCTCTCGCTTTTTGAGAGGAACTTCTGAAGGTCCAAACATTACTCTGACACCCATAATTTTCTGCAAGAGAACAACAATCAATGCAAGAATGGAATGCATGTTTGATACACTTGATAAATTGTGATGAAGTGAATTCTGATTACCAAAGACAATAGACAGTTTCATTTATTTATCGGTGTTTAAGGTCACATACTTCTGCACAATGGCTAATCATGACCATGACAGTTTTACGGTTGGAAGAAGCCAGAGTACCCGGAGAAACCCACCGAGCAACTGTCAGCTCCCCAACATACTAACTCCACACCAGCAGGGTTAGTATTGGTTGAAGACAAGAGCACCATTGACGTGCAGTACGCCTTAGTACACAGCGCCACTGTGCCCCACGTGGGCAATGGGGGTGAAGTGTCTTGCCCAAGGACACCATGCAGCTGCCGCAGGTGGGATTCGACCTGAGGACCTCTCGGCTTGCAGCCTGCACCTCTACCTACTGCTACCAATGCTGCTGCTGACCACAATGACCTACCAACAGGTTGGGTGTTGAATTATTTGTCTGATGTGATTGGAACATTCATATTTTTTCCCCAAGATAACAGGCTACTTGAATATGGAGACTTAATTTTGTGAACATTTCACTCATAAATAATGGTTCTGTGCCATTTTATTTTAGAGTGCCTATTGGCACACTCCGATAAATTTTAACAAAACTGTTTTAACCCTTTACCTAACATGGAAAGCAAACGACACATGCAAACAAGATGATTGAATTGCTCATTTTTTGCATCCAAAACAAGCTTATGACCCCTCATTGGAACGAGCTCAATGACCTTGTTCCAATGAGGGGTCATAAACTATGTTTTTGAGGCAAAAATGAAAAAAATAATGAAAATTGTATGGCAATTTTTGTAAATAACACTGGCTGGTTTTGGCCATTACATTGGGTAAAGGATTAAGTCTATTTCCATGTTATCCATTTTGGCCAATTTGGAAACAAGTGACTCTTGGTTATCATTTTTGAAGAGTAATATTCAATTACTGAAGTAGGTCACTTTCAGCATCTATGGCTATACATGATTACAACATGAATCATGTCAATTTAAGTCAATCATTTATACATATGCTGCCCACTTTAGAGAACTCCTACCACAGATGTTGGTAAATCCTTTACCCAATGAATCGGATGCATCTGTCTGAGTAATTTCAAAATTAGGCATTTGAAAAAGTTAAAAAATTTATAGTAATTTATATATTTTTTATACTTACCAATGACCCAGACATAGCTGGTGCTAACTCTTAAAATATAGGGCCAAACACAAACTAAAGAAAACATGTCCTGAAAGGCCCTCCACACTTCACCCCTACTGCGCATGCGCAGTGTCAAGGACGTTCCGAAATTGGCGCCATTAATCATTCTAATAACCAGTGCCTGGTAAGCGCTATGTACTCAGCGGGGAGGAAAGAGTTCCCAACTAGTGGGAGGGCCATCCCCGTCTGGGTCATTGGTAAGTATAAAAAATATATAAATTACTATAAATTTTTTAACATTTTTATACTGTACCAATGACCCAGACATAGCTGAATAGTAAAAAGGCTGGTGGGCCAAGGACATAGAGCAAAATGGAATACGCTCAATAAAATAAAATAGAGTCATCCCCTGTAGGGAAAAAGAAGTAATAGGCCTTACATGTATCTTTCTTATTTATGATAAATTAGAAAGATACAACACCTTCCAAAATTGAGCTTCATACATCCATGTACTCTATTAATATCCAATATAATCCTTATACTAATAATTTTTAAAGTAAGCCAATAAATAAAGTAAGTCTAGAGAATAGAGACTCTTATACTCCTAAAAGTGTCTGAGGATTGCATAATCATGTCCGTTGACATATGCAATATTCAAAAGCTATACTTTAAAAACTAAGACTTGAATGAATTTTAAAAACCTAAACTTCTCACTAAACAACCATCCCAATAACAGCTCAGAATTACTAACTCCGGAGGAGGTATCCCCTTGTTTTCATAGTAAAACAGGTGACCAAGGGAACACCCTCCCCCCCCCCCCCCCCCTTTTTCTTGCCCTGGGTCAAATAGCCCAGAGCGAAGAGGGCAGCCGAACGGAGACACTGCCGAAACAGACAGCCTACCTAGCTATAGTAGCAACTGTTAAGTGAATGACATTCTGAGCAGTAGATAATAGACCTAACAATAGAGGCCTCCAGAAATGGACTCGATATTTCTAAGATAAAATTCATGAATGTGGATGGCTGAGCGCAATGAGCGGCCTTCAAAAATCTATAATAGCGACACTATTAATGTAAGCCCAAGAAGTAGAAGAACTCTTACTTCATGAGCCGAAATCTTAAGCACAACTGCTAAGTCAATGATATACCATAAGCAGTACCGATAGTTAATAGAATCCATTAACAATAAAATGGAGCGTAACGTCCTTCTACTAGACATCAAAGACAGAAGAAGCTTACGCCCTTTGTAATAAACAGATATCTGTTTATAAATACATAAACTGTACCCGGAAAGAGTAAAGGCCTATGCCCATACGAAGACGGAAGGACCTTAAAATAATAGGTTCCGGATAATAGGAGCCTAACTCTTATGCAACAATCCAACCTAAATAGTAACGGAAGTATTGATTCCGAAACTATGAAAGTGAAAATCATCCATCGATAGTGCATGAAACTCACTGACTCTACAGTAAAAGAGAAACCAACAGAATTACTGTCTAAAAGGTCAGAATTTGAAAACTACTGTTTCCAGAGGCTCAAATGATTACTTAGCTAAATAAGAACCGAAGTTAAAATCCGTATAGGAATTTAATCTAAAGATTCTAAGTCTATTTATCAAAAAGTTACTAACTGACTTAGATAAAGAGACAAAAGACTCAATTGTAAACTATCGTAGAGTGCATAGGTATGAGGTAACATAAACCTATAACCTAAATAATAACAGGCTGCAGTAGATCTTGTGAAACAAGTATACTAAAAAATAGCAATGAGTAGTATGGAGGGATCAACAATATGAACATAATGATCCCTACACCACGACGGAAGAGCCTCCACTTTAGCCGCATAGAATAGCGAAGAAGAGGATCTCCTATAGTAAGAAATCGCGTCCAAAGCTCGTCCAGTACAGTGCTTACAATGCAATACGGACCACACAACGGAATACATGAAGGTTGCGACCTTGCTGGTTGTGATAAAGATGACACGATTTACCCAGTGAAAAAGATCCTCACATAGAGGAAGATTTCACGTTAAGACCCACAGTAGACAAGAGAGTAAATTACTCAAGATCTCTGTGAAGATAGAGATGCTATCAACAGAAATGTATTGTGGTTGTTTATCTTAGCAATACCTGCTAAAACAACAGCGCCGGAGGATACGCGTATCCTATCATTCCGTCCTATAGATCAATAGAGCGTTAACAATATTAGCTCAGAGATCTGGACAAGCCAACACATACGTCTGCAATAGATTAGCAAGCTGTGTCATAAATAAATCATCATTGGGCGCTCCCATAGATAGCAAATCTGATTGAATACTTGTTTGTTGAGAGTCCATTCTGACAGCAACAAGCGACCCGTAAGAGAACGGGAGTCCGATAAAACAATCAGACGACCCGGAATATGACGGACCAAAACTGAACTTGGTGTACTATAACCAACAGACGGATTCTTTCCATTAAATTGAATAACGGAAACGAAAGAGTGCCTCCCTGGTTCCGGAGATACGCCACTACTGTCGAATTAAAGGACAGGAATTTGGGCATGCGTTTCTGAATAATGTTCATGCAATGACATAAAGCAAGCCTAAAAAACATTATTCCGCGGAAGTTAAACTGATTGCTAAAAGACTGCGGAACCCAAAGACCCTGGCACTTCGAATCCGTAGGGATCAGTATTATATCCCAATCTGTTTGACTGGCAACCGTCATAACAGCCACACTCGGGTCCGGCAACTGCGGCGGCACTCTCTGAGTCAACCACCGAATGTGTATTTCGAACCCCTGGCAATCAAAATACATAATAATAATATGATCCATTAATATAGAAAAAATAATTGAAATCAAAATATTTTGAAAAAATATTTTTTCAGAACAGCCCAAGTTTCTGAAAAGTAACGTTGAGCCCCAATGGATCCCAAGCCTAAGTGTGGACAAAAATTTTAAAAATATTTTAAACAATTTATTCAACACTTACGAACAATAATAATGTATCTAGTTATGATTAAAATAACATAAAGATATTATTTTTTAGAAATCCCCCCCTCACACAGAGGGCTGTTGTAAATGTAAACAATGAGTGTAAAAACACTAAAATAAGACTCCAGGCACCCAGGCCCGAAATCAGTTACCAAAAATACACTATCTGATGCAAAACAGAGACTTCCAGGGAAGAAACTGCAGAACATCAGATGGTAGATGCAGAACACAACGCCTAACCACCCGTAGGTGAAGACGTAAACATGGGGAAAGAACAGAATTCATTCTGTTATTCAGCTAAAACTCCCAAGAAATTTTAGTAATAATAATTACAGAAACTATGCCAAAAGCATGGGAGAATAGCAAGGGGGAACTTAAAGGACAGGGAGAGAGGAAAACACTTAAAAAACAGTGTAACTAAATAATCAGAATGACAACAAAATGGCTGCTGCCTTGAAAATAGGTAACTTAACATAATTTCATTAAAAAATTTTAAGTTACAGCCCTGATAATATTCTGTCACACATCTTTTCCTCTCCTCCTACTCTATCCTCCTTAGAATCACCATTTCACTAATATTTATGTGTCTGGCATCATTTAAACTGAGATTTATAAGCACAAAGATCAGTCAGATGTTAACTGATGAAGGGCCAAACTTAGAATGATTAATGGCGCCAATTTTGGAACGTCCTTGACACTGCGCATGCGCAGTAGGGGCGAAGTGTGGAGGGCCTTTCAGGACATGTTTTCTTTAGTTTTAGATGCAAATTTTGGGGATTGGGGGGCAAAATTTGTGTTTGGCCCTATATTTTAAGAGTTAGCACCAGCTATGTCTGGGTCATTGGTACAGTATAAAAATATAAAATTTCCAAAAACTTCATATCAGCCAAGTTTGAAGCCATATCTAATGAAGCTGATAATGGGTAATTCTGGGAAAGAAAATCATATCAAAAAATAAAATGACTTATGAGACGAGACCACAAAATAACAGATGTGATGAAGCATCACTTCATATGCAGTCCAGCGATTTTTCTACTGTACTGGGAAAGGGTCCAGGATTCCACTGCCATTGTGAAAATTTGCATCAAAGTGAAACAGAATTAGGAATTCATTCAGTCATAAAATGCACTGACACAAACACCTATAACTTGATATTCATCAAAACTTCTGGTGACAATGTGTACAATGGCTGTTTTGGTTGTTTCAACTTGGATTTATCTTTACTGATATGCAATGAACAGGACATTCACCTAGGAAAATAATGCCATTTGTTCTTCTTAATGTATTTTCATGGATTTCCCACTGCAAAATGAAACATGTAGAATGCTGAAAACAGTGTTGAGAGCTACGCTTACTTTTATTAGCAGACACCAATTTTCCAAAATATATCCACTCAAATGTGGTCATATCCATGCCAGTCTGATCAGTTAAAGGCTAGTGAATTCTCAGGTGGGATAAGGAAAAAATCATGCCATGATCGGATTGGGAAATGAATAAATTATATTCGGCCTCTACCATTGTCTTAAAAAAAACAAGAGCTGGACTGTCGTCCGGTGCATACCCCCACGTGGTGTACCGCCTAGTGTGGGCATACCTATGACCAATTAATATTCTCAGACAGACTCACACATGGATGGACGAATGCACAGACACACAGACGGATGCATGTAATCCAGTATACCCCCCCCCCCCCCCCATTTCTTCGAAAGTGGGGGTATAATAAAAATGAAAGTGTCAATGACACTGTAGCTCAACTTGTCAAGACAAAGACATGTACATGTATAGTATGTGACACAGCAATGACAAACATCTAGGTAATGACCTGATAACAAAGGTACATATAAAGTATTGTAACGGTCTGTACATAAATACTGACCGTTGCCTGTAACAAATGTATAGGTAAAGTATTGTAAAGGTGGGTGACAGTCAGATGCTGAACTAGAAAAAATCTTTGAGTCCCAGAGTGGGTCTGACTGAACCCCAAAATATTTGTTCTCATAGCACAATGATAACAAAGGCACCCCAAAACACACTCGTTCCTGTCCCAAGGTGAAAACAAAAGTACTCAAGAAGTTTTGTGAAGATCAGTTCATAAATACGAGCTGTATAGAACTTGTGACAAAAAACTGATTGGACCTAATTTCGGTACAAAATGGCCACTGGCAGCCATCTTGAATTTTGGACCGTACCCAGAAACACTCATTCTCATCCCAAGGAGATAACAAAGGTACCCAAGAAGTTTTGTGAAGATCGGTTCATAAATACAGCCTCTACCCTGAGCCGTATTGACATGTGTGCTTACATTGTGTAAGTAGCACTGAATAAATCAAAGTTCATCTAATTTGCATAATTTCTGCACGAAAAAAAAACCCTTACAATATGTGATGTATTCCATGTTACTAAACATTCATACAAAAATTTATTCAAATCAGAACTTTCATACAGAAGTTCTATACAAAAGACTGATTGCACTAATTTTGGTACAAAATGGCTGCTGGTGGCCATCTTGAATTTCGGACCACACCCAAAAACACTCGCTCTCATCCCACGGTGATAACAAAGGTACCCAAGAAGTTTCGTAAAGATTGGTTCATAAATATGGCCTCTAGTCTGAGCTGTATAGAAGTTGTGTACAAAAAACTGATTAGACCTAATTTCGGTACAAAATGGCCACTAGCAGCCATCTTGAATTTTAGACCGCACCCAGAAACACTCGTTCTCGTCCCAAGGTGATAACAAAGGTACCCAAGACATTTCGTGAAGATCAGTTCATAAATACAGACTCTAGTCTGAGCCGTATTGACATGTGTACTTACTGTGTGTAAGTCGCACTGAAAAAATCAAAGTTCATCTAATTTGCATAATTTCTGCACGAGAAAAAACCCTGTATTATATGTGATGCATCCCATGGTACTAAACATTCACACAAAAAAATTATTCAAATCAGGGCTTTCATATGGAAGTTCTGTGCAAAAATCTGATTGCACCTAATTTTGTACAAAATGGCTGCCATCGGCCATCTTGAATTTCGGACCGGACCCCAAAACACTCGTTCTCGTCCCACGGTGATACCAAAGGTACCCAAGAAGTTTTGTAAAGATCGGTTCATAAATACGGCCTCTAGCCCAAGCCGTATTGGCATTTGCACTTACAGTGCTGAAGGTAACCCCCAAAAACATCAAAATTAGTCTAATTTGCACAATTTACGTACGAGAAAAAAACCCGTATTATATGTGATGTATCCCACGGTACTAAACATTCATACAAAAAATTATTCAAATCAGAGCTTTCATATGGAAGTTCTGTACAAAAAACAGATTTCTGCATCGTCGGTACAAAATGGCAGCTGGCAGCCATCTTGAATTTCGGACCGCACCCCAAAACACTCGTTCTCGTCCCACGGTCATTACAAAGGTACCCAAGAAGTTTCGTAAAGATCGGTTCATAAATACGGCCTCTAGCCCGAGCCATAGCAGCTTGGCACTTACAGCTCTGAAAGTAACACTAAATAAATCAAAATCAGTCAAATTTGCATAATTTACGCACGAGAAAAAAACCCGTATTATATGTGATGTATCCCATGGTACTAAACATTTATACAAAACTTTATTCAAATCAGAACTTTCATACAGAAGTTCTGTACAAAAAACTGATTTTTGCATCATCGGTACAAAATGGCCACTGGCAGCCATCTTGAATTTCGGACCACACCTAAAAACACTCGTTCCCGTCCCAGGGTCATAACAAAGGTACATAAGAAGTTTCGTAAAGATCGGTTCATAAATACGACCTCTAGCCCGAGCCATAGCCAATTGTTGACGTACGGACAGACGGACAGACGGCCAGACGGACGGACGGACAGACGGACGACGGGCCATGACAATAGCTCAAATTTGACTTCGTCAAAGTTGAGCTAAAAATGATCTGACAACACCAAAATTCATTCTAGTCTTGGGCAATGTTACAATTTAATTGCATACCAAGTTTCATTTAATTCCATTATGATTTACTTAAGTCATGAATATTCTTGTACGGACAGAATGATGCACAGACTGATGGACGCAATCCAGTATACCCCCTCCACCCCCCCCCCCCATTTTCTTCAAAAGTTTTCAACAATTTCCAACAATTTCTAAGTCAAAAGGTATGGTAAATTGTTTGGTGTTTGGAAGTTTTATGTAATGAGGCAGAAGCCTTTGTCATAGACAAACTGCATGCCATATTTCACTGAAATCCGATAACCCATACCTGAGATACAGGCTGAACAGACAAATAATGTCTATTTCCTACAATTTCTAAGTCAAAAAAGGGGGCTAACTCTAAAAAGGAGAATGTGAGAAACATCGTTGAATCCTTTTTTTAAAGCCTATGCCATAAGCAGTGTTCACAGAAAATTTCATTGCAATAGAACATTCGTTACACGAGATACAGGCTGAACAGACAAAATATGGCTCGGACGGACACAATTTCTAACTGAACAAGTAATAATAAAAAAAAAAAAAAACTAGTGTGGGCATACCTATGACCAAATATTATAGAAAACAAGTTCCATAATAATAATTTACTTAAGTTATGAATATTCTCGGACGGACACATACACGGACGGATGCATGCAATCCAGTATACCCCCATTTCTTTGAAAGTGGGGGTATAAAAATTGTCAATCCCAAAAAATAATTTGACACAGCAGAGCCATCTGCTTATTTTTCTCAGATATAATTTCACTTTCCACAACTGTTGTTGTATTCAAATACCAGTTAACAAGTCAATTTCAGCAAATCACTTGTAATGTATTCACACTCATTATTGTCAACTGTTGGACCTTGTACCAAAGTTGGGAGCTAATTATACCAGACTTTTAAACTAGACACACAGAAATAATCTTACACAAAAGAAAAGAATTTTATTACACGCCTGTTCTTTGAAATCCTCATCTACAACACTAAACAATGTGGAAAATGAAAATCCATTCCGCACACATGTTCAGAACGGAAATTGTTGAAAAATAGAAGTCAAATTTCACTGGAATTTTCTACAAATCGTGCACCTCAATTAAAATTTGAATCGCTAGTGATAGATAAATTAGTACACAGGTTCCCCTCGCAAATATGGTTTGCAACAGACATGTTAACTCTCCCGGAATGCCCGGGAAAATTCCAGAATTTCGGTGTAGTTCCCGGCCTCCAGGATGGGAATTAGTTTGGGACCAAAAATCCTGGAAAACAACAGTCAAATATTTTGTTCCGGGTGTAACTTATGAAAAATGTTCGGAGTCAAATCACATGCATTTCAAACTCTGGTAAAAACTCACGAAGCAGTAAAATATGGATTTAAGTTAAATTTATTTAAGAAAAGGGTATTTTATGATATATATTTCAACTGTGTTCATGTTTATTTCTGGGTTTTTTTTTTTGAGATTCGTGATCAATGTGCGAGTGTCGAAGTGAAAATAGGTGACTTACTTTCAAAAAATTGAAAACTCCACCTTCATTTAAATGCAGTTTTTGGAAATTAAAATATATGAAAAGGAATTAAATAATATGTATTTATTTATTCCTTCAGAGAATAGCTTTAATTCTCATCCCTTTTCCAAAATCAAAACGTAAACAACAACTATTTAGCACAGTTTAAAAGTAGGTTAAAGTCGCTTAGGATGCCGAAAAATTAAGACTGCATATTTAAACACAATGGACTTATTTTCTAACACTACATTTATTCTGTTGTGCTAACTACAGAACTGTTAACTGTTGGCCATCTGTACCCAGAAAATTTCGAATGGAATTAAAAAACAATGCTTCAATGATGAAAAGAAAAGTTTTGTGAAGGGCACAAACGTTCCACATGCATGAAGTTTGATAAAGATACTTTCCAAGTACTAATGTTCTTGAAGTAACTGAACATTAGGATATCTTTTCCTGTTTCTAGACTTGGGAAATTATTAGCTAAGTAGACTTTAATAAGAGCAAACCACAGGTGGAGGTGCTCTGTGGGACAGTGTGGGTGGGTGGTGGTGGGGAGGGTGTGGGGGTGGGGGTGGGGGGGGGTGGGGGGGGGGGCTCATGAAGAAAAAGATACTGGGGGGGGGGGGGGGTCAAATCAACAGTTATCTTAGGATTTTTTAACATAGCATAAATGTGTCAGCATAGTTGACAAATAGTTCTGGATATAACCTGGTGTTAATAGTGGTCCATGAGCTGAAAATTCACAAGTTTTTTTCTTTTATCTTGTCCCCGCGCGAACTTTCCCTGAAATCCATCCCATTTCCCTGAAAATCACCCTCAGGAGGTTAACATGTCTGGTTTGCAATAAAATTGTTCTATTTGTTGATAGTTCATCTCTTGAGTTCCAATATGTTCTATTTGCCTACTGGCACATAGAACACACTGGAACTGAGAGGTGAGTTGTCAAATGAATTGCTGAGTGTCCTAGTAATTGCTTTTATAGACGTTAAGGCCTGTGGTCTTTTTACCTTTTCCGCACTAGCACAAGAGCCATGTCGATTAACCCATTCACACGCATGTGTCATTCTGTGTATATTCTGCATCTTATAGAGGTCTTCAAGACAAAGACAAAGAGGCACAGTAGTAAGTCAAATATGATACACATAATAAGTTATTTTACACTTTTATCTAAGTAAATATGTATTCCAATATCCCACGTTTAGAAATTACAGAGTAAAAATAACAGAGAACAAAACCAACAATATAAACACATGCAGAAGCATCTTAGCTTTTATGTCTAGTGAAAAATCAATTATAAAATGATTAAATCAGAAATATATCTGAGCTGTGCAGACATCTATTTATACCATGATAGTTGTGCTTATTCCAATGTTATGTGATACATTACAGACATTGGAATATGTTCTAGGTGGTGGTACACCACCCAGGGAATCTGGAATGTCATGTAAGAATGCATCTGTGTCAAGCAAGTAAGTTATCAGATCACCGAGGTGATATTTTTCTTTAAAAACGTTGGCTTCATTCACTCAAATCAAGTTTAATCATGGTATAAATGCAGAACACAACTAGGGCAGAGTATGTAGGACAAGAGTCAATGACACTTGGTGGAGTTTTTCTAGCACGTGAAACAGTGAAAACATTCCATCTTGGATCGGTCATTCCAGTTGCCAGTACTCCACCCTCGAGTTTTGTCTTACATCCCACAGTTTAAGTTTGTTAACTAGTAAGTGCTAAATTATCAACATTTGTTCATGTGTGTTCATCTTGTTACAAATACAAGGGATAGTGCTTGAAGGCTTTCTCCCATAAATTACAACAAGACAAGAGAGATCACCAAGCATATCCACATAACATAATGACTTTTAAATGCAGTACCTGCCCTTCAGAGAGCAGACCAAATATGCAAATATGGGCTTCCAGCACTCAATCAGTTAAGAATCAAGGTCACTTTCAGCACCACGTCTATTTAACAACCATAACAAAAACATTTCCAAGAAAAACATAAATATGTAAACTTTCACACTGCATCCTTTATAAATAAATTATACATGCATTCAACTGGTTTTCTAAGCTGATAAGATAAAATAACTCTCATAATATCTCTACAGACAACTGGAAAAACATGCAATAAACACCATTAAAAAAAAACAAGTAACGCCAAAGTAGATATTTGGTTTCTCATGGGTTTTATCCATTTTATTAATTTGGGGAGTTCATTTGATACAAGGCCCCAGAAAGTAGATCTTCTGTTTCTCAGGCCATTTTTTTTTGGTAAAATTGCATGTGGACGGGCATATTTTTATTTAATTTTTTGTGTAATTATTTCTTTGCCATTGAGCGTTCATACTCTTTGTTTGTTTTATGTTTTAGGCCTTATAATCTACAGAATAGCATGGGTGGTGGTGTATTTCATCCCTTCACTACAAGAAGGCTTTGCAATGCAAAAGCAGACGACACTTGCAAAAAAAATTCTTGAATAACTATTTTTTTTCCATTTTTTTGTCTCAAAAACGTTAGGTTATGACCCCTCATTGGAACGAGCTCGACGAGCTCGTTCCAATGAGGGGTCATAACCTATGTTTTTGAGACAAAAAATGAAAAAAATAATTGAAATTAATAGGCGATTTTTGAGAATAGCGCTGGCCGGTTTTGGCCGTTACGTTGGGTGAAGGGTTAAATTTGCATTGGTTATAAAAAGAGAGTATGCGGCAGCCCAAATGACCATGTGAGAGGGCCTGAGAAACAGATTCTTAACTTTCTTAGGTCTAACCAATTAATTATTATTTTTTTAAAGTTAGCATTCATAATAAAACGAGGCCATGTGGCAGCCTTAATGAAGAAGGCCATAAGAAACAGATTTCTATCTTTTCAGGCCTGAATATTTCGATATCTTCCAGCCTTAACTTGATATCTCATTTTTTTTTTAACCAAAGTGACATTGTAGCTTACCTAGAGTTAATGCTGTATTCACCACATTAATCTCATAATTACTTAACCCTTTACCCAACGTAACGGCCCAAACCGGCCAGCGCTATTCTCAAAAATCGCCAATTAATTTTCATTATTTTTTTCATTTTTTGTCTCAAAAACATAGGTTATGACCCCTTGTTGGAACGAGCTTGTCAAGCTCGTTCCAACGAGGGGTCATAACCTATGTTTTTGAGACAAAAAATGAAAAAAATTAGTTATTCAAGAATTTTTTTTGCAAGTGTCGTCTGCTTTTCATGTTAGGTAAAGGGTTAACTTATGTTGAATTTAGTTAAACTGTGTCATAATTATTCACTTTTTGCTATCAGAAAGAAAAAAACTTGAAAAAAAAATATGAGCAACTGCAGCCATTCCAGGCAGCCAACGGTGATGGAAATATGATACTTATCATACTAAGTTATACTACCAAGTTTCAATAAAACTGATCCATAAATGCAATCTGTGGGGTGTGCTAAAAAGAAATCCAAGATGGCTGCCATGGCAGCTACTGAGGGCAGCCAACAATGACTGAAATATGGCATTCTCATTTAGTCATCATACTAAGTCATACAGCCAAATTTCAATAAAATTGTTGCATAAATGTAACTTGTTGGGTGTGAAGAAAAGCAAGATGGCTGAAGCCATTGTGTGCAGCTAACCGCCACCAATTTAGGATGTTCTCATCTGCTGACCACCATAAGTTATTCTGTCGAGTTTCAAGAAAACTGATGCATGAAAGCAACCTACAGAGATCCAAGATGGCTGCTGTGGTGGCCATTGCAATTCAATGACTATAACCATATGACGTTTTCATCTAGGCACAAACCTTAACATTTATATGAAATTTGGTTATGATTGAAGGACTGCAGATTGTGTAGCCTGTGCTAAGCTAAATTGTGGAAGTATTCTATAGAAATCCAAGATGGCTGCCCTGGCAGCCGACTGTTACCAAAATGGGACACTTTCGTTTAATCACCATTCTGCCAAATTTCAAGAAAATTGATGCATAAATGTGACCTTTCGACGCTCTCAACTACTCATCATCATAAGATATTCTGTCGAGTTTCAAGAAAACTGATGCATGAAGCAAACTACAGGGTGTGCTAAAGAAATCCAAATTGGCTGCTGTGGCAATCTAGTATAGGCAGCCAACCACCACAAAAATATGATGTTCTCATCACACTATGTGACCCTTCAAATTTCATGAAAATTGATGCATAAATGCAACCTTCAGTGTATGCCAAAGAAATCAAATATGGCTGCTGTGGTGGCCATTGTGGGCAGCTGACCATGACTATAATAGGACATTCTCATCTATGCATGAACCTGAACTTGCATATGAAATCTGATAATCAGAAAAGAACTGCCAACTGTATCCTGTGGTGAACGAAACTGTCGATAAACGGACAGACAACAGATGTCCACACATATCATGGCAATACCTTACCTTGCCTTAGTGAAGTAAGGCTAAAAATCGTCATTTAAATTTTATTATTTTATTCAAGAAATTTTTCTCACCAAGTTCCATCTTCTATTCATGTTATTTATTTAATTTGTTCATTGATGTTCCAGGCTTGTCATTATCAGAATTGCAGGAGGGCCATAATGGTCCGTCTAAAATGGGTCCAGGTTGGCCATTCTTGGTCCACCTTAATTCATGAAAGGAGGGCGACTTGGGGTCAGGCCTATTCTTCAGATGACATGAAGTTCGGTGAGCTTTGCCGATCCAGTGACCAGTGATGTCCCATAAATATCAAACAGTTAACCTTGGGTTCCGGCAAGAAATTTGGTGAAAAAAATCCAAAGAATAATACATACTGTTAAATATATTGGAAGAATTGTAACTCAATAAAGAAATATTTTGATATGCTGCTATTTTGAAAACAGAATGTTTCCAAAAACACGAGTGAGAAAGCAGGGAAGGAAACCTAGAATCAGCTATTCAAAACAGAGCTCTGCACATCGAGGGAGAGTACTCAACACACGAGGGTGAAATGACGTGACACATGGCAAATAAAATTAAAACAAAAGCTGTTGTGGGGGTGAAGTGTGCTGCCTATTTTTTTGTATTTAGCTGGATATATTAACCCTTTACCCAACGTAACGGCCAAAACCGGCCAGCGCTATTCTCAAAAATTGCCAATTAATTTTCATTATTTTTTTCATTTTTTGTCTCAAAAACATAGGTTATGACCCCTCGTTGGAACGAGCTCGTCGAGCTCGTTCCAACGAGGGGTCATAACCTATGTTTTTGAGACAAAAAATGAAAAAAATTAGTTATTCAAGAATTATTTTTGCAAGTGTCGTCTGCTTTTCACGTTAGGTAAAGGGTTAATTTAATATAAATAGCCTATCACTCAAACTACTGATACATTCATATTCATGAATAAGGCTTTATACCTTACAGGAATCCTCATGTTGCTCCCGGCCATTTGACGAAAAGTAATGCTGAGAAAAAAATCTGCCCCTCTCAATTTTAACTGGCGCTGTGTGCCGCAACGTCTCAAGCTCTGTTAACATATTGGAGCTGATAAATATTTATTGCCTGCAGTATTTTGCCTGAGGCGGTCATTTATGGTCCACAGAAAGTTTAGTTTAGGCAGGCCATTGTGGCCGCCCGCCTCAAAATGACAAGCCTGATGATCAAGGTCACAAATTTCTACATGATGGCTAACCGGGACCACAAAATCTATTCATATTAGATAAAGGGGTAGCCAGTGATTGATGCAATGGAAGTGCACTCATAAATTAATGCCTGGCAAATAAAAAATCTTGCACATCAACTTTTCATTTATGAAAACAATTCACTTGCTTGCAGGTAGAAAAATTAGAGTGCCATCCAAACGAGCACACAAGCGATAAATGGTGCTCTTTTCATAAATTATCAATTGAACAAATAAATAGTCTGGTTGTGTTTTTCAGCTGTTGTCATTCTTTGTAGTACTGCGTAAAATTCAACAAAACTGTTTGATGAAGAAAAGTTGTTTTGAAAGGGAAACAATGATAAACCATTTTGTTATCTATTATAGATTCAAAGAATCAAGTTTTGCGGTTTCACTTTGAACCAATCAATTATAATGAAGTATATTTTTCAAAATTTATTTCAAAAAGAATGTTTTTTTATTACACGCCTGTTCTTTGAAGTCCCCATCTACAGCAACATTAAACCGCGCGGAAAATGAAAATGTGTTCCGTACATATGTGTGGAATGGAAATCTTTAATAGAAGCAAAATTTTAGTGGAATTTTCTACAAATTGTGCTCCGCAATTACAATTTGAATTGCTAGCAATAGCTAAAAATCATTCCTTGAGTTCTAATGTGTTCTATGTGCCAGTGGGCACATAGAACACATTGGAACTCAAGGGACGAAACAGTAACGCGCGTTCCCAATGCAAATTTGGATGGCGATAAAATGTGTTCTTGTTGTTGTTGATAGTTGTCAAATGAATTGCCAAGTGTCCTTCTAATAATTGTTTTTATAGACATGAAGACATGTAATAAACACAGAACGACACCACATGAGAATGGGTTAATCAAAATTGTACTGGTGCCAATGGGAAGGATAAAACTCAAGGCCTGTGGCCTCTCATTTTATCCTTCCGCACCAGCTCTCGTGCCATATCGATTAACCCATTCACATGCATGTGTCGTCCTGTGTATTGATACCTTTTCAACTTAGTGGCTGTTTGAACAATTAAGCATGCTGTCATGATACCTGCTGCATTTACAGTCCATGCGACAATGTTAAATTATATTCACATGTCAACAAAACAATTATGAATAATGGTCTTTTATCTATTTTAGGGTACAATTCGCATTGGAAAAATAAAAAGAAGAAACCGAAAGTGACCATGCATTCTTAAGCTAACAAAAAATCAAACTTGATTTTTTTTCCACTCACAAAATGATCAGCTGGAAAGAGACTTCTCCTGAATTTTTCCCCTTCAAATCAGTGGTAATTTCTCATATATATATATATATATATATATATAAATATAATTAAGTCACAACTGATGCAAGTTCACATGCAGAGCAGGTTTGTATCAAGGGGAGGCAGATATGAATGTTTCACATTTTATCATACAGTATACGTATCATCTGTTTGATAAAATTTAAAGAGATGCACTTCTTTTAACAGGATTTTGCACTTGAGTGAGTAGTTAATTCACCGAGTATCCTTTACTTTTCCTCTATATTTTTAAGGATTCGCAAGAGGCTAGAGATGAGATATTCAAATACTTTCGAGGACAAAAAGAAGGGTGCTCCCCTTTAGGAGCCACACAAACTTACATGAAGATTTAAGCCAAACAAATTTGTTCACAATATTTCCTTGTTTAATGTCATATCACAATTACATCTGTGAACTGATGTATGATTCTCATTCTATTTGGCAGGTATTCTATTAAGTAGAGAAGATCCATTCCAGCAAAATTAAGCTCACCTTACAGCAGGGTGAATATTGCTGGAATGAATCTCTTCAGATTTCTTTTTTATTTGGGTTTAATGACACTTTCGACAGCCAGGGACACCTCATGTCGGACAGTTTAATGGAGGAAGGAAGCTGGAGTACCTGGAGAGGACCATCAAGCAGTGTCAGGCAACCATCAGACTTGACCTAACTCTGCACAAGCAGGGTTATCATTTGTTGAAGACATGTGCACCATCGATGTGCAGCATGCCCAGGCCTGGCATTTTCAGGAGAGCGATTTATTTGCTCGCCTACTGCTCGCCTTAAAAACATTAAGGAGGGCAAAAACTAGCTCTCCTGGCCTTAGAATATAATGATTATCATAACAGCCTATTTCTAAAACCCACATCTCTTCAGATCTCTGCTATGTTAGTTGTCTCTGTAAGATGGCGGCTACGCTGCTTCTCCCACACCTCCGCGCCTTTTCGAGGCCGGGAAGTGTGGAAGGGGCAGTGTAGACGTCTTACAAATACTATCTTGTTAGCAGCACTAAATAAAATGTACAATGCCCACTTGGCATATTTCGTTAATGGTAATAATTCATGTTGTCACTTTTAGATTTAGTAAGCTTGAGGAGAGCTAATCGCTCCCCTAGGCCATGTAAGGGGAGCGATTTTTAGCCCTCCTACATTTTTAAGAATGCCAGGCCTGTACACAGTACACAGTCACTTTGGCCACACATGGATAAGCAAGATTAAGTGACTTGCATAAGGATACAATGTAGTTACCCCTGGTGGGGGTTTGACCTTTCGGTTTGAAGTGCAATATCGTAACCCCTTCGCCACCATGGCCCCGTTTCTTCTTCTTGTGTTATATCACATTTCTCGGGGGTTTTCAAGGAAGGCTTCAATATTCAAGGACTCTCCCGGTAACTTGGCAACGGATTTCCAGGGCTTCCAAGGAACTCAAAGAGACCATAGGAACCCTGCTTTATCTCAACAGAAAATGGTTTGCTACACAGGAATTATGACAAATTTCATTTCAACACACTGCATTGGCAAAACTGAAAATAACAACACACACATGCTTAAGTTTTAAAAATTTAGAACCTTAGATGGTGAAAGTTCAATAGGTTCCTCCTCCACTGCAATATGTTCATCATCCTAAAATTGATTAGTGCTTGATATAAATTTGTTAACAATAGCAATAAAACACTGATCAGAAAATAGTTATTTCAGTCTCATAAGCTGATATGACATAATCCCATATTTTCCCAAAACTAGCCATCGATTACACTATGGAACAGAACATTTCCGTAGAATCTACTGAAGTAAAATATGCAAATTGTGGTTAATTGTGGTTAAAAATAAGCTGCGATCAGCTAATTATCAAAAATTATCTCCCCTGATAATAACAAATAGTTCAAGACAATTTACACAAGGGAAATGTTACTGTTAGTGCTAAGTTGAATGCTGATAAGCAATTAATTTCTGAAAACGAAAACAAAATTATGCACATATTCTCCTCTAAATATGATAACTAATAAACTACTCTACATGTGCCATTTCACAGGAATTGGCAGAGAAAAAGATACCCTTGAAAGAAGGACAAATGTCATCGAAGAATCTGATCAATATTAATCATTTTCAGTCTTTTGATTTTGAAAATGGAAGGCACGCTGTATAGTGCTCGCTAGCATCCGAAGGAAAACGTGCTATTGTTGAGTCCCGGCATTGGGAAAATGTTTTCAAGAAAAACATCAACAAACGTGTGCTCACTTCACTGGTGCACAATAAGAAAGGAATTCAAAAAATATTACTCGATTTTTCGAAAAAGCTTTTCACAGCAATGCTCAAATTTATTTGAGTTCGGTAGAATCCATGGAATGAAACTTCAATGGAGCAATTGTAAGGCAATCAAATGATTCTCCATGGAATGCATGAATGAAAAGACAGTGAGTAGTATTACTGGCCTTTGGAGTTTGTCAAATTATGCTGTTTACATACCAATTCTTGGGAAGTGACGTTTGATTAGTTTGAAGTCTTGGAATGCTACAGCTTATAATTCATGCATGCATTGTATTATTTGGCCTATTTCCCCACATATGGATTTTAATCCTTTAAGAAAACATGATATCAAAATTTTTATTTTAATTTTTCCCCCTACTTCTTAACTGGTAGAGTGCTGGAAGCCCATATTTGGGCTTTACTCTGAAATGCAGGTACCACAACTTAAAAGCCTGGTATTCAGTGGATGTGCTTCGGTTTATCTTAGAAGTAAAATTATTTAGTCTGTTAGGATTTGCCTTGTTATAATTTATGGGAGAGTGCCAATAGGCACTCTCCCATAAATTGTAACAGGGCAAAGACACATGATCACATTCTGATGATCAAAAATAATTTAGCACTCTATCAGTTGAAAAAAAATTCAAACAGACCATATCATGTGAACCTCATTGGAATGAGCTTGACATGATATGGTTTAGTTAAATTTTTTTCTGCTGCACAATTTGTGTATCATGCGACAGATGCAGCAACTTCGTTTGGTAATGGTTAATCCCTAGCTAGGTGGAACAGAGGTGCACTATTGTCTACTCGCAAAAAGTAAAAATTGCAGGTGTGATGGTACGCAAGAATGACGGCTCGCCTCAAAATCAAAAGACTGATCATTTTAATAAGTGAAATTACTACTTGTCATTTGTAAGATGCTACAAACATATAAAAACCCAAGAACAAGAAAGTTAATGCAAGCTGTTGAGTTGGAATGCAACTAGTATACACTATATGAAGAGATGTAGTTTTTAATTCTATTAACTAACAGGCTGCGTTGAAATGGTAGCAGGAAAATTACAAGAATTTTTTCTAGCATCAATAAACAAGACTGCTTGTTAACCCTTTCCCGAACACAACCAGATGCCAACTCTTGCAAAACAATGTCTTGCAGAACTACAAATTATCATTTTTTGCATAAAAAATATAGCATATGAGCCCCTTTAGAATGAACTTGTTCTGATGAGAGACCATAACCGGTTAATGTTTAGGAAGATAAAATTGAAAAAGAAAAAAAAAAACTGAATGGAGTTTTTCTGAACGGCACGGCACTGTTCAGCTGGTGGATAATTAAGAGTTCATAATGAAACAAATATTTTCACTATAATAGCAGACATAGGAAAAAGATTCTGCAAAACTCTCAGAGAAATTTCTCAGAACTTATGCCGGTAGCTGGTATCAAATGGTTGCTCAAAAGAGAAATTCAACAGATGTTATGCTACATCTTATTCACCTGTATCATACTCCTTGAGGTTAAAATTTCACTTTTTCTTCTAGTTTTTTTATTTCTTGGTGTTTAAAGTCACTTTTAGCATCTATGTTATATCATGACCATAACACAAAGTCAAGTTTAGCCAGTTATATCATATCATTTATTTATTTATTGGTGTTTAAGGTCACATACTTATGCACAATGGCTAATCGTGACCATGACAGTTTTACGGGTGGAGGAAGCTGGAGTACCCGGAGAGAACCACCAAGCAACGACGAGCAGCTGTCAGCTCTCCAACATCGTAACTCTGAACTCTGCACCGCAGCACAGGCAGGGTTAGATTGGTTGAAGACATGCGCACTATCGACGTGCAGTACGCCTCAGTACACAGCGTCATCGTGCCCCCATGTAGGCAATCAGGGTGAAGTGTCTTGCCCAAGGTCACAACGCGGTTGCCGCAGGTGGGATTTGAACCGAGGACCCCTCGGCTTGCAGCCTGCACCTCTACCAACTGAGCCACCGCGCCCCCCCACCAGTTATATCATGACCACAACACAAAGTCAAGTTTAGCCAATTGTTCATACACTGCGATCCCTATTAGTGGATTACCACACCAACAATTGGATACCAGATCCTGTAAAACAAGAAAGACAAAATTGGTCTATCAGAGTAAAAGGAACTGCTTCACTTTCTGGGGTACTCATGGGGAACATTTTTGAGTAAAAGTGAAGTAAAACTTGACTAGACTTATGCTGTAAGCCAGCACTTCTCCACTTCCCAGAACACATGGGGGTATCTAATATACCAAGTATTAAGACCATTACTCGAGAAAATAAAAATCAATCCCATGATCCCACCCTTGCCCTACGTCACAAACCCTTCAGTGAAGAGTTGATGACAAGGTTTAGTGCCTTCCCTTCTGGACTAATATTCTCAACCCATCACTTCGTTTAGCGTTTACTATTTAGTGTCAGCAGTGTCAGAAAGGCAACCCATCATTTTCAGTGTTAAAAAGCATTGTCTGTGAGGAAATTTATGTTTACAATCTGTGAAATTTTACCAGTTAGGTTGGTGAAGAGTTAAGCAGTCTAAAATACCAGTGGCTACAAAGCATAGGCCAACATAGGAAATACTGTTAACCTTAAATGCGGGGTCTTCACCAGGTCTATATCCATTCAATCCTGGTCCAGCAGAAGCAACAGAGGGAGGAGTTATGTCAACCCCCCGTTTCTTATCCTCGGTGCCTTTCTTTTTACCCTTTTTGTCCTTATCCTTATCTTTGTCCTTATTCTTATCTTTGTCCTTATCTTTGCCTTTCTTTTTCTTTTCATCCTGTACATCAGCAAAACATACTTATTAAATAAGCCAGGATTTGTGGGCATTCACTGGTGTAGAAACGAGTATGGATGAATGAGTTCGTCTGTACCACTTTCTGAGGCACTGAAGATTTCCCCCACCTTGGTGCTACAAGCCTCGCAGCGACTGCCTCAAACTTTCAGCTGTACCAACTTTGAATGCCCTACTATGTATGCCTCTAGCATTTTAAGCTGAATGGATAAAATGCCGTTTTCTGTTAATTACATATACTGCAGAATTTTTCAAATAGTAGGAAAAAACAAAAATGGGATTGGTTAAATATTTGAAAACAGCTTTGTCCCTTAGAATACAGTGTTTTATTTCACTTCCAGGGAAACAATTCTATTAAAGTTTTACTTTTGTATGCCTCAGGATTAATAACTGAAGCAAAATATTTGCTTTTCAAAACAGGTGGCTATTCACCTACTGGAAAATAGCCACATCTTTTAACCTCCTGCACACTGATTTCAAAATGCTGAAATTTCAAGCAGCAAATGTTTCCCCATCATGCAACTGGAATTTAACCAATTCAATTTTGTTTGACAGAGTTGGAGTGTTGTCAAACAAAACTGAATTGGTTAAATTCCAAGTGGCATCATGGGGGAAAATCCTCAGCTTGAAATTTTGATATTCCGACATCAGATTGTAAAGGTTTAAATACCATCATTCATTTCAACAATGAACAATAGAACGGGAAAAAAACGATTCTGAAAAATTCAATTAAAAAACCTATATAGTATTGGCCCGACGGCTGTTTTTAAGCATCAGCCTTTTGTCACAGCACTGATGTAATCTAATGAATAATAGCAGTCAAAAAAATGCTGAAGACTAACTGTACAACGAAAGTGTCAATGACACTGTAGCTCAACTTGTTAAGACATGTACATGTATAGTATGTGACACAGCAATGACAAACATCTAGGTAATGACCTCATAACAAAGGTTGTTGAATCATATAAAGTATTGTAACGGTCTATACATAAATACTGACCGTAGCCTGTAACAAATGTATAGGTAAAGTATTGTAAAGGTGGGTGACAGTCTGATGCTAAACTAGAAAAGAAATCTTTAAGTACCAGAGTGGGTCTGTCTGAACCCAAAATATTTGTTCTCATAGCACATTGATAACAAAGGCACCCCAAAACACACTCGTTCCTGTCCCAAGGTGAAAACAAAGGTACCCAAGAAGTTTTGTGAAGATCAGTTCATAAATACGAGCTGTATAGAAATTGTGACAAAAACTGATTGGACCTTATTTCGGTACAAAATGGCCACTGGCAGCCATCTTGAACTTTGGACCAAACCCAGAAACACTCGTTCTAGTCCCAAGGTGATAACAAAGGTACCCAAGAAGTTTTGCGAAGAACAGTTCATAAATACAGCCTCTAGCCCGAGCCGTATTGACATGTGCACTTACAGAGTATAAGTAGCACTGAATAAATCAAAATTCATCTAATTTGCATAATTTCTGCACGAGGAAAAAACCTGAACTATATGTGATGTATTCCATGTTACTAAACATTCATACAAAAATTTATTCAAATCAGAACTTTCATACAAAAGACTGATTGCACTAATTTTGGTACAAATCGGCTGCTGGTGGCCATCTTGAATTTCGGACCACACCCAAAACACTCGTTCTCATCCCATGGTGATAACAAAGGTACCCAAAAAGTTTGGTAAAGATCGGTTCATAAATACGGCCTCTAGCCTGAGCCGTATGGAAGTTGTGTGCAAAAAACTGATTAGACCTAATTTGGGTTCTAAAATGGCCACTGGCAGCCATCTTGAATTTTGGACCACACCCAGAAACACTCGTTCTCATCCCAAGGTGATAACAAAGGTATCCAAGACGTTTCGTGAAGATCGGTTCATAAATACAGACTCTAGCCCGAGCCGTATTGACATGTACTTACTGTGTGTTAAGTAGCACTAAAAAAATCAAAGTTCATCTAATTTGCATAATTTCTGAACGAGAAAAAAACACATATTATTTGTGATGTATCCCATGGTACTAAACATTCACACAAAAAATTATTCAAATCAGTGCTTTCATATGGAAGTTCTGTACAAAAATCTGCTTGCACCTAATTTTGTACAAAATGGCTGCCATCGGCCATCTTGAATTTCAGACAGGACCCAAAACACTCGTTCTCATCCTACGGTGATACCAAAGGTACCCAAGAAGTTTCGTAAAGATCGGTTCACAAATACGGCCTCTAGCCCGAGCCGTATTGGCATTTGCACTTACAGTGCTGAAAGTAACACTAAATGCATCAAATTTAGTCTGATTTGCATAATTTACGCATGAGAAAAAACCCGTATTATATGTGATGTATCCTGTGATGTATCCCATGGTACTAAACATTCATACAAAAAATTATTCAAATCAGCGCTTTCATATGGAAGTTCTGCGCAAAAATCTGATAGCACCTAATTTTGTACAAAATGGCTGCCTGCGGCCAACTTGAATTTCGGATCAGACCCCAAAACACGTGCTCTCGTCCCTCAGTCATAACAAAGGTACCCAAGAAGTTTCGTAAAGATCGGTTCAAAAATACGGCCTCTAGCCCGAGACATATTGAATTGCTGATAGACAGACGACTGGCCATGGCATACGCTCAAATTTGGCTTCACCAAAGTTGAGCTAAAAATGCTTTGCAATTTTTCTTAAATAACATCCACCATGATTGCTTGGATGGTAATCAAGTGAGATTTTCAACAATCTAATGTCACAAGCTTGTATGGCAAACAAAGGAATAAAAAGTAAAAACAAAAAAATGTTAAATAATATTAATTCTCACATTCCAAAAAGCACACATCAACATATGAATTGGCAATAAATGTATTAATAAAAAAAAAGCAGCAAAAATAAACCTAGCAGGTCCAATTTGTGTATTGGACTTTTAGATCGCTTTCACTCTTGTAGATAGCTTAGACTATATACTGATGACACAACACAAGTATAACACAGGAGTAAAAATGCTGTGGCTGGTACTGTTTTTTGGTTTTTTTTTTGGGGGGGGGGGGAAGGGGGAGACTTCCTGATCAAATCAGTATTCATCCAAATGTGATCGATTGTAGCGGCATTAAACGACTGAGGTGTTTAGTCTTTGTGTACTTTGTTTCACCGTTGATCAGATCTGACTAAGCAATTATGAATGTAGCTAGGTACATGTGAAGTTAGTTACAATTATGAAAAAGGCAATGGTTTTCAAAACAGAAAGTGCTAACTGATGACAAAGTGTTTTTTTTAGGTCACTCAGTGACCTAGGGTCCTGCGATTATTTGAATGTCGAGTCGAATCTCCAGACGGATGCAATAATCCAGTTTGGCTATGAAAGAAATAGGAAAATGTGTTACAAAACCCTATTCGTATCACTGTTAAAGGATACCGACACGATTTACTGATGCCTCATCATGGCCTTCTTCAAGTCGGCATTATGCATAACATTATACATAAGTCGTCACAGGATTCTATCTTGTTAAAATTGTAACTTGGAGGTTCTAACAGGCAAGAAAGGTCAGTAGCTTGTACGAAAATATGTATACATGGAATAGTTAGCCGATTGAAAGTCGCATTTACACCATGAAAGAACGTTAAATCCCTCTATGTTGAGAAGAAATGGCGCCAGCGGTTTTATAAGAATCGACTCGAAAAAATGACTTGACTCATGAGTTTTAAACTAGAATCGAATCGACTGAAACTAAAATATCCACCACTCAGGGCCCTGCAGTTACCTCACATTTTTAATGGGGCCCTCATTGGATGTGGGAAGACATGTAAGCTACAGTATGTGCAGGTTAGAGCAAATGTGGCTTGGAGAATGGTGCCATCAAGGGGACCCCCTTCATCTCCATTCTCAGAGAAAATTCCCAAGTACAAAGGAAAGTTAGGTCAATCCATCAAAATTATGTTACTCACTTTACAGTACTCACACCCCAGGCATTGCTTACAGTCTTATTCTACAGGAAAAACATAACTGTTTTCCCAAACCCAAGGCTTGAATCTAACTTTTGCCAATTTCATAAACAACCAAGACTTGACTAGAAATCTCTTTTAAAGAACTGTGGATAGAAAGTAAAATTTGTTTAGTTTAGGCTTTTAAAAGTAGCTGAGTAAGGCCCCATAATGTAGATCTTCCGTTTCTCAAGCCATTTTTTTGTAAAACTGCATGCGGGTGCATTTTTATTTTATTTTTTATTTTTGTAATTATTTCTCAACCATTAAAAAATCATGTTCTTGGTTTGTTTTATGTTTTAGGCCAAATAATCTACGGAATAGCATAGGGGGGGGGGGGGGGGGGGGGGGGGGGGTGTATTTCATCCCTTGAGTGCAAGTAGGCTTTGCAATGCTAAAGCATTGCAAAGCCTTCTTGCACTCAAGGGACAAATTAATCCAAAATATTAGACACAAACCATTTAATTTTTATTTTTTTTTTTCAAGTTTGCATTGGTTATAAAAAGAGAACATGCAGAAGCCAAAGGACCATGCTAGAGGGCCAGAGAAACAGATATTTACTTTTTTAGGTCTAACCTCTTCAAAATAAAACTAAAGGTCTTTCTAGGAAAGAAAGTAGTTAATTCTATCCACTGTCGCAAAGCGTAACAGCCAAAATTCATCTCCGGTAGAAATACAATGAGCCAATGAGAGTACAGAACAGAAGTCTCCCTGGGTCCCTGGATTAGGTAGCATTGCATTGCAATTTGAAGTTGGCAAAAGCAATCAAACACTTATACAGGGCAAGATGCTCTAACCAGTTATCTGACACACTATGCTAGGAGCTAGAACACCCCATTCCAGTATCTTGAGGCTGTAAGATCAAACCCTGTCCCTGTTTTTCAAATCCAGTATCTCGAGGCGGTCATATCAAACCTTGTCCCTGTTTTTAGACAACCTCCTTCCAGTACCTCGAGGTTATTATAACAAACCTTGTCCCTGTTTTTAGACAACCTCGTTCCAGTATCTTGAGGTTGTTATATCAAACCTTGTCCCTGTTTTAAGGAGAGTGAGTTGATTAGCACATAGACTTCTCGCTGGATGAGGTACAATTTCATCACAGCTTCAAGCAGTTCACCAAAGCCTGCACCCAATGGTACAACTTTGAATTTTAACAAGTAGAATAAAGAATCTTGATAAATAACACACTGTTGATACAGCTCATCACCCTCAGATCAGTTATCTGACATGCTCAACTATAAGCAAAAAACCTTGAAGGCAAGGCTCTAACTTTTATAATGACATTCAAATCCACTCAGAGCATTGAAATTAATATCATAAATGGAAGGATTATTATGCTTAATGATTACCCAACGCTAACGGAATAAAAATCCGTTATTTTAATTATTTTTTTCTTCAAGTTTTTCAAAAAGATTAAAACAAAACCATGAATGAGCTCGTTCCAATGAAGGGTCACATGATATGGTTTTAAAATTTTCTAAAAAAAAACATTTGTACAGCCCAAATTGTACATATTGTGGGTAGATGTGGACAATTTGCTAGAAAAGCTTTAAGCAAATTATTTAATCTTCATAAAAAAAAACAAGTGGAAATTAACTCTTCACCCTATCGTTTTTTCTATAATTTTTATAAAATTCAGCCATGGCTGAGCAGCAGCCATGGCTGATTTGGGTAAGAAATTCAAGAAAATTACAGTACAATGATCATAAGAGCAGAGAGAATTTTGACCTGATCATGACTACGGTCACGATCTTGTTGAAAATTCTCAGTCCACATTCCTCCTCACAACAATAAAGATCTCACTTGTCAAAAAAGGAAGGTGAGAACATTAAATGTCGCTTGGTATTAACATTTTGGGTGGGGGATTTAGTTTAGATTTTTGTAATATTTTATTCATGAAATCTTGATACACTTGTGTAAGAGTGACGCAACCAGGGGTCAATACTATAAAGCTTTTATCATTGTATTTTCTAGAATTGTATTTTCTAGCATTGTATTTTCTACCTATTAATATAACTGACTAAAATGAATCATTAGAATTTTAAAAAATATGGCAATTTGCCAAATCTTTGAAAATGCTAATGGTTCATTTCAACATATTTAAAGTCAGAACTAGAAAATACAATTCCAGAAAATACAATTGTAAAAGTTTTATTGTGTTGGGCCCCTGATTGTAATCTGATCAGGAAAGTGACTGCTTTTACAATCACAGTACTGAAAATCATGGAATTTATGATAAATGAATTGATAATGTTAAACTGAAATTTTTTCTCAGAAGTATCCAACTTACTCTTACACCTACACAAGAACAACAGTACTGCTTTGCTGGGGAGGATTAACTATCAGCAAACAACAAGCAATTAAAAGAGGGAGTGAATATACTTGCTGAAATTTTCAAAAAGCATACCTAGATAAGCTTAAGAAAATTGAAATGGTTATTAAAAATGTTTAAAAATTTAAACGACAAGCTAAACAGAATACTCTTGAAACAGTGTTAAATTTTTTAAAATTGCCAGCACAAGACCAACATAAAATACAAAAACAAAATGCAAAGTTCCCAAAAAGTATCTATTAATGATTTTGGAAAAAAATGTATTCCAGCTGAAGTGAAAACAGTAGGAAAAAACTTTGAAAACTTGTTTAATGATTGTCTTAATACTTTTAACAAATAATATCTGATGTTACAACTTTTGTTAAATAATTTTTATCTCAAAAAATGCCTGGATTCATCCCAAAACACCTAAAATTGTTTAATTTTGCAAGCAAACAGGTTTGCCTGCTTTCTCACTAAAAAGAGTTGGAGTTAATTTAAATGACAAGTCAAAAGTTATGCACTGGAAGAAAATAACATAACACTGCAGAATCATTTCCGGATAGAAACTTTTGTTTATAATTTACAATTCCCAGGTTTGTTTTGTATTTTTTTGTTGCTGGTGTACCCCCTGCCCCCCACCCCCCAACATAATACCGACTCAACAAATCTAATTCTGGGGGAGCTGATTTCACTGCAGCATATTCTCCATTTTAATCAAGTTTAGTAGAAGCATGCACCTTAACTGGAGTCTCTCTGGCCATTGGATAATGACCTGCCAAGGGAGCTTCTTCCTAATAAAAAAAGATTAATGATAAAATAATTTTGAAAAAGTATGAATATTCTTGAAAGTTAAAAATAAACTTACAGAAAGGAAAGGCTCTTTGCTCTACAATTTCTCAAATGATGGAAAAAACAGCTTTGGTGAGTCCACGATGGTAAAAAAAATGAACAAGTGTAAGAGTATTGAGCAAAGAGATCTTTTCTACCCATTGATGTTGAAATGATAAAGTAATCCTATAAGCGGTTAACCATTCAGTAGTTATTTATTGCGACTTAACAACACTTTCAACAGCCAGGGTCACCTTGTGTCTGACAGTTTCATGGGTGGAGGAAGCCGGAGTACATGGAGAGAAACACTAAGCAACTATCAGGCTCGCCAACGTATAACTCCACACAAGCAGGGTTAGAACTGGTTGAAGACAAGTGCACCATCCATGTGCAGTATGCTTTAGGACACATCATCACTGTGCCCCAAGATGGGCTATCAGAATTAAGTGTCTTGCCCAAGGACACAACGTGGTTGCCGCAGGTGGGATTCAAACCAAAGACCAATCGGCTTGCAGCCTGCATTTTTAGATACTCAGACACCATGCTCCCTAACCATTTAGTAATAACCATTTTGTTAATGATTAACTTTTAATTCCTCAGATTATTTTCACTTTAAAAACTACAGTATATACATGTACACAGCTGCAGATGACTTAATTGGTGAGGGCCAGATTATTTTTGGTGGTCTGAATTTGTTATTCAAAATTTGGTTTATTACAAATTATTGGAGAGTGCCAATAATTTGTAATTAAACAAAATTTATATAAACAAAATATCATTTGCATTTGACTGAATATGAAACATGAGCACGGAATATGTAGGCTTTTGCTCTGGTGCCCTCATTTTTTTTAAAGACCGGATAGTAGCTTCTAGCACTCAGCCATTTATCAGTGTTTTTACACCATTGATGGTTGTCTGTACCAGGGTGTAAGTTGAATCAAGTCAAATGTAAGTTGAAACAGACCGAAAAGCCAAAATAATCCTACCTGATGCAATCATAAATAGTCTCTGAAAGACTCAGCCTCACCCCAGGTCCATCTGGACTCATCCGAGCCCAAATCAGCCTGAGGTAAGGGCGAGTCTTGCAAAAACTAGCACACCACATATTGGCTTCACCTGTGGCACAACAGCTGATGTGGCTGTGATAGGATATAGTTCACAGCCAAGTTCAAGAGCCATGGAAAAGAACAAAACACCTTGGATGTACCATAAAAATCACAGTTGTTGGAAATCTACAAACTTTGACGCATTAAGTTTGTTCAAATTCAGAGTACAATAATTTTTCCAAATTCATATCATAACTGTCTCAAACCAGGCTTAGATGATGTATGCAGAATTTTGAGATGACAATCTTACAAACGCGAAATTATAATTTGAGTACCTTTTTTGCCAAACACTCTATATTCCATTCAAAGTAAGTTTGAAAATGCTGCACTCATCACTTTTTTTTAAACGTTCAACATATTCAAGTTCAGTCAAGACCTAATTCAAACTTTTTCCTGCAACAAAACAGGAGCCCTAAAATGCTGTTAATAGCCAGAGATAAAATGTATTTAACAGTTTAGGGCTGCAGTACTCAGAGAGAACCACAAAGCAGCAGCAAGTAAGTGTCTCTATCATACTGATCCTACACAAGGTGGGTTAGCATCAGTTGAAGGCATGTGTACCTTTGACATTAAGTTTTTAGAATGTGCCATTATGCTCCCACTTGGGAAATTAGGGCTAAGTGCCCATGGACATAAGTCAGATGATGGTGCAGAATCGAACAAACGACGTTTCGATCTGAAGTCCAGTGCTCTAACCAATGACCCACCATGCCCGCCAAAAATGTCAGGAAAGAAGACTTATTTTCAATGTAAAGTCAACATGTGGCAAGGACTGAGAAACAAAAACAAGAGGCCCCACGTGGCCTTAATCGCTCACCTGACAAAGTGACTCTAAGAAGTATTTTAGGTCACCTTCACCATGTCATGCCTCATCAACATTAACTGGTTGAGTGATAGATTTTGTTTGAAGTTCAACATTTGTTACCTAAAATTAGTTTTATTTAAAATCATTGGTGTGTGGCCAATCTCCAATGATTTTTAATAAAGCAAATTTATCTCTGCAGACAAACTGGTTTAGCATGAAGCACAAACAAGGAATGTGAAGAGATAGCCTTGGACATCTCTCCCCAACTGTGGATATCTTCCATGTGCTACATGTATATATTTGCATGCAAGAAAACAAAAATTTTCACAAATTTTATTTTTTTTTATCATCATTGGAACAAGCTCAAACAGCTTATTCCAATAGGGGTATGGGAAGATCAGGTATATTTTTGAGACAGAAATGTGAATATATAAATAATGGTGTTTTTTTGTGAATGATGCTGGAGAATTTTGCGTAAAGATATGGTAAATGGTTTGTTCTAGATACAGAATGATGCAAAAGTATTTAAATTTGATTAGGCAAGTTGTTCCTATAATGCATTTAAAAATTGAAGTAACTGTTTTTTTGCTGACGAACTTTTAGGTGTGTGTGTCTGTGTTTGTGTGTGTGTGTGTGTGTTTGTGTGTGTGTGTTTGTGGGGGGGGGGGGGGGGGGGGGGGTAAGAGTGTTCTTGCAAACAAAATTCCTGAATAAATGGAAAATTTTATTTTTTGTGTGAAAGACATAGTGCGTGAATGTTGATTGGAACAAGCTTAGAGAGCTCATTTTAATGTGAAGTCATAAAGCTGTGTTTTACGTACGAAATTCTGGAATAACTAAAAAAATTGCTTTTTTGTCTCAAAAAGCATGGTGTGCGACCTCTCATTGGAATGAGCTCAAAAAGCTCATTCCAATGGGGTATTTACAAGCGATAAGTACATGTATGTTTAAGAGACAAAAATTAAAATTTGAATAGCGATTTTTGCGAAGAATGCTGACAAGTTTTGGCAGTTATGCTGGTAAAAAGGTAAGATATGCAAAGTGGTTGTTTTTTAGAGGCGACATTTAATTAAGGGGAATTAACCCTTGATTACTGAGGTAACTTCTAAAAGTACTGAAATTTCATGAAGCAATGTGAATAACAGACAACAGTTGCCTAAAAATTTCATGAATAACTAAAATTTTTATTCCTTTGTCTCGAAAACATGGCATATGACCTTTGTTGGAATGAGCTGAATGCGTGTGTTCCAATGAGGGGTCATAAAATTTGAACGAAGATTTGTGTGAATAATGCATTAGTACTGCTAGATTTGGGTAAACGGTTCACCCTGGATACCACCCCTTCTATAGTAGATCTTTTCTGCAAATTTTGTCTAAGATTCTATCAACTTTACAAATAAATACGTTCATGAATCACAATCAGATCCACCCTACAATGTTGCATACCAAATATCAAAAGATTCTGCCTGCTGGATCTGGAGAAGAAGATTTTTTAAGAAATATGCCTGAAACGCACTAAGTTAAAATTTGGGCTCCTATACGGAGCCCAAATATAAACCCAGGGGGCCGATTTGAACAAACTTGAATCAGATCCACCCCACAATGTTGCTTACCAAATATGAAAAGATTCTGAAGCTGGATCTGGAGAAGAAGATTTTTTAAGAAATTTGCCTGAAATGCACTAAGTTCGAATTCGAGCTTCTATAGTGAGCCCAAATATGAAACTAGGAAGCCGATTTGAACAAACTTGAATCAGATCCACCCCACAATGTTGCATACCAAATATCAAAAGATTCTGCCTGCTGGATCTGGAGAAGAAGATTTTTTAATAAATTTGCCCGAAATGCACTAAGTGCGAATTCGGGCTTCTATATTAAGCCCAAATATGAATCCAGGGGGCCAATTTGAACAAACTTGAATCAGATCCACCCCTCAATGTTGCATACCAAATATCAAAAGATTCTGCCTGCTGGATCTGGAGAAGAAGATTTTTGAAGAAATTTGCCTGAAATGCACTAAGTGCGAATTCGGGCTTCTATATTAAGCCCAAATATGAATCCAGGGGGCCGATTTGAACAAACTTGAATCAGATCCACCCCGCAATGTTGCATACCAAATATCAAAAGATTCTGCCTGCTGGATCTGGAGAAGAAGATTTTTGAAGAAATTTGCCCGAAATGCACTAAGTTTGAATTCGAGCTTCTATAGTGAGCCCAAATATGAATCCAGGGGGCCGATTTGAACAAACTTGAATCAGATCCACCCCACAATGTTGCATACCAAATATCAAAAGATTCTGCCTGCTGGATCTGGAGAAGAAGATTTTGTAATAAATTTGCTTGAAATGCACTAAGTTCAAATTTGGGCTCCTATACTGAGCCCAAATATAAACCCAGGGGGCCGATTTGAACAAACTTGAATCAGATCCACCCCACAATGTTGCTTACCAAATATGAAAAGATTCTGCCTGCTGGATCTGGAGAAGAAGATTTTTTAAGAAATTTGCATGAAATGCACTAAGTTCAAATTCGAGCTTCTATAGTGAGCCCAAATATGAATCTAGGAAGCCGATTTGAACAAACTTGAATCAGATCCACCCCACAATGTTGCATACCAAATATCAAAAGATTCTGCCTTCTGGATCTGGAGAAGAAGATTTTTTAAGAAATTTGCCTAAATGCACTAAGTTCGAAATCGGGCTCCTATACTGAGCCCAAATATGAACCCAGGGGGCCGATTTGAACAAACTTGAATCAGATCCACCCTACAATGTTGCATACCAAATATCAAAAGATTCTGCCTGCTGGATCTGGAGAAGAAGATTTTTTAAGAAATTTGCCTGAAATGCACTAAGTTCGAAATCGGGCTCCTATACTGAGCCCAAATATTAACCCAGGGGGCCGATTTGAACAATCTTGAATCAGATCCACCCCACAATGTTGCTTACCAAATGTGAAAAGATTCTGCCTGCTGGATCTGGAGAAGAAGATTTTTTAAGAAATTTGCCTGAAATGCACTAAGTTCGAATTCGGGCTTCTATAGTAAGCCCAAATATGTATCCAGGGGGCCGATTTGAACAAACTTGAATCAGATCTACCCCGCAACATTGCATACGAAATATCAAAAGATTCTGCCTGCTGGATCTGGAGAAGAAGATTTTTGAAGAAATTTGCCTGAAATGCACTAAATTCGAATTCGAGCTCCTATAGTGAGCCCAAATATGAATCTAGGGAGCCGATTTGAACAAACTTGAATCAGATCCACCCTACAATGTTGCATACCAAATATCAAAAGATTCTGCCTGCTGGATCTGGAGAAGAAGATTTTCAAAGAAATTTGCCTGAAATGCAGTAAGTTCAAATTTGGGCTCCTATACTGAACCCAAATATAAACCCAGGGGGCCGATTTGAACAAACTTGAATCAGATCCACCCCACAATGTTGCATACCAAATATCAAAAGATTCTGCCTGCTGGATCTGGAGAAGAAGATTTTTTAAGAAATTTGCCTGAAATGCACTAAGTTCGAAATCGGGCTCCTATACTGAGCCCAAATATGAACCCAGGGGGCCGATTTGAACAAACTTGAATCAGATCCACCCTACAATGTTGCATACCAATTATCAAAAGATTCTGCCTGCTGGATATGGAGAAGAAGATTTTTTAATGTTTTTCCCATTGCCTACAGTGTTAAAAAGTGCTGACTCAGCACTTTTTCAAAGTCCCGAAACTGTACCCTATGATAAAACCGATGGCAATTTTTTTTTACCAATCCTTTCTGTTGGTCCTAAGGAAGCTGCACACCAAATAAAAATTCTCAGTGCCGTGCAGTTTTGGAGATATGGGCGTTTTAAATTTTTTCTATTTTTAGCTCCTGCGGTTCCCACGGGGCTGCGGGAAATTTTTTTTTTGCATAAATCAAGTACTCATGACCCAATAAGCCCTCACATAAAATTTGGTTCAAATCAGCCTCTCGGTTTGGAAAATAGAAATTTTGGGCGGGGCAAAAAATTTTGCCCCTCTCATAACAACGTCAAGTATAGCCCCACAAACTTCTCTTGAACAAATCTGAGTCTACACCTCAAAAGGAAGCTGCACACCAAATATCAAGTCTCTGCTACTGCTGGTTCATGAGAAGAAGATTTACAAAGATTTTGGTGCCCCTTGGGGGTGTGGCACCACCCAGGAGGAGGGGCAACTTCATTTGAACAAATCTGAATTGGCATTAGGTAATAAACATTTAGCCAACATTTGAATAAAATTGGGCTAGTGGTTTAGGAGGAGAAGTCGATAATGTAAAGTTAACGCCGGACGGACGACGACGGACGACGGACGACGGACGATGGACGACGGACGACGGACGACGGACAGAAAGTGATTAGTTAAGCTCCCCTTGAGCTTCGCTCAGGTGAGCTAAAAAACAGCTGCGTCTTTTTAGGGAGAAAGACAGAGTAATGTGCAGTTACATACCTTATCAAGCCCTGCATAACCTGGTTGTGCACCTGGTTCTGCTTCTAATGTAGCATCTAAATCACCCTACAAGTAAAAATATAATGCAAACTGAGATAAAAGTTAACAAACTGCTCTACTAACATCCTAAAATCTTAAGCTGTATTAAACATTTACCTAACGAGTCAGCCACATCTGCCCACAAAATATACAAGAGGGGCAATGCAAAGTGTGTGCCAATGCCCACGACTCGCCAAACATTTTCGAAGACAAAAGAGTGACTCTGAAAAAAATGTGTGGAAGAAACTCATGCTAGACAGGTATCATTCCCCCATGATGCTCAATCACAACACCAAATATCATTTAAATCGAGGTAGCAGTGGCAGAGATACAAGGAAAATGCTGGTATGGATGGATGTACAAATAAATAGACAGACAGATAGACGGAGGTCTCCAGTAGATACCCCTTCAACTTTTCAAGTCGGGGGCATAACAAATTCATCAGTTGCAAAAATATTTTTAAAAAAAATTTGAACAAAACCATCATGTGACCCAATCATTGGAACCCGCACGTTTCAGAAAAATAACTTTTGGTATTGTCTGTGTTGGTTTAAAGGTTAAGATACTCTGCATCCAGGATTATATGATGCTTTTGTTTTACTGGTGGAGAAATTAGACTACATGGAGAAAACTATTGGCCAGAAGCATGAAGCTGCCATCCATGTGGGTAGGCCTGAAAATAGTAGAGCATCAACCAAAGTACATTTTATCAGAGCATATTTATCAACATTCTGCTATAAGTCTTTTTCTCTGTTTAAAATTTTCCGAAAAATTTAGAAAAATATTATTTAATATAATAACTTTTGATGTAGTCTGTGTTGGGTTAAAGGTTAAGATACTCTGTATCAAGGATAATATGATGTTTTTGCTCAGAGCATGTTTATCAACATTCTGCTATAAGCCTTTTTTCGGTACACTGCATCCTTCAGGATCAAGTTGAAATGCCTATGGTAGGAGGCACAGGTCCAAAACAAATTCATGAACAGAATTTCAACAAGTTAACCTATTTGCCACCATCCTCGTCTGTCTGGAAATGTTTTCATAAATTATTAGAAGATTTTATTTTTTCAGAAGTATGATGGAAGGAGTGGTCAAATGAAAAACTATGGTTTGGAAGCATAAAATTTCAAATGAAAGTGTCAATGACACTGCAGCTCAACTTGTCCAAGAAGGGACTGAACTGAATAGAAAGATCCAGTAACGCAAAGTCATTCACACAAGTTTCTACAGAAAAGACATCAAACCAGCGCTATGTATGAAATCTGAGCAAGTTTGGGTGAGGGTGTACGAATGGAATTGCTGACAATTTATATGCCAAATTCAAGATGTCCCCTGGCAGCAGTGTTTTTTTAACGAAACTCAGAAAAATTTGATAACTCCCATCTAGACATGATACCAAAGCTACATATAAAATTTTAAAAATAGGCCGATGAAATCGTCAGATGTGTACCCATACGCGCAACTAGTAGAAAGCTGTATGACAGAGGGCCACCAAGGATGCCGACATTATGTACACAATACAAGGTATGGGTACATATAGAAATGGATTGGAGAAGTGTCTAATTTGATGGATAAAGGGTTAATATCTCTGGATCAAATTATGAGATTTACACCAAAAACTTTTTCAAGTTATCAAATGCCAAAGGGATTGGAGGAATTTTCAATTTGAAGGATAAAGGGTTAATATCTCAGGATCAAAATAACAGATTTACACCAAAAACTATACAGCTCGGTACATCAGTAACCGGAACACAAATATAAAGTAACTAGACAATCCAAGCAATATTTTTCAAGTTATTGAACGCCAAAGGGATTGGAGGAATTTTTAATTTGAAGGATAAAGGGTTAATATCTCAGGATCAAATTATCCGATTTACACCAAAAACTATACAGCTCGGCACATCAGTAACCTGAACACAAATATAAAGTAACTTGACAATCCAAGCAATATTTTTCAAGTTATCGAATGCCAAAGGGATTGGAGGAATTTTCAATTTTCAAGTTATCGAATGCCAAAGGGATTGGAGAAATTTTTAGTTTGAAGGATGAAGGGTTAATATCTCAGGATCAAAATGACAGTTTTACACCAAAAACTATACAGCTCAGCACATCAGTAACCTGAACACAAATATAAAGTAACTTGACAATCCAAGCAATATTTTTCAAGTTATCGAATGCCAAAGGATTGGAGGAATTTTCAATTTGAAGGATAAAAGGTTAATATCTCAGGATCAAATCATCAGATTTACACCAAAAACTATACAGCTCGGCAAATCAGTAACCTGAACACAAATATAAAGTAACTAGACAATCCAAGCAATATATTTCAAGTTATCGAATGCCAAAGGGATTGGAGGAATTTTCAATTTGAAGGATAAAGGGTTAATATCTCAGGATCAAATTATCCGATTTACACCAAAAACTATACAGCTCGGCACATCAGTAACCTGAACACAAATATAAAGTAACTTGACAATCCAAGCAATATTTTTCAAGTTATCGAATGCCAAAGAAATGGATACGGACGCTGGACGGACAGACAGACGGACGGACAAAGGATGGACGAATGACGGATGGTCACCCCGGATGCCGGCATTATGTGTACCATACATAGTATGGGTACACATAAAAAGATCGGGTGAGAGGTGATCTTGTACGGGGTGCTAACGGAATTGTTGACAATTCATATGCCAAATCAAAGATGGCTGCTGGCAGTCATATTTTTCAATGGCTGCTAACGCCCATGCTTTTCAATGAAATTCAGAAAAATTTGACAGCCCCCATCTGTACATCACACCAAAGCTACGTAAGAAATTTGAAAAAGATCTGGTGAGAGATACAGCCTGTAGGGTGTGCTAATGGAATTGTTGATAATGCATATACCAAATCCAAGATGGCCACTCGTCACTATGTTTTTCAACAAAATTCAGAAAAACCTGATAGCTCCCATCTGGACATCACACAACACTATATATGAAATTCGAAAAAGTGCAGGTGAGAGATGGAACCTGCAGGGTGTGCTTAGGGAATTCTTGACAATTTCTATCCAAATCCTAGAAAGCTGTTATTGGCCATGTTTTTCACCAAAATTCAGAAAAATTTGATAGCTATCATCTAGACATCACACCAAAGCTACATATGAAATTTGAAAAAGATCGGGTGAGAGATGTGGCCTGTAGGGTATGCGAATGGAATTGTTGAAAATTTATATGCCAAATCTAAAAAGGCTGCTGACAGCCACGTTTTTCAACAAAATTTGGACAAATTTCATAGTTCCTACCTAGACATCACACAAAAGCCATAAATGAAACTTGGAACGGATTGGGTGAGAGGTGCAGCCTGTAGGGAATGCTAAAGGAATTGTGGACAGACACAGGAATGTAGGGCCGTGCATACACATGATGGATCGCAACCCATCTCAATAGTTCATACTTGATGCCAAGTTGAACTAAACTGCACCCTCCCCGAAAAAAAACCAAACTGAATGTTTTTTTGGTTTTTTTTGAGTGTGTGAGCTTGATTTATTTGTTAGTCAAGAGGTTTAACCCACCAGATGAAGGAGGATTTTATAGAAACTTTCCCAAATGTGCAATGTGAGATTCAAATGGCTTGAAAGTGATTTCTCATCATGATCAGAGATAACTGCTGGAATAATTTAACCCTTCACCTACTGTAATAGTCATATGTCATATCCAGTCAGTGTTAGTTACAAAGTGAGACTTGACAAATATTTTGGTAAAATGAATCTTCAGAGGGGGAATTTAATTTTTTATTGGAATTTAATAACATTTTCAAAAGTCAAGGTCACCTCATGTCAGACAGTTTTATGGGTTGAAGAAGCTGGGGAGAACCACTACACAACAGCAAACAACTGCCAGATGCCCCAATGTAATAACACCACACAAGATAAATTAGCACTGGTGAAGACAAATACACAATTGACGTGCAGTATGCCTTAATATATAGCACTATACATGGGCAATCAGGATTATGTGACTTGTCCAAAGACACAACTCAGTTACCCATAGTGTGGATCAAACTGTGAACCTTTCGGTTTGAAGTCCAATATCATAACCACTGAGCAAACAACTCCCTTCCTTTATTCTAACTGACAAACAACTGGCAACTAGAGGTAGCCGGCAAGGGTGGCAATTCCCCCCGAAAAATCACCCTGATACAGTACCCTTGGTAATATATTACATTAAATTAACACAGCCACTGTTGGTATTTTTACTGAAATAATACAGATGAGACTACCTGTATTTGATGACATGTCGATTTGGTTTCAAACGGCACCAATAAAATTTCAAGTTCATGGTCACTGTGAACTTGACCTTTGGCACAATGACCTAAATGTAGGATTCTTCCTATCATGCTCAACCCACATGCCATAATTTTAATAATTAAGAGAGCCAAAACCAGCTCCGATCGATAAAATTTCAATTTCAAGTTCACTGTGACCTTGACCTTTGGCATAATAACCTAAAAAATAAATAGGGTTCTTCCTTTCATCATGCTCAACCCACAGGCCAAGTTTAGTATCGATCGGGCAAGCAAAATTTCAATTAGAGAAGCCAACTCTGGTAAATGTTTAAGGTCAAGATCATCATGAAATTCACCTTCACCACAATGAGCTCAAAATGAAAAGGGTTCTTCCTCTCATCATGCCTAATCAGCATGCCAAGGTGGGTCTCAGATGGCCAAGCAGAACTTTAATTGGAGTGGAAACCAACACCGATGAAAATTACAGTTCAAGATCACTGTGAACTTGACCTTTGGCACAATGATCCCAAAATAAATAGGGTTCTTCCTCTCATCATGCCTAACCCACATGCCAAATTAAATTTGGTTTCAGTCGGCCAAGCGGAATTTTAGAGAGCAGAAACCAACTCCGACTGCAGACGGACAGCACCACAGCTATATCCCCCGAAATTTAACGGGGGATAATTATGTAAAAAGTGAAATGGACAACTGTTTCAAAATGTCTCACAAAATCCTAGGAAGATGGAGAGAGCAGTCACCTATGTTTTATCAATGCCACAGACTCAACCGGTAGAGAGCTAAATTATTTTTCAAATGTGTTTCGTAATGTGTATTTATTTTAGAAAGATACAATGCTACAAAGGGAGCCTTAGTTTAGCAAGATTTTGCTCATAATTGTTTTGTTACTTATTTATTGGTGTTTAAGGTCACATATTTATGCACAACGGCTAATCATGACCGTGACAGTTTTACGGGTGGAGGAAGCTGGAGTACCCAGAGAGAACCACCGAGCAACGGTGAGCAACTGCCAGCTCCCCAACATACTAACTCCACACAAGCAGGGTTAGCATTGGTTGAAGACAAGTGCACCATCGATGTGCAGTACGCCTTAGTACACAACGCCACCGTGTCCCCACGCGGGCAATGGAGATGAAGTATCTTGCCCAAGGACACAACGCGGTTGCCACAGGTGGGATTCGAACCGAGGACCTCTCGGCTTGCAGCCTGCACCTCTACCTATTGAGCCACCGCACTCCGTTTTACTATTTATTGGAGAGTGCCTACTGGCACTCTCCAATAAACTGTAACAGAACAATTATATATGAACTTTTTTTATACTACTGCGTAAGTAACAAGGTAATGCATACAGTGTAAAGCAACTAAAGTGGTTTTCAACACTTTTCAGTAGAGCCCTGATAGCATCTTCTAGCACTCAACCAATTAATTATCAAGTTGAATGCTGTGAGTATAAATGTTGTTGGACTAAAACGAGGACAGATTTATTAACCAATTACCTTACACTGGATTTAGCAAGTTGATGGTGTAACAGTGTTGCCCACTTCATTGGATATCTGTGAACTGAATAACCCTGTTAATTGAATATAATTTCCCAACACAAAACCATTTACCATACCTCCAATACAAATTTGATCTGTTTATTGAATATAGGTTACAGAGTAAACTCCTGTCAATTGAATAAAAAATCTTGTAACCTGTCAAGAAATTACACTGACTCTCCCCAATTTTCCTTTGCTTACAGACCTATTTGGCCTCAGTACATCCAATAGAGGCATTTAATCTATGGATGGAGCTCTGTCAAACAAGACATAATAGAGTAAATGCTAAGTTTATCTCTAGAATACAGGAAAGTGACACAATCCCTGTTAATTGAATATTCTTGTTAATTGAATAATTCTCATTGGCAAAGTGGATATTCAATTAACAGGGTTCCACTGTATTAATTGAATGCTGCTATGTGTCAAGCTCTCCTTTACATATATATATTTTTGGACGAAAAAACAAAAGTCTCATCACTGTACAGATACTGTTCCTGCAATGACTTTTCTTTCTAAGTGCAGGAAAATTGTTTGGTCCCGAACTTTTATCCAATCATACGTTTTTTAGTGCCAAGGGTTAATTACAAGATGTATTTTGATTTTAAATGTCATCTGGATGCCCAGTACTTTCAAAGGGCCCCCCCTGGATTTCTAGCACTTAAGTACAAGTCAGTAACTCGTTTTTTGAGATGAGATTCAGAAGTCACTGAGTATTTATATTTATATTTATTGGGGTTTAAGGTCACATATTTATGCACAATGGTTAATCGTGACCGTGACAGTTTTACAGGTGGAGGACGCCAGAGTATCCGGAGAGAACCACCGAGCAATGACAAGCAACTGTCAGCTCCTCAACATTTTAACTCTGTTCAAGCTCAGCCCAAGCAGGGGAAGTCACTGAGTAAATATGCTTTTAACATACCTGTTTGTCCCTTCGATCTTCAGTAGTCGGTCGACCATCAGCATCTTTGTCTTTACCTTTATGCTTCTTCTTATCTTTTTCTGCTCTCTTTCTGTCTTCTTCCTCTTGCTTTTTCCTTTTCTTTTCCTCTTCTTTATCATGTTTCTCTCGATCTTTTTCTTCCTTTTCTCTCTTTTTTCTTTCCCTCCTTCCCAGAACACCCCCTGCTTCAAGACCTCTGGAATCATTGGGATCTTTTTTCCTAGCTTCCAACGTACTTTCCTAAAAAAAAGACAAGTAAAACATTTTTATCGAAGGTTTTATACAAGTTTTTAAATAAGAGCAGGGATAAACAAAACAAGCAGCAGATAAACTGTAGGTTGTACAATGATCCATTTATCAGAAGAATATTTAAATAACTCAATACTTTCAACCTAATTAATGATATACTGATTCTGAAAAAGGACGTATGAACTTATTGCCGACTGTTTGAGGCTACAGTCAGCTGATTCTGATTGTCTGTGCATTTGTACTGAAGCTGGGTGAAATGGACTCAAAACACCCCCACCAGTACAGGTTGTATACTTTGTCTGAACCACTTTAAAAGATGCCGATTCCCACAAAGATGATATAGATACATAATCACTGGCTATTTCACTCCAGGCTTAATTTTTTTAGGCGGGCGAATAACCTCAAGCCCTGCGGCACTCTTCATATTACGTGAGCAATACAACTAATAATATCGCTCACCTCATTCAAAATCCATGACAGACTCCTGAAGTTGGAACTTGCTCAAAGCACTTTTAACCCTTTATCTAACATGAAAAACAGACACTCGCAAAAAAAATTCTTGAATAACTAATTTTTTCCATTGTTTGTCTCAAAAACATACGTTATCACCCCTCACTGGAACAAGCTCATTCCAACGAGGGGTCATAACCTGTTTTTGAGACAAAAAATTTTTAAAATAATGAAAATTAGTTGGCGATTTTTGAGAATAGCGCTGGCTGGTTTTGGCCATAACGTTTGGTCAAGGGTTAAAGTTTAAATACACACAACTGGGTTGACTGCAGGTTAACAAAACAAAAATAACATCGATTGTCAGTTGTTCAATTGTATCCATGAATTATTGACACAGGGTTCCCACACCTACCAAGAAAAACACTTTTCCCAGACTTCCCGACTCACGTACGAACCCTATTGACAGTCTTGAAAATTTGGGTACTGCTCAAAATGTCTCCTAACCAAAATGTTAACCCACTGTCAAATAAAGTATGTTGCAGTCAATTGGATTTTACAACAAACAAAAAGAGAAATAAAAGATTTGAATATTTTTTCATTCCTATATAAACTTATTTTCAAACTAAAACCTACAAAATACATGTACATAAAATAGATAAATAACTCAATTTAAATTATTTCTTATTACCCCATCTCCAGGAGTTTTATCCCTTCTATCTGCAGTATCAGGTCTGTCTCTCTCATTATAACGATCATAACCTTCATCACCCTGTCCTCTGGCATCTTCTGTTTCCCAAGATTTTTTACCTGGTGGTAGACCAACAAGAGCTGTGGGAACACCCTTATATTTGCTGTCTCTATCATTACTGTCTTGTGGGCTATCTAATGGATGACGTCTACCTACTGAATAATGAAAAAAAAAAAATTAAATAGATGCAAGACAATTCATTTCAAACACAGAAATTGAGGATCTCTAACCAGTCATGATTTGATATGAAATTTAATAACAAGAACTGATCGATTCTATTGAACAAGGTTAAGAAATTTCATATCGAACTGTCACGAATACAAGATTCTTTTTTCACACATTGTGTAATTTAACCCTTTTATAACAATAATAGACCAACACTGTTCACATAAGGCCCCCACAAGGTAGATCTGTTTCTCAGATCATTTTTTGTACAATTGCATGTGCATTCTTTCCCTTCTGAATTTGGACTTTATATGTATTGCTTAAAGTATGAAAGTGCCGAATGCTGATCATCTTAAAGGACTAAGGGAGTTCCTTAGCAGTTCAAGGAATGGCCTGACTAGTCGACTTTGAGTCGATAATCCAACTCGACTAGACAACTCCTGAAAATCAGGAATCGTCCCAACACTAGTTTTTGATGATGCGCCCTTGATTTAGCAGTATTTTTTAGGAAAACTCAAACCACTGGTTAAGAGTGTCACAATCTGACTACGATCTGATAATAAGTAGATTTTCTGTTTCTCAGGCCATTTGTTTGTAAAATTGCATGTTTCTTTTTATTTTATTTTTTATTTTTGTAATTATTTCTTTGCCATCAAAAGTTCATGTTCTTGGTTTGTTTTATGCTTTAGGCCTCATAATCTATAGAATAGCATGGTGGTGGTGTAATTCGTCCCTTCAGTACAAGAAGGCTTTGCAATGCTAATGCATTGCAAAGCCTGGTTGCAAACAAGGGACAAATTTATCAATTTTATTAACTTCGTTAAAATATCAGACATAAACCATTTAATTATTATTTTTTTGTACTTACATTGGTTATAAAAAGAGAGTATGCATCCGCCAAAAGAACCATGAACAAGGGCCTGAGAAACATTTTAAACTTTTTTAGGCCTAAATTGTATTTTTTCATTGTTTTGCCGCAATTACCCACTCACTGGAATAAGGTCATCACGTTTGTTCCAAAGACGTATCAAAAGCTATGTTTTTGAAGCAAAATATTATATTTTTAGTTATACATGAAATTTTTTTTTACAAATGTCGCCTTCTAAATGAGTAAGGTAAACAGTTAATAAAGGTAATTACTTAAAATAACAGAGAAGACAATTCAATTCTACTTCTGAAACTAACGCATGTTACATTATGTTGATTTTGATGTGGCAGACATTATTTTCTTAATGGGCTATTTGATCATAATTATGTGATAAAATTGTTTCCAACGATACCTTTCGAAAAAAAAATTTTCAGGGCAATTCATTATCACTTGTTTTGACAAGACAATTCTTATCAGTTCAGAGTGTCAAAGATCATTCCTTTAGTTTCCTTTTCTAATTTGCTGATATATGATCAGCAAAAACATGTCACCACACAATCAGTCTCCCGTCCACCTCAAGATGGCATTAAGTCAGTCAATGCATGCAATGCCTTTTATCGGGAAAGCTGTTGCACTGTGACTATAGTTTAACAAGTCACACAGTATCAACCTTTCAATATCAGTGCTTGCTTTTTTTGTCAATACAGTGGAGTCCACTTAATTGGATATCTCTTAATTGTATATCCCTGTTAATTGAATATAATTTTCAAACACAAAACCATTTACCAAACCTTCAGTACAAATTTGATCTGTTAATTGCATATGGGTTGTAGAATAAACTCCTGTTAATTGTATATAAATTTTTGTAATGTCAAAAAAATTACTGTGACACGCACCAATTTTTCCCCTTATTCATCAACCTTTTTGGCCTCACTACATCCAATACAGCCTTTATTCTATTATATCTTGTTTCACAGCGCTCTATGAGCTCTGTCAAACAAGATATAATAGAAGAATAAATGTTCAGTTTACCTCCAGAACACAGGAAATTGAACAAATCCCTGTTAATTGTATACTCCTGTTAATTGAATAATTTTCACTGGCAAAATGGATATTCAATTAAGAGGATTCTACTGTAGTAACATAAACATACAGTGATAGAAAATGAGCACAATCTCTATACTAGGGCCTGGCGAATCATGTTTCTCTCGAACTGAATCTCATATCGAAGCAAGCAAAAGGTTCGAAACCAAATCAAATCTCAAATCGAATCCACTTTTCAATGGTTACGATGCTACGACCTACTGGTACTGAAAACTGACAGGAATCACTAAGGTGGTCAAAGAAAAAGTCTTTTTATCGTCTTTTGAGTACAACAAGGCACCATCTGCAATGCCAAAGAATTGCAGATGGTGCCTTGGTAGACTTAACAGACAATGTATTGAGCAAACAAGCCATAACGCTATCGCTTCAAATGTCATTTTTATGAATTTTCCGACTGAATTTGTTATCTAGTCACTCTCTGGATAATTCAATCTTGTTCATCAAAAAAACTGTGGTTATCTTCAGAAAGTTGACAATAAAGAAATCTAAATCTTTCCAGGATTCAATTTTTTTTAATAACTGAGATGGCTTCGAAAAACAAGAGGCCCCACGGGGCCTGAAGCGCTCATCTTGTACAGAACACAATTTAAACAGAGTCCAAGAATGAGTCTACATTAAGCAAGCCATCTCCATAGGCTACACTGTTAATCCTGGAGTCCCTCAGGAGTGACAAAAATAATCTGGGCATCATGCCTTTTCTTCAGTTGATCATAAGTACAATGTAGAGCTCTCCTATGAAGCCCCTTGATACAATCTATGTGAATTAATCTTAGTACCTCTTGAGGGTACTGAATTGATTTATTTATTTATTTATTGAGGTTTAAGGTCACATATTTATGCACAATGGCTAATCATGACCATGACAGTTTTACGGGTGGAGGAAGCCGGAGTACCCGGAGAGAACCACTGAGCAACGACGAGCAGCTGCCAGCTCCCCAACATCGTAACCCCGCACTGCAGCACAAGCAGGGTTAGATTGGTTGAAGACATGCGTACCATCAACGTGCAGTACACCTTAGTACACAGTGTCATTGTGCCCCCACACGGGCAATGGGGATGAAGTGTCTTGCCCAAGGACACAACGCGGTTGCCGCAGGTGGGATTCGAACCGAGGACCTCTCGGCTTGCAGCCTGCACCTCTACCTACTGAGCCATCGCGCTCCCCAGAGGATACTGAATACAAAATTTTTAATTCTTCAGCAAAATGGCCAATTCCGGCTCCCATAGAGAGCCCAAATATTAACCCAGGCTCTTGATTTGAACACAGTTAAATCTGACTTCCCTAGAGATGTTGTGTACCGAATATGAAAGCATTCTGACTGTTGGATCTGAAGAAGAGAAATTGTAAAGAAATTTCTTCGAATAGCACTAAGTTCAAATTTGGGCTACCATAGCGAGCCCAAATATTAACCTATGGATCCGATTTGAACAAACTTGAATCTGACCCCCCTAGAGATGTTGTATACCAAATGTGAAAGCACTCTGACAAGTGAATCTGAAGAAGATTTTTGACGAAATTCCCTCATATTGTACTATGTTAAATTTCATGTTCCCATATGGAGCCCAAATATTAACCTAGGCACTCGAATTGAACAACCTGGAATCTGACCCCCCTAGAGATGTTGTATACCAAATATAAAAGCATTCCGACTAGTGGATTTGAAGAAGAAGATTTTTAAAGAAATTTCCTCATATTGCACTGAGTAAAAATTTGGGCTACCATATTGAGCTCAAATATATACCTAGGGATCTGATTTGAACAAACTTGAATCTGACCCCCATAGAGATGTTGCATACCAAATATCAAAGCATTCTGACTGATGGATCTGAAGAAGAAGATTTTTGTAAATTACCCTCCATATTGAACAAAGATAAAATTTGGGCTTCGGTAGGAAGCCCAAATATTAACCTAGGGACTTGGTTTGAACAATCTAGAATCTGACCCTCATAACAATGATGTATACCAAATATTAAAAGATTCTGACTGGTGGTTGTGAAGAAGAAGATTTTTAAAGAATATTCCCCATATTACCCTATGTTAAAACTTCGGGCTCCTGTAGAGAGCCCAAATATGAACCAGTGAGCTTTATTTCAACAAACTTTTATCTGACCCCCCTATGAATGCTGTATACCAAATATCAAAAGATTCTGATGATTGGTTCTGGAGAAAAGATTTTTTTAAATTTTTGCAAATATGCTGACTCAGCATTTTTTCGATACCCATTACAGAACACCCTAACATAACTGATGGCAATTTTTTTTTACCATTCAATTCTACTGGTCACAAGGATACTTCATACCAAATAAAAGCTCTCTGTTCCGTGGGGTTTGGGAAATATGGGCGTTTGAAAATATTTCTATTTTTAGCTCCCAGGGTTCCCATGGGGATGCGGGATTTTTTTTTTTTTTGCATGGGTCAAGTACTTATGACCCAATACTACCACAAACCAAATTTGGTTCATACCGGACCATAAGTTCAGAAAATAGAAATTTGGGGTGCGGCCAAAAATCTCACCCCTCCAATTACAAAGCCAAATATTACTTCACGAACTTCGTTTGAACAAACTTGATTCTACACCTCATATGGAAGCTCCATAGCAAATATCAAGTCATTGTACACACTGGTTCTTGAGAAGAAGATTTTTAAAATATTTTGGAGCATTTTCCCCCACTCCCTCCCTATGGGGCTGGGCATGCTGAGTTGAACAAAAATGAATTGCCCCTTTGGGACCATCAATCACACAAACTTTCACTCGTTTTGGCCCAGTGGCTTTGGAGGAGAAGACCAAAACATGGTGTTGACGGACGACAGACGGGAAGCGATGAGATTAGCTCAGCTTGACTTTGTCAAGATGAGCTAAAAATGGAATCAGTAACAAGATTTGAAATCGAATGAAATCAAGAATATTCCCCAGACATAGGGTATAACTAGATACAACTATATAACTATACAACTAGATTTCTGGAAACTGGAACACTCACTGGTTACAAATACAAAAGTGTCTTACTTGCCACCATCTTTTGGGTGGGAGTGGGGGTTACTATAAATAAGCAATGCTCAACAAAAACTACCTTGAAGCTTTTCAATTTCCTGATGCCTTGCAATCTCTGATTGCTTTTTAACATATATAATTTGATGTCTGAAAAATGATGATAAGACACATTTTTCATGGCCATACATATTGAATATTTATTTATTGATGTTTAATGTAACATACTTCTGCATAATGGCTAATCTTGACTACAACATGGAGGTCAAGTCAAGTTTAGTCAATCATTTATACCCATGTTGCACATTTCAGAGCACATTTCCACCACAAGTATTTGTGACAGGTCCTATATTTATTTATTTATTGATGCTTAAGGTCACATACTTATGCACAATGGCTAATCATGACCGTGACAGTTTTATGGGTGCAGGAAGCCGGAGTACCTGAGAGAACCACCATGCATCGATGAGCAACTGTCAGCATCTCAACATTCTAACTCTGTTCAAGCTCTGCTCAACCAGGGTTACAGTGCAGTACACATTTGTACACGGCGTCATCGAGCCCCCATGCAGAAAACTGGGATAAAGTGCCTCAAAAGTAGCCAAGGACATGATGCGGGTCTTGCCCAGACGAGGATCAAACTCGGGACCTCTAGCATAGAAGTCCAATAGTCTACCACTAAGCCACAGCGCCCCCCTGCGACAAGTCCTATTTTATCTGTAAAACAGAGATTGTTTACCACAATAAACAAGTACTTCATCACTTCCCAGGGATCCTATGGGTGAAATTGAAAATACAACATATTTTAGTGATTACTGATGAAGAACAAGTGCTGAGATTGTCAAGATGATACAGGGCAACTACTTTTGTGCTAATTAAACACAATGACATTTGATGAAGTGAAAGCTGTTATGCTGTGACTGTGGTCACAGCATAACAGCTTTCACGTCAACAAATGTTATTGATGAGAGGAGTTACTTCAGTGATTGACTTGAGATCATCTTAGGAGTGCTGACTCCAGTTATATTTATTTATTTATTATTTATTCTTTTGTGTTTAAGGTCACATACTTATGCACAATGGCTAATCGTAACCGTGACAGTTTTATGGGTGGACGAGGCCAGAGTACCCGGAGAGAACCACCAAGCATTGATGAGCAACTGTCAGCTCCTCAACACTCTAACTCTGTTCATGCTCCGCTCAAGCAGGATTTATTTATTTATTTATTGTTGTTTATGGTCACATACTTATGCACAATGGCTAATCATGACCGTGACAGTTTTATGGGTGGAGGAAGCCAGAGTTCCCAGAGAGAACCACCGAGCAACTGTCAGCTCAGCATTCTAACTCTGTTCAAGCTCCGTTCCAAGTAGGGTTACAGCGGTTGAAGACATGTGCACCAACGACGTGCAGTACGCCTTAGTACACGCCGTCATCGTGCCCCTATGTAGACAACCAGGATAAAATACCTTGCCCAAGGACACAATGCAGGTTGTCCCAGATGGGGATCGAACTCGGGACCTCTACCACAGAAGTCCAAGTCTACCACGGAGACACCGCGCTCCCAAAAAGAGAAGAAAAAAGATTTGTTGAACATTGCCTCTTTATAGGAACAAATACCACCTTCAAAATGGCAGAAGCTGGGGCACTTTTCTGTTTCTGACAAAAGAGCATTCCAGCAATCCAGTTGTATAGAGAGCAGTGCCAAGTGTCAGAATAACAAATAAAGGAAACTATGAATTCCCAAACTACCACCAGCTAGAGAGCTGATTAACTCCTCATACTTTTTGTCTAATTACAGATTACCAGGTAACACAATAATTATCTTGCAGGGCCATGGCTTTTGTGTGAATTATTTTATTCATAAAACTTGTACATTTACTATTTACGAAGATCAGTATACTCAAGCTTTCAAATAGCTGAGCCACAGGTACCCCAAAATTTCTCTTGTATTCTATTATTATGTATTATTCTATTATTATGTATTTTTATCAACAATATTACATTTTACCCATAATACTGAGAAGTTAACTAATTGTAGAGGGCTCAAATTTGTTTGGGGGTACTCAAAAGACGATAAAATGGCTTTTTCTTAACTGGATATCTCTGAACTGAATAACCCAATTACATAGTTTTCGACTTGAGGTCTGTCAAACAAGATGCAATTAGAAAAATTGTCTGCATAAGATTATTAAACCAAGCAAATATTGTTTCTCAGGCACCTCTTTACACATTAAAATTCTACATAAAAAAAATTCTAACCAGTTTTATTTTTAGCAAGTCAAAATCTACACTAACTAAAGCAATATTTTTTAAAACTTTGATGTGTAAAAATATAATGAAAACTTTATTACGTGACACACTGTTGGAAAGAGATCACAAGTAAAAGAAAGGCAGCACTGCCCACATTGTTGAAGAGATCAGACTGTTGGATTGAAAGTGTTTCCATTTTATTCTGCATAATGTCTGTTTTTTTTTTTTTGTAAATACATGCATTCAAAAATTCAGATCTGTCATTAAAAAATTCAAACAGCAATTTACATACATTCATCTAAACTCCTAGTTCTGTCATGGTTGTATGTATTACGTTTTGCAGCTGCCCTTTCGAAATAAGGAGGTGGTCGACCTTTCACAACAGCATCTTGCCTTGCCTGATACTGTGTGCGACCTGAATATCGAAATCTTGAAGCAAATCTTGGAAACGCAGTTGTATTTCTGGGTGGATCAGTATCTTTTAATCTGGAACATAAAATAAATAAACTCTCATACTCTCTTCAAATATTGTTACAGCTCTATACCAGGCCTGGAAATAACACACAAATGATCATGTAGGTGACATGGGGGTTATGTCAATTGTAAAAAACGCGAATGTCAGACCTCAAAATAAGAGGTGAACTCTTGTACCATTCGCTTATCGGTTATGCAGATTTGTTTTCAGGTGAATGCTCAACCGGTTAACCAAAAATCGCACTGATGGCCGACGAAGTTAGTTGTTACGGGATGTGAAAAGTTTTCAACGTTTTTCCTCCCACTGATTTAAAAGAAGCACTGTAGTGTACAAAACGAGAACAAAATGCTCACGTGGTTATCATACAGCGTGTTTCAATCATTACTGTACTTGTGGGGGCATAAATCTATAGTATTAGCGGTACTAAAGATCTGTAGGACCAACTCGCGGCATCCTATGACTCTTGAAACAATTTGTTTCGATTCTGAGAAAGACGATTGTCTGTTACAGCTGAAGGGAGCTAACAGTTTTGTTAATACATTTACTGCACTTGAGGTATTAACTCTCGCACTGCGGGAAGTTGAAAATAAGTCTTCAATACAATAAAATGGAGACATATTGAAAATCAAATGAGCTGTTGTTAATTATTTGCATTCCGCCCCTTTTTACCCTACCAATCCATGAAAAAGGGTTTAAAGTTCTAAATTGAATGGTTTCTGGTTCTTTGGGTCCGAAGTTTGTTATCGGTATTCCAACTTTAACTCCTAAAATTTCATGTATTAATGTATAGCATGTTATCAAACTTACAGACTCATTTTTCGCAAGATGGGACAAAGAGTCCGCAAATGAACTACTCGTCCTAAAAATATCAAATGAACGGTTTCTGATTGAAAACAGTCTAAATAATACATATTAGTTTGGAATCAATATTCCAACTCTAACCCCTAAAATTTCTCTGTTAAATGCATTGTGCGTTCACAAACTTACGGACTCAATTTTCACAACACAGGACAAAGAGTCCGCAAACGAACAACTAATTCTAAAAAAAATACCAAGTGACCATTTTCCGGTTGAACACAGGAAAAATAATACATACCCAAAGTTTGGTGTTGATATTTCAATGTTAACCCCTAAAATTTCACTGTTGACTGTATAGCGCGTATTCAAACTTACGGACTCATTTTTAGCAACACGGGACAAAGAGTCTGCAAATGAACTACTAGTCATAAAAATACCATATGACAGGTTTCTGGACTCAGTTTTCACAACACGGGACAACTGACTGAACAATTGAAATTTTTGTGCACATTTTCGTGATGACTGGTACCGTTAGTCAAAACTTTAGTTCAGAGAAATATGGGGTGGGCTTATTTTGGGGTGATACCCCCCAAAATACGTTTTCTAAAAAGTTGGGTGGTGTGCTTACCCACAAGAGTGGGCTTACTGACAGTCGGTACAGTAAATTAAATTCTGATTTCTGTAAATCAGCCAACTTCTGCAGTAAGCTTGAATAATGAAGAAACCATCTGACATCGGCATTCGGTATCGGCCGGTTGTTATCTAAAATAATCAGCATTCGTCTTATGGGACATTTTACTAATCGGCTCATCTCTAAAAATAAATAGTAACAACTAATGTGCAATCTTGCCAAAGTGAGATCGAACATTAGTTGTTGCTATTTATTTTGGAAGAAATTCCATCAAGACATAAACAACATGACTTGCATAATAGAAACAACCAAGACGGAAAATAAGCAAACTATTATTTTCAGAATCAGGTCCCCAGATGGTGAATTTGCTGATGCTTTCCCACACATTGGACCAATTTATTCTCTGGCTACCTCTTTCTGTTTAGGACTGAGAACATTCTGCAGATGACAGTCTGCTTATTTTCAGGCATGGAAACAACAAAAGCAAAAAAGCATTACATTTTTTTTTATAGGTTACCATCATGTTATATAGCATAACATACTAACAGGTTACAATGTATACAAATTAAAAATTCTGGCTTTCTGAAAATGGGTTACCTTATATTTTTTCAGGTAAACCTTTTTGTTATGTTGAACAAGAAAATGGTAAAGTTGCACTGATAGGTTTCTCAGTGTTAGTGCAAAAGCTGAAATGAGATGAGCAACAGAGAATACTCCAATCTATTTTTATGAAATTTTTCCATTACCTCTGATGAGGTGCTGTGATGGAAAGTGTAATATATGTATTAGTTATCCTCGTGTTTTCCAGGGTGTATGGGAATTCACACCGGATTGGGAACTCATACACCCTGAGGCGAAGCCGAAGGGTGTATGAGTTCCCAAACCAGTGTAAATTCCCATACACCCTGGAAAAACAAGGATAACAGATTCATTTCCAAGAATTTTGGTGTACTTAATACTTTAACCTACATTGTGGGCAAAAACTGACAGAAAATTTGAACTTCGAAAGTTTCTTAATAAATAAAACCAGACAAATATGGATATCACTGGAACTGGCTCAATGAGCCAGTTCCAATGACACCCATATCTGTAATATTTTATTGCACATAAATATTAAATTTCCTGTATTTTCATTTTTGTTCTAACACAACTGAGCAGGACATAATTAATAATTAAAAATTGCTACTTTTTTTAGCCATATAGCCTGCTATTGTATATTCCTGTTTTTACACCGTAGTTAACCACAGTGTAAAAAACCCACTGTGGATTGCAAGTTACAGCGTACCTCTCAGCCATTCAAAATGCAGTATTTTGTTTCATTTGGAAATAATGTCATTTTCTATATTCATTGTAATTTGCTTTCTCAGGACAAAGATGAATTTTTGATTTTGTCATTGTCAATATGTGGGCTGTGTTGATTTAATAATGCCCAATTATTGCTAAAATAATGCACAGTTGTTGTCTGTGGCAGTGATTCATTCGGACACAAGCCAAGGTAAATGTTAATTCAATGTGTATTCAGAAATTATATAATGCTGTTGTGTTTACTTGTTGGGAATTCCTCTGATCACTTTTGGGCAACTCCGTTTATCTCTTCACAATATTGTATCTTCAGAAAATTCATTTGCATTCAAGTTTTAATTACAGATTTAAATAATTTTGTGTTGCTTCTGATGACCTACACTTCGCATGCAGTGGTGATGCCAGAAAATACTGTTGGCATCTGTGCAAGTTCCTAAGACTCAAGCAATCATAGAAGGTTTGTTTATGGTTTTGTTTTTTTTTGTATTTTTTGGAGGGGGTGTGTGTGGGGGGGGGGGCTTCAAAAGAAGCCTTATGGTGACTTTTGGGATAAATCACCTTTTTTTGGATGTCAAAAATGAAGAATCACGAGTATGATTGTGCAACTTTCAGACTAAGATCTGTCTGAAGGTATGAAGCTCAACAGGGATCCAAGTTGGCTCTGTGGGCTGGGACCCCGACTGTGCTTCATATTGCAAAAAACATGACCCCTATTTTAGAGACAAGGTAAATGAATTTTTATAGCTCATAATTATCTGCTTCTGAGCTTGAAAATCATTACTGGATTTGTTTTTTCATATGCTCTATAATGTACAAACAACATCTAACAGTAGCTAGTTTTGATAAATTAGCAGTGCATTGTTACTATACAACTAGATTGAATAATCCTGTTAACTGAATATAAATTCCAATATAAAACCATTTATAATACCTTGAGTAGAAATTTGACCTGTTAATTAATTGCATATAGGTTGCAGAGTAAACTCCTAGTAATTGAATAAAACATGTTTTAATATGTTTAAAAATTACCTTAACCATCCACCACACACACATCCTCACCCTGTCTCTCATTTCTTTATTCCCACACACACCAGCGAATGAACAAATCCAGTAATGATTTTCAAGCTCAGAAGCAGATAATTATGAGCTGTAAAAATTCATTTACTTTGTCTCTAAAATAGGGGTCATGTTTTTTAGGGGTCATTTCCCTCATATTGAACTAGGTTACAATTCGGTCTCCCACAGGGAGCCCAAATATGGACTCAGAGACTTTGCTTGAACAAACATGAATCACACCTCCATAAGGATGCTGTATACTAAATATCAAAACATTCCGACTGCTGGATCTGAACAAGAAGATTTTTAAAGAAAATTCCTCATATTGAACTAAGTTATATTTTGAGCTCCCACAGGGAGCCCAAATATGAACCCAGAGACTTAGCTTTAACAAACTTGAATCTCACCCTCTTAAGGATGCTGCATACCAAATATCAAAAGATTCTGATTGGTGGATCTGAAGATTTTTAAAGAATATTCCTCATACTGTACGAATTTAAACATCTGGGCTAACACAGAGCCCAAATATGGACCCAGGGATTTGATTTCAACAAACATGTGAAACAACCTTCCAAAGATGTTATATGTGAAATTTGAAAGCTTTTGGAGCAGTGGTTTGGGAGAAGAGGAGTCAAATGTTTTCCCCATCACCCTCAGTGTTAAAAAAATGTTGACTCAGCATTTTTTCAAAGTCTCGAAAAAGTACCCTATGATAAAACCGCTAGCAATTTTTTTTGACCATTCTATTCTGTTGGTCCTAAGGAAGCTTCAGACCAAATAAGAATTCTCAGTACCTTGTAGTTTTGGAGATATGGACGTTTGAAATTTCTTCTATTTTTAGCTCCTGTGATTAGCCCGGGGCATTTTGAAAACATTTTTTGTCATAAATCAAGTACTTATCACCCATTAATACATCATATCAAATTCGGTTCAAATCAGCCTCTCGGTTTGGAAAATAGAAATTTTGGGCGGGGCAAAAATTCTTGCCCCTCCTGTAATGCAGACAAATATTGCCCCTTGAACTTCTCAATCTCTTGAACAAACTTGAGTCTACACCTCAAAAAGAAGCTGTATACAGCTGGTTCATGAGAAGATTTTTTTAAAAATTGGGGCATTTTGGCCCCACCCCTCCTCAATATGAGCAGAAAAAAACAATTTGAAGAAAAACCCAAATGCCCCTACATAACTAGTACTCATGTGAAATTTCATTAAAATGTGGCCTGTGGTTTGGGAGAAAAAGACTCAAACACCACCTTCATGACAAATGCCAGACGAAAAGTGACCAGAGTAGCTCACCCTGACTTTCAGTCAGGTGAGCTAAAAACTGAATGGCGTTAACTAGATATGGTTGTTACATTACATAAATGATTAAAGGTTAGATAAACAATAATGCTTCTCAGAAAGAATAAATCTAGAATCAACAGAGTGGTTTAAATAAAGTTAAAAACTCTGCTTACCTGAAAAATGTGTGATGTTCAACACATATTTTCCATAATCGTTTGGCAAGTTTATGGTTCAATAATTTAAATCCAATTGTTTTATCGAAATGATCAAACTGAAAAATACAGAAAGTATAATCAGCAAATATTGTGATGAAAAGGAAGTCTGCAATCTTATTTCTTGTACTGAAAAGAATCAGTACTGTGAAGTCCACTGAATTGGATATCTCTTAATTGAATAACCCTGTTAATTGAATATAACTTTCAAAGACAAAATCATTGACCATACCTTCAGTACAAATTTGACCTGTCAATCCATTTCCTAACACGAAAAGCAGACGACACATGAAAACAAAATTCATTAACTAAATATTTTTATTTTTTGCATCAAAAACAAAGCTTATGACACGATTGGAACAAGCTCAACGAGCTTGTTCCAAAGAAAGGTCATAACCTATGTTTTTTAAATAAATAATGAAAAAAAAATGAAAATTGAATGGTGATTTTTGTGAATAGTGCTGGCCAGTTTTGGCCATTAGGTTGGGTAAAGGGTTAATTGAATATAGGTTATAGAGTATACTCTTGCTATTTGAATAAAATACCTTGTGATCTTTGTAAGATTTACTCTGACAACTGTCTAGTTCTAATGTTTCTAGACCAAATATAGGAACAAATTCTATTATATCTGGTTTGACAGAGCTCCATGAGATCTGTCAAACAATATAAAATAGAATAAATGCTCTGTTTATCACTAGAATATAGGGAAATGACAAAATTCCTGTTAATAGAATACTCATGTTAAATAAACAATTACCACTGGCAAAGTGGCCATTCAATTAACAAGGTCCATCAATACAAGGGCCAAAAACCACCAGCAGTATTCACAACAAAAGAACCACTGGGCAGTGGCATCATTATTAATGTAAATTCAGTCATTCTGCATTAGAATACATACCTCATACATTGCAAATGTATCTTAATGTACTACGAGAACTAGGAAAATGGTATGAATAAGTCATTTGTATTTTTTGAGTTATTGCTTAGACATGACAGCCATGTTGCATTTGCCAGAAAGCTGGTTATTGAAAGGAACCTACCTACAAACACAAGTACTGACAACAGAAAAAAGTGGGATCCATTGGTCATTATTTTTTAAAATTATTACACTGACAAGCAAAAATCACCAACAATCCAAGATGGCTGCCATATTGGTTATGGCAGAAAACTGATTATCAAAAGAAACCTTCCCCTAGTCACCACAAAAACAGGGTCATGGTGCATTTCATTTTCAAATTATTGCGCAGACAAATGGACAGACAGAGACGGACATGGCCATACCATAATACGGCCTACTCCAGAGTGCTGCCTTACAAAAATCTGTTGACTTAACGAATCGGCCACATCTGTCCACATAATTTACAAAGTAATTTTAAAAAATAAATAAACATATCAACAAAACAATATCATGTGTCCCCTCATTGGAACAAGCTCAACAAGCTCGTAGAAATGAGAGGTCACATGATGATTTTGTGGAAAAGTTTTGAAAAATTTGCAAAAAAAGAATTAAAATAACAAATTTTGATATTGTGTGCATTGGGTAAAGGTTTAACAAGTGAAAACTAGTTTGGTATTTTATGATCAGAAGATTTTGAGGGATTCATTTTTTTATTTATTGATGTTTAAGATCACTTAGGAATGAATGAAGTCAAGTTTAACCAATCATTTACACTTATGCTGACTTCTACACAGGCATTGGTTACGAGGTCCTATTTTATCAGTAAAGCAGAAGTTGTTTACTGGAGTAAACAAACACTCAGTAAACAAGCCTCAGTAAACAAGTACTGCTCCACTTCCCAGGGCTCCCAAATGGATACTGAGGGATTATTTAAGTGGGTCCCAGCATTTTTTTAAAACTAAAAGAGGCATAACTGATTTAAGACCATTCATACTCACATCTCCAGGTCTGATCTTTATATAAAAGTTGTTTCTTTTGTATGATATTTTCAATATTTTAGGCCATGAAAATCTGTTTATCCGCAATCTGTCTTGGTAAACTAACAAACCACTAGCACAAACACCCAACATAATTTCAACACCTTCCGAATCCTGAAGAGAAAAGATGAAAAACTTTTATTAAGCACATAAACTGTGTCAACATAGGAACAATATACAAATGCAGTTCCAGCAGTTATTTATTTATTTATTGGCGTTTAAGGTCACATATTTATGCACAATGGCTAATCGTGACCATGACAGTTTTAAGGGTGGAGGAAGCAGAGTACCCGGAGGGAACCACAAAGCATCGACGAGCAACTGTCAGCTCTTCAATATTCTAACTCTGTTCAAGGTCCGCTCAAGCAGAGTAACAGCAGTTGAAGACATGTGCACCATCGACATGCAGTACACCTTAGTACACGGCAGCATTGTGCCCCCATATAGGCAACCAGGATAAAGGGGTTTGCCCAAAGACATTATGTAGGTCGTCCCGGACGAGGATCGAACTCAGGACCTCTAGCATAGAAGTCCAAAAGCCTACCACAGAGCCACCGCGCTCCCAGTTCCGGCAGTAAAACAAAACCAATGTGTCTTAGTACACATCATCTGATGAAAGCCAAAGATCCAATGAGAAAATATTAAGACATAACACAACGAGGGTGGAGTACATTGAACTGCAATCAACAACCCGAGGAGGAGTTTTTCCTGTATTTCACAACTGTGGAAGGTGTGAATGAAATACAAGAAAAACTCCACCAAGGGTCGCCAATTCCTGCCCCCTATACTCTAATCAAATTGTGTTCTGTATTTAAAACACAAATAAACTTTAAAGAAAAATATCACTTTCGGTGGTCTAATAACTTTCTTGCTTGACACTGTTTTGTGTCAAAGCATTTCATTCATGTCATAATGTCACTCAGATGTACAACGTCCAATCAGATGCATTCTTCCATTACAGGCTTATGCGTAATCCAGAATGCATGTGTGGTGTACCGAGAACCTTTCCCTATGTTTGTTTTGCATCACATAACACTGAATACGCATGGCAATCGTGATATAATTAACCCTATTCTGGCCATGCCCACCATTACTATACACTTATTTATTTATTGGAGTTTGACAGCTTCCTACCCGGTTCATATCATGTTGTACGGCTTTACAGGTGAAGGAATTTGGGAGCACCCAGAGGAAACTGAGCAAGGCTGAGTTACTGTCAGACTCTCCAGAGTAATAACCTGGCCCAAGCAGGGTTAGCATCAGTTAAAGGCAGGAGTACATTTGACATACAATGTGCAATAGTACACTGCATCACTGTGCTCTCACATTGACAGTCATAAACCATGCTGTAGAGGCATTCCAAAAACACTTTTTTTAATGACAATACATGGACACCAAAATTCCTGATGACCAACATTTATTTATTACTTTCCAAAGTGTGATTTACTGGGATATCCGGGTTTGATTATAAATGATAACTTCACAAGTGAATTATGCAATCAACAATTGGGTTATGTACCTATGCATGCAAACGAAGACGTTTTGCCGTGGGTGTAATGGTGACTTCATTGTTTTTTGTTTTTATTAACCCTTTACCTAACATGAAAAGCAGACAACACTTGCAAAAAAAAATTCTTGAATAACTATTATTTTCATTTTTTGCCTCAAAAACATAGGTTTTGACCCCTCATAGGATCGGGCTCGACAAGCTCATTCCAATGAGGGGTCATAACCTTTGTTTTAGAGACAAAAAATGAAAAAAAATAATGAAAATTAATTGGCAATTTTTGCGAATAGCACTGGCCGGTTTTGGCTGTTATGTAAGGTATAAAGGGTTAAATAATATAATTATGGTTAATAATGAAAAGTAATAAACAGAGTAATCGCTTGACTGGATTGGTTACCTGAAATAATTCATTTGAGGGGAGGGACAAATTGTAAAACTCTTGTGTGCATTCGCACACTCGTGTTTGTACAACGTCCCTCACCTCTCATGAATTATTTCACGTAACCAGTCCAGTCAAGCGATTACTCTCTATTTATTAGTGTTTAAGGTAGGGTCCAGCGAACGTTTGAGATATTATTCGGTTTTGAATCCTGTCACTGATTAAATTTGATTCAAAAGCATCTCGATTATTCAAAAAAACTTGAATCGTGGAGAGATTTGGATTTATAATTCTTGTTGTCAACTTTCTGAAGATAATACTCACCCCTGCAGTTTTTCTGATGAATAAGATTGAACGTATCTAGAGTCTGACTAGATAGCACAAATTCAGTCAGAAAATGCATAAAAATGAAATTTATAGCGATAGTGAAGATTGCATTATGGCTCGTTTACACAACATATCATCCGATAGGTGCACCAAGACACCATGCTTTGGCATTTCAGATAGTGCCTTGTTGCACTCAAAGGTCAATAAATGGCTTTTTCTTTGACCATCTTAGTGATACCTGTCAATTTTCTAATAGTTTAGTATGCCTATTGATATTGGGTTCATGGCAGATATAGACGTTGCCAGTAGACTGCAGTAACTGAAAAGTGGATTTGATTCGAGATTTGATTCAGTTTCGAACCTTTTGCTTGATTCGATATCGACTCGAGAGAGGCATCGTGATCCGCTGGGCTCTAGTTTAAGGTCACTTTCAGCATTCATGGCTATATCATAACTGCAACACAAATATAAAGTGATGTTTAACCCTTTACCCAACGTAACGGCCAAAACCGGACAGCTTTATTCTAAAAAATCGCCAATTAATTTTCATTATTTTTTTCATTTTTTGTCTCAAAAGCATAGGTTATGACCCCTCAATGGAACAAGCTCGTAGAGCTCGTTCCAATGAGGGGTCATAACCTATGTTTTTGAGACAAAAAATGAAAAAAAAGTAGTTATTCAAGAATTCTTTTTGCAAGTGTCGTCTGCTTTTCATGTTAGGTAAAGGGTTAACCATTTGTTTATACTTATACTGCCCACTTTATAGGTCAAGTTTCCACCCCCAGCATTAGTTACTGGGTCATATTTTAACAGGAAAACCTAATCTGTTTTGGTGCCCAAAGCTGTTACAGGTTTGAAACTGTCCTGCATTAATCCCTTCAATTTGTAATTAGAGCAACAACTTATTAATACTCACTTTTGCTTGGTGAAGGTCTACACCATACATGGCTAATTTTTTAGCATTTTCTAAAAAGTGTGTATCTGCTTCCTCAGGCATTTGCCCTCTGAAAAAAATAAAAAATAAAATAGAACATTTTAGAATGGAACACATAGGAAAGTAAAAACAGTTTAGGCCCAACAAAGTAGATCTTGTTTCTCAAGCCATTTTTTGTAACACTGCAAGTGGGCAGACCATGTTTTATTTTATTTTTTATTTTTATAATTATTTCTTGCCATCAAAAGTTCCTGCTCTTGGTTTGTTTAAAAGTTCCTGCCCTTGGTTTGTTTTATGTTTTAGGCCTCATAATCTGCAGAATAGCATGGTTGCTGGTGTATTTCGTCCCTTCAGTGCACGAAGGCTTTGCAATGCTAAAAAGCATTGCGAAGCCTTGTTGCACTCAAGGGACAAATTTATCAGTTTTATTAATCTGGTTAAAATATCCGACATAAACCATTTAATTTTTATTGTTTTAAGTTTGCATTGGTTATAGAAAGAGAGACCATTTGGCAACCAAAAGGACCATGTGGGTGGGCCTGAGAGACAGATTTTTAACTTTTTTAGGCCTTAAGTTTCTTAATCACAATTTAAATTTCTCATTTTTTTTATATATACTTCAACAGGCATCGGGGGAGTATCCAACAGCACTTGATGTTTCTGTAAAATTTGCACTTCTTAAAAGTACTACTCTCAAGTAGATTTATCTCAAGCCTCTGTTAAGGCACCATATAATAGATCTTTTGTTTGTCGGGCCATTTTTTGTAAAACTGCATGTGGGCAGGCATTTTTTTATTTTATTTTTGTAATTATTTCTTTGCCATCAAAAGTTCATGTTCTTGGTTTGTTTTATGTTTTAGGCCTCGTAATCTACAGAATAGCATGGGTGGTGGTGGATTTCATCCCTTGAGTACAACAAAGCTTTGCAATGCTTTATTGCAAAGGCTTGTTGCACTCAATGAACAAATTTATCAATTTTATTAACAAAGGTAAAAAATATCCCACCTAAACCATTTTTTGAAGTTTGCATTGATTATAAAAAAAAGAGCATGCGGCAACCAAAAGGACCATGCATGTTGGGGGTTGGTGGTGTGTGTGTGTGTGTGTGTGTGTGTGTGTGTGTTTGAGGGGTGTGTGTTTTGGGGGGGGGGGGTCTGAGAAACAGATTTTTTACTTTTTAAGGCCTAAAGTAATACTTTATTGTCAAATGCACACATTTACCATGTTTTACATTGACATGAGTTTTTTAATATAACACAGAGCACTGTTTACCCATACGTAAAGACGTATTTAGATGTATTTATTTATTCACTGAAGTTCCAGTGCTTTCCACGCACCAAGGTCCAGACCAAATTAGTCTGCTGTTTCTTACCTAGGTAAGACCAGCTCTGGATTCCAGATCTGTTTTATCTGGGTATGAAATAAGAGACAATTTTTTTTCTCCAAGGGGTTTCCATAACCTTCGCAGTATATTTTTCAGGGTTTTCAAGATGAGAAATTCAAAGATTTCAAGGGCCAAAACAAGGAAGATCTCCTCTTAGAGTTATTTATTTATTGGTGTTTAATCCTTTATCCAATGAATCGGCCACATCCGCCAGCGTAATATGCAAATTCAGCAGCTGAAAAAACATTATTTTTCAAAAAAATTTCAACCAAACCTAATCATGTGACCCCTCTTTGGAACAAGCTCATCGAGCTCGTTCCAATGAGGGGTCACATGATATGGTTTTGTTGAAATTTTTGGAAAAGTTTAAAAAAAATGGTATTTAAAATAATAAATTATGATATCTTCTGCAATGGATAAAGTGTTAAGGTTACATGTTTCTGCACAATGGCTAATCATAACCGCAACAAGGAGATAAAGTCAAGTGTAGTCAATTGTTTATACTCACTGTGCCAATGTCAGAGGACTTCCACCCCACGCATTGGTAAGTGGGTCCTATTTTACTAGTAAAAAACAAACACTGCTTCACTTCCCGGGGTTCCCACGCCACAGGAGTCATAGTAACATGAACATGCAAGTCGATGGAATTCATATTCAATATTTTCTATTTTGATGTCACCACATAATCATATTTGCAACCAGCCTCACATAATGTTTTTTAAAGAAAAGTTCCATTCCAGCTGTGAGCAAAGCAGAAGATTGCTGCAATGAATATCTTCTGATCATCTGGCTCAGTGGAGCCCACTTACCTGTGTATCTTGTAACCTAATAACCCTGTTAACTGAATATAACATCCAAAATATAAAACCATTTACCATACCCTCAGTACAAATTTGACCGTTCACTGCAATATTACCTAGGGCTGAATGGTATATCAATAAATATCAGTATTCAAACCAGTATCAATTGAATACCGGTGTAATTACAAAAAATATTGGTTTAGGCCATACAAAGTTTCTCAGGCCATTTTTTTCAAAAAAGCATGCGGGCGGGCATTTTTTTTTTATTTTTCCCCAGAGGCTTTTATAGAACATTTGCTTTGTTTCAGGGTCTCAAATATACAGAATACTGCAAAAATAGTGTTAGATGTAAAGCTGTACATGTCAGAATAATGGTCTGACAGTCTGACAAAAAATGCACATGTATATTTTAAATAGAAGCTGTATTTTTATTTCAAATGAAACAAACCAACAAAAAAAAAACGTGTCTTGTTTCACTTAATATGCTTTCTACCATCTAAGGTAGTCACCAGTGATGATACTCACATATTTCAATGGCATCAATTCTGATATCAAAATCCCCCACCTGGCAACCCTAGATATCAAATTAGGGCTGAGAAGTTGGAGGGTGGGGTGACATCAGAGTGAAGGGAGTTGAAATATTGCCTTCAGCAATTGTTCACCAGATAATATCTAATGGAAATTATCCAGTGAACGATCGTTGAAGGCAATATTTCAACTCCCTTCACTCTGTGGTCAAAACCCCCAATTTCTCAACCCTAAATTTATATTAAATTGGGAGTTGGGAAGTAGGGGGGTTTGATATCAGAGTCACCCATGGTTGTTTGAAGAAATACACGTTGGAATTTATCAGGCTCTCTACTTTTGCCCACAAAACATTCCACGTGTGACAAACTGTACTCCACAAGACCAGGTTTCAATTCCCCATGACCCACCTGTCCCGTGCACAAACCCTTAAACAGTTCGTTGAGTGTGCTGTTTGGATTAAAGTCGTCCACAGCGCACCCATCTAACACAACAGTCAGAGCCAACTTCATTTGAACAGAAATAAGACAGGGCATTTTCTTTCTTTTCTTGATTTACAAGAAGTAAAGGCATTCAAACTGATATGATTATTATTAAAAGAAACGAGTGTGAAAATATAAATGTTGAAACATCAAATGGCTGTCAACCTTGACCTGCACATTCGCTTTTCCAAGCAACTCAATGCTGAAATTGTTGAGTAAGAAACAGAACCTGGAAACGAAAGTTTGTCGAAACCGGTTATTCGCCCTAAACGAGTTCGCCCCTGAGAATATATTATTACAAAAACAATTGACTGGCACCACCTCCAAAATCGATTTGCACCATGCCAAAGTCAATTTGCACCATCTCAAAAGTCAAAGTGCACCATTTTATGGGATGGTGTGAAGCGACTTTGGGGTTGGTGCGAATCGACCATTCCCCTTTGTGACCATTTATTGTCAGTCTGAAACAGTGAAAGACAATGTCGTTCTGGCTGTCGTTATGACTTACCTCTTGCAGAATAAAACATTTTCTGTCATGAATATGTGTTAATTTAGATTTCGCTAATGCAAGCGTTCGGTACTATCGATTTACCATAATGAGCACAATATCTCGATTTTTAAAAAAAAAAAATTTTGGGGGGTCATAAAAAGGTTGCACGTGCACCAAAAATGAGCATGCATGCGGGCCTGAGAAACAGAGGTTCTTTTTTATGGCCTTATCGTGATTATTTATTTGCCCACAATTCAGTTTTCAAGATGTACTGAGTTTTTTTAACTGTTGCCCCGAAAGAATACTATTATCCCTGTACCTAATGGACTGACCACATCCTTCCGGATAATACACATATTGTGCAGTTCAACCAATATTACTTTTCAATAATTTTCAAGAAAACCATATCATCTGACCACTCATTGGAACAAGATCGATGAGTAACAAGCCTATGCCTATGGTGTGAAGCCAATAAAGTGGCTTTCAGCACTTTTCAATACAGCCATGTTAGCGGCTTCTAGTATTCAACCAGTTAAAGAACCTCGATTTCAGGGACCTCAATATATCGGTGGGACCTAACAAATTGTTAGACACTAATGATGGCATAATTTGCACGCAACTAACAGGCTTTGATACCTGTAGTGGATCCTCACTCCCCAAAAAGGCTCCTTCTCAATTTCCATGGATTAAAATCTGGACTCTACAGACAGGTAAATAGTAACCACACTTACTTATGCTGTTTATGAAGTTCTGCTATTTTCTCTAACAGCTCAGATGTCTGGTTTGGAGCAAAGTTGAACTCTTTTATATATCCTATTCCACCGCCATGCTCTGTTGGACTGTAATCTCCTAATTCTGACTGTACTGTGTACGAACCTAATAAGGCATGTGTGACTGATGAACATGGAAGTCTGAAAAAAAAAACACATAAAAATGAAATAGATGCAGTTGTTGAATCAGTTGCTGTTCAATTGTCACTACCGTATATGTCTGTGTATTACACAGACATATACGGTAGTGACAATTGAACAGATTGTATAAGTGAAACTTTTTTACCTGAAAAGTTATGTCAAAATCAGGGGTGCATCTTATATATGGGTACGACTGCATAACAACAGTACAATCGTATGGTTTTGACTGAGTGCAGATTCACCAAAATTATTTTCTTTTCATTTTATTTCAGTTTAAATTCTTCAGAAAATAAATTGTCAATTAAATATTATGTGTGTTTTCTGTTACTTTTATCCATAAATAATAATAAGGAAGTATTTTATTTAGTTGTTCGTGTTCAATTGGCCCATGTGTTTACTTACATCAGTGCGTTTACCGGATATCAACAGGTTTTAACAAAGAACAAATAAATAAAAACACATTAAATGTATGCAAACAATACCAAGAGAGAAGTATTTATTTATTCCTTGAACTCCAATTCACCGATGTGTAATGTCCGGTTATAAATTCTGCACACGTGCAAAAGGTAAAGTTAATTTCAATAGCACAGGACTTCTCTTCAAAAATGTATTGTGATAAGTTTTGATTATCTCCCTTTTACTATCAATTTGTTTTGTGTTCTATTGACCACCAACAATGCTTATGTAAGGGCAACAATCTGAAAACAATTCACGTTCCGGAAAAACCAACATAAACACAACAACTACGCAGGTTACAGTGCAAACGGTGCTCTGAAACTATAAAAAACAAGAGGCCCCACGTGGCCTTAATCGCTCACCTGACAAAGTGACTCTAAGAAGTATTTTAGGTCACCTTCACCATGTCATGCCTCATCAACATTAACTGGTTGAGTGATAGATTTTGTTTGAAGTTCAACATTTGTTACCTAAAATTAGTTTTATTTAAAATCATTGGTGTGTGGCCAATCTCCAATGATTTTTAATAAAGCAAATTTATCTCTGCAAACAAACTGGTTTAGCATGAAGCACAAACAAGAAATGTGAAGAGATAGCCTTGGACATCTCTCCCCAACTGTGGATATCTTCCATGTGCTACATGTACATATTTGCATGCAAGAAAACAAAAATTTTCACAAATTTTCCAAAATATTAGTTTTTTTTATCATCATTGGAACAAGCTCAAACAGCTTATTCCAATAGGGGTATGGGAAGATCAGGTATATTTTTGAGACAGAAATGTGAATATATAAATAATGGTGTTTTTTTGTGAATGATGCTGGAGAAGTTTGCGTAAAGATATGGTAAATGGTTTGTTCTAGATACAGAATGATGCAAAAGTATTTAAATTTGATTAGGCAAGTTGTTCCTATAATGCATTTAAAAATTGAAGTAATTGTTTTTTTGCTGCCGAACTTTTAGATGTGTGTGTCTGTGTTTGTGTGTGTGTGTGTGTGTGTGTGTGTGTGTGTGTGTGTGGGGGGGGGGGGGGGGGGTAAGAGTGTTCTTGCAAACAAAATTCCTGAATAAATGGAAAATTTTATTTTTTGTGTGAAAGACATAGTGCGTGAATGTTGATTGGAACAAGCTTAGAGAGCTCATTTTAATGTGAAGTTATAAGGCTGTGTTTTACGTACGAAATTCTGGAATAACTAAAAAATTGCTTTTTTGACTCAAAAAGCATGGTGTGCGACCTCTCATTGGAATGAGCTCAAAAAGCTCATTCCAATGGGGTATTTACAAGCGATAAGTACATGTATGTTTAAGAGACAAAAATTAAAATTTGAATAGCGATTTTTGCGAAGAATGCTGACAAGTTTTGGCAGTTATGCTGGTAAAAAGGTAAGATATGCAAAGTGGTTGTTTTTTAGAGGCGACATTTAATTAAGGGAAATTAACCCTTGATTACTGAGGTAACTTCTAAAAGTACTGAAATTTCATGAAGCAATGTGAATAACAGACAACAGTTGCCTAAAAATTTCATGAATAACTAAAATTTTTATTCTTTTGTCTCGAAAACATGGCATATGACCTTTGTTGGAATGAGCTGAATGCGTGTGTTCCAATGAGGGGTCATAAAATTTGAACGGAGATTTGTGTGAATAATGCATTAGTACTGCTAGATTTGGGTAAACGGTTCACCCTGGATACCACCCCTTCTATAGTTGATCTTTTCTGCAAATTTTGTCTAAGATTCTATCAACTTTACAAATAAATACGTTCATGAATCACAATCAGATCCACCCCACAATGTTGCATACCAAATATCAAAAGATTCTGCCTGCTGGATCTGGAGAAGAAGATTTTTTAAGAAATATGCCTGAAATGCACTAAGTTAAAATTTGGGCTCCTATACGGAGCCCAAATATAAACCCAGGGGGCCGATTTGAACAAACTTGAATCAGATCCACCCCACAATGTTGCTTACCAAATATGAAAAGATTCTGAAGCTGGATCTGGGGAAGAAGATTTTTTAAGAAATTTGCCTGAAATGCACTAAGTTCGAATTCGAGCTTCTATAGTGAGCCCAAATATGAAACTAGGAAGCCGATTTGAACAAACTTGAATCAGATCCACCCCACAATGTTGCATACCAAATATCAAAAGATTCTGCCTGCTGGATCTGGAGAAGAAGATTTTTTAATAAATTTGCCCGAAATGCACTAAGTGCGAATTCAGGCTTCTATATTAAGCCCAAATATGAATCCAGGGGGCCGATTTGAACAAACTTGAATCAGATCCACCCCGCAATGTTGCATACCAAATATCAAAAGATTCTGCCTGCTGGATCTGGAGAAGAAGATTTTTGAAGAAATTTGCCTGAAATGCACTAAGTTTGAATTCGAGCTTCTATAGTGAGCCCAAATATGAATCCAGGGGGCCGATTTGAACAAACTTGAATCAGATCCGCCCCGCAATGTTGCATACCAAATATCAAAAGATTCTGCCTGCTGGATCTGGAGAAGATGATTTTTTAAGAAATTTGCCTGAAATGCACTAAGTTCGAATTCGAGCTTCTATAGTAAGCCCAAATATGAATCTAAGGAGCCGATTTGAACAAATTTGCATCAGATCCATCCCACAATGTTGCATACCAAATATCAAAAGATTCTGCCTGCTGGATCTGGAGAAGAAAATTTTTTAAGAAATTTGCCTGAAATGCACTAAGTTCGAATTCGAGCTTCTATAGTGAGCCCAAATATGAATCTAGGAAGCCGATTTGAACAAACTTGAATCAGATCCATCCCACAATGTTGCATACCAAATATCAAAAGATTCTGCCCGCTGGATCTGGAGAAGAAGATTTTTTAATAAATTTGCTTGAAATGCACTAAGTTCAAATTTGGGCTCCTATACTGAGCCAAATATAAACCCAGGGGGCCGATTTGAACAAACTTGAATCAGATCCACCCCGCAATGTTGCTTACCAAATATGAAAAGATTCTGCCTGCTGGATCTGGAGAAGAAGATTTTTTAAGAAATTTGCATGAAATGCACTAAGTTCAAATTCGAGCTTCTATAGTGAGCCCAAATATGAATCTAGGAAGCCGATTTGAACAAACTTGAATCAGATCCATCCCACAAAGTTGCATACCAAATATCAAAAGATTCTGCCGGCTGGATCTGGACAAGAAGATTTTTTAAGAAATTTGCCTAAATGCACTAAGTTCAAAATCGGGCTTCTATACTGAGCCCAAATATGAACCCAGGGGGACGATTTGAACAAACTTGAATCGGATCCACCCTACAATGTTGCATACCAAATATCAAAAGATTCTGCCTGCTGGATCTGGAGAAGAAGATTTTTTAAGAAATTTGCCTGAAATGCACTAAGTTCGAAATTGGGCTCCTATACTGAGCCCAAATATTAACCCAGGGATCCGATTTGAACAAACTTGAATCAGATCCACCCCACAATGTTGCTTACCAAATATGAAAAGATTCTGCCTGCTGGATCTGGAGAAGAGGATTTTTTAAGAAATTTGCCTGAAATGCACTAAGTTCGAATTCGGGCTTCTATAGTAAGCCCAAATATGAATCCAGGGGGGCCGATTTGAACAAACTTGAATCAGATCTACCCCGTAACGTTGCATACCAAATATCAAAAGATTCTGCCTGCTGGATCTGGAGAAGAAGATTTTTGAAGAAATGTGCCTGAAATGCACTAAGTTTGAATTCAAGCTCCTATAGTGAGCCCAAATATGAATCTAGGGAGCCGATTTGAACAAACTTGAATCAGATCCACCCTACAATGTTGCATGCCAAATATCAAAAGATTCTGCCTGCTGGATCTGGAGAAGAAGATTTTCAAAGAAATTTGCCTGAAATGCAGTAAGTTCAAATTTGGGCTCCTATACTGAGCCCAAATATAAACCCAGAGGGCCGATTTGAACAAACTTGAATCAGATCCACCCCACAATGTTGCATACCAAATATCAAAAGATTCTGCCTGCTGGATCTGGAGAAGAAGATTTTTTAAGAAATTTGCCTGAAATGCACTAAGTTCGAAATCGGGCTCCTATACTGAGCCCAAATATGAACCCAGGGGGCCGATTTGAACAAACTTGAATCAGATCCACCCTACAATGTTGCATACCAAATATCAAAAGATTCTGCCTGCTGGATCTGGAGAAGATTTTTTAATGTTTTTCCCATTGCCTACAGTGTTAAAAAGTGCTGACTCAGCACTTTTTCAAAGTTCCGAAACTGTACCCTATGATAAAACCGATGGCAATTTTTTTTACCAATCCTTTCTGTTGGTCCTAAGGAAGCTGCACACCAAATAAAAATTCTCAGTGCCGTGCAGTTTTGGAGATATGGGCGTTTTAAATTTTTTCTATTTTTAGCTCCTGCGGTTCCCACGGGGCTGCGGGAAAATTTTTTTTTGCATAAATCAAGTACTCATGACCCAATAAGCCCTCACATAAAATTTGGTTCAAATCAGCCTCTCGGTTTGGAAAATAGAAATTTTGGGCGGGGCAAAAAATTTTGCCCCTCCCATAACGACGCCAACTATAGCCCCACAAACTTCCCTTGAACAAATCTGAGTCTACACCTCAAAAGGAAGCTGCATACCAAATATCAAGTCTCTGCTACTGCTGGTTCATGAGAAGAAGATTTACAAAGATTTTGGTGCCCCTTGGGGGCGTGGCACCACCCAGGAGGAGGGGCAACTTCATTTGAACAAATCTGAATTGGCATTAGGTAATAAACATTTAGCCAACATTTGAATAAAATTGGGATAGTGGTTTAGGAGGAGAAGTCGATAATGTAAAGTTAACGCCGGACGACGACAACGACGGACAACGACGGACGACGGACGGAAAGTGATTAGTAAAGCTCCCCTTGAGCTTCGCTCAGGTGAGCTAAAAATTTCAGTCACAAACGAGTGATGGATATTCTTGAACGTGATCAGACAGGGATGAAGATATTGGGGTCATAAACAAACAACAAAAAACAAATAAATGCGTGTATTCTTTAAATCTTTAATAGTAATTTTCTTTTATTCTTTTCATTCCTTTGTCTTATTAAACATGTGATGACTTGTGAAAACTTACCCTATTTCCATAGCATCCCAAACTGCCCCAAATTGGCAAAACATAACTTGCAACTTGTCAGTAGCGTGAACTTGAAAATAGGTGTGCGACTTATGCATGGGCTTTAGGCAAAAGGAGGAATTCCGAGTGGGAGTTGGGGTGCAACTTATACACAGGCATATATGGTATATGGCACAGAAATGAAATTAATCTGCTATTTATCATCTTTTAATGCAATAACACTCATTACTTCAACCAGCAGGTGTATTAATTAGTCACACTGGTGTATAAATCAAAAATAATGCAGATTCAAGAAAAATATCCTATTGGAAACCAGCGACCAGCCACAATTTATTATTATATTTATTAACCCTTTACCTAACACGAAAGGCAGACGACACTTGCAAATAAAATTCTTGAATAACTATTTTTTTTCATTTTTTTATGTCAAAAACATAGCTTATGACCTCTCATTGGAATGAGCTCAATGAGCTCATTCCAATGAATGGTCATAAGCTATGTTTTTGAAACAAAAAAAGAAAAAATAATGAAAATTTAATGGTGATTTTTGTCAATAGCACTGGGTCGGTTGTGGCCGTTATGTTGGATAAAGGTTAAATTTATTATGTTTCAGACAAATGGGATATGAGGGGGGGTGGGGGGGGGGGTAGTGTGGGGGGTGGTGTGGGGGTTAAGAGGCAGTGATTCATTTCTATCAAAACAAGGTGCATAAATACATTGCACCTAAAATGATTGAGATGCGCTTTTAGAGGAGCTAGTCATAACCACGGATGTTCAAGTTTTGCGATTTTGGAAAGTGTGTATTATCTTCTTACGAATATATTTTATGCCTTAAGTAACAGAAAGTTTACTGATAAACTTCTTAGTTGTCAGTAGCTATTAAAATATGATAATCAATGATAAAAATAAATTACAGGACTACCAAAGGAAAAATGTATGCCACACCCCAGGCCTGCATACAATCTGAGCTCAGGAAAGCATAATCAGGAAGTAGAAATATTGAATGGAAACAAAACGATGCATCTATCATCAAGGCACCAACATCAATCAGTCTTTTCAATTGTTTGAGGGCTAGATTATTTTTGGTAGGGTGAATTTGTTCATCAAAATTTGTTTTATTACATATTATTGAGGGTGCCAACAGGCACTCTCGAATAATTTGTAAGGCCTAAAAAAATAATAATCTGTTTCTCAGGCCCTCCTGCATGGTCCTTTTGGCTGCCGCATGCTCTCTTTTTATAACCAATTGAAACTTTAAAAAAATCAAAATTAAATGGTTTGTCTGATATTTTACCAAAGTTAAAAAAATTGATAAATTTGTCCCTAGAGTGCAAGATGGCTTTGCAATGCAAAAGCATTGCAAAGCCTTCTTGCTCTCAAGGGGCAAAATACACCACCTCCCATGCTATTCTGTAGATTATGAGGCCTAAAACATAAGCCAAGATATGAACTTTTGATGGCAAAGAATTAATTACAGAAATAAAAAAATTTAAAAAAAAAACACTCGCCCGCATGCAATTTTACAAATAATAGCCTGAGAAACGGAAGATCTACTTTGTGGGGCCTAATAGAGCAAATTTATAGAAACACAATATTTGCATTTGATTGAATATGGAACACAAGCAAGGAAAATGTTTGCTTTTGCACTGGTACCCACAATTTTTTTGAAAGCCATGATAGTGACTTCTAGCGCTCAACCAGTCAACAAATAGTCTCCAATACTATGCCTTACGTCAGGTTCATCTGAATTCACGCATCAAAAATGTCAGTAGCAGAATATCGCTAATAATTTTCATGCCACACCTCAGACCTACTTGTGCAGTTAGCCTAGATTGTGTGGAAGAAATTATTGGATATATCCTATACTGTTGATAATTAGGAGCATGAGAAAAAAAGTGCACCTCAGCCAGCTGTTCCTCAGCTGCAAATAGGTGCATTATAGCCAGGGATGTAGCAAAGGGTGTCAGATGGGGATGGGAGGGAAGTGTCCACTTCTAGATTTCCAATCCCCCCTCCCAGTAGATAAAATTCTGACTTCCACTACATAATTTCCAACAAGCAGGAAATGCCATTAGCACACACACTTTCTGTCGCAACATTACTCCTCATTGGCATGTGAGCAATGATGGCCCACCTCAAAAGGAACCCTGGCTTCAAGGGGGTTTATGCAGGGGATAAGCTACATAAACAAAAGACTGTTCACCTTTGTGGATAAAATCTTTGGAAATGGTAGACTCTGAGTTAGAAACAATAAAGAGAACAACTGATATACATACTTTCCACTTAGAATGTCTACTCTGACTTGCAAACATAGCAGGTACCTGTAAAACAATAAAACAGTGATTAGTTTGAGTTAATTCTCATAGTACTATTAATCCCTTTGACATATTAACCAGAACTTTTTGCGTAAATAATAGTAGCATATGATGACACTGTGACAAAATACACAACGGATTGGTAAACAAGAGGTGCGCATCAGAGATGCAGGCATCAAGTTGTGGCTACTTTCTTCATGCACTCTGTACTGAAAATCAGAAATGTCATCACGTTGAGCTCAAAACTCGTAAAAATTGATGAGCTCAAAATTTTTTAAAATCTAATTAAGTCCCATAACTCTGCAATGAAAAAGCAGACAGGGCCAGTTTTCGAACTCGTCTGAGATATTTGTACAAAGGACTTGTAGTCAAGTTAGTCAAAATGGAGGATGCTTGTTCAAGTTATAGCACCAATAAGCTAAAAATTCATAAAAATTAACTAATAACGGCCCATAATTCTGCAAAGAAGAATCTGACCAGACCAGTTTTCGAATTCCCTCGAGATATTATTGTACAAGACCTGTAGAGCAAAAATTAGTCAAATCGGAGGACAATTGTTCAAGCTATTTCGTTAATGAGCTCAAAATTCATAAAAATTGATGAATTAAGGGCCAAAACTCTGTAACAAAAAATTGGGACAGGCCAGTTTTCGAACTTGTTCGGAGATAGTATTGAAAAAGACCTATATGGCAAATATTAGTCAAAACGGTGAACTTTTGTTCAAGTTATTGAGCTATTGGTTTGAATACCGAAATATATCGATTTATCGATATACTGTGCAGCCCTATAAATAGATAGAAAAGCTCTCATACAATTTTTTTTTTCACTGGCAGATTATAATTGTTACGCAACATGTTTGTCGCATGGCTGTCACAAACACATTTTCAGTTTGTCAAGTTCATTGTTCAATTCAGTTACTTCCCTTGATGTGTCTCCAATATTGACTGCAAAGTAAATATTGGAGAAACACACCAAGGGAGGTAAAAAAATTGAATGAAAGTGTCAATGAAACTGTAGCTTAACTTGTGTGTTGTGTTTGATGAAAAGGATAATGTTCAATTTTTATGAAAGGATTATGAAATAAAACAAGAATTGTGATAATTGGGAATATGTTCATTTCTGTTCCCTCTATGCTATGTTTTTGATAAAAATAATATGAGGTGTACACTGTACTAAAGAGCTGAGGGGTGGGTTAATATGACCTCACAGTTAATGTATGTGGCCCTCACAGTTAACGTATATCAACAAAAGTTACCAAGTTACAGTGAAATTATTCCAAAACGAGTCATCCTATCAAGTTACATTGAAATCCCTTCATAAATATGGCCTGTAGACTGTGCTAAAGGTTTTTGAGCTCCGGGGCCCCTGCAGCCGTCAGTTTCCCAATTGCATCCAAAAGGGGACGTTCTCATCTAGACATTATATGAAGTCAACCTACCAAGTTACAAAGAAATCCCTTTATAAATGACCTGTAGACTGTGCTAAAGGTTTTTGGGCTTTGGGCTAGGGCAGCCATCATGGTTGAATGAACGCAACCAAAAGGGGACATTCTCATCTGGGCATCATTTGGAGTGATCCTACGGAGTTTCAATGAAATCTCTTCATAAATATGGGGTTTTGGGCTCGAGCAGCCATCAAGGCTGAATGATCACGACAAAAGGGGACGTTTTCACCTAGACACTATTTGGAGTCATCCTACCAAGCTACTAAGAATTCCCTTCACAAATATGACCTGCAGACTGTGCTAAAGGTTTTCGGGCTTCGGGCCCCTGTAGCCATCACAGTTGCCCAATCCTGTCCAAAAGGGGATTTTCCCATCTAGACATTATATGAAGTCAACCTACCAAGTTACATCGAAATCCCTTCACAAATATGACCTGTAAACTGTGCTAAAGGTTTTCGAGCTGTGGGCTCGGGCAGCCATCAAGGCTGAATGATCGCGACCAAAAGAGGAATTCTCATCTGGGCATCATCTGGAGTCATCCTACCAAGTTACAATAAAATCCCTTCATAAATATGACCTGCAGACTGTGCCAAAGGTTTTCGGGCTTCGGGCTCCTGTAGACGTCACAGTTGCCTAATCACATCCAAAAGAGGACGTTCTCATCTAGACATTATATGAAGTCAACCTACCAAGTTACAATGAAATCCCTCCATAAATATGACCTATAGACTGTGCTAAAGGTTTTTGGGTTTTGGGCTCGGGCAGTCATCACGGTTGACAGATTGCACCCAAATGGGGAAGTTCTCATCTAGATATCATCCGGAGTCATCCTACCAAGTTACAATGAAATCCCTCCATAGTAGACATAACCTGCAGACTGTGCTAAAAAAATTTGAGTTTCGGGCTTGGGCAACCATCACGGTTGACAGATCATGACCACACCAGTTGCCCGATTGCGACCAAAAGGGGACGTTCTCATCTAGACATGACCCCAAACCCGCATATGAAATTTCGTGACGATCGGACAAGAACTGAAGGGTGTAGCCTGTGCTAAAGGAAGATGTGAACAGACTCACAGACTTCCGCATGCATGATGGCAATAGCTTATCTTAACTTTGTCAAGTTAAGCTAAAAATGAACATTATATTTTGATACGTCCCGCTCCTATTTATCTGTAGACCATGCATGGACATAAGTTTACAACATACATTTTACATAAAAGTTATTATTAAATTGAGAAACAAAGTATATGTGCTCAGTATATTTCGGCTCAGTGTATAATACATCTCAGTGTATTGTTAACATGCACTAAACTGTATTAACACTACTTATCAAAATAAACACAACCTTCACAAGAGAACAATATCATGATTACATCATTAATCACAATCTTCTTTAGAAAAAAACAACCCCAAAAACCATGAATATTACTTTGGCTAAAATTGCCCAGCACGAAACATGCACAGACCAAGAACTTAAAGTGCTATTAAACATTCGCAACTGGTGGTTTGTCAATGGAATTAAGTGGTATAATGGGCACCAACAGATTTTTTTGCTGTGTCCTATTCCAACCATCAGAATCAGCAATGGGATCAGCAGAATATTTGGTGAAATAATCAGTTTATTCAATTGTTAATTGCCAAAAATGATAAATATAACTGAATTGTGAATTTGTCAATGGTTTACAAAGTTAGATGCTAGATATAAATGGTTTTCAAATTTCATGTTGGTTCTGGTTTTGGTTTCATTGAAAGAGTCAGGTTTTCGGTTTTCATTGTACAATCATAACAATGCATACATTGAATTTGCATACAGGAAGATGTAATTGACAGTACATGCATTTACATCAAACAAATAAGAACTTCAAATCGACCCATTTAAAAATAAAACAGAACATGGCACTTTGTTGAGATATTCAAGTCAAATTCAATCTTTTATAGCAGCACTCTCTGTCTCAAATTGCTTGAAACTGCAATTTATTCAACTGACGGAACTACTGTATCTGGATACTGGATGGTGAATTGCAGCCGGATACAATTTCCACATGCGAATATTCAAAATTTCGGAGAACAAAACACAAGTATTTGCAAACTGGCAACTAATGGGTAACTGGGTACAATCCAGTTGTCCATGAGGTAAAAGGTTCGCAAGTGCTTCTCGTGTTTTTATGAAAATGATAAAATATATTTTCGGGTAGAAAATCTTATGAGGTGTTAAGTTATGAACTGTGAAATATAGCGGTACTCTGATTTCCTTAGCACACAATGCATTTGCATAAATTATCTTCAGAGTTTCAAGTTTGAGAAAAATGATTTTTGCCTGGAGTTTATTGCAAAATTAGCCCCCCCCCCCCCCACCCCCCTTACCCCTGTTTCGGATAACCCAACATTCGCTAAAAAATATGGCAAGCACTAAAAATTTTATCAAGTAAAAGTCGGTCGTTTAGTTTATTGTAACCAATAAATTTCCATCCGACTTCAACTGTGATTTTGAAGCCGGGTTTGGAGTTAGAAATAAATACAATTGACATTATAAACCTGGAACAAGTGGCAAGTTCCAGTTCTGCAAAGGAAATCACATTTGATAAACAGATGAAGTAGAAAACACGATGCATAAGAAGTAGTTTTGTCACCTATTTTCACGGTAAATTCCATGCTCGAAAAGCAATACCAATTAGTACAGCTTACTGAAAAAGAGGTATCACAACTCTAAAGTTTGAAAAAAAAGTCAACTCTTCACTTCCATGGGTTCAAAAGGATAAAAGCAAGATTTGAAGGATAGTGGATAATTGGGAACGGGAAATAACCAGTAATAAAATGACCTGCCTTGTTAAATCTTCAAGTAAATGTGAAGGGTCAGAAGTAACTGAGGTGAAAATAGTGAGAGCAACTCCATTCAACATGTGGCGGAAGTGGGTCATCCCTAGGATACCACATACCAAATTTAATTGAAATCCATCCATTTGCTGAGATATGGATGTGGACGGATGGACAAAGACACTATTGAAATTGAGCCTTAAGTGGTTTTTCGTTTGTTGCAAAGCCAACACCCTACCCCTTGAGAACAAAGGGATTATCACGAAAAGGAAACAATACCCAGTACTAAGACAATGGAAATGTTTTGTGTTAGGCCACACCTCCTATGCTTAAGGTACTGAATGTCCACCGGGACAGACAGACAGACCGATGCATGTAATCCAGTATATACCCCAATCTCTTTGAGAGTGGGGGTATAAAAATATACAGTTGTCTCTGAGTGATGGTACACCATACTATTGTACTGTAATCCTTATGTCAGGTACCTACAGTACAAGTCAAAATAAGTTGTATCATAACTGCAATAAACTAAGTATACTGCTGCTCCTGCACTGATAAGATAAGAATCAGACCTCATTTTCTGGAAAGCTCTCGGTGAGTACTTTCCAGAAAATGATGTCAGCTTCTTGTCTTATCAGTGTAGGAAGAGAAAGATACATAGTTCATAGTGGTTATCCTACAACTTATTTTGACTTGTGTTATAGTACAGGATGAGCATAACATAACTATTGGTACATGTCAGAATGATAAGCTTGATCAAAAATTATTTGAAGGCTTGGCAACTTTGAATAAAATGTCTAATGTTGAGCTAAATAAAAACCCTCTAGTAAGGCCTACACAAAACATTTTCTTGTTTATCAGGCAATTTTTCCTCAATTTTATGATGGGGGGGTGGGGTGGGGTGAGCGGGTGTTGTTGTTTATTCACAAAACAGTTCTGAAAATAGTTGGAATCAGAAATTTAACTACTTCATAATTATGTGACAAACCAATGTTTTCAGCAGTGAAAATTTCCAATAATGTAGTTAAAAATTTAACCAAGAATATCTCGTTTGATAGCTCTGAGCTCTGTCAAACAAGGGATAGTTGGTTAACTCTTTACCTAACATGAAAAGCAGACGACACTTGTAAACAAAATTCTTGAATAACTAAATTTTTTCATTTTTTGTCTCAAAAACAAAGGTTATGACCCCTCTTTGGAACAAGCTCGACAAGCTCGTTCCAAAGGGGGGGGGGGGGGGGGTCATAACCTATCTTTTTCAGACAAAAAATTAAAAAATAATAAAAATTAATTGCTGATTTTTGTGAATAGCATTGGCCGGTTTTGGACGTTATGTTGGCTAAAGGGTTAAACATTTGTTCTACAAGCACAAAATGTCATAGAAGGGATTTCCAGGTGAAAAAAATGGTGATGAGGTAGATTTTCTAAGACAAGGAAAGTACCTGAGAAACAAGAATTTTTTTTTAATAGCCTAATTGTGTATTCAGAAATATTAATGATATCAGCAATGACAATGATGTCAAACCATCTAACCGCAACTATTTTGTCTACAGACTTGAACAGATGTTGTCACAATCATAACTGCATAGTGAGTAAACCCAACTACAACATGTATGTCAGAAATGTTGCTTCACACATTACTGCTTTTGACTAATTGTATTATTTTAAAAGTTACTGATCCATTCTGATCTATTTAAATGTCTATTAGGCCTCTATCAATGAGGACCCCACAAAGTAGATCTTCTGTTTCTCAGGCCAATTTTTGCAAAATTGCATGTCGGCAGGAAGTTTTTATTTTATTCTTTATTTTTGTAGGGTCTAAAAAATATATAGGTTTGTTTCCGTTAACGGGATGAAAAAAAATAGGGTCGGTAGGTCGGAAAAACTTTTTATTTTTTATTTTTTCTTCCTGAATGCAGTTCCATTGATTCAGTTTATAACTTTTTCAACATAAAATAGGCCTCTTTGTAGTGCTGTGTGGTTTTACGGTATACCGACTAAAATCGGTAAAATTGTTAATACTGTCACCGATACTGGCGAATTAAATCATAATCGGTACCTTGAAAAGTTGGTTTTATTCTGGTAAGGTGGTATATAAATTTCAACTTGCTTTAATATCACGGTTTACAAGAAGTGATTTTACTTCACTAGTGTAGATTAATGTTGGTTTAAATTTGGGTAATTTCTCTTTTTACTGCCCTGTCTGACCTCACAGACCATGAAACTTTTCTGTATTACTTTTCTTCATCAACTGTTCAATTGTTTTGTCTCAACAGTGACCATTATTATGCAAGTGATTGAATATTGTTTACTTTGAATTTGAAACAAGACACATGGACTGTATTCTATTAAGCATGCGCAGTTAATCACATTGTATATTTTGACCAATGGAATGCCTGCTATTTAAAACCCGAAAATTTTCCTTGGAAAATTCCAAGGGATTCCATGTAAATTGACACTTGTACTTTAAAGTGATTGGCTGTTTGCACACACTGACGACACAATAGCATCATGCGTTCAAAATAGTGTGCTCAGAAGTGTTTCATACAAGACCAGCGCAGGGAACTTTATTGTCTTCAAATAAACAAAAGCAAGTCATTTGTGCTTTCTTAGCCAAGACAAATACAATGTTACTTAACCAGTCCATTGCCACAATCACTTAAAAAGGCAATTTATTTCAAGTGCTGAGGTGTGCTAATTTTAACATTTCTTGACCTTGGGATAAAGTGAGGCATGCGAATATTATATTATGAAGAAATTCCATGGCTTGAGGGGCTTTTATATAAAATAGGGTTTATTTTTTTTATAAAATCTTAATTTTTAATAAAGGAACCAAAACCAAGATTCTTTGTTGTTTAAGGTCACATATTTCTGTACAATGGTTAATCTTGAGTCGAACATGAGGAAATCAAGTTTAGTCAACCGTTTACACCCATGTTGCCCATTTTAGAGGACTTCTACCCCAAACATTGGTGACTGTTACCTATATTAACAGTAAAATTGAAATTGTTGACCACCGTAAACAAGCACTGCTTCACTTCCATGGGTTCAAACAACAGAACGGCAAGATTTGAAGGGTTGCGGATAACAGAAAAGAACAGAAAATAAAGCGACTTACCTCGTTAAATCTTCATGTAACTGTGAAGGGTCAGGAGGGTAGAACTTTACTTCAAATTCAAATACCCATGGAACATCTAAAAATATAAATAAAATCTATTTTTAGGGTACTGCACTAAAACAGATACTATTGACACAATATGTTGTCAAACCTGCATATTTTTAAACGCAACAGTTCATTCCCATATAATCAACAATAATTTGACCTCATTTATGATGCACTGACAATCAGGGATGAGAGTCTATATTTGTTTGTTTAACCCTTTACCTAACATGAAAAGCAGACGACACCTGTAGAAACATTCTCAAATAACTAATTTTTTCATTTTTTGTCTCACAAACATAGGTTATGACCCCTCATTGGAACGGGCTCTACGAGCTCATTCCAATGAGGGGTCATAATCTATGTTTTCGAGGCAAAAAATGAAATAATAATGAAAATTAATTGGCGATTTTTTAGAATAGCGCTGACCGATTTTGGCCGTTACGTTGGGTAAAGGGTTAATGTTATAGGTAGAAAAGAAGAATTTCAAGATCTGTGGTTATATCAGGACACATATATGTTCAGCCATTTGTTTACGATTATGTCGCCCACTTTGAGAGGATTTGCGTGCACCCCAGGTTTGGGTTACCAGGTCCTATTAAACCAGCACTGCTTTATCACAGTAATCAAGCAGTGTTCCACTTCCTGGGTTTCCCACTGGGATACTCAATTCAAGGTCGATTCATCATCTAAAGCTTTGTCAACTGCAAAACAAGTTATGAAATCAAGTTGTCTATTTTTTTAACCCCCTCAAGCTGATGTCAAATGAAAGTGTCAATGACACTGTAGCTCAACTTGACAAACTTGAACTTGGTAAGTTATAAATGAAATGGCAAAATTGAAGATCATTGGGACCAATGTCAGTTTTTTTGCCAGTGGCAACATTTTTGGACAGAAACCGAAGAAAATCGATAGCTCCCATCTAGAGGCCTCCCCAAACAAGCATGCCAGGTTTCAAAGCAATCCGATCATAAATGTGCCCTGTAGGGTGTACAAAAGGGAAATATTGTGGTCTGACTAGACTAAATTCTAAGAACGTTGGCCGTGGCAACATTTTTTGACGGAAATGGAAGAAAATCGATAGCTCCCATCTAGAGGTCACCGTAAATAAGCATACCAGGTTTCAAAGCAATCTAATCATAAATGAGCCCTGTAGGGTGAGCCAAAGGGAAATATTGTGGTCTGACTAAACTAAGTTCTAAGAAAGTTGGCTGCGGCAACATTTTTTGATAGAAATTGAAGAAAATCGATAGCTCCCATCTAGAGGTCACCCGAAACAAGCATGAAAGGTTTCAAAGCAAACCGATCATAAATGTGCCCTGTAGGGTGTACAAAAGGGAAATATTGTGGTCTGACTAGACTAAATTCTAAGAACGTTGGCCGTGGCAACATTTTTGGACAGAAACCGAAGAAAATCGATAGCTCCCATCTAGAGGCCTCCCCAAACAAGCATGCCAGGTTTCAAAGCAATCCGATCATAAATGTGCCCTGTAGGGTGTACAAAAGGGAAATATTGTGGTCTGACTAGACTAAATTCTAAGAACGTTGGCCGTGGCAACATTTTTTGACGGAAATGGAAGAAAATCGATAGCTCCCATCTAGAGGTCACCGTAAATAAGCATACCAGGTTTCAAAGCAATCTAATCATAAATGAGCCCTGTAGGGTGAGCCAAAGGAAAATATTGTGGTCTGACTAAACTAAGTTCTAAGAATGTTGGCTGCGGCAACATTTTTTGATAGAAATTGAAGAAAATCGATAGCTCCCATCTAGAGGTCACCCGAAACAAGCATGAAAGGTTTCAAAGCAATCCGATCATAAATGTGCCCTGTAGGGTGTGCCAAAGGGAAATATCGAGTCTTCTGCCTAAACCAAGTTCTAAGAACGTTGGCCGTGGCAACATTTTTTGCCGGAAATTGAAGAAAATCGATAGCTCCCATCTTGAGGTCACCCTAAATAAGCATACCAGGTTTCAAAGCAATCAAATCATAAACGTGCCCTGTAGGGTGTGCCAAAGGGAAATATTGTGGTTTGACTAAACTAAGTTCTAAGAACGTTGGCTGCGGCAACATTTTTTGACAGAAATTGAAGAAAATCGATAGCTCCCATCTAGAGGTCACCCCAAACAAGCATGCCAGGTTTCAAAGCAATCCGATCATAAATGTACCCTGTAGGGAGTGCCAAAGGGAAATATTGAGTCTTCTGACTAAACTAAACTAAGTTCTAAGAACGTTGGCCGCGGCAACATTTTTTGACAGAAATTGAAGAAAATCGATAGCTCCCATCTAGAGGTCTCCCCAAACAAGCATACCAGGTTTCAAAGCAATCTGATCGCAAATGTACCCTGTAGGGTGTGCCAAAGGAAAATATTGAGGTCTGACTAAACTAAGTTCTACGAACGTTGGCCGTGGCAACATTTTTTGCCGGAAATTGAAGAAAATCGATAGCTCCCATCTAGAGGTCACCCTAAATAAGCGTATCAGGTTTCAAAGCAATCAAATCATAAATGTGCCCTGTAGGGTGTGCCAAAGGGAAATATTGTGGTTTGACTAAAACTAAGTTCTAAGAACGTTTGCCGTGGCAACATTTTTTGACGGAAATTGAAGAAAATCGATAGCTCCCATCTAGAGGTCACCCCAAACAAGCATAAGAAGTTTCAAAGTAATCTGATCATAAATGCGACCTGTGAGGTGTGCCAAAGGAAATTGTGGACGTACGTACTAATGTACGTACGTACGCCGACGGACGAGAAGTGATGGCAATAGCTCAGCTTGACTTTGTCAAATTGAGCTAAAAATCAAAATTTCAATGTGCATAATTTTCCCATAAAGTAACCAAGAATTTAAGCAATTCCATCTTGTTTGACATTATTTATTTATTTATTGGTGTTTAAGGTCACATCCTCATGCACAATGGCTAATCATGACCGTGACAGTTGTACGGGTGGAGGAAGCCGGAGTACCCAGAGAGAACCACCGAGCAACAATGAGAAGCTGCCAGCTCCCCAACATCGTAAATCCGCACTGCAGCACAGGCAAGGTTAGATTGGTTGAAGACATGCTTACCATCAACGTGCAGTATGCCTTAGTACATGGCGTCATCGTGCCCCCCATGTGGACAATCGGGGTTAAGTGCCTTGCCCAAGGACACAACACTGGAGTCCGAATCGAATGCTCAGATGGTCACCCATCCGAGGATCAACCGGGATAGACGTTACTTAACTTCAGTGATCTGACGAGAACCGGTTACCGCAATGCCACCGCGCTCCCCTCTTGTTTGACAGAGCTCGAACAAGAGAGAATTTGTTAAATTCCCATTGCATTATAGGCAAAAATATTACAATTTGAAATTTCAGAATTTTGACATCAGTGTACAGATGGTTAATCACCACTTTACAGTTGGTGAAACACACTACAAGTATTATTACTACTTAATTATTATCAAGTAGTGTTTACCAGTATCTAACACAGTAAATAAGCACTGCTCTATTTCATGGAGTTCCAAGAGATATTTAATTATCTCTGGAACATATTTCAAAGAAAGCTTTTAAAAGAATTATTTATTTATTATTGTTTAAGGTGTTACTTTCAGCATCTATGGCTATATCATGACTGCAACACAAGTGTAAAGTTAAGTTTAGCCAATCATTTATACCCATCTTGTCCACTTTGGAGGACTTCAAACACAAACACTGGTTACTGAGTCCTACTTGTGCACAAATTATAGAGAAGCACGGCTTCACTTCCCATATTTCTTTTTAAAATTTTTGTCTGCAAAACACACAGTACAGTGGAGCCCACTTAATTGTATATCTCTTAACTGAATACCCCTGTTAATTGAATATATTTTCCCAACACAAAACCATTTACCATACCTCCAGTTCAAATTTGACTTGTTAATTGAATACAGCTTATGGAATAAACTCCTGTTAATTGAATAAAAAATCTTGTAACCCGTCGAGAAATTACTCTGACTCGCCACAGTTTCCCCTTGTATCTTGACCTATGTGACCTCAGTACATCCGGTACAGGCATTTAATCTATTATATCTTGTTTGCCAGCACTCAAGGAGCTCTGTCAAACAAGATATAATAGAATAAATGCTAAGTTTATCTCTAGAATACAGGAAAGTGACACAATCCCTGTTAATTGAATTCTGTTAACTGAATAATTTTCATTGGCAAAAGTGGCTATTCAATTAACAGGTTTCTACTGTATACTATGATCACAGAAGTGAAGAGAGAATTTGGATGGGATGATGACCCAGTCACAATCCCATCAAAATCATCTTTCTGCCTTTTTCACCACTGCACTATATAAATCTCACCCAGACATGAATATAAGTGACGAGCGCTTACAGACTAGGATCCAGCAAATATATCATTTTCACTCAAATCGAATACCGAACACTGAATATGGACGATTGCATATAGAGAACAACCCTGTTAATTGAATAACAACTTTTGTCAGTGAAAATTATTCAATTAACAGGAGTATTCAATCAATAGGGATTTGTCACTTTGATGTATTCTAGAGATAAACTGAGCATTTATTGTATTATATCATGTTTGACAGAGCTCAAGGAGCTCTGTCAAACAAGATATAATTGATTAAATGCCTGTAATAGATGTATTAAGGCCAAGTATGGCTTTTAAGGAGGAGAATTTGGTCATCTTCTGGGTAATTCCATGACATATTGCAAGATTTTTTATTCAATTAACAGGAGTTTACTCTATAACCCATATTCATTTAACAGGGCAAATTTTGTTTTTGGAAATTATATTCAATTAACAGGGTTATTCAATTAACAGATATACAATTGAGTGGGCTTCACTGTATTAATGTTGTACACATTGAGGCAAGGGGCATAATGAAGATGGAGTGGGGATGTACAACTGATTTGTTTCTGACTGTGACTGCTGATAAAACATTCCAACTGTGTCATCTGGGCATGCAATCGTCAACGGCATACCTTGATGATGTAGTTGGAATATTAGTCAGGATTATAGCTCAAAAACTCCAGACTATCTGCAATGCTTTTGTTCAATATTTTTTAAAATTCCATATTCCGCTCTCCAATTTCGACTCGAATATGGATTTCTAACCAATTTTCTTTCCTTCAAATACCGAATATTTGCAGGACCTATTATAGACACGTCAACTTCTCACCTAACTGTATTTTCTGGTGAGCTATCGGCCACTCACCTATAAATCTGAGAAAACGGCAGTCACTAGTTAATTTGGAGACAGCAATTTAGATCTGTGATATCAGTTTTAAATTCAATTGTTTGGATGATATCAAATAAGTTCAGGTAATGAAAATCCCGAAATTTACCGTCTGTGAATCGCAATCTGAATCAAGGTTCCAAGCCTAACCAGAGAAGTGTCCAGAGAATAAATTTGCCCACTGTATAGGATAGCATCAGCAAATTCACCCTCTAGGGACATGATTCTGCAAATGTCAGATTGCTTATTTTCACGCTTGGGCACTCTTCAGTAAACAGCAATAAATTCTTATAAAAAAATTTATGTGGTTAACTTAATACTAGAAACAAACAAGAGCTATTGCTGAAGACAATTATAACACCCCCACCTCCCCCCCCCCCCCTCCCTGCAGTGCTAGATCGATGAAGCATAAATGAATTAAAAACAAAGTAAGGACGAATAAATCCTGAAAAATTGATAAAGTAAGGACCATAATTCTGGTGAATAATATGCAGGCAACTTTTTTATAACATGTGTAGGAAAAGCTTGTAACAAGGATCCCTCATAACATATTTCATTGAAAGCCATCCACTCACAGCTGAGATTTCGCTATAGATGGAAAAAAAAAACATGAAAAATTGACAAAGTAAAGACGGTAACTCTGGGGAAAAATACGTCAACTTTTTATAGCATGTGCAGGTGCAGCTTGTAACAAGGATCTCTCATATCAAACTTCATTGAAATCCATCAACTCACTGCTGAGATATTACTGCGGATACATGCATGGATGCACGGACGGACTGATGCACAGGTGGATGGATGGTCAGGCAGATTCATGTAATCCAGTGTACCCCCCCCCCCCCCCCCCCCCCACCCTTCTCTTTGAGAATGGGTAAGGGTTACAATGAACTGTCCAGTTAATGGCACATTACAAAGCCATTTTTGACATCTATGACTATATAATGACCAACACATAAGTATAGAAACAAATCATGTAGTCTCGCATTCCAGACACTGATTACTAGGTAATATTATATCAGTAAAGCCAACATTTTTTCTACCACAGTAAACAAGCAGAAGACCACTTCCCAAGTTCCCATGAGATTGATTTGTCAGAAACAGTCAAGATAATAACCGTCTGACCAACAATTTGTATTGCCTGCAACAGTAATATATTTCTGCTACTTCAACTGTGCTCAATGTTAATAAGCTGAGATGACTTCCTGTATCGCAGAAAATATATTTCACAAAATTATCTTAATAACAGGAAATCCTGGTTTTTGCACTACTCCATGTAAATGTCAAATTTTATTGAGAAAAAGAAGGAGTGAAGCACTCAGGGCAATTTCCATTTGATCAATAATCAAATAACAGCTTAAAAATGACCATTTACAATTCTAACGATGTGGAAAAAAAGCAGGAATAAAAAGTAAACCCAGAGAGCTGCATACTATTAAATTAAGTGTCATCCTAAGACAAGTACATCCAACCTTTCAAACAATTGTGGTGAAAACAAGCACAGTGGAACCTTGTCTACTGAATAGACACTTTGCCAGTGAAGATTATTCAATTAACTCTTTGTGGCTGCAACGATTGATCGTGATATGCTTGAACTGCGATACATTGCAAACAGTTCAATATGTATCATTGTTCACAATGTATTGAGATATGATAAATATAAATAATATCAAGCAAAACAATTTCTTAGATTTTGAAAACTGCTGCAGTGAAACCTTTTTTTTTTTTTTTTGCACAACACCAGCACAAACAGTGATAAATAAATATGTCATTAACCCTTTACCTAACATGAAAAGCAGACGACACTTGCAAACAAAATTCTTGAATAACTAATTTTTTTCATTTTTTGTCTCAAAAACATAGGTTACGACCCCTCATTGGAACGAGCTCGTTCCAAAGAGGGGTCATAACCTATGTTTTTGAGAAAAAAAATGAAATAAATAATGGAAATTATATGGTGATTTTTGTAAATAGCACTGGCCAGTTTTGACCGTTACGCTGGGTAAAAGGTTTACACAGGATTATTCATCTTACCAAAAGTTGGTGAATTCCCCCTAATTTGCTTAATATTTATTTGATTAATCCATATCTTGTTTGACAGAGCTCACAGACCTCTGTCAAACAAGATATTAAGGATTAAATTCTTGGTACATATATTCTGAGAGGAAAAAAACACTGGAAAATGGGTTGAGAAGTTGCATATTGTTCAAAAAGTGAATTCTAAAGTTTGTAATAAAAGGAAGCTACTGGAAATGAATACATGTAGTTCAAAGTATTTGATAGTTGTAGACGCATGCCATGAGAGATCATGTGTATTATGATACATATCGAATCATGTAGAGTGAATTGTGATACATATCGTATCGCAAGGGAAGCATATCGTTGCAGTAGGGCTGCACGGTATATCGATAAACCGATATATACTGGTATTCAAACCAATATCGATTGAATACCGGTGTAATTACAAAAATATCGGTTTATCGTCATTATTTATTAACCCTCAATTTAATTTTCAAGATGTCTTGAGTTTTTTAACTGTAGCCCCGAATGAATAATATTATCCCTTTATCCAAGGAATCGTCTGCTTGAGCCCACATACTACACAAATTCAGGAGTTGAAAACATAATTTTCAAAAGTTTCAACAAAACTAAATCATGTGACCCCTCAGTGGACTGAGCTCGTTGAGCTCGTTCCAATGAGGAGTCACATGATATAGTTTTGTTGAAATCTTTGGTTAAAATCTGATAAACTAACTTTGAAAATAATAAATTTTGATATCGTCTGCATTGGGTAAAGGTTTTTCGAACTGCATCATCAAGGCATGCTAATTCGTTCCGACTGTGATGCCTCAAGTCTCGATTGTGGCACTTGTTTTCATATATCTGAACAGTTTTCGATATACCGGTATACCGCGGTATTTTTTTGAATACCAATACCGGTATTCAGTTTTGAATATCGTGCAGCCCTACGTTGCAGCCCTATAACCCTTTACTCAACTTAAGACAATATCAAAATTAGTTATTTTAATTATTTTTAAAAAAAATTTCCAAAACTTTCCAACAAAACCATATCATGTGACCCCCCCCCCCCCCCCCCCCCCCCCCCCCCATTGGAACGGCCTCAATGAGTTTGTTCCAAAGAGGGGGGTCCACATGATATGGTTTTGTTGAAATATTTTGTAAAATAATTTATTTTCAGCTACTCAATTTGTAAATTATGAAGGCGGATGCAGCCAATTCGTTAGGTAAAGGCTTAACAGGAATATTCAATTAACAGGAATTTGAACACTTTCCTGCATTCTAGAAATAAATTGAACTTTTATTCTATTTTATCTTGTTTGACTTAGCCTTGTCAAACAAGATATAATAGATTATAAATGCCTGAATTAGATGTCGTGTGGCTGAAGGGATCTATAAACATGAGAAATTTGGTGACTGTCGAGATAATTTCTCGACATATTACATGATTTTGTATTCAATTAACAGGAGTTTACTCTATAACTGGAGCTGCCATGACTGTCAGTTTTCATAATCAAATACTCAGCTATGTTTTGTTAATTATGCATCCATAATATGTACCCAATATAACATAAAGCTCCCATAACTGCCAGCTCCCCAACATATCAACTCCACACAAGCAGGGTTAGCATTGGTTGAAGACATGTGCACCATCGACGTGCTGTGCGCCTTAGTACACAGCGCCACCATGCTCCATGGGCAATGTGGGTGAAATGTCTTGCCCAAGGACACAACACAGTTGTTGCAGGTGGGATTCGAACCGAGGACCTCTCGGCTTGCAGTCTATACCTCTACCTACTGTGCCACCACGCCCACACAAGCATAAAGTCAAGTTTAGCCAAATGTTTATTCCAATGCTGCCCACTCTAGAGGATTCATATATTTGTCACAATGTCTTGAACAACAATGAATGACATTTGTTTACTACAGTAATTAACTCTTAACCTGCTGAGTATTTTCGAGATATTTTTCATCAAATCTAGTCATGGCTGCTTTGAAGCAGCCATGATTAGATTTGATGAAAAATTAATATAAATGTAACACAAGAAATCATTGGTGAAAAATCCATTTGATTTACACGGGGCAAATATGATTAAATGTGACCAATATATACTTATTTCAGTAACAAGAGAAACCCTGTGCTGGGCAGGAATATCCACAAGCAGCATGCAAAGAGTTTAGCACTGCTCGACTGCCTGGGGGTTGCCACCAGGGAATAAGAACTGCTTACTTAATATCTTTGATGTTGGTATGGTTTTACATGAAGAACATTGCTGAGTTAATAAATAGGATTACTGTGATGATGAATTAATATTAATAAGCTCTTAACACGCATCTTAAGTACCATCAATCGATGAATGATTGAATCATCTCTTTTCCAGTATAATTATACATTACATACAGAAATAAAAAGTACAAAGAAGCTTCTAGGAATTCACGTAACAAAGTGAATGGTCCTGATAACAATAAAAGTGTCAATGACACTGTAGCTCAACTTGACAAACTTGAACTTGGTCAGTTATACGTGAAATGGCAAAATTGAAGATCATTGGTGTCAATGTTAATTGGTGTATTTCAACATAATAGCATTGTGTGTTCACAACGTAAGAGCAATCCATGCATTTTTAAACGTGCTTGTGTTAAAGGAAGAAAGCTGATACATAAATACAGTAAGTTTAAAGGCCATTGTAAATGGCAACTTTTTATAATTATACATTACATACAGAAATAAAATGTACAAAGAAGCTTCTGGGAATTCACGTAACAAAGTGAATGGTCCTTCTGATAACAAAAATCTATCAAACACTCTGATATACTTAAAAAGATTTTATATTGCGCCATCTTTGATAAAAACAAGATGACAGACTGACAATTAAGATGAGAAGCAAAATGAGAACAGGCTTTGGGAAGTTGCTAAAATATTCCGAGATACGAGCATGTCAGCCTGCTATCAGGTCAAGTTGGACTGTCCAGTCATTTCCTGTTTTCTCTACACCTCAATATGCTTTAATTTATTGTGTACATACCAGTTAGATTGAGATAATTTTTTTTATTAAAGAACCCTATTTCCAGTAAGCCTTTAACTCATAGAGTGTTAGAGGACCACTATCATGACCACTACAGGCACTCTCCAATAAATGGCAACAAAACAAGTATTGAAAAACAAAATCTTGCTAAACTCAGGCTCCTCCTGGTGGCAGCAAAGTATACCCTGGTGGCAGCAATGTATCTTTGAAAAAAAACAACTGATGTTAAAAATCACCTTTGAAAACTAATTTAGCACTCTACCATTTAACTAACATTACTAGAGGGCAACATTTCCGCAAAGATTTCTTCTCAAAAACATAGCTCAATAGGACTTTACATTGGAATGCACTCCTTGAGCTCATTCCAATGAGGTGTCATAAGCTATGTTGTGAAGACAAACAAATAAAAAATATATAATTTGATTGGCGATTTTTAAAAGTTTAATAAATAGCCAGTAAAGAACAGTGAATTAACCCTTTATCCAACACAACAGCAAAAAAAAAACAGATCTCACTATTCTCAAAAATATTTCAAATTTAATTTTTCTTCTTCAGTTTTTTGTCTCAAAAACACAGCCTATGACCCTTCATTGAAACTAGCTCATTAAGCTTAGTCTAATGAGGAGTCATAGCCTAATTGGAGAGAGGGGGGCAAAAATTATATTTTCAGTTATTCCAGAAATGTTTTTGCAAGTGCCGTCTGCTCTTCATGTTGAGTCAAGAGTTTAGTGGAAAATATTCATTTTACCAGAAATTGGTCTGTTCTCTACAGTTTGGTATACAATCCATTGCATCATGTTTTAACAATGCCCACATGGTTCTGTCCAACATGGTATATTTATATATTTATTGGTGTTTTGGGTCCATATTTCTGCACAATGGGAAATCGTGACTGTAATATAACTGAGTCAAGAAAGAAAGTATAATAGAAATAAATGTGAAAAAATAACATAAAATACTGTCTCAATGGAAGGTACAGAACCACTGGATCTCCTGCTGACCAGGGGCGTTCAGGGTCGACCAAGAGTTATGACCCCTGCACAAGACAGACACATCAGGACATCTCACTTGCAGATTCGCTTCCTTCCGGTGACGAGGACAGCAGCAATTACTCCTGGTAGAACTAACAATTGAATCAGTGCACAAACTGTCCGCAACAGACTCGCTGAACATGGCATCTGCAGTTGGCGTCCATACCACGGACTAATCCTTACATGACGTCATCGTACCGTCAGAATGGAATGGGTACGTCATTGTGTTCGCTGGACTCTGCAGCACTGGAGCAGTTCTTTTTAGTGATGAATCACGATTCTGTCTACGACTCGCTGATGGTAGGGCAAGAGTGTATCGCCGACGAGGATAATGGTTTAGTCAGGAATTTCCTTGCACCATCGAATGCAGTTGATCCTCATCGATGGTAATATGAATGGACAGCGATACAGGGATGAAATTCTTAACGCTGTTGTTGTCCCATTATTCAACGCTAACATCGGATTGCAGTTATTCTGGCAAGACAGTGCCCGATGTCATGTGGAGCATATCTGTCGTGACTTTCTTGAGGAGCAGAGCATCAAACTTCTTACCTGGCCCCCACTTCCACCAGATTTGTCGCCAATCGGAGCATCTTTGAGATCAACTGGACAGTCGGGTACGACTTCATGATCTTCAGACGTTAGGCGATTTACGTAATGTTCTAAGGCAGGAGTGGAACACAATACCACAGGGTGACATCCAGAGACTTATCAGGTCCATGCACCGACGATGTCTTGCCATCCAAGAGGCAAATGGTGGACATACATGCTATTGACTGCATGTGTGAACTTTTCATTTCACCCCATGTCTGAACTGCGACGTCCTGACGTGACGCTGGCAACAGTAAGAACATGAAATTATGCGAATTCATACAGCTAGACTCGAAATATGAATTTACAATAATTTGTTTGGGATTAAAGTCGACAATACTAAAAAAATTGCTCCTCAAAAGTTTATTATACTTTCTTTTTTGACTCGGTATATAAGAGAAAAAATATATAGCTCTACTCCTGTGATCACAAAATAGTGGCAGTTTAGTAAACTATGTCTGAAAACGTTTTCAGCTCGTAAAATAGGGTGACCAAATGCACTTACAGTCTTTGGATTTTGAAAAGGGGAGGCGCGCTGTATACCACTAACTAACATTTGAAGAGAAAAAACACTACAGTTGAGTCCCGGCATAATTTATGGTGCAATAAACTGTTCACATTTTCGTTTGCGCATTGTATTATATTGCCTATTTCCCACGATAGATTTTAACCCTTTACAGAAAACATGATATCAAAATTTTGATTTTTATTTTTTTCCCCTGGTTCTTGAAAATTTTTCAACAGAACCATATCATGTGGCCCCTCATTGCAACAAGCTAGAAACAAGACATGGTTTTGTTGAAATGTTTTGAATGTTTTTCTACTGCACAAGTTGGAAATTATGCAGCAATGTTAAGTAAGGGTTAATTGTTCACTAGGTGGAACTGAAGTGTGCTGTTGTCTACTCGCAAAAAGTAAAAATTGCAGGTGCGATGGCAATCAAGAGAAACAGCCTGCCTCAAAATTGAAAGACTACTCTTGGGCATCTTGTTATACAATTCTGGGCTGTAAAACATAAATTACCGTACCACAAATGTAAGTTAATTGAACACTGAGCCATCATAGATTCTTCTTGACAAAAAGATTAGAAAACCTTAAAAAATTTTGCATCTGAAACTGAAGATGGTTAAAAAAGTTCGACAAATTTATAATAGGCTCACAGTACTGTCTTTACTGAAATGAAAAGCATTGCATCTCAGATGCTACTCTAATTTGTTTCTCTAGAATCAGTTTTGATATTGCAATATATCATTTATGAAATAACAACCGAACAGTGTAAAGAGTTTTGCAAGTTGCAACCTGATTACAATATTGAATGAAGGACTTCTTTCACATGTCGACAGGGAATGAATATGGGACCTTTTTCCAAATGCAAATGGGAATGATTTTTCCTCAATTCATACCAAAAAAATTCCTAATCTAAGTCCCAATTCAAACAAACTTTAATTTACAATTGATGTCCAAAACTGTGTGGTCATATGCCTCCCTCCCAGGAAAACCAGTAATTAACAACCTAACAAAACACAGAAAGTGCATGAATTCAAGGGCAAATAACAGGTTCCTCTTGAACACCTGAAGGCCTAGTTCCAACATTGATCATTTTCACTGCAACAAAACAGGTGTCTCAACAGACATTTTTTTTTATACATGCTTGCAAGTTTCATTCCAAATAGGCAGTCAAGACATTCCAAGACACAACTATTATTATTATTAATTTTATTATTATAATTAATATTATTATTATTATTATTTATTATATTATTATTGTTATTATTATTTATTGGTGTTCAAGATAACTTTCACCATGTATGTCTATATCATGAGCACAACATAGGTATGAAGTCAAGTTTAGCCAATCATTTATACCTATGTTGCCCATTTTTGAGAACTTCACTCCAGGTGTTGGTTTGGGGTTCTATTTTATTGGAATGGCAGAACTTGTTCACTGCTGTAAACAAGCACTGCTCCATTCCCCAGGGTTTCCACTGGGGAAGACACAACTGTAATGCGAGTGAATGAACGAAGACAGTCAAAGCATAGCAAAAATATCTCCCCAGGCCTTTAAGGGTTAAAAGTATAAGAACAGTTTACTAAAGATTACAGATACTGGAGAGGTTTTTTTTTTTTTGGGGGGGGGGGGGGGGGGGGGGGGGGGGGGGTTTAACGACATATTAACAGCCAGGGTCATATCATGTCGGTGACAGTTTTACGGGTGGAGGAAGCCGGAGTACCCGGAGAGAACCACGAGCAACGACGAGTAGCTGTCAGCTCCCCAACATCGTAACTCTGAACTCTGCACCGCGGCACAGGCAGGGGTAGATTGGTTGAAGACATGCGCACCATTGACGTGCAGTACGCCTTAGTACACGGCGTCATCGTGCCCCCATATAGGCAAGCAGGGCGAAGTGTCTTGCCCAAGGACACAACGCGGTTGCCGCAGGTGGGGATTCGAACCGAGGACCTCTTGGCTTGCAGCCTGCATCTCTACCCACTGAGCCACCGCGCCCCCCTACTGGAGAGGTAAAGCTTTCACGTGAATGTTTGTTATAAAACTTACAAGATGTAGTTTACATGCAGTCGCTTCTGTATTAATGCTCTCAGTTCAATTTGAAGGTAACACGTCTTATTCTTTACATTTCTTCTCCAAAACAAATTCCCAATTAGAGTCTTAATGATGCAAAGTTTCCCAACTGCACAGACCCTTTCCCAAAGAGGGCTGAAGAATTATTGGATTGGAAAAGACACTGCTTTTGCGATCACCGTATTTTTGGTCTCGAGACTACAGTCATTGGATGCTTTGGCTTTCTGAGAGGCTGAAATGGACAACCCATGTCTAAATGGCTCAAAGCCACAAAATACCCCCAACTCCACTCTTGGAAGACATATTATGCAGTTGACAATGATGGATGTTTCTAAACCCTAAAAGGTGGCTTTTTTGGTTCGTGGTCATGATACAACCTGAATACATAAAGTAGATAGTTGCTGAGTGAATTTGTGTAGTAGACCAATCAAGATTTTCAATGTGCAGCCCAAAGGCTGCACGTTGAAAATATTGATTGGTCTTCTCCCAAGAAATGAATAGAGAATCTACCAGTTGATGGGGCTGAACTCGCATGAAATATACTATCAGGGTTCAAAGGATCAAGTTAGAAATAGTTGCCTAAAAGTGTAACAACTTTCAACAAAAACATTAAACAATGACGCCACACAAAAATAACTCAGTACAACTGATGCGATTTATAAACTTTCCAGGAAATTAACCAGGCTGAACAATTCAGAGCAATAAATGCCTAGAGATTAAACACAACACAGTGAGTTCATGCAGTAAAGAACAGAAGATACATGTAGTACAGACAAGCAGTGTGAAGTGACAGTGAGAGTAGATTCAAACACCAGATCTAAATTTCCTGAATAGATGGATTTTTATCAAAAACAATACTCTTTATCTTGTAGTGTCCTGGATTATTTTTGCGAGTAAAAATTTTTTAATCAGTAATTGTTTCATTACAATTATTGGTGAGAGCCTGCGGATTCACTTTAAAGAATTGCAATAAAGGCAAATCCTCATTTACAAGAAATTATTTAATTTTTGGCCTTAATGAATGCCCATGCTGAGAATGTGAGAACTTTATCATGGTACCATCACTGTTTCCAGCATTTAATCAGATACAGCTTGATGGCAAAGGTTCCGGAACAAATACTAGTATCACAGATGAAAAATGTCAGCTTCGTCCAACTCCCAAGTAATTTTTGATGTACTGCACTAAGGAGAGAGCTGTTAGCGGCACTGCTATTTATTTATTTATAGGTGTGTAAGGTCACATATTTCTGCACAATGGCTAATTGTGACAGTAACACAGAGATAAAGTAAAGTTTAGTCAATCGTTTATACCCATACTAACCATTTTAAAGGACTTCCACCCCTAGCATTGATGATGAGTTCCTATATTATCAGTAAAACAGAACTTGTTTACCACAGTAAACCAGCACTGCTTCACTTCCCAGAGTTCCCACGGGGAGGTGCTACAACTTACTGAATAACCTTGATATTACTTCAAATAAAATGAGTCCTGCCAAGTTACAGGCAATTTAGTTAGATAAATAAAGGCCATTAACCCTTTACCTAACAAATCGCCTGCATCCGCCTGCGTAATATGCAAATTCAGCAGCTGAAAAAATATTATTTTTCGAAAAATGTCAACAAAACCATATCATGTGACCCCTCTTTGGAACGAGCTTGTTCCAAAGAGGGGTCACATGATATGGTTTTGTTGACATTTTTTGAAAATTTTTTAAAAATGATATTTAAAATAATAAATTTTGAAATCGTCTGCGTTGGGTAAAGGGTTAACCCTTTACCCAACGAATTGCCCCGCATCCGCCCGCGTGATATGCAAATTCAGCAGTTGAAAAAATATTATTTTTCAAAAAATTTCAACAAAACCATATCATGTGACCCCGCGTTGGAACGAGCTCGTTCCAACGAGGGGGTCACATGATATGGTTTTGTTTTTTGAAAAAAATTAAGAAATATTTAAAATAATAAATTTTGAAATCGTCTGCGTTGGGTAAAGGGTTAAGGACAAAGTTGAGTTTCAGCTAATGGACAATCAGGTTTCCCCAAGAGGTTTATAAACTGAAATATCTTTCATTCCTCATACTTTTTCACAGAAACTAAGCGTTCTAATTATCAACTCCATTCTCTGATTTTAAGTGGTAATCTACTCTATTTATTTACTGGGTGTTACAATCATTTTCGGGCATATATGGCTATATCATGACCACAACAAAAAAGTAAAGGCAACAGGCCTGAAAATAAGAAGCCTGACATTTACAGAATGAGGTCCCCAGAGGGTGAATTTGTTGATGCTATCCCATACAGTAGGCCAATTTATCCTCTAGGTACCTCTTTCTGTTTAGTTTTGAGACCCTGATTCAGACTGAGGTTCACAGAGGGTAAATTTAGTGATGCTACCCTGCTAGGCAGGGTAGCATCACTAAATTCAACCTATGGGGATGTCATTTTGCCGATGACAGTCTGCTTATTTTCTGGCTGGAAAGGCAAGGCTGACCAATTGTGTATACCAATGCAGTCCACATTACAGGAATTCCACCTCAAACTTTTGTATAAAATGGTAATCAAGTCCTATTTTTTAAGTAACACAGAACTTGTTTACAACAGTAAACAAGCACTGCCTCATTTCCAATAGAGTATGGTACTCAATACTGGCCTATCAACACAGACGCCATTGGAACAAGAAATATGACCTTTTCTAATTGATGTCAACACACAGTTTGCCTTTTACCTAATGAATCGGCCGCATCCACCTGCATAATTTTCAAATTAATCAGTTGAAAAAAGTAGTTTTTTCAAAAATTTCAACAAAACCATATCATGTGACACTGCCCCCCCCCCCCCCCCCCCCCCCCCACGCACCCCCTGACGGATCAGAAGCTCAAAGAACTTGTTCTGGTGAGGGGGTCTCATATGGTTTTGTTGAAATTTTTTTGAAAAATTTAAAAAAACAGTAATTAAAATAATAATTTTGATTTCTGTGTTTTGGGTCGAGTTACACACTTGACACTTCTGGTTATTACCTATGGAGTCATCCCTTTCTTGCTGACAGCAGGATTCATTCATTTGATAGTGCTTATGGTCACGTTCAACACTTGTATTAAGGAAAGTTTAGCCAATCAATTATATCAATGCTGTCCACTTTAGATAATCTTCACCTCAGACATTGGTTACTGGGTTCAATTTTTAATAATTATCAATTAAGCTCCACATGTGTACCATTATACTACCATAGTGTCTGGGAAGTGGAAAAGCATACTACATACTAGGTGTATGTTAGTCTAGTGGTTTAGGAGGTGTTTTTAGTGCTTGACCCCTGATTTCCTGGAGGAGTAGTTGAGGGTGCAGTTCTGGGCCATAAACCAATATTCTGAATTCCTCTAAAAAAAAACATGTCTGTGGCAGTCAAAACATAAATATACACCAACAACTTTGTTTTATGGAATACTGAATGTATATCTGAAAGAATATATAGAGGATATCTGGTGTTTTTGAGTGGATACTGAAAATTATCTCATGAATGACCGAGACAAATGTGTATTTTCGCTAACGCTTGCACCAGCGAAAATAATCATTTGTCTCAGTCACAAGTCAGATAATTTTTGGTGTCCACTCAAAAACACTAGATTTTATTTTTATTATATGCTTTTTATAAGAATCCGATAAGTCCACTCGTTTCAACCTTCAAATGATGCATGAAAGTAAACAGCGCACTGAATCATCAATACGCGGAAGCCATTTGATCGATACACGGAACAGATAGCATCTTGCAATCTGAGGTTTGTAGTCCAAACATGGCCTGAAAGTCTGTAATATAAGTTTTTGGTTTGGAGGACGTACCAAACCAAAAACTTATATTACGGATTTTCAGGCTATGTTTGGACTAGTGGGTTTCATGCATCAATTCAAAGTGAATGCATGCTGAATTACTGCTGGAAATGGTCGGTATGCAACCCAAAACACCAGATTTTCTTTTTCTTATACGTTTTTAGAACAAACTGATCATTTCCAGTGATAATTTGACTCGTATACACCTTGAAGTGATACTTTGAAAGCCGCCATTTTGATTGATACTGTGAAAGTGAAAATTTCTATATCTTCACAATGGGGGATACGATTTCTATCTTTCCGCAATTTCTTCGATAATCTACCGTTTAGCATATAATAAATAAATGCATGTAACTAAATCATTCAGAATAGATTTGTTGCCAACAAAACCAGTTCAACTATTAAAATTCAAATTTTGATAAACAATGACTCACTCTATGTAAATTATGTCAACAAACTCGATACAGTGATACCTGGTACTGAGAGGAGTACCCTCAACCACATCTGCATGTTATCTCAACATTCGGGCCAAATATATGACAAAGGTTTGAATTTATTGAAAACCTAAAGAGTATGATGATGCAAAAGTACCGATACAGTACGTGGAGAGTGGATTGTAACTAAAACACCCGCAGAGTGGAGTATCACCCAAAGTATCATTTCCAAATTCTGTACATATGGACAGAAAAACACAAGCAAAGTTTCAGCCAATGGACCTCCGGGTTTAACCCGGAGGTCCATTGGCTGGAACTTTGCTTGTGATGGTTATGCTTTGCAACAAATTTGCAATTATTGCTCAGGTGGAATTTCCACTCTGCGAGTGATTTAATGATAATACACTCTCCACGTACTGTAAGTATCTATCAAGGGTATGTGTCTAGGTAGATTAACCCTTTCCCCAACAAACACAATATCAAAATTTATTATTTTAAATATTATTTTTTCAAAAATAATTTCAACAAAACCATGCCATGTGACACGTTCACTGGAATGAGCTAGACATGCTCATTCTAATGAAAGGTCACATGATATGATTTCAATTATTTTTCAACAGCTCATTTTATAAATTACATGGGTAGATGCAGCCAATTCATCAGGTAAAGGTTTAAATTATTAGGATTTGCTTGGATGTACTTGTAAAATAAGAGGCCCCATGGGGCCTTAATCGCTCACATGACAAAGTGGTTCAAAGAAGTAATTGGGGTCACATTCAGTAAGACATGGTTCATCAACACTACAAAGGAATGAAGTGATGAAAGGCAAATTTTAAGGAAAAACAGGAATGGATTTGACCAACTTGAACCTAACCTGCCCCACTCTCTCCTCCAAGAGTCTAAATATTAAGCAAGGGACTCAAATTGAACAAATCTGAATCTGAGACCCCCACCCCCACCCCCCCCCCCCCCTCCTTGAGATGTTATATACAAAAGATGAAAGAATTCTGACTGGTGGATTTGAAGAAGGTTTTTTAAAGAAATGTCCTCACATTGCTCGAAGTTAAAATTTGGGCTCCCATAGAATCCTAAATGAAAGTGTCAATGACACTGTAGCTTAACTTGACTGTGTGTAGTGTTTGATTTATTTATTTATTGGTGTCCAAGATCACATTTTTGCACAATGGCTAATCGTGACCACAACATGAGTATCAACTCAAGACCAAGGGTGAGCATTAATAAGCCATGCTGTCGATTTTAGAGAGGGTTTGCACCTCCCAAGCATTGGTGACTGGGTCCTATTTTACCAGTAAAACAGAGCCGTGCAGAGTTTGATGAAAAGGATAATGTTCAATGTTTGTGAAAGGATTATTATGAAATAAGACTAGAATTGTGATAATAGAGAGTAAGTTAATTTCTGTTTCATGACAAATTCCGCACACACATATGGGGCTTGATAATTAACTATAATTAGCTAATCTAACACATGGATCCTTGATGGTGGGAAGAAATAACCTGTCATATGACACTTGGCCACTTCATGTAGACCAGGTGTGGACCAGGTTTAATGTTAATAGTATTACCCTTTCACCTGTATTAAATGAATTCAGTGATGTTTGTTTATTTTTTCTTAAAATGATACAAGCAATGCTAACGACATCTACTGAGTATGAAAATAATTTGTCAGACATAAACTGGTTAGGGTTACCTCTGCTGGTGATGGCCAGTTGTTTCAACTCTCCCCTGAGTTTGATGGCATCAGTAGCAACTTGGTCAGAGCAGTGACAATGAGGTGTTGATGACCTGACATGACAAACCAGAAGGTCTGTAGTCACTGTTCCTTTACAAGATTCACTTATACTTAAGTGAGGAATAACAGCTTACATAGAATTTAGACTGTGGATCTGAAGAAGATTTTTAAAGAAATTTCCTCATATTGCACTAAGTTAAAATGGGAGCACAAATATAAACCCGGGGACTTGATTTGAACAAATATGAATCCCCCCCCCCCCCCACCCCCACCCTAGAGATGTTGTATACCAAATATGAAAGGATTCTGACTGGTGGATCTGAAGAAGATTTTTAAAGAAATTTCCTCATATTGCACTAAGAGAAAATTTGCTCTCCCAAAATTTCTGAACGACAAATTTATCAGTGTCAGACATAGGTCTTCAAACAGCTCAGAATGGATTGTATAAAGAAAAGACCATGGTACAGGGTTTCCATTATAGTGGAATGATTGCTGAAGGATGGGGCAATCCTAAATCTTATTCCGGGAGCCCATTAGTAGCTCTTGAATGATTGCCCAAACTACATGCTTGTTGACTTTGGGAACCCTGACATGTTGGGTATACAACACAAATGTACTGCAGAAAGTAAAGCCAGAGGCTATTTATAATCACACCTAATAAAGACACACAAAAATTACAGATCTGAAACTACACTGTGAATATCACCTGAAGTTCAGTCAACATGAATTCACCAAGGCCATTTAGAATACTTGACATGAAGTATAGACAATCAAACAAGGCTACAAAATGGGGTATACAAAGTAATAGAAAAATTAAAAATTATACTCTGTCATTTTTATTGTGAATGAGTGATGTTGATAAAGTCTAGCACTACAAACACGCTAACATGAAATTAATTCACTTTTTCCAAGAATACAAGTATTAGAATGGAAAAAGACTATTGGTTGGAAGAATATACGTTCTGTTTATGATGTTTTTTTAAAATGAAACAATACTTACTGACTAAAGGTTCTGTAATAATAATCATAGTTAAAAATATAGTTTTGATGGGTCATCCTGCATCAGAAGTTAACTGGTAGAGAGCTGAATTATTTTTGGTCATCAAAATTTGTTCACACATCTTTGCCTTGTTACAATTTATGGGAGAGTGCCAAAAGGCACTCTCCCATAAATTGCAACAAGGTAAATCCTAACAGATTAAATAATTTTACTTCAAAGGTGATATATAGAACATCCACTGAATATGAAGCCTTTAAGTTGTGGTATCGATACTTCAGAATAATGGCCAAATATGGGCTTCCAGCACTCTACCAGTTAATTCACAAATGTCTGAATGTGGACATGTACAGTTGCAGTATTGTTTGTTAGAGATTGGTGCTATTCGAATTTTGAGTTCGGTATTGGTCTCGGTATTTTTAGGTTTTTCAAGGTAATGGTTCGGAATTCGGTATCTGACTTGACTATTTGCTGATAGTACCAAAGGGGAATTCACATTATGAAAATAAAGAATATTATTTATTTATTTATTGGGGGTTAACGACACTTTCAACATCCAGGGTCACCTAGTGTCTGACAGTTTTATGGGTGTTGGAAGCCAGTAAACCCGGGGAGAACCACCGTGCAACGATGAGCAACTGTCAGTTTCTCTAACGTACTAATGCCACACAAGCAGGGTTAGCCTTGGTTGAAGACAAGTGCACCATTGACATACACAATGCCACCGTGCCCCCACATGGGCAATGAAGGTGAAGTGTCTTGACCAAGGACATAAAGTGGTTGCTGCAGGTGAGATTCAAACAGAGGACCTTTCGGCTTGCAGCAAAAAATACAGAATAATTTATTCTTGTCATACTGCCACAGCGCCACAAATACCACCGCCAATGGGCTCAATATTGGCATGCTTTTGCCAACATAAATCATATCAAGAGTAATTTTGTGTTTGTAACTTGTTCTATACATCCTGAACCTTCAAAAGTCTATTTCAGGCTTTTTTGATGGTAGAACATGTGCCAATAACATGCCATCATTAGGAGGACCAGCCAACAACAGATAAATCACGGCTAAGCAAATGTACATGTACAGGTTGTAGTTTGGTGGGAATTCAGACAATTTTCCAGGCCCCTTAAAGGTTAGCAAACATGAAAAGAAATCTGTCACTTCTTTCATGAAAATGAACCCTTCAACTGCTATCAAGCCTCAACAAGGAGCAAATGTAGGAAAATATGAAAATTCAGTGATGGGTTCACTTCAGTTTTTTGGGGTATCCCGATGATATTGGTATCAGTTCAGTTTTTCACAATAGAGCTCATCTCTAATTACCAGTATTTAAAACGATATCAGCATTGTTTTAAAATACTGGTATACTGTAGCGGTACTGTGTCAAACTATCAATGTTGAAAGTCGATATTGGGAAAATGTTGAATTCAAGAAGTCATTCGAATTCTATCTTTTCTATCATTTCCAAAATATTTTGATTTTCCTACTTTCAAATTCTGTTCAAATAACACACAACATTCACTGATCTGAGAACATGTTCCCAGTTTATACATCAATAAATTTATTTAAAAAAACTTGATGAAAAGGTTTGCAGCAATAATTATTGAGATATGAACGTTCTCGTTTTCAGTAATGTGATTAGCCCTCACTGACATTGCATGATTTATTGAATGTCACAAGGTTATTGTGCATGTCAATCATAGAGAACGAATGAACTGTAGTTCAAACTCCTCCCCTACTGACAACTCCTGTGATAAAGTGCATATTAATCACTCCTTCCGTACACCAAAAAAATGCATTTTGGGTAGTTAGTCAGGTGGGGTTTTTTTAGCAGTTTGACTGCCACTGGCAGGCATTAATTATTAATATTAGGCGCCCTACATTCTACAACTGATTATGTGAGTTATTAGAATAATTCAAACAAGGGAAAAATAACTAAAAGTAGTACATACAAAGTATACCATAAGGCCCATGAAAAAGAATTTGTTTCTCAGGCAATTTTGATTCAGTTTTATGATGAGGGTGGGAGGCTTTTTTCTCTTTTTTTTTTATTTGTTAATGCATAACAGTTCTGTAACTAGTTGGAATTTTACGAATTGAACTATTACATGGGAAAAAACTCCCAATGCTTCCAGCAGTGAAAATTTCCCATAATGCAGTTGCAAATTTAACCAACTACATATTGTTTGACGGAGCTCACAGAGCTCTGTCAAACAAGATATAGTTGGTTAAATTTTTTATCCTTTAAGTGCAAAATAATATCATCAAAGAGATTTCCAGGTAAAAAAAAAATGAAGTAATGAGGCGGGTTTTCAATGATGAGGGAGGTGCCGGAGAAACAAGAATTTTTTTTTAATAGCCCAATGTAAGCTTTATTTGAGTAATTCACTCTTTCTTTCTTTATTGGTGTTTAAGGTCACATATTTTTGCAGAATGGCTAATCATGACCACAACATGAGGATCAACTCAAGACCAGGAATGAGCATTAATAAGTCATGTTGCCCATTTTAGAGAGGGTTTGCACCTCCCAAGCATTGGTGACTGGGTCCTATTTTACCAGTAAAATGTAACACATTTGTGTTACTGTTTATACAGAAAGATTTCCATGAGCAGGTTTATGCGGCTGCCGACTGTCCTATCCAGTAAAACTACATATTCATTCATTTCATGATTTATGTAAGACATTAGTTGAATATGTACTGAATTCAAAGATCTATCACATTATGAAATGAAAACTGTTCATTCCTGTTTCTTTCTGGAATAGAGTTTAGCAGTCCAGTCTTTCTATATTGAAAATTGAAGGCACGCTTTATACTGCTTGCTACCATCTGAAGTGAAACTCGCTATTTTTGAGTCCCAGCATCGAAAAGTGAAAACACCAATGAACAACTTCACACCATTCAATCTACTGCTGCACAGTAAGTAGAGATTCAGAAATATTACCCGATTTTTCGCAAAAGTTTTTTGTAGCAATAATCAAATTTATTTGAGGTCGGAATAATACAAGAAATGCAATGTCAATCGAGCAATCGTAAATCAATCTAATGATTCTCCATGGTCTGAACACAGTGAGTAGCAATAATGGCCTTCGAGGTTTGTTGAATTATGTTTACATACCAATTCTCAGAAAGTGAAGTTTAATTAGTTTGAAGTCTTGGAATGCTACAGCTCCAGGGCTGCAACGATATGCTTCCCTACCAATACCATAGGGGAGCGCGGTGGCTCAGTGGTAAGCTGTTGGACCTCTAAGCTAGAGGTCCCGAGTCCAATCCCTGTCCGGGACGACCCGCGTTGTGTCCTTGGGCAAGGTACTTTATCCCGGATGCCTACATGGGGGCACGATGACGCCGTGTACTAAGGCGTGCTGCACGTCAATGGTGCAAATGTCTTCAACCACTGTAACCCTGCTTGGGCGGAGCTTAAACAGAGTTAGAATGTTGAGGAGCTGACAGTTGCTTGTCGATACTCGGTGGTTCTCTCCAACTTCCTCCATCCGTAAAACTGTCACAGCCACGATTAGCCATTGTGCATAAGTATGTGACCTTAAGCACCAATAAATAAATAACGATACGATATGTATCACAATTCAGTGCACACGATACGATATATATCGTGATATTCATGATCTCTCTTGGCATGCAACTACATATGTCAGCTACTTTGAGGACTGTATGTATTCATTTCCAGTAGTTTTATTACAAATTAGGATGCACTCTTTAAACAATAGGTAACTTCTCAATGTGATAACCTATGACATTAAGTAATTTAAGTTGTTGATTTTATGACCTATTCTCCAGTACTTTTTTCCTCTCAGAAAATATGTTCTAAAGTCTAAACATTTAATCCCTTATATCTTGTTTGACAGAGCTCATTGAGCTCTGTCAAACAAGATATAAGGGATTAATCATTATCAAATAAATATTTAGTACAATAGAAGGAATTCATCAAATTCTGGTTAACTGAATAATCCCTTTAATAGCGTATTTATCACTATCAGTGTTGGCATGCAAAAAAAACAGAGTTTCTCTGAACCAGTTTTCAAAATCCAAGAAGTTGTTTTACATGATATTATTTATATTTATTGTATCATGATACATTGTGAACAATGATACGTATTGAATCATGAGCAATGTATCGCGGTTCAAGCATATTACGATTAATCGTTGCAGCCCTTTACAACTCATAATTCATGATGTATTGTTCACATTTACGTGCACACATTGTTATTATTTGGCCTCTTTCCCAACACATTTTAGGCCTTTACAGAAAACACGATATCAAAATTTGTTATTTTAATTTTTTTCACCCAATTCTTCATAAAATTTCAACAAAATCATACTATGTGACCCATTATTGGAATGAGCTCGATGATCACATATGGTTTTGTTGAATTTTTCTACTACTACACAATTTGTATATTACAAGGCAGATGCAGCCGCTCTGTTAGGCAAAGGTCAATCACTTGCAAGGTGGAACCAAGGCTTGCTGTTGTCTACTCAGATAACAGGTAATACATTGTATTGCAGGTGTGATGGAAAACAACAACAAAAAATATAGAACCTTAGTGAGTACGCTCATATACCCCACGCGCCCCGATATTTCAAGCTCTAATCATTTTTTAAAAATAAACATAGACTCTAGGAATACTGCAGAAATCAGTGTTCCGTAGTTTCAACGGTATTGAAAGAATTCAAGCAGAATTAATTTTAATTGAAATGTGGAGCCATGTTAAGATTTAATAATACCAACGCCACCATGTTAGACAAACATACCAAAAATCAGCTCAACATCTGGAAGCATGTAGAGAAAAAGCCTGGAAAACTGTAATTTTGATGAACTTTTCTAAGTCTATAGGGCCGTAATTTGGGTAAAAATCAGTGGAGTTTCGGAACAAAACCCAAACTTGTTCTGTAGGCCACCATGTTAGACTAACATACCAAAAATCAGCTCAATATCTGGAAGCGTGTAGGAAAAAAGTCTGCAAAACTGTAATTTTGATGAACTTTTCAAAGTTCAAGGGCCGTAATTTCGGTAAAAATCAGTGGAGCGGAACAAAATGCAAACTTGATCTGTAGGTCACCATGTCAGACTAACATACCAAAAATCAGCTCAATATCTGGAAGCGTGTAGAAAAAAAGTCCTGAAAACTGTAATTTTGATGCATTTTTCAGAGTCCAAGGGCCGTAATTTCGGTAAAAAACAGAGGAGCAGAACAAAACGCAAACTTGTTCTGTAGGCCACCATGTTAGACTAACATACCAATGAAAGTGTCAATGACACTGTAGCTCAACTTATCAAGACATGTACATGTATAGTAGGTAACACAGCAATGACAAACATCTAGGTAATGACCTGATAACAAAGGTACATATAAAGTATTGTAACAGTCTGTACATAAATACTGGCCGTAGCCTATAACAAATGTATAGGTAAAGTATTGTAAAGGTGGGTGACAGTCAGATGCTAAACTAGAAAAGAAATCTTTGAGTCCCAGAGTGGGTCTGACTGAACCCCAAAATATTTGTTCTCAGAGCACAGTGATAACAAAGGCACCCCAAAACACACTCATTCCTGTCCCAAGGTGAAACCAAAGGTACCCAAGAAGTTTCGTGAAGATCAGTTCATAAATACGAGCTGTATAGAAGTTGTGACAAAAAATTGATTGGACATAATTTTGGTACAAAATGGCCACTGACAGCCATCTTGAATTTTGGACCGCACTCAGAAACACTCGTTCTCGTTCCAAGGTGATAACAAAGGTACCAAAGAAGTTTCGTGAAGATCAGTTGATAAATACAGCCTCTAGCCCGAGCCGTATTGACATGTGCACTTACAGTGTATAAGTAGCACTAAACAAATCAAAATTCATCTAATTTGCATAATTTCTGCATGAGAAAAAAACCCGTACTATATGTGATGTATTCCATGTTACTAAACATTCATACAAAAATTTATTCAAATCAGAACTTTCATACAGAAGTTCTGTACAAAAGACTGATTGCACTAATTTTGGTACAAACTGGCTGCTGGTGGCCATCTTGAATTTCGGACCACACCCCAAAACACTCGTTCTCATCCCACGGTGATAACAAAGGTACCCAAGAAGTTTCATAAAGATCGGTTCATAAAAACGGCCTCTAGCCTGAGCCGTATAGAAGTTGTGTAAAAAAAACTGATTAGACCTAATTTCGGTACAAAATGGCCACTGGCAGCCATCTTGAATTTCGGACCGCACTTAGAAACACTCGTTCTCGTCCCAAGGTGATAACAGAGGTACACCAGAAGTTTTGCGAAGATCGGTTGATAAATAGAGCCTCTAGCCCGAGCTGTATTGACATGTGCACTTACTGTGTGTAAGTAGCACTGAAAAAATCAAAGTTCATCTAATTTGCATAATTTCTGCACGAGAAAAAATCCCGTATTATATGTGATGTATCCCGTGGTACTAAACATTCATACAAAAAATTATTCAAATCAGAGCTTTCATGTGGAAGTTCTGTGCAAAAATCTGATTGCCCTAATTTTGAATAAAATGGCTGCCAGCGGCCATCTTGAATTTCGGATCAGACCAAAAACACTTGTTCTCGTCCCACGGTGATAACAAAGGTACCCAAGAAGTTTCGTAAAGATCGGTTCATAAATGTGGCCTCTCGCCCGAGCCGTATTGGCATTTGCACTTCTAGTGCTGAAAGTAACACTAAATAAATCAAAGTTAGTCTAATTTGCATAATTTAAGCACGAGAAAAAAACCTGTATGATATGTGATGTATCTCATGGTACTAAACATTCATACAAAAAATTATTCAAATCAGAGCTTTCATATGGAAGTTCTGTACAAAAAACAGACTTCTGCATCGTCGGTACAAAATGGCGGCTGGCAGTCATCTTGAATTTTGGACCGCACCCAAAAACACTCGTTCTCGTCCCACAGTCATAACAAAGGTACCCAAGAAGTTTCGTAAAGATCGGTTCATAAATACGGCCTCTAGCCCGAGCCGTATCCAATTGCTGACGTACGGATAGATGGAGACGGACGACGGGCCATGACAAAAGCTCAAATTTGACTTCGCCAAAGTTGAGCTAAAAATCAGCTCAATATCTGGAAGCGTGTAGGAAAAAAGTCCACAAAACTAATTTTGATGAACTTTTCAAAGTTCAAGGGCCATAAATTCGGTAAAAATCAGTGGAGAGGAACAAAATGCAAACTTGATCTGTAGGCCACCATGTCAGACAAACATACCACAAATCAGCTCAATATCTGGAAGCGTGTAGAAAAAAAGTCCGGAAAACTGTAATTTTGATGAATTTTTCAGAGTCCAAGGGCCGTAATTTTGGTAAAAATCAGTGGAGCGGAACAAAATGCAAACTTGATTTGTAGGCCACCATGTTAGACTCACATACCCAAAATCAGCTCAATATCTGGAAGCGTGTAGAAAAAAAGTCCGGAAAACAAGTAGGACTGACTGACGGACTGACAGACTGAGGGACGGACTAGTCAAAAACATTATACCCCTGCAACTGACACAGATTTCTATAATTGTTTGAGAAAGTAAACAGTGGAAAAACGTCTATCTATTGCTAGCAACAAAAGTGCAAATAGGCCTTTTGAAAACCCAAGATTTGGACAAGTACACCACTCTAGATACAAAATTTTAGATGGGTTACATATGATTCCCGGTGAAACCTGTGGTGTCACCTACAAGTCATATTAGATATAAAAGGGTTAAAAGATTACACAATTGTGAGTATTTCAAGGATTTTGTATGACTAAGTATATGCAAACATGCTGCACCCAGAAAAAGGTTTTAGAGATAAAAGGAGTTCCGTACAAGTCAAAACAAGCTGCGAGCCAAGTGCACAGTAATTATGATCTTATCATCATAAAGGTCTGTTGCGTCTACATGTCAGTGAGAATTACATATCAAATACTTTCCATTATTTAGGCCATTAAAAAAACAAGAGCAATGCAAAGCGTGGCATATGCCACGGACAGTGTCATAAAAGGTTAGGCAAGTCTCTCGGCGGCATAACCAAATCAAAAGGAAGCTTCCTCTAGACACCAATAATGCATTAAAAAAAATAAATTGATTTGAGTCAGCATTCATTAGTTATTGGATGGAAACGCAATTCAATATGGCCATATGATTTGATCAAATAAGCGGTTCTTTAGTTATTTGACGGAAACCAAAAGTTAATGCTGGAAGATGGCTGGACAGACGGACATGGTGAAAACAATGCTCCCAAGAGAATCTCACAGGGGCATAATAAATACTGGGTTCTTACCCCCTCATTACTGAAAAGCTGCCTCATGACTAGTTTTTTATTACCAAGAAATCTCTTCACTATTTTGCATTTGTAGGATACATATTTGACCAACTAAATTTTGTCAAACAGGATATAGTTGGTTAAATTTGCAAATGCACTATGGGGAATTTTTACTGCTGAAAAAATGTGTGTCCATATAATAGTGTAAGTAGTTTCATAATTTCTAATTCCAACTATTTTCAGGACTGTTTGTGGCTTCACAAAAGATAAAAAAAAATAAAAAGCCTGTCTCCTCATCATAAAATTGTAAGAAAATTGCATGAGAAGTTTTTTTTTTTTCGGGGAGCATAAAAACAATACAACTTTGCTGATCACAAACAAATCTTTTGGTGCCCTCAAAAAACCCTTTTTTAATTAATTAACAGTTTTCTTTGATTTTTGCTCTATCATTTCCATGTTTAGCATTTTCTGAAAAAAAAATGTACAAGCAGTTCAAAAAACACACACACACACAAATTTAAATGTCTCCATGTGGATGTTGTTAAAATACTGAAATTTCAAGCAGCAAGTTCTTCCCCCCTTTGCAAGTGGAAATTTAACCAACTGAAACTTGTTTGACAATGAGCTCTGTCAAAGAAGATTAAATTGGTTAAATTCCTACTTGCATTGTGGAAAAAATTTGCTTCTTATAATTTTGATATCCTTTGAAATCAATGTGCATGCGGTTAAAAATACTAAGATTGCTAAATTTAATTAACTTTCAACAAACAGTAACAACACAAAACAACTTACTTTTTAATTGTTTAGCTATCTTTTTATCGCCGGCTAACCATTGCTGAAAAATGTGAAAAGAAGAATCTATTAACTAAACAAAATAGTTATTTCAGATTAAATTAGCAATCCGATGCCAATTTCTTCTGAAAAGTTTGAATGTTCAACTGCGGTTTATAAATGTTTGAGACAATCATCTTCTATATCTTAAGACTGATGTCACAGCACTAAATGTGGGAAAAAAATAATTTCAAAAGAACAGCTACAGAGGTTCACGCAGAAAATGAGAAATATTCAACAACATGAAGTGAAGGTTTTGGGACAAACAGGAATTTTAGCAATCTTGTGATCTTTCGAAAGAATTACTCAAAAAACCACTAAATTCCCATGTTCAAGGATCTATTTGGACGCAGCACTTTCCATATAAGAATTAATATATTACATCTTGTTTGACAGAGTAGATGTGCATGCTGATTCCATGTGTTGACCTCTATTTGTGACCGTGACATGGGGGGGGGGGGGGGGGGCAGTCAAGAAATTTGTATGTGACAAACCATCTAGTGGGAAGGGGGGGGGGGGGGGGGGCAGTCAAGAAATTTGTATGTGACAAACCATCTAGTGGGGGGGGGGGGGGGGGGGGGGGCGTCAAGAAATTTGTATGTGACAAACCATCTAGTGGTGGTCACTAAACACAGGATTCATATACTTTTCTGGAGATAAAATTCCATGACTTTTCCATGATTTCAAGTAAATTATCCAAAAGTTTAATGAGATTTCAGGTGCAAATCTGGAAACAAAAATGGAATTTTTCAAGCATCTGGGTCATGGAAAAGTCCTCGACTTTTCCATGACCAGACGCTTCAAAAGTTAAAAAATTTATAGTAATTTATATATTTTTTATACTTACCAATGACCCAGACTTAGCTGGTGCTAACTCTAACAAAACCAGGGCCAAACACAAATTTTGCCCCCCAATCCCCAAAATTTGCATCCAAAACAAAAAGAAATCATGTCCTAAAGGACCTCCATACTATGCCTCTACTGCGCATGCGCAGTGACGCAGACGTCCCGAAATTGGCGCCAATTATCATTCTTACTGGCAGTGCCTGCTCAGAGCTATGTACTCAGCGGGGAGGCAAGAGTTCCCAACTCCAGGGAGGGCCATCCCCGTCTGGGTCATTGGTAAGTATAAAAAATATATAAATTACTATAAATTTTTTAACATTTTTATACTGTACCAATGACCCAGACTTAGCTGAATAGTAAACAGGCTGGAGGGCCTAGAACATAGAGGAAAATCCATTAAGCTCAACTATATAGTAAAGAGGTAACCCCTTAAGGAGAAAAGGAGTATTAGGCTTTACATGTATCTTTCTTATTTAATACTAAATTAGAAAGATACACTACCCTTAATAATTGAGCACAATAACATTCATGTTCTCTATTAACATCCAGTATAACCCTTATACTAATTATTTTTAAAGCAAGCCAATAAATAAAGTAGTCCAGAGAATTGAGACTCTTTATAGTCATTTAAAAGTGTCCGAGTATTGTATATTAAAGCCCGTTTGACACTTGACATATACAAATGCTTCACACTGAGCTATATTTTAAAAATAAGACATGAATGAATTTTAACATTAATATTACACTTTAAAACCATCCCGGAAGCGACTCAGAAATACTGACTTGGAGGAGGCATTCCCTTGCTTTTCACTATAAAGCAGGTGACCTAAGGGAACACCCCCCCCCCCCCCCTTCCCCTTGCCCTGGGTCAAATAGCCCAGAGCGAAGAGGGCAGCCGGACGGAGTCACTGCCGGAACAGAAAGCCTGCATAACTATAGTTGCAACTGTTTAGTGGACGACATTCTGAGCAACAGATAACGGACCTAAACAATGCAGGTCTCCAGAAATGGACTCAATATTTCTGAGATAAAAATTCGTAAATGTGGATGGCTGAGACCAATAAGCAGCCTTCATTAAATCTGTAATAGCAACACTATTAGCATAAGCCCAGGAAGTAGAAAGAGCTCTTACTTCATGAGCAGAAATCTTAAGCACAGACAGCTGAGAAGAAGATAAATCTTCATAAGCAGTACGGATAGTTAATTGAATCCATCTAGCAATAGAATGGACTGAAATGTCCTTTCTATTAGGCATCAAAGACAGAAAGAAACGTTTCTGTCCCTTTCTGATAAACTGAGATCTCTGTTTATAGATACGTAATGATCTAACAGGACAGAGTAAAGGCCTACGCCCGTCTGAAGACGGAAGAGCCTTAATAACAATAGGTTCCGGATATTTATTAGGAGCCTGATTCTTAGCTAAAAAACCCACATTAGTAGTGAAGGTGATAGTGTTCCCAACACTACGATAATGAGAATCATCCACCGATAGTGCATGAAGCTCACTGACTCTTCTAGCAGAAGAGAAAGCTAAGAGAAAAGCTGTCTTATAAGATAAGAATTTGAAATCTACTGTCCCAAGAGGTTCAAATGGCTTTTCCTTCAATTTAAGAAGAACCCAAGCTAAATTCCACTTAGGAATTAATCTAAGAGTTCTGGGTCTATTTATCGAAAAGTTTCTAACCAACTTAGATAAAGAGACATTAGATCCAATTTGTAAACTATCATGATGTGCATAGGTATCAGATAACATAGATCTATAACCCTTTATAGTAACAGGCTGCAGTTTGATTTCGTCAAACAAGTATACTAGAAAGTTTGCAATGTCTGGTATAGAGGGATCGAATATATCTACAGAATGATCCCTACACCAACGACGAAAAACCTTCCACTTAGCCGCATAGTTTAGCGAAGAGGAGGTCCTCCTACAGTTAGAAATCGCGTCCACTGCTCGTCCTGTAAAGTGCTTGCCATGCAAGAAGGACCGCACAACGGAAAAACGTGAAGGTTGAGACCTTGCGGGTTGTGATGGAGTTGGCGCGATTTCCCTTGCGAAAGAAGATCCTCCCGTGGAGGAAGCTTCTGCGGTAGGTCCCACAACAGACACCTGAGTAGATTTATCCACGGTCTCTGTGGCGACAGAGATGCTACCAACAGAATCTTGCATTGAGATTGTTTTATCTTTAGCAATACTTGTTGAATTAACGGTGCTGGAGGATACGCATATCCTATCATTCCGTCCCAAGGGATCGACAGAGCGTCTACTGCAAATGCTCTTGGATCCGGACACGGAGACACATACGTCTACAACTGATTGTTGAGATGTGTCGCAAATAAGTCTATCATTGGCCGTTCCCATTGGTAGCAAATCTGATTGAATACTTGTTTGTTGAGAGTCCACTCCGACGGCAACAAGCGACCCTTTCGTGAAAGGGAGTCTGCTAGCACATTCAGACGACCCGGTATGTGACGGACCGAAAGAAGAACGTGATGTTCTAGCGCAAACAGAAGGATTCTTTCCGTTAGATTGAACAACGGAACTGAATGAGTGCCTCCCTGATTCCGTATATACGCCACTACTGTCGTATTGTCGGATAGGATTTGGACATGAGAATCGTGAATAATGTCCATCCAGTGACGTAACGCAAGCCAAATTGACATCATTTCCTTGATGTTTATGTGCTTGCACAGGAATTGCGGATCCCAAAGACCCTGGCATCTCGAATCCGTTGGGATTAATGATGCACCCCAACCTGTTTGACTGGCATCCGTCATAACGGTAAAACTCGGATCCGGCAACTGCAGCGGAACTCCCTGAGTTAACCACTGAATGTTTGCCCAAGTCTGAATCTCTTGTTTCACTTGATCTGACAAGAGAACGTCTACATCGAGCGAATGAATTTTCACACTCCAATTCTGAGTCAAGAAAATTTGAAGAGGACGTGTGCGTAACCGCCCCATCGGAATGAGATCCGCGGCGGCTCCGCACAGACCTATCAGTCTCATAAATTCTCTCACCGTGACTTTGTCTGCGTGCAGACAATAGCGAGCGTAACAACTGACTAATTTCGCTCTGGTTAACGGCAGACGAACGAGATTGTTGTGCGTCTCGAAGCTCATTCCCAGATGAGTGAATGACTTGGACGGCACCAGATCCGACTTCTCCTCGTTTACTATAAAACCGAGACGTCGGAGCAATAGAAGAAGATTCTGAACATCGTTCTGAAGCGTTAACTCGTTGCCGTACCTCTGAAGAATGTCGTCCAGGTAGGCCGACGTTACCGCAGACGAATGAGCTCGGAAGTAGATCATTACCGAGTTCATTTACCCGAGTGAAAGCCCAGGGTGCTAGATTCAATCCGAAGCACATCGCCCGGAATTGATACACCACTCCAAGGACTGCGAAGCGTAGATACTTTCGGAATGTTGGATGTACCATGACGTGAAAGTACGCATCTTTGAGATCTATGCTCGTTGCATAATCGTTCACCCGAATACTCGCTCTGACCGATCGAATCGTCTCCATATAAAACTTCGGAGTGACGATCAGCTTGTTTATCCAGCTCAAATCTATGACTGGACGGAACGAGCCATCTGGTTTCGGAACCAGAAACAGATGGCTGTAGAATCCCGGAGATTCCTGGTTTTCTACGACCTCTACCGCGTTCTTCATTAAAAGAGACTACACCTCTGATAACAGAGCGTCTCTTTTCTGCGGATTTGACGGAAGATGAGTCCACTTTGGACTTCGAGTTAATGGAGGCTTTCGTTTGAAGGATATCTTTAGACCTTCCGAAGTCACTCCTCTCACCCAAGGGTCGTCCGTAATCGACGCCCATTCTTGTGAAAAGCTCGACAACCTTCCGCCAACCGGAACGCGATAGAGGTTTAAGCCATCACCTCCTGGACCTGCGAGGCCTGCGGTAGGAGAAACCACGTCTTCCACAGCCCGCACCTCGCCCCGTCGACCTCGGGGCGTCCGACCGATTGTCCCGGCCTGAAGGACGTCCCGAACGAGAGTCGCTATCCTGACGGTCTCTCGAATAAGACCAAGAGGACGCACCGGAACCTCTATAGGAACCTCTCTTGGGCGCATTAGACCCAGAAGTGCCTGTCTTATTCGTGTCTGCTGTATCCGACTTCTTAGGAGCAGATTTGAACAACAGAGAATCCTTAGCTTTCTTTGTAATTTTATCATAAATAGCGGAAAGCTTGCCGTCAAAGAGAAGTTCTCCTGAGACCGAAGCGACTCTAAGAGAGTTCTTCATCTTAGAATCCACTAGTGTGGATGTAGCTAGGGCTGCGTCACGTCTAACCAACTCCAGATTTGCCACTGAAAGGGCGGAGTTACATGTGGAATAAGCTACTGCCCTTGAAAGAAGTCTTAAAGAGGATTGTATATCCTGAAACTCTTTCCCCTGAAGGCGCAGTGATAACGCCTTAGTAAGGTGATCTGCGTAAGATAAGGCATCTAAATTGGCTCTGTTAGACGCAATAGCTGTTTCCAACACCGCGGTTGGAATAGAAGCTGACGACGGTAATGATAGCTCTAAGTCTTCCGCCTCGTCGTCCATACGCAGAGGAACTCTCGGTATACCCTGTCCTGCCGTATCGAATTTATTCCTTGCATTAATGAAAGGCAGGTTGAGAGTATTAGCGGACAAGAAACCTGCTTTCCCCGTCCTGGAAGCAAGTTTAAATATAGCGTCGTTCAATAATTCAAATGTTCTTGCAACATTATTGGACTGCGACGGAAACTCGGGAGCGATGTCCCTGAACCGCTCAAAAAATTCAGAGTCCAATGACGCTATAATTCTCTTGTCCGGAACCGCAGCAGTCTGGCCCGACAGAACAACTTGAGGGAGAAAGTGCCGAATGAAATCCACGGCAGCTTTATGTTGTTCCGAAAGGGATAGCTCCAAGTCATCCGTATCCCTTTCACCATCCGGTCGGACCTCATGATGTTCCCGGTCGTCCGCCCCCGATGCTTCGGCGGAGCGTACCGACCCAGTGCCGTCGGATAATTCTCGATCCGACACCGTTTCTGTCGGCTGCTGGGATGCTGCGATAAGCTGTGCTATCTGCACAAGAATGTCCGGCGTCGAGACCTGCGGAGGCGCAGTCTTTCGCTGCTTTGCCGAGGGCAGCTCCGCATCAGATGGCTCCCGCATACTTTTCCTATGCGAACGTCCGGAGTCCATCGGTCTCGAATCCCTGGCTGCCGGATGGTGTGACCTGGTCGCCGAAGAATCCTTGATCGGCGAAGCTGGTAATATATCGGCGGTCACGCAGCCAAGGTGCGGTCGTGTGCGCTGACAAGAAGAGGAAGCCTTAACAGTCTCTGCGGACTGCTTATACAACGGAGCGTCCCGAGCGACGGACGTATGCTCCGCTAAAGACACATTTTGTACCACAACATCTGGTCCCAGATGTTGTTGTACGAGAGAGGGGCCTCTCTCGCTCGCGGCCCGGCTGGACCTGGACGAGCTAGGAACCGGACTCAAAGGCTTCCTCCGTTCTCGCTTACTATCCGCCGTCACTGGGTGTGCATCTATTATGTTTATAGTGCTCGCATCACCCAAAACTTCCTCTTGGACCGCATCGGACGAACCCGGCTGCCGAACCATTCGGTGAATGGACGCTACACCGGGCGAGCTAGCGGACGACATTTGTCTAATCTCCATGAGCACTTTTGCCGCTAGCTCTGAATTCATTTGTGACGACGGACGCACACTTGTAGAAGATAACATGGAAACATCACCCTGTTCTGGTTCCTCTGAAATAGAAACTGAGAGAGTAGAGTGACCTTGCGGAGAAAGAGCCGGCATCGCCCTTTCTCCAGAAACAACATATCGTGACACACGTTTCCAATGTTTCTCATCCCAATATTCACATATAGGACAGGGATTAATGCGAGAACACTAACTACAATTAATACAATGATCATGAAAGTCAGAGGAAGATTTCTTCCTATTACAATTTGAACAACGTCCCTTCATTGTGAAAGAACAACAATAAGTCCTAGTTACTCGCAAAAACCCCTGACACAAAGATACATAATAACATGATCCATTAATAAATGAAAAAACAATTGCAAATCAAAATAATTTTGAAAAAATATTTTTTCAGCGAAGCCCAAGTTGCTGAAAAGCAACGTTGAGCCCCGATGGATCCGATGGCAAAGTGTGGTCAAAAATTTTAAATTTATATTAAATAATTAATGAGACACTTACGGATAATATAAATGTATCTTATAGTGAGATAAACTACAGCAAAGGCAAACAGCCCCCCTCAAAAAAGGCTGTTGCCAATGTAAACAAACAGTGTAAAAACACCAGAAAACATGACTCCAGGCACTGAAAAAACTGGCCCGGAATCAGTCATCAAATTACACTCTATCTGATGCAAAACACAGACTCCCAGAGGAGAATCTGCAGAACATCAGATGGAAGATGCAGAACACAAACGTTATACACCCATGGGTGAAAACGTAACTATGGGGAAAATAACAGAAAACATTCTGTAACCAAGCAACTCTCCCAGGAAATTTTAGAAATGAAATTTCTCAAAAATATGCCAAAAGCATGGGAGAATTGCAAGGGGGGACTTTAGAAGGCTAGGGGAGAGGAAACACTGAATAAGCAGTGCAACATTTAGCAAGAATGACAACAAGAGGCCCATGCCTCGAAAATAGGCAACTTAACATAATTTCATCAAAAAATTTTAAGTACAGCCCTGATTATTTTTTGTCACTTCTTTTTCCTCTCCTCCTTCTATCCTCCTTAGAATCACATTTTCTCCAAAAATTACGTGTCTGGCATCCTTTAAACTGAGATTTACAAGCACAAAGATCAGTGAGATGTTGACTGATGAAGGGCCAAACAGAGAATGATAATTGGCGCCAATTTTGGGACGTCTGCGTCACTGCGCATGCGCAGTAGAGGCGTAGTATGGAGGTCCTTTAGGACATGATTTCGTTTTGTTTTGGATGCAAATTTTGGGGATTGGGGGGCAAAATTTGTGTTTGGCCCTGGTTTTGTTAGAGTTAGCACCAGCTAAGTCTGGGTCATTGGTACAGTATAAAAATATTCCATTTTCATTCTGACTACCACAAAATACAGAATTGTAAGAATTGATATAAAAATATGCAACATTTAATGAATGAATCACAAAGACATGTGCAATTGTCATTTTTCAAGCCAAATCAAACTTCACAATGTTTTGTGGCCGTGTTTTTTATCAAGTTTGATATTGGTGTTACACTTTAGGGGAAATATCCATGACATTTCAAGATAAGAAGCAAAAATATACCCCTATTTTTCCAGGACTTTCAGGCTTGGAATAATATTTTTAAATTTCCATGACTTTTCCAGGTTGCCAGGACCTGTACCAAGCCTGTAAACAGTTATGTCCCAGACACAAAAGAGTTGATGTGCATGCTGATTTCATGTGTTGATCTCTATCCGTGACTTTGGTGGGTCAGTTGTTAATTTTGAATGTGACACAATGTCTAGTAGTGGTACATATGTCGTGTAAGTTCCTTCGTGATATCTCTTCCCATTAAAAAGTTCTAGCCCAGACATGAACAAGTTAATGGACGGATGGATGCCTGAACACACCATATCATAATGCTCTCATTTTTTTAAAAACAGGCATATAAAAATGAATATCACCAGGGATTCTTTGTAATCTCTCTTAAATAAATTGCTCTTATACTATTAAATGATGAAGAAATTTATGCGATAGTCTACATTGTGTTGCTGTGCAGTTGTGTCTTGGCATGTCTTGGCTGCCTATGTCGGCAGCCAAGACATGTCTAGAAACAACTGACAAGGTTCCTCGGATGTAACTTGCAACACTGCCTTTTGAGGAATCTATTTTTGTTAGAGTAAAAAGTGATGCAAGTCAAAATCAAACCTTCAAGAACTAAGGAGGAATTAAATTTTCATTTGAATGAGGAATGAGATTGGAAATATTTAGTTTGAATTGGGAAAAATCATGCCAAAGTGCCCTTGGGAAAGGGTCGCATATTCGGCCCCTGTAGACACTCAAAAGAACCCTGATCACTTACTTTGCAATGATTGGAATCTCTGAAAGAAAGAGCAAAATAATCTTTCTCCAAAACATCGACACGCTGAATAACTTTATCAACTAGTGTTTTGCCGTCTGCATTTTTCTGAAAAGAAAATGAACTGAAGTTAGTACAAATGATTACATATAAATATATATGCCAAAGGACTGTATGTCACCCAATTTGTATGGCAGAGGATTGAGCAGAAACTATGTAAAACTCTAAAAAGCTCTATGCTATTAACCTTTTACCCAATGCAGACGATATCAAAATTTATTATTTTAAATTTAATTTTTTCAAATTTTTTTTAAAAATCCAATATTTCCATATCATGTGACACCCTCATTGGAAAGAGTTTGATGATCTTGTTTCAATGAGGCTCACATGATATGAATTTGATGAATTTTTGGGAAAAATAATTTTTTTTCAACTGCTGCATTTATATATTATGCATGCAGATGTTCCAGATTCCTCATATAAAGGGTTAACCATTTCATTAATTTATTCTTCCACCAAAAATTCAGTGGATAAAACAGAATTATTCCAAACATTCTTGTACTACCAATAATTCAGGCCAAACAAAGAAAAACATTTGTTTTCCCACTCCCATATGACTTCCTGGTGACACCACCTACTCAAAGGTTTCAGTGGGACAATTTTGAGAAGATTAATTTAATATCCTGTTTTTCTACACTTTGGTATTGTTGAAATGATCTCAAAATACAGTTTGTTTATTACTTGATTGCCATTTTAGGTTAATTTCAGCATCAATGGTGATACTGGAGCATTTTATTTATTTATTTATTTATTTATTTATTTATTTATTTATTTATTTATTGGTGTTTAAGGTCACATATTTCTGCACAATGGCTAACTATGACTGTGACAGTTTTACGGGTGGAGGAAGCCGGAGTACCCGGTGAGAACCATCGAGCAATGGCGAGCAACTGTCAGCTCCCCAACATTCCAACTCCACACAAGCAGGGTTAGCATTGGTTGAAGACAGGTGCACCATTGACGCGCAGTATGCCTTAGTACACAGCATCACCGTGTCCCCACGTGGGCAATGGGTGGAGGAAGACGGTAAACCAGGGGAGAACCACCGGGCAACGATGAGCAACTGTCAGTCTCCCTAACATACTAATGTCATATACGCAGGGTTAGCCATGGTTGAAGACAAGTGCACCATTGACATGCATTACGCCTTAGTAAACAATGCCACCGTGCCCCACATGGGCAATGAAGTGTCTTGCCCAAGGACACAACACGGTTGCTGCAGGTGGGATTCGAACCGAGGACCTCTTGGCTTGCAGCCTGCACCTCAACCAACTGAGCCACCGCGCCCCAATACTGGAGCATAACTGCAGCACAAATATTTGGTTAACTTCAAACATTTATACCTATATTTCAAAGATGCATTGGTGTTTAAGGTGAACAAAAATGGGTACATCTCATCTCGTGATTTTTCATTTTAATGTGGCAGACAGAAATTCAACTTGGCACTAGTAGAGTTAGAGATGAGCTGTCGGAATACCAAAACATCAGAACCGACTGTGTCATCAAGCAACTTATTTTCAACTTGTCAGTGGGCAGTGTTGCAGACAACATGGAAGATACTATGCGATGAAGCCAGCTTTGTTATTTAATGTATGCACAAGTAACAGTGAAGCTTCTTTGAGTTGAATCGTCCTAATTTTTTGTGATTACCATTAATGCGATATCCAGCCACCAAGGCTACACTTTCTATCATGACCACAACTTACGCCGTGCTCGCGATAGAAAGCATAGCATTAGTGGCTGGATTCTTGAGTACACTACAGCTGGTAAATCCATGAGAAGAAAATTATTGTTGAAGACTGAGAAACATAAGAGTGTAAAAGAGTTAACTGATGCGCAACTCAATTTATACGGATATGAGTTCAATCAAATCCTGGTAGATGCACAAAAAACAAAATAGCCTGTCTGGATTCGAAACCAGGTGCACATTTTATTGTGTGCATGCATTTTTCAAAGTCAAAAGTCTGACTGACCTGCTACAAAGATACTGAGACTTGAAAATGCATACAATAAATCTTTAAAACTAACTTATAACACATACATATTTTGAGCTAAACTGTTAACTGGAATGAAAAATTTCCCAGGTATGTTCCTCACATTTTTCTGCTCTGCATTTTTTTTTTATACCAATTCTCAAAATATTACGTATAATGTCTAAAAATGCATTGTTTATCATTCATCACTCAATTTAAATTTCTAGACATCTTTATTGATCCCCCCCAAGATATCATTATGTGATTATTCTTGTATGTTTTAATGAAGAACATCTGATTCTGTCTGATGATTTTCTTAGTTTTAATATTATAGGCAGTTATCAGTTTGAATTACATGTACTCTTACCTGCCTAAAAATGGCTTAATTATAATGATGGTCAGGATATTTGATTAGAAATAATAATAGTGATGGCATTTTCCCTCTATTCATCACTGCCAAATAATAGTGATTATGGAGATTTTTTATCCAAAATTAACAGGAAAATAGTGCAATGCAAAGCACTGCATGTGCTCCCTCCTGCAATGTCAACATGGGCAATACAAAACCTATTCCGTTTTTGTTGCCATTCAACAAAAATTATTCCCATGTTCAAAAAACAATGCAAAATCTTCACACAGACCATTATTCTAAGTGTAAATAGGGGCATAACTGTGGTAAGTATGCATGGATGTAACCCGCAATATACGGATATCCTTTCCCCTAGAATGGTCAATCACCACACCAAAGGACATCAAAATCCAACAACCAATGCTGGAATTATAATGCAAAATGTTTGTACTGAAGTGTTTTATAAGAGTAACAAGAGCCATAACTCTGGGCTGCATGCATGATTGAGACCCACAATATGTGGATATCTTCTCCATATGCCAGTCTCTCACCATTCCAAAGGACATCAAAATCTGCACACAAATGACTGAGCTAAAATGCAAAACAGAGAATTTTTGAAGTGCAACAAGGGCCATAACTGGGGTAGAAATGTATGGACAAAACCCCTGATATGTGGATATCATGTCACGCATGCTGGTCTATCATCATACCGCATGACATCAAAATACGACAACCGGTGCCAGAGTTATAAAACAAAATGTTTGTGCAGGCGGATGAACAGACGGATGGACAGACTGATGGCCGGCCGGCCGGAGACCTCAGCTATATACTCACCGAACCCCCGAGGAGATCGGGAGCATAATAATGGTGTTAACACTATTATTAGGCAGGTGGGAGAACAACATTAGTATCTATATACAAGGGACGTCATAAGGGAGCAAGGAAAAAAGGTCCAAAAACTGATGGTCAAGAGCTTTCTCTCCAGAAAATCTGTGTCCTAACAAGCGCCCTCTGGTCATTACCCTCAATTCTCACAAGCCTGTACAAATTAGATGTTTAAGCGACTCACCAATTGGTTATCTTAACTATTTATATAGACAACAAACACTTTTTCTGATTTTGTAAGCAAAAGAAAGGAAAGGTCACACAGGCCTGGAAATAACTGTGAATGATCGTTTAGGTTACATGGTGATTATGTCAATGAACTACAGGTTACGACAAAATAATACAATGGCAAATAATACAAAATAAATTATATTCCTAACCCAGCGTGTTTTGTCTGTCAGACCTGATAATCTCTAGGGACTAGCTCAATTCATTGGTCCACATATGAGTAGAATGCCGTGCCATTTATATCTCGACAAGAGTTTCCGCACGAAAAATGGCCACAACTAAAAAGCGATCTCGCCAATGTGATATCACATGTTAGTTCTTGCTATTTATTGTGGCAAAATGCAAAAATCATGGCTAGGGTAGTAAAAGAGAGAAGGCGGAAAACCACAACAACCTATTATTCCTATACGGTACCACCACGTTATTTAGTGTAACCTGCTCACAATTTACGGGGGTAAAGTCTTTATTTCCAGGCCTGGGGTTTCATTGCCACTGGTATGTATACTGGGGTCAGGGATGAGGCTAATTTATTTTCTTGGCAACCCAGTGACACACCGCGATGAAATACACTGTTGGAAAAGTCCCAATGGGCCTCAGTATAGTAAAGTATATTTATTTATTGGGGGTCTAATGACACTTTGAACAGCCAGGGTCACCTCATGTCAGACAGTTTTACGGGCTGAGGAAGCCGTAGTACCTGGAGAGTACCACCGAGCAACTATCAGACTAGTGTTGGGCCGATTGTGATCTTGGCCCACAAACCGATTACCGATTTTTTGTCGCAGATAATCTGCCGATTCCGATTCGATTTCGGGTTTCAATTAACACCTGTTCATTAAAACGTCACCCAACGCATTAGAATACGTATTTTTGTTTGGAATAACATCGTGTACCATATTTCATCTAAATTTTTGGACACCTTTTGTTTTCGGACACCATTTTTTCACCAAATCAAAAAGACAAATTTTTTTCAACTGAATATTTCACCTTTCTTTCTTTGTTGTATGTTACAAACATGCATTGCATACACAATATATTGTGTGATGGAAAAAACATTTAATAAAATAACATTATTTGCAAACTTTGTTCATTATTTACTGACAGGTAAAGTATTGTTTTCCTTATCAAACTGATATGTCTGACGAACTGACCAATCAAATTTTTGTTTTCAAAAAGTGTACTTTCAACTCCTTCGACACATGGGAAGAGAAAACCCACAAATGTTGTGTTGTACTGACCTTAAATAATGACAATAATGAAAGTATCCCATAAATAAAACCATATGATGCAGTAAAGACCAATCAGGGGAAGATACGCAAGGGGAGAAGATATCGTAGCACACCGGTATTCGATATTATTTTCTTCTAACATCTGCATTGTATGTGGGGAGGGCAGGCTTCAAAAAAGGAAATATGGGAGGAACTGTGGAGCAAATACAGGTCATTGTTTAAATTCTGATCATTTCCTGATTTGCATGTTGCGGACAGGGGAGGGGGGGGGGGGGAGTAAAATAAAGTGTATTCGTCTTCATACAATATAGCAATTGCATTCCAGGGGGGTTGGGGTGGTGTGCATTAAAATAATGCATATTCATCTTTCTAAATAATTACAACTGCCTTCCACATCTGATGGTGTGGGAGGCTGAATAAGACAAACTTCTACACCAATAATTCAAATTCGTCTTTCAAAATAACAGCAACTGCTTTCCATATCAGGGGAGTCGGGGGGACTGGTACACTGGACGATTCATATCTTTACTACTGTATGAGCTTTGGGCAACAGTTGAGTGGACAGATTATACTGAAATTGTTGTCCCACTTAAGCATTGTTGGTGCTATTGAAACTAACTTTACCTGGTGCACGTGTGCGTAATTTATAACCGGACATTACACATCAGTCTCTCCAGGTATTGCTGGCAAACATTTAATGTGTTATTATTTATTTTTTCGTTGTTATTTTGATGATTTTGTATTTTTTATGGTTTCATCCATATTGGCCCCACAAACCTGTTGATTTCCGGTACACACACTGATGTAAACACATGGGCAATTAACAACAACGACTAAATAGAATACTTCTTTATTATTATTTATGGTCAATGTAAATAACATTGGCCAGCCCAATATAATAGTTACAGTTGAAGCAAGAACACACTACAAATATAGGTACCTTAAATGCGGTTAACGACGTTTAACCATGGTCAAACATGCTGGTTAACCAGTCAAAAAAAGTCTTAACCACGGCAGCACTACACATTTACAAAGTCAAGTCCAGCCAATCATTTATGCCCATGCTGCCCATTTTAGAGGACTTCCATCCCAGGCATTGGTTACCAGCTCTATTATTACTCTACCAGAAGCAAATAGATGATCAGGCTATCAAACATACTAACCAATCTTGTGTCAAGCTTGTACTTGGTTCACATTGGTTAAAGACACATGTTCCATCAATGTGTTTTATTATGTCAGCTCTTGGGATCAACCAATCAGCGTGGATAAATGGTGGCGGGCTATGAAGCCATATCAGGTTGATGATGATGTCTTTGGTGACCCGATATGAAATCAATATTAGGTGTGTGTCCACCATATAAAATACAACCACCTCGTCTCAAAAATGGCAATCTTACAAATCGACCATTGAATGTGATTAAAATTTCATTAAACTCACTTGAACAAAAAAGAAATAATCCGTTTATAATATGTATCCCAAATTGAGAAACTTATTTTGATCGATAATCCCATCCGACAGCTCAATGTAAATCAAAACACGCCCAACAAACAGGTTAATCGTACCGATCGATAATCACTTCAGAACAACACGATTGCTAGATAGAGTTGCCCCCCCCCCCCTTACATTGTAAACGTACATCTGCTTGTTTACATTTTCATAAGTTCGATTAATTAAAGGGACATGCTGGATTTTGTTTGCTGATATAATAAATATGTTACAATATACTATAAGTTACAGGATGTTTAGTGGTCAGATATGGTTTCATGTGAGGCTCAGTGAGATCCATATTAGGCTTAAGGCTGTCCCGAATGATCGAAAAATCGATCAACCGTCGATTGAGGTCATAATTGACGGTTTATTTCAATGATCGATTATTTGACTGGACACGTGCTGTCATACTACCTTTTTGTTAAACAAAGGGGAAATATTGATTCACATGCTATTGTTTCACATACATTTAAAGGACCTATTTCGAAAACAAATGTATGTGTGAACAGGGTTAAAACATAAAACCAATATATAGCTTCCAGTCGCGGACCACGCGAGTTAAAGTTAGCCGGAACCCAGTCATCATCGTATGCATGATCACTCAGTTGAATTTGACCTTAGCTTTCAAAGTGTTCAAGTGTCAAACACCAATAAATAAATGAGTAAATAAATAAAATAAATCCCTGGAAAGATTGAGCCTCCAAGGGAAAGCATTTTCACACTGAACAGGGGCTGAATCATTATCATTCATGGGCCGAACTTTCTGGTTCCAGCATCACTGGCTCACTGCCATTAGCGGTGATAACAATTTAACAAAAATAACATAACACTCAATGATGCCTTAATGTCAATGGCTACATTGTATTCCTTGCCAATAAGACACTGTCAAGTGTTGAGTTGTTTTTATCAATTTGATACTTGATAATCAATTTTAACATACGGAAAGTAAAGAGGGGAAAACTTCGAAATGCCATGTTATTTTCAAAGTATGATGATTTATTTTGTTCTGCGACGTATCGCAACCGGAAGTTTCATTTCCACATGTAAAGCTTTGTTGACTTCACATTCCCTAAGGCTAAATTCATAATCATTACACATTGAGCACGGATGGGGCCATTAGTAAGTTTAGTATGCATTTTTCTATGATTTGAAATTTGAATCTATGCGATGTAGATTCTGTTTTGTCAAATTTTTCAAGGTTTGGTGTTCGTTTGCTTCATTTACGATTAGGATATTTTAATTTTTAACCCTTCCCAAGTTATATCATAGACGAAGTCCTAGAAAACAAGTCAGAAATATTAACCATACATAATCGAATAACCATCGATTTTTATGACAAAATAATCGATTATGAAAATTCATAATCGTGACAGTCTTAATTAGGCTGGGCTAATGCCTCGTCTGATATTGATCTCACTCACTTCGCATCACATGACACCATATCCAGCCACTAAACATCCTGTAACTTATAATATAGGATGATAAGGGAATCCATCATGTTCCAATAGATGTACACATTAAGAACAGAAGTCAAAGATACCAAAGTTCACTCTGTCAGATGCAGGAATCAATCCAAAGAAATTACTCATGTGTTCCAAATAAAAGTACAGGTGGGAATAAAAGTACAGGGTGGAAATCCATTGAGGGGATGGGGGAGTGAGTAATGCTAATTAATTTTATCTAAAAGCCAACTTATTTTCCAGTAGTGCAGTTAGTTTTATTAAAGAAAATTAATAGGCATTTAGGCATCATGATTACAACTATGAATGCACTGTGCTAAACAAAAGACTATCACACAATCTAGAGAAGATTTACTAATTTGAAGATCTCCTCCCTGTTGGAAGGGCAATTTTAATAAACATACAGGCCCAAATAAGGTGAATACAGGGTAGAAAAATTCCCCCAAATTAATAAACATACATGTATGTTTATTAGGAACACAAGAGTAGGAAGGGATCTTTTTGAGACAAAAAATGAGAAAAAATAATGAAAATTGAACAGTGATTTTTGTGAACAGAACTGACCGATTTTGGTCGCTACTTTGGATAAATGGTTAACCCTTTACCTAACCTGAAAAGCAGACGACACTTGCAAAAATAATTCTTGAATAACTAATTTTTTTCATTTTTTGTCTCAAAAACATAGGTTATGACCCCTCGTTGGAACGAGCTCGACGAGCTCGTTCCAACGAGGGGTCATAACCTATGTTTTTGAGACAAAAAATGAAAAAAATATGAAAAGTAATTGGCGATTTTTGAGAATAGCGCTGGCCGATTTTGGCCGTAACGTTAGGTAAAGGGTTAAACCATGTAAAAACTTACTTCATGGTAGTTTAACACGTACATGTGTCCATGAAATGAGTTCAGGGATAGAACTTTTAAAGCTGAACGGACTGGATTACTGGGAAATGTTGGTTCGGGGAATTGAGAATTTTACTGGCCATTTCTAATTGGGGATGGGGAAGAAATCTGGCCCTAAAAGTGCATGGATTAACCCTGAAGGTGCGATGTGACAATTTAGCCAATTTCACTAAAATTGTCACTGGGCACTAAAAAATCTCTGATTGGCTACAATATTCACTTCAAAAAACTTCCTTTGCAAGTATATGTAGCATAAAAATTTAAAATACATGGTTGATTGCAAAGCAAACATTATTTTATGACTTGCTATAAAATGAAATAATTCATCACATAGCAATTACTTGAGACACATAATAACTAATTTCCCCATAGTACACTCAAGCCAGATGACTGTGTCAATTAAGCGTCAAAACCCATGTTTGGACACACCTTATCCACCGACTCCTTATACCACAACAGTTGTCAATGAGTCATATTCAGGCTTTGTTTGCTGTTTAAAATCTGCTTTTTAAAACTTGAAATAGCAACATTAACTCAGATAAATGTTTCAAACCATGGGCATGCCATGTATAACACTATGATAAGCAAGCTGTCCTTCGATTTTGAAAAACCAAAGTGAACATTCAGATGCTCGCTACTTTTGGAATTTTTGGCATGCATTTCTGTTTTTTAACATTGACATTTTCTTTCTTGTTTTGACTTTTGTCCACCAAATTTTCAAGAAAAAGTATTGTGTAGTTTGACTCAGATTTGTACAAACTTGCTACTTATCCAATAAAACTGGGCACATAAACATTATTTTCAGTTTCAAATACATTTCGAAGAGGTATTTCCCCAAAGAATTATCAAATCAAAAGACAAAAGGGTCACACTACAGCTCAACTTGAGCAAGAAGGGACTGAACTAAATAGAACGTTCCAGTAATGCATAGTCATTCACTCAAGTTTCTACAGGAAAGACACACTAAAGCTATATATGAAATCTGAAAAAAATTATGTGAGGGATGTGGCCTGCAGAGTGTGCTAATGGAATTGTTGACAATTTATATGCAGAATCCAGGATGGCCACTGGTGAACATGTTTTCAACAAACTTCAGAAAAATTCAATAGCTCCCTTCCAGACACCACACCAAAGCTACATATGAAATTTGAAACTAATCAGGTGAGAGATAAGGCCTCTATACAGTATTGTATACTAAAGGAATTGTGAATGGGCAGAGGCAGAGATTGTCAAGTTGAGCTAACAATATATTTTAACACATTTACACACAACAGGCCTCGATGTGACAAAACTGCAGAACCAAAATCGAAATTCCCTGACAGTTGATGATGCTACTCTGACATATGGCCATGTCTATGACAGGCCTGGCAATCTAGAAAATCAAGGAGTGCTAAACAGTTGCCCTCCTCAAACTGCCTGAGGGTGCTATTGCACCTGAAATTTTTGATGCAAAAGTTTGTATGCTATTTTGGTTATATTCACTTCAAGGTATTAATATTGAAGCTGAAAAATTGTACTACATTCAGCTACATAGTGGAAAAATTGCCACAGACACATCTTCTCATTATTCAAAATGTTGCATTCAATTCTTATGTTACTATCTTCTACACTGAAAATCTATCAAAATGCAGCTTAGAATGGGCCATGAATTATTGCGAATCAATGCAACATTGACAAATTGTCCACTGAGTTTCAGTGTGTTCTCTGTGCCAGTAGGCACAGAGAACACATTGGAACTCAGGAGACGAAATGATAATAGATTTTAAAGGCAGTCCTAAACAGGTTTGCCATTCCAGAAAACCAAGGGGTGCAAAAAATTGCCCTCCTCAATTTTTCTAGGTGTGCAGTAGGCGTGCAGCACTCCTAAAGAATGCCAGGCCTATGAGGTTTTGTTTCACTCACTGCATAACAGATTTCACAACTCAACTCAAACTGACAAGGGTCCAAAGACCTCGCCTGATGCGGGCGAACTAAACTTAGATTGCTTATTGAATCAATCGGACGAAAAACACTCTCGAACATCTTGCCTTGAGCTCAATTTTTATGAAACATTATCATTATGTCATGAGCAGGTATCTGTCCATCAGACAATCAAGTGTTTGTGATGCTTCGATGTTTTCGGATCAATGTACACAGTGTGGAATTGTCTCTCGGTGGATTTGTTAACAGCTTTAACAACTTAACCACTGGACGTTTTATGCATTTTGGAATGAAATTAATGAAGCGACTTTAGACAGATTTTCGAGGTGCAGTCTTGATCACTCACTGGTTTTGAAATCTTGTGTGCCCTGGTGCGCAAGCAAAATCAAAGGGCTATGTAAGGGTTGAGTATCATTGCCACCTAAGTAATGCTAAGGTTTTTTGTTGAGTTTATTGGAAAATGTGTTTGAAACACATGCTCTCCAGTTATCTGCCATCTGCATTAATTACATAAAAAATTACCTCTATTTCAACTTCCCAGTTGGTACCATCTAATAACAGAACTGTACATGTCACTGCCCTGCCACGGGATTTTTTGGGAGAAGTTTTCTGTTTAGAGTCCCCCATTGACTTGGAGCTTCTCTTCTTGTTACTATTACTCTGAAAGGATAAAAAAAATGACAAGACATGAAGTGATAATCTTATACAATATTGGTGTGCAATGCTGGATGTGTTACCTATCATAAAAATCACAATATCGCGAGTATAAAATTGTGATTCATGGATTTATCACGCAGGGCTTTAGATAGGCCTAAATTGGAAACATCATAGACTTGTCAAGTCAGTTGCCCTTCAGAAGAAAAATTTTTGTAATAATGACTGGTTGAAATACCATTTTTCACATCTTATGGCTTTACTGGTGTTTCAGAATGTGTAATAGAGCCAATTTCAATATTAATCATTATTTATTCATTTATTGGTGTTTAAGGTCACATATTTTTGCACAATGGCTAATCATGACCACAACATGAGTATCAACTCAAGACCAGGGGTGAGCGTTAATAAGCCATGTTGCCCATTTTAGAGCGGGTTTGCACCTCCCAAGCATTGGTGACTGGGTCCTATTTTACCAGTGAAACAGAGCCTGTTTACCACAGTGAACAGGCGCGGCTTCACTTCCCGGGATTCACGCAGGGACCAATATTAATCATTTGTTCACTATAATAGAATGGGTTCCCCAACATGCAGTCTCTGGGTAAACTCAAAGTTATATTTTAAGTAACAGGGCAGTTGTTTCTAGGTTTAAGTCTTGGCTGCCTATATGGGCAGCCAAGACTTCCATAAAAACAACTGCAGAGCAATAGCATGGAGATTGTCAAAGTGTAGCAAAAATGTAGTTAAACCACTTTGCAAATCGGACAAAAAGGCATAAAAACCCAAATTAAATTATGGCCTCTAATTTGGGGACACCAGTTACCACTGTGTATTTATTTATTTATTGGGGTTTAACAACACTTTTGACAGCCAGAGTCATCACGCGTCGGACAGTTTTACGGGTAGAGGAAACCAGAGTACTCGGAGAGAACCAACAAGTAACGACCAGCAATTGTCAAACTCCCCAACATACAAACTGCACACAAACAGGGTTAGCATTGGTTGAAGACAAGACGAAGTGCACCATCGACGTGCAGTACATGTATGCCTTACTACACAACGCCACCGTGCCCCCACCAGAGCACCTCATGGCTTGCATCCTGCATCTCTACCCACCGCACACCCAGTTGCTACTGTGAGTTGGGTAGAACTTAAAGGTCTGCACAATGGTTTCAACTTAGTTTTGGCAACACTTTTTTTCCATGTAACTTTTTTCTGTAGGTTTTAAGTCATCCATTGAATCCTAGAAATAAGTTTTAAGTGCAATCTGTCAATCTGAGAGGCAAAGAATAGTTTATGTAATATTTGTTAAAAATTTAGTTTATCACTTTCTCTCCCTAAATTCCAAGGGTGAATTGTGTACTAGCATGTTACATTTATACCATACATCAGCTTACGGTAATGGAAAGTGATTTTCAGTGCTGTAGTGTTACTGTGATACCAATCGTTCCACCTCTGCATACAAGTTGAGTCTATCAGGACCCATGAAAGGTTGGCTTAGGCTGCTTATTCCAGTTATACGCAGGCTTGCTGAACACAACCCATTATTTATAATTGAGTTTTGCTGTTCACGGTGAAACTCATACACTTACACTTAGTCTTACTTCAGAACGATTGATTATTTGTTTAATTTTAATTCAGTTTGCTAAATTTTATACCTGTAACCATAACAACAACATTATTAAATTTTTATGTGTTGTCATTTGAAAAATAAATACTTTGAAATAACAGGGTTATAAAACAACTGTTGCACTATAACTTCAATGTGCAACATTGAACAGATTCTTTTGCTATCATAGTCTCTAACAATAATAAATTAATAGCCTTAATCCACACATGGTGCTCTATGACAGTACAAATAGTGTTCAACTGATTACCCAAAATGGCCACTGACCGATTACCGGTTATCTGAGCTCACAATCGGCCAATTCTGATTGTAATGTCTTGCACTAGTGAAAACAACGACTGGGCTATGTCAGGCCTTTAGATTACCCCAATTTCGAATCTTTTATAGGTGTCACCAAATTAGAAAAGGTGTGAAGGCATCAAGAAAAATATATAAATTCTCTGTGCCTATTCTGCATTTTAGAATAACTTCCATCATAATATGACCAGAGAAACACAAAGAAAGGCATGACAATAAAACATAACAGGAAAAAACTGTTATTTCTGGTTTTAATGTCCCCAAATTAGGGCAAAACAGTGTCCCCAAAATAAATGAATTTAAAGGCATGGCTACATTTTGTGTGCATGAGAAGGAAGGGTGGGGAATAGCTGAAAACTTTTCAACCATTCCCCACCCATCCCTCTCACGCACAAAAATTGTAGCCCAGTCATTGTTTTGACTCATAATGTACTGAGCCAAATGTACCACCCAATTGTGCGCGACTGGTAATTTACTGCGATCTGAGTTAATGGACTGCAACCTTCACATTTCCGGTATTTGCTGCAAGCACACTCAATTGTAAACATTACATGTCGTTTAACTTGTATATCCCATAAAGGGGTGAGAGATTAAGAATACACATTGTGGTTGTTTCTTAACTTTATTGAAAGGTATCATTGTCATCATTTTACATCTAACAATTAAATAATTGCAGAAGATAATAAAATGCAGTTTATGAATCATCACAAAATACTTGGCAACAATCAGTTGAATCAATGCTCCAGGAGCCATTGCAGTTGTCATACGATTGTGGTGGCCAGTTCATATCATCGGTTGAACACTTAAGTACAAAACTGCAAAATGACTTATGGAAAAAAAAAAGATTTAAGAATTTCTTGCTGTGATTATAAACCTGAGACAATTGATAGGGTCAAGCCAAGAGCAGCACCCAGCCAAAATTTATTCAGGGAGGGGGGAGAGGTGAATTCCCCAACCCTGGCCTAGGACCATCCTGGACATAACGATTCCAGGAAAGCCCATGTACAGTACAGTCACCGTGGATTGGTCGTAATCCACATGTGGGCAGTTATATCCACGAATCTGTTTACCAGGTACTAAAAATCATCATTAGCAAAATTTTAATTAATGAAGCACCGGGTTGTACCCAGTGCTTCATTAATTAAATTTTTGATAATTATTCCTGTAAATAGTGTTTGGAATCTAATATTATTGTGTCCGTGGAGATATTACCCACGTGTGGAAAGTGACCAGTCCACAGTGACTATACTGTACATGTAAAGTGGAGTATAACCAACAACATGTTATAATCTACTTTTGCAGTTTTCAGATTGTTTCAATTTTGATTATATATGTGTACATGTATGTATGCAGCATTTGTGATATTCAGGCTTTCCATGTTGTCCAATGCAGTGATGCCATATATTGCTGGAAAGTGTTCGCTGTGATGCCATATATTGCTGGAAAGTGTTTGCTGAGACCTTTCAAACAGATTATCAAATTGAGCACCAAGCATACATGTATTTCAGCTTCACCCTTTACCTAACATGAACAGCAGACGACACTTGTAAAAACCAAAAACACTGAGTGCAAAACCTTTTTATTTTTTGCCTAAAAAAAAAGCATAGCTTGTGCCCCCTAAATGGAGCAAGCTTTACAAGCTTATTCCAATGAGTTGCCATATATAAGCTATGACGATTTTTGTGAATTTAGTACTGGCTTGTTATGGCTTTTGTGTTAGATAAAGGGTTACTGAAGAAAGTCATGAAATAACAAATAGTCACAAATTTTCATCTCTGCATGTGAACGAAGACCATCTTAAGTTCATTTAAGACAGGCCACCATTGCTCTCCTCAAATTTTGAAACTGACAGACCTGAAAAATTGTTTTTTCAACATCAGAGTATAGAGAGTTAAGAGTGATTTGGGGATCTTGAACACTGGTGATATGTCATGTTATGGCAGGTAACAAATTACTTTTATTAAATACATGTAGATACATCTAATAAGTCATACAATATATTTTATGATGGCATTTGTAGTCATAAAATATCTTACATGGATTTTTTTTTACCCCACCCATCGTCCATTACTCAGTGACCTTATGGGTTATAGGTATAACAATATCAAAAAAGGAGAAGTGACAGATTATTACAACCATTTAACCCTTAGTTTACCCAACACACAGGATATCAAAATTTATTTTAACCCTTTACCTAACGTGAAAAGCAGACGACACTTGCAAAAAAAATTCTTGAATAACTAATTTTTTTTCATTTTTTGTCTCAAAAACATAGGTTATGACCCCTCGTTGGAACGAGCTCGACGAGCTCGTTCCAACGAGGGGTCATAACCTATGTTTTTGAGACAAAAAATGAAAAAAAATAGTGAAAATTAATTGGCGATTTTTGAGAATAGCGCTGGCCGGTTTTGGCCGTTACGTTGGGTAAAGGGTTAATTATTGTTTTTAAAATCTTTCAAAAAACTTCCAACAAAATCATATCATATTACCCCTCATTGGAACGGGCTTGATGAGCTCGTTCCAATGAGGGGTCACATGAATGATATGGTCTTGTTGAATTTTTTGAAAAATACTGTTTTTTTCAAATGCTCACCTTGTAAATTACATGGGCAGATGAGGTCAATTTGGTAAAGGGTTAATGAATCATAATTTCAGACAGTGGTACAGTGGACTACTGTTCATTGAACAGCCACTTTGTAAATGAAAACTAGAGGTACTGTGAGAAAGCTCACAAAGTGATACCCCCTGCGCCTGTCAGAACGGAATTATATTGCTTCATGCACATCTTCATATGGAGTTCTTCCATTGTGTAAAGTTTCATGAAAATTCTTCAAACGGTTTTGGAGGAGTTGCGCTTACGAGGATGGACAGGTGGACAGATGGACGGACGGACAGGGTGATTCCTATATACCCCCCCCCCCCAAACTTTGTTTGCAGGGGGGGGGGGGGGGAGGTATAATTATTCAATTAACATGAGTATTCAATTAACAGGGAATTGGTCACTTTCCTGTACTCTATACAGATAAACTGAGCATTTAGTCCATTATATCTTTTCAAACAAAGATATACATGTAATAGATTATGTGCCTGTATTGGATGTACTGAGGCCAAATTGGTCTACAAACAAGGGGAATCAAGAGATTATCAGGGTAATATCTTGATGTATTGTGCAATTAACAGGGTAAAACAATTAAGAGATATCCAATTACTTCACTGTACCAATATATAATCACAAATAACCTGAAACGAATTTTTCCCTTCTACAATATGCCTTCCATTTTATTTGCTTCCAAAATATGACCTAACCCTCAAGGGTCTCGAGTTTTTATTATACATTTTTGTTATAGTTTGATAGTTCATATCCTCTGACTTTTGCAGTTGTTTCTTAGCAAGTCTTGGCTGCCAAAACAGGCAGCCAAGACTTACCTAGAAACAACTGCAAAGGCACTTTTGAATGTAACTTGCATGTTCACCCAAAAACTACATGTACATGTTGGGGCACCTGTTTTGTTGTAGAAAAGGGTGATTAAAGTTGGAATAGGGCCATTAACTGCTTGCATGCTACTGGCGGATATTCCTGCTGAGGACAAGGAATAGTTGCCAGTGAAATAAGCATAATTGGGGCACTTTTATTCAAATTCTCCCTTGTATATTGGATTATATGTTTGATCAATGATTTCTTGAGTTAAACTTATATGAATTTTCCATCAAATCTAGTCATGGCTGCCTCACAGCAGCCATGACTAGATGTGATGAAAAATATATGACAAATACCCAGCAGGTTAAGAGTTAACAGTTAACCTTTAATGGCTTATATATTTTTCCAGAATTTCTACAATGCCATAATCCTCAAGTCCAGTCATTGATAGAGCTTAAATGGTATTATTTATTTGTTTTATTGGTGTTTAAGGCTATATCATGTGACCGTGACATAGGTGTGAAGTCCAGTTTAACCAATTGTTTGTACCTATTCTGTCGGAAAAAATACATCTTTCATGTACATGTATAGCTCCAGCCGATTGCCAAATTCAAGGAGAAAACAAAGAAGAGTTGATAAAAATAAAAATCTTCTATCTTTCATTTATTCTATCCCTCGAATAAGATCTGTGAACATCGCACCGAGTTTAACCGTGAAGTGTAATGATATATGTTATCACTGCTCTCATTTGAAGTAGGGCTGTCGCGACTATCATTTTTTGTAATCGACTAATCGTGACCAGTAATCGACGGTTAGTCGATTAATAGTCGCTTCCCATGATTTTTTAGCAAATCATTCTTCTGTTCGTAAAACTCTGAAAATGACAATGGCACCAGTGTGTTCAGACGAAGTGGGGTTGTGGGAACAACAAATCGGTCCTGACTGAAGCTACATGTAGTCCAATCTTGGACCCACAGACCGTAATATAATTTTTGGGGTTGGTACGTCCTGTAGGACGTACCAACCCCAAAAATAATATTACTGACTGCGGGTCCAAGTTTGAACTAGATTGAAGCCGATGAATTAAAATGAATTTACCAAAGAACGTTCCTGCATATGTTTCCTTTCTGCAATAAGTTTCTCGAAATTTTGAACATTGAGATCTATGCATTCCCTCGTCAGTTGTTAAAATTGGATCTTAGTCTGAAGTTCCGAACTTTGAGAAGTGATCTGACGTTCTGACTTTCGGCATAATTTTGTCACTTCCGCGCTTTGGGTTTTCCAATGGGTGCATTCGTGTGTACAAGACTGGAGAAATTCAGAGGAATCTATTCTTCTTGAGTAACTGTGAGTGTTCTTTCTTACACACTCAGTGACAGTCGTACAGCCTTCCGGATATGAATGTTAACTATGGTTAGATATTTAAAGTTATTCACCTTCACTGATCATTCACCTCACAAAACAATGCAATTTAGCCCCGATGTGTAGTAGACGTGTACCACCTTGAAAATGAACGACGATCGACTAAAAATAAAAAACGTTGACTACTTCAATAGTCGACAGTTAGTCGACTAATCGAATAATCGCGACAGCCCTAATTTGAAGTTACTGCTCATAACTGGATGCGTGTCACACTGAGTAGCACTTCCAATGGCCAAAAGCTGACAAGCTGTGTGGTGTCATCGCTACAGTTGAAAGTTCATAGCAACAAAATATTTCTGCCCAACCTGCACTGTGGGTTTATTAATCTTTTGAGAAGAATAAACATGAGACAAGATGTACTGAATAGTTATATTTATTCTCAACCAATTTTATAGAACCAAATTCATCTTCTTTCCCTTCCAATTCAGGCCTGGTATTTTCAGGAGAACGATTTATTCACTCGCCTACTGCTCGCCTTAAAAAAATTGAGGGGAGCGAAAAATAGCCCCCCCAAGCTTTAGAAAACAATGATTACCACAACAGCATATTCCTAAAACCCACAGGTTTTCAGATCTCTGTTATGTTAGTGGTCTCTGTAAGATGGCCACACTGCTCCTCCCACACTTCCGGGCCCGGAGGTGTGGGAGGGGCAGTGTAGCAGTCTCACAGAGATTACCTTGTTATCAGCACCAAATAAAATGTACATGTACAATGCCCACTAGGCAGAATTCATTAATAGTACAACTTCATTTTGCTACTTTTAGCTTTTGTAGGCTTGGGGTGAGCTAATCGCTCCCCTAGGCTATGTGAGGAGAGTGATTTTTAGCCCAGACTGCCTCCTGCATTTTTAAGAATGCTAGACCTGCCGATTGTGGATTTGAGCTATCAGCCTATCACTAAAAGTACAAAAGTGCCGAATGCTGGTTTTCTTTTTAGAATTAGGGAGTTCCTCAGTGTTTCGAGAAATGACCTGACTACATGTAGTTGACTCCTGAAAATCAGCAATCGTCCAAACACTACCAAATAATAGTGTTGACAGCATTATTAATTTTGGAGGCAATCACTATCAATTGACACTGGGGAATATAGGGAAAATGCCATCACTATTATTATTTCCAATCAAATATCCTGCCTGAACAAAACTATAATTAGGCAGGTGAGAGAATTAACTTGTTGTTTTAACAGAAACAGTGCTCATTTCATTTACTACCATATTAAGAGAAAAAAATTAGGAATGAGACCATTTGGTCCATTTTATTGGAAAGGTTTGACAAGTTATTAGGTTGAATTCAAACATGAGATTCAAGTTAAAACAGGTTTTGAAAACCTTATGCCCCAAGCAAACTCTGTAAACAGTGCTCAAGAAAAACACAGGCAGCATGTCATGGTAATCATTGGTATGGTGGTACAGGAAGGCATCCAAACGGTCTGAAACAGCTAATATTTCGGAAAAGTTGAAGAATAGGGAACACTGCAATTTTTTATAAAAATGCCTGGTCTACTCAATTTTTTTGTTTATTTGTAGGGTTGGGACGATACACCAAATTCATGGTACGATATGTATCTAGGTACATGAGTCATGATACGATATGTATCTAGATACAGATCTTGATATTCATCCTGGTACTGAAGATACAGTAAGATCACAGGTGGAGCCAGCAATTCATAGTTGGGGAGCACATTTATTTATTTATTTATTGGAGTTTAAGGTCACATATTTATGCACAATGGCTAATCATGACCATGACAGTTTTACGGGTGGAGGAACCCGGAGTACCCAGAGAGAACCACTGAGCAACGGCGAGTAACTGTCCGCTCACCAACATACTAACTCCACATAAGCAGGGTTAGCATTGGTTGAAGACAAGTGCACCATCGACATGCAGTACGCCTTAGTACACAACGCCACCGTGCCCCCACGCGGGCAATGGAGATGAAGTGTCTTGCCCAAGGACACAACACGGTTGCCGCAGGTGGGCTGGGGAGGACAGATACCTTCAGGGGGAGGGGGTATCTGCCCCCCCCCCCCCCAAATTCTATCACATACTGTACTGACTGGTCACGTGTGTTTAGCTCATAATTTAGCATAAGCCCATCACTAAGGTTACAAATGTGAGTTACCAAGTGGCCCCTCTGAGTCTTAGCACATCCTTCTACAGTAAGTGGAGAGTGGATTGTAACAAAATCACCTGTGGAGTGGAGTTATCACCCCAACTGTGACTTTCAAATTCTGTCCATACGGACAAAAAACACAAGTAATGTTTCAGCCAATGGACCTCCGGGTTCAACCCAGAGGTTCATTGGCTGAAACTTTTCTTGTACTCGTTATGCTTTGCAACAAATTTGCAATTATTGCTTGAGTGGAATGTCCACTCTGCGGGTGATTTGGTGACAATACACTCTACACATACTGTACTTTTCAGTTTCAGAATAAAGATGATTTTATTCACAAACGTGCTGGTAATTATAACGAAAATATTATAGGTAAGTTGTCATCTGATGGTCACGACAACTAACCTTACCAAATACATAAAAAAAGCTGGAGTACCCTGGTCCTGTAGGTTGGCAATGAAACATAAATACATCAGTGATTGAGACATACTCTTGCAGTTCACGGTTTGACTTCCATTTTGCAACTTTCAAATCGATCCAACCGAACGAAAAAAGTTGTGGAACATGATTACGAAGAATAACTGGTACACATCAAGGGGTCTAATTAATAGGCACTGACATCGTAGAACACATGAGTGAAGTTTTGTCAACTGATTTGAAAACACTCTTAAAATGGTGGTTAAAAAATACAGAAAAATATCGGTTCTCACTGATAGTCATTTTTTTTAACCCAAGTCCCAAATCACAGACGTCAATTTTGCAAAGTGCCGGCCGATAGCAAGAAATGATCAGCAGAGTACTATTATATTACCAACTGACAGCTCTGATAGATTTACTACCCACTGTTTCGATAGATCTATCAACAAATTAACGAAATGCTGGTCTGTTGGAATCATGTCCACAGCTGACTACAATTTACGTCATGCAGGTTTTGTTTAACGGCACAGCCATGTGATCAAAAAAGGAAACGACTTGAAACAAACCAATAACTCCATCCCAGCCAATGTCCCAATGAAGCGACACCTAGTCATAATAATTTTATTATTAAACTACAACACTAATACTCTATCAGAGATAATGAAAGAAGCATCGACGGGAGAAAATCAAATTATCAATATCAGAATTTTCAAGGAAAAAATAAAGCAGACTTATTGCATCCATCAAAGTAAGCTCTGCCCACCAAATGAGAGACACCACGTCATCAAAATGATCAGTCAAATGTTGTTATTTCCCCTGGTCTATGTCACAGGTACTCGTCCCCCAGTGCAGAGTTACGATGTTGGTGAGCTGGCAGCAGCGGCTTTCTCCACTCGTAAAACTGTCAAGGTCACGATTAGCCATTGTGCATAAGTATATGACCTTAAAACACAAATAAATAAATAGCGGGGTTTCCGTTATGCAGACATGGGATCCCATCAATGTCCCTATTCCCCACGCTGACTTTCCCCTACCAATAAGGTACTCGTAAGGCTCTCATCAAAGACACTCGTAAGGCTTGCATCAAAGGCAGAGAATTATAGGGAAATGGGAACAGCAGAAAATAAACCAGACTCCAAATCTTTTTACCAAGTTGCAATAACCTTGACAAATTGAACAACAGGATCTGGTGATGGGTTAGATGGCAGATGCGCACGATGTGGGTTGGGTTTCATTGTTAAGTTTTGTGTACACTCTTGAGGACAGCCATTTTAACATGCACAAGACATAGTTCCTCCACTGGGGGGGGTCTCAGATGGGCATTTCGGACAGATGAAATGTTGATGCCAGTAATGGTGAACCCAAGGATCCAACGGGGCGACCATGGTCGCCCCGTTGGATCCTTGGATTCCACATTACCGGACACAACATTTTCTGCCTGGCAGAAAGCCTAGTTATAGAACAACCGCCATGGACCGGTCACTTTTCAAGGGGTGGGCAGTATTTCCACAGATGCAATATTAGACTGCAAACACTAATTATAGGAATAATAATCAAAAATTGAATTAAAATTAAAGTTTTGCAGCTGATGTTTTTTTATTATCCGGTCAACGCTTGCATGGACATCACTGCCCACGTGTGGATTATGATTGTACTGTACATTTGATTCCTGGCTAAACCTCCATTTATGCTGCAATAAGAGCTACATATGACTAAGGGAATACATTTTAAGAACAGAAAATAAGTTAATAACACATAAATGTGTTTAAGGACTACACCATAATGTAGAATTTATTACTTACATCATTTCGGATAACGTACAGTGTAGCCAAACAGACAATTCACTGACATGAATATTAGTTACAGTAGTGAGGAGTTTCGAAGGGAAAATTAGTCTGACAAGAGCAAAGTGGGCGGCATAAATAAAACGTGCCCACAAAACCGATATAGGATAAGATGGGGAAGAAAAACCCACACCAATCCAAGTCAGGACTCCAATGGATGGGTTGAGGTGGGAGGGATTTTTAACACTTGTCACCTCAACGTATTTCTCAGTGAATTCAGTGTAAAATCTCATTGGCCATTACGGCAGCGTGCAAATGGAACTATCCTTTCTAAAACATGATTGAACATTGGGAATCGGTGAAGCAAATAGAGCTCCACTGATCCCCAAGTTGATTTGGAATAAACATTATATAACCCATTAACCCCCGAATATACTTGAGTGAACCAGAAACATTTATTGCTGCATAAAGTCAACCATCATTCTTCAGATTTTGTATATATACATTAGTACTGAAATGGTTAACCGGATAACTGGTTTGAAACCAGTTACCTACCTAACCGATTAGAAAAAACACTCAACCGGTTGTCTGAAATATCGATAGTGATCGTCATTTCAGGGTTAAAGCAGAGTATACATCTGCGGCTTCTCTTCTGGAATAGATTACACCTCGAAGCTGTGTTGTATGTATTGAGAAATAATCGACTTTGGCATTCAAGACTTCTTTAATGATCGATAATTTCTGTGAGTAATCGCAGAAAATATTCCGATGTATTTATGTATACAAATGAACGTTCTCGACAACGTTCGTTTGTATACACACTACAGAATAGGTTCTGCGAATATTGCTTTCCAATCCCTATAGTTTTGATCTCATATTCGGAGATATAATGGCCACTGATGACCAGATATTATCCGGTTATAGCTCGGTTAGACGGTTGTGAAAATAAGCAAACCGTTTCAGCCCTAATATACATGAATGGGTGCAAACTTTCCTTTATTCTGTGACTGTTCCAATGGTAATTCACTCTCCTACACAGGCTGTATTCTGGTATTCTAATGTCAAATGCAGGTGTTCATCATTTGATTTGGCTAAATATGCATAAATTGGAAGGTGCTTAAAATTTTATTTTTCATTGTTAATAAAAATAGGCTATTTTCCAAGGGACTTTGATTCCATTCTGAAGTTCCTACTTTTTTCAAAACGCAAGGCCCATGTAGTAGAATAATAATCAGTGAAATTAAGAAGAAAGACAGGACATTAAAAACAGTTACTTTTCTGGGTGTTGCCGTTGCGAGGAGAGGGGCATTGGGAGGGCGCATCATTTGGAAGCACTGACTGGGGTAACCAAAGCATTCTCATCTGAGAATTGTGACAAATCAGTGACCAGTCAAAGCGTTATTATTACTTCTGCAAGCTTGGGATAATGAAGAGTTATCCTGCAACAGTGCAAGCAAATTCCACTTCCACTGTTACAGTAGTGCTAGTACTAGTAGCAGTGACACGGTCTCACTCTCAGACTCAGTACCTGAATGCACATACTCATGCCATTCTTCAGCTTCATTGAAACACCAGTGTGCTGTTCAATTTTCTGCACTGCTGTTCAAGCAGGTCGCAATATTTAACGTAGCTATTGTAATTTAAGTGATATCATGTTCAGTTCCTGTTAGCTGACTAGGTCACAGGCAGTGACAGTTGTTGACATACCATACCACACGCGAAAATAGACGAGACATTTCTCGTGGAATCGGTATTGAAATTGGGGGAGTTTTCCAACTAATATGTTTATAATTCACCTTCAGATATGCGCTAGATGTTATAGAAGAATCAAGGTTACTGATGAATATTTTGAGTTTTGTCAATGAATATTGGTACAATAGAGTAAAACATGCATATGAACTGGAGCGAGTAATCACTGATAAACCCGAATCAACATAACATGGCTGCCGCCATATGCAGATTCAAAACACAAACTGGGTCATAGTCTTACCGAATCTGCGCCGATATAGCTCCATACAAAATTATTTCTCACAAAATATATTGTACATTTATATATAATAGCTAGAACATTCTTCTAATTGCTGCTACTAAGTGGAAACAATACAACGAGATCTACAATGTCCGGGAAACCCCTTACTGAAAGTATGTACACAAATTTGCCGACATATGACATCATCGATCACCTTAATACCCATAATTCCAGGAAAATGTTTCAGGTCAGGGAATGAACTTGCACTTTAAAAAGCAGCTGTCACAACACTGATTTTTTCCAGCCTTTCTGTTAATAACCACCTTTGATCAGGAGTTTTTGTGTTTTACAGATAGAGTTTGGGGATCGGAACGAAATGATTCTTGACATAATGTATCAAGTCTATTAGTATGTCATTATGCACAAGAAAAAAACACACGCCGGCTACTGACATTACTGCCCCAATAATGTAAAACCCGTTAACGTTCTTCCACTTCTGGCTTTGAAATGCAACTTCAAATCTGCAGGGGAATTTCGGACTCCCAAAGGGTTGTGCAGGAGCGAAAGTACGGGGTGGGAGCGACCCCCCCCCCCCCCCCCAATAAATTTTAAAGCCTGGATATTTTCACCCGAGTGAGAGTCTTGGATATCGACTCGTTCTTGATTGTAAACACGTTGGCCTACTTTCATTTGAGACGACAGTTGATATTTGGACTTCTGAATCTGAAGACCGCCTCTGGGCCTATATTCTACACACACATAGGTGTCTTGAACTGTCTTCGGTATCCGATAAGGTATTGGGGGAGGAGGCCAATTTAGACTTAGGCACGTGTTAATTAAACACTAAGCTGGAAAGCTCATCTGTCATGACTTTCGACTAACACATGTAGGCCTGTTTGCCAACAAACAATTTCCAAGAACTTGAGAGTTTTTGTCCCTAGGTTATAATCCGAAGTGACTAATATTCCAACGAAGACCTACTACATGACCAGGGTCTGCCTTGTACGACAACATGCCTTGATGGTGTAGCTGGGATGTTTTATCAGTCGGGACTTGAACCATCACGTTCTGGACAAATTCGATCCACAGACCAGCCCCCACCACAATCGGCAACCAATGTTCGCGACGCCCTTGAAGGACTGTAGGCTAAATGCAAGAGAGAGGTTTTTATGTTGGTAAGTAGACAGTGCGGGAAATATGCATGTAGAGATTGCGAAGGTCTATGTTGGTCTATATGGTGGTTGGGCGAGGATGTGTAGAACTCTAGTTGGGGGTGGGGAAAATAACATCAGCCCATCATAAATGAAACCAATGTAGGCCTATCCATATGTTATATTAACAGATTTATTTGACACCATGCTACTTCGCCGTGTAATTATGAGGGCATACGTATTAGGAGGGGAAAGTAAGCCTCATCGACCCCCCCCCCCGCCCCCCCCCCCCGGAATATCATGGCAGGCTCCAATGCGTCTATGCAGTGTTAACTAGTCAGATGATTATTGACACTTTAAGGGTTCTTAAATTAACCTACCGGACGGGTTGCATTTTCAACTCTCATTTGAGAAATATGCCAAAGCTTGATAATTATAAATTTCTAAAATTATAAATCTTGCTATGCCCTTGAATTTCACTAGGGACTGAGTGTGTTCAAGTCCGTAACACTTCGTCAACTACATTCTCATCCACCTTCTGAGTTTGAGACATGTCAACGACCATGGAACCCTCGCTTGTACTGGCCTTGCAACAGTATCTGAATATTTTACTTCAAGAGACCTTTAAAAGACATGAGAGAATGCATCTTCAAAAGGAAAGTCTGAATGCTATTGAGAAAGATTATATAGGCCATAACGTCACAGGACAAAATGTCACACGGACATAAACGCACCACTGAGACAATATGTTTTCAGCATTTCGCGTTAATTAATTCATCATATTTTACAAACAAAATAATATAAAACAATATTAAAAGCAGAAAATTTCAAGTAAAGGCGACAGGGTGTTCACTGTTTCATTATTGTGGCCACAATCACATAATATAGGACTATTCAATGGAGATCTCGGACTCAGAAGTCGGGACAACCCAGGGTAAAAGAAATCGCCAGAGAAATAGGTCTTTGGAGAGTCTGTGTGATAAAGAGAAGCCACGTTTTGAAGAGTACCTTGATGGCACCAGGGGGGGGGGGGGGGGGGGGACTGCAAGCTGCTAGCAGATATTCCTGCTAACGACAGGATTTCTCACGCCACTGAAATAAGTATTATTTGGACACTTTTAACCCTTTACCTAACAAGGTAAGCAGACGCACTTGCAAAAAAAAAACTTGAACAACTATTTTTTTCCATTTTTTGTCTCAAAAACATAGGTTATGACCCCCTCGTTGGAACGAGCTCAACGATTAGTTAATACTACAGACCTGTAGTTGTACTAAATTTTTACTGAACCCCTTTAATTACAAATCAATTCACCCACTTTACTGTAAATTGTATTCTTTAGGAAAGGATAAGATGCTAAAAAAGTAATGGTAAATTTGGCTTGAAAATAGGTGACATTTTATTTCGATGCTTCTGATGTCTAAAAATGTTATAATTTTTCATTTTTTGGTGTTCAAAACGCGAAGCATTGTTCATAAATACGGATGGACAGCAAAAAAGCGACAAATTATTATTTTGTTTAGCTATTTGACGGCATCGAAAACGACCTACCACATATTTTTAACCCTTTCCCAACCTAACGACCAATATGTCGAGCTCGTTCCAATGAGGGTCATAACCTATGTTTTTGAGACAAAAAATGAAAAAAATTATCTATTCAAGAATTTTACTTGCTAATGTCGTCTGCTTTTATATAACCTAAAAGAGAAATGTTTGAGATATAGAATTGTTCAGTTGTATTTTACTGTAGAGCGTATATGAATTCCAATAATTTGCAACGAAACAATTTTCTTAAACTACATTTACCAAAACTACATATGCCACGACACTTCAAAAAAAAACGTGCACGTGTTCAAATACCATTCAAAATTTATTCAGCATCCCAACGGTTAACAGTGCACCACCAGAGACTTTATTTTAAATATCGAAATTAATACAGACATGACTTCTTTGTGGGCGGAGATGTACACATGCCGAATGGAGATAAGGAGAAAAAACATCAGGCATAACAGATTTTACCACAAAACATTTGCGATGAAAATTAAGAGGTGATAACATTTTGAAACATGACAGAATCATTACAAATATTGACATCTCGGAAGTACAAGTGTACAACATATATTCCCTGTCACAGCCTGCATAGTAATATAGTAGATTGATTCGTATCAACCCTTCGAAAAAGAAAGGCCACTTTCACGGTCCAGGATTGTGATACTGAATTCACAAAGTAGATAGTTGCTCAGTGAATTAGTGTGGAAGACCAATCAAGGTTTTCAACGTGAAGCCCGAGGGCTTCACGTTGAAAATATTGACTTGTCTTCCCCAACTAAGGACTATAGACTCTACCAGTTGATGGCTCTGAACTGGCATTGAATATACCATCAGGGTCCAATGGTCAAGAAAACAAAAAAAAATGTTCGTAGCCGCAACAGAATCCTATAGTTAGTATATGCAGGTGGGGTGGGGTGGGGTGCGGTGGGTTGTTGCTTTGGGCATTGGACTTTAAACCGAAAAGTCTGCGATTCGATCCCGACACCACCATCTGCGCTGTGTCCTTGGACAAGACACTTAATCCCATTGCCCACGTTGGGGAACGATGGTGTTACTAAAGCGTAGTGCGCGTCGATAATGCACTCGCCTTCAACCGTTGTTAACTCTGCCTGTGCAAGGGTTGTAAGTTAGAGAGCACTGGACTTTAAACCAAAAGGACGACGATTCGATCCTGACTCGCACCATCAGCGTTGTATCCTTGGGCAAGACGGATAATCTCTACTGCCCACGCGGGGAAAGGTGACCCTGCATGCTAAGGTGTACTGCTCGTAGATAGAGCATTTGCATTCAACAGTTGCTGACTCTGCTTGTGCCAGGTTAGTAAGCTGGTGAGTCTGACAGTTGCTCGTCGCTACTCGGATGTTCTTTCTGGGTAATCCGGCTTCCTCCACCCGTAAAACTGCCCGACAGCGAAAACCTTGGGTTGGAGATGAGAAATGTTTGGTCATTCTAGAGCTTGGCCGTACTCAAAGAGTACCACCTGCATGACCTTTGGGTGGACATACATCTCGCCGCCTCGTTGTGTCTTTGTGTCGTTAGGATAGGTTCGTCATTTGGAAATGTCACTGACTTGATGTTTTGAAAGATCACCGACGGATATCGTCTGAATATAATTTACTGATAATAGAACAAAACAAAGATTTATTCACATGCCCTCGCCAGGAATGGTCCATGAAAATATGTACACAACACAAATAATTATGAGTTATCCCCCGCCCGAATGTTCAAATTTCATCAGGACCTTGCATTCTCAAGGTAATGTTGTCTCCTATTGTCGCTCGGCTCCTGGTAGTTATTCCACTCTACCGACACAACGTGTTATCTATTTGCTCTTTCCAAGCATCCTTCGGGTAGTAGCTTCCACCTTTAACGCTAATTGTTCCCCTATTTCACTAACTATCACTGACACTGGCCGTCAACTCCTCTGACTTACTTTACTTGCTTTAACAATATTAACACTTTACCAACAGATTACCCACTTTTGGGGGCACTTCAAAGTCTTATTCTGATTAAACCACTCCTCATCAACCGTTTAAACATACAATGTCCATGCGTGCGATTTGCCTGGTTTCCACTCAGGACACTCAAACCTTCTACCTTGAGACGAATCTACAAGCTATCAATGGCTCCTTCCAACTAACTTTACTTCTGCATTATACGTACTCGTCAAACTGCATCTATGGCCCTCAAAGCCCTCTCGCAGTTCACTTCACTTAGACTAATAACTTCTAGCACACTATAAAGTCTCTCATCTAATACAATTCCTCTCGGGTCCTCTTAGCCCAACAACTCATTTCGAGTGCACCGATCGCCAAAACGGCACTTGGCTGGAGTTCCAAACTTTCCTTCAAGCGAATACTACAACCCAGATTTTCCAATATCCTTATATATCACACAAAATCCCAAAACTCGGTTGAGGGGGTCTCGCTTTCAAGAAGTTATAGTGATAAATGGGTTGTTTAGATTTAGTTGGTTAAATTCTCAGTTGCAGTATGAAAAAAATGCTTGTTGATATTTTGATACCAGTGTGTAGAGGATTGAATATCACCACTCCGTTTGCAACCAAGCCCGCCTTTTTGCGAGGTTGAAACGTACAAGCTCGTAAATAGCATATGCAAAAGTCTAAAGGGTCTTCTCAAAAGCAACACAAACAACACACGAAGTTCAACAAATACAGGGGTACTTATTTCACGTTTATAAAGAGCAATCCATTTGTCCCCCAATCGGCCCGTGATAATATTTTGTAAGGCCTCCTTATCTGCCACGCACAAGCTTGAAATTAATACCTGCCTATACCCAGTGTTTTATATGGGTTTTTCTGTTCTACATAATTGTTCATTGTGATTATGTTTTGACCGCATAATTTCGAGCAACTTAGTCTAATTATGCCATACGCCCATTGGGGTATAAATTAACGTAAACTTCCGAGCATCCGCGCAAAAAAAAACTGAGTCATCAGTGTATCAGTTGAGAAATATAGATTCTCGAGGTCTTGAGTAGTACCTTCGATGTATAACACGACGTAACACGATCTATCTTTATGCAGGCTAGTGGCTGATAAATTGTGACAAGAAAAACACGATCGGTTGTGTATACGATAACACCTTGTTTTGTTTGTCAGACTTGTAAAAGATTGATGATAAAAAACAAATTTGCGAGAGCACCTGTCCCGAAATAGACCATTCACAGGACGTTGTCGGCAGTGTCTGTCGGAACACCGACGTCCATACTCTGTGGCTTTTTTATGGTCGGGTGGCTGAACCACGAACTTCCCAACGGAAGTTAGTTTATACTAGTTTTGGCAGAATATTCATGGCCTTGACACCCATGTTAAGGGAGCGCGCATTCTCATCTTAATTGAAATTTGTTTTAACCCACTGCACACTGATATCAAAATACAAAAATTTCAGCAGCATTTTTTTTCCACTATGCAACTGGGAATTTAAACAACCGTCAAACAAAATTGAATTGGTTAAATTCCTAGTTGCATTATGGGAAAAATTTGCATTTTCGAAATTTTGATATTTCGACATCGTCGTACAAAGGCTTAATCGGATGTCCAAAAGTCGCAATATCCTGGATTTCAAATGGCAACTACAATGAACTCCTCCCGTTTCAATTTCATGTCTTTGTTCCAGAATTTGACAAATGTTCTCCACAAGCCTGAAAATTTTCCGACAAAATGTTTCGTGGGGGCGGGAGGTCGTCTTCTATCCCCGCATCTTTGCCCATGTCTATGCTCACCCAATGACCTGTTCCATTTGACTCCCTCGCGACAACAAAGGTTGTAATCCTCCATGACGTTTTCTCTGACGATTTTTTTACTCTGGGTTGTCCGAGATCTCCATTGGGTAGTTCTCTATTAACCCCCTCACTTGGACCATCAATCCTGTCTTTGCGTTTGAATTCCAAATATTCTGGAACATTAATTTACTCCATCGGTTGTCGGGGAGATTTACCAAATAGTTAAGATAAGAGAGTTTCTTAGGTCTATCTATGACAAAGGAAGGTGTGTTTTATCAGTCTGGTCAAGAACCAGTGGAGGACTTCTCTTTTTCTTTTCGGCACCGGAAGGCAATTTGTCCCTCCCCAAGAAGTGAAGAATGAACAAATTAAAATACTCAATTATACGTATTTTATGGTAATGACACTGGAGTAACATGGGAACGAAACTGGAACTGGGTATTCTGCCACTGACGGTAAACATGGTAATTAATTTGGAGAAATACAAGGAGCACGTTGATGCCCTACCAGATGGTCACCTGATAAAGGAAGCCCTAGAGACCCCGGACCTTCCAGGCGATAATGACATGAACTCCTGGATATACAGTCTACACAATTGTAGAAGGCTTATAATGCCAACATCCCCCATTGACAACCCATTGGATACACACTCGATAGTTTCGTATTTCGGCGATGCAATATGGAAAAACCTAAACAGCGATGAAGGACGAAACGGCCGAAACAAACTAAGAACGTATAGGCAATTTAAAGAGAAATTTGAACATGAACCATACCTCAAGAAGTGCCAAATTTCGAAACACCGCCAGGCCCTAACAAGATTTCGTCTAAGCTGTTACAATTTGGGAATCGAGAGAGGCAGGTATTATTGCATCCCAGAAGCGCAGCGTCTATGTCAACATTACGGGGTGGTAGACGACGAGACACACTTCCTCCTCCACTGCACAATGCTGACAGAAGAGCGCGAGTGCCTGCTGCAAAACATCCAAACAAACAAAGAGTATTACAGCAGCATGACCGATACAGCAAGAGTCAAATATATATTAACACGTGACAACACAGAATGCATCAACAACGTTGCATACTTTGTTTATAACGGTCTTCAAAAAGGGGGTGTGGCAGCCCCAGGTCGATAACAGCACGTTGAACTAAGTTTTTTTTGTTTTTTTTTTCAGTACCACCTTACATAAATATATGATTTGTTTTTTCTCTTTTTTCCTGAACAACTAAATGTATAATGTTAATGTTAATCTTGATGTACATTTGACCATAATGGTGTAGCAGTACAATAAACAAGTTATATATTAATTTGGTAATCTATTTCAACGACATCGGGGCTCTTATAAAAGTAATTAAGAGCATTAATTACGCTATTATCCCGCAAAGCAGAAACAATTACATGTACTTCTCAACAAAACAACTTCAGATACCACCTCTTCTCTAACACATGTAACACATGAGTTCTATTAGTCAAACAACGGATAAAGCTATTTATAATATTATTGGATCAAACAGGAGGTATTAATCCCCACTTAAAGCCACCAGCATATTTCATCGTATAGGTAATAATGTAACAGGTTGTTGAAGGATTTCAAAACACCCGCAGGAAATTTTCTGTTTTCGAGTGTTAATGGACCACATTGCTACAAGAGTTGAAGACTTCATGCTTTCATTAACTCTTTACCTAACGTGACTACCATATTTTACCAGCGATATTCATACAAAAACAAACATTCGGGTTTTATAATTTTATCAGTTTTTGTCTGAAAAACATAGCTTTTGACCCCTCTTTGGAACGAGCTCCTTGAGGTCGTTCCAATTGGTGGTAATAAGCAATGGTTTTGAGGCCAAAAAATGATAATTTTCAGTTATATTCAAAAGTTTTGTTTCGCAAGTGTCGTCTGCTATAGTCATGTTCAGAAAAGTGTTAGCTCTTAATTGCTATGATCCATTTTAGAACGCGAACATCACTGTGGCTCTTTGCATCTGCTTTTGAAATTCTTTCAGTACCGTTTCCAGTGGAGTGTTAAGGGACAAAATACACCACCACCACCCATGCTATTCTGTAGATTATGAGGCTTAAACATAAAACAAACCAAGAACATGAACTTTTGATGGCAAAGAAATAATTACTAAAATAAAAACCACCCGCCCACATGCAATATTACAAAAATGGCCCGAGAAACAGAAGATCTATCTTGTGGTGCCTAAAGAGTCTTTTGAAAGTTGACTTTATGCCAAATAACCTCACAGAGCTCTCCAAAAAAAAAAAACTTTACAGATTGAGCTATTACCCTACCCCATGAAAATATATGACTCCTCATTGAAGAAGAATGAGAAGGGAATGTGCTGGAAGCTATATTTAAATAGAAGTTTAACCCTTTCAATCTTTTGTGCAAAAATATTTGCGTGAAGAAAAAATGTCAGTGGACGAGCAGACAACACAATGGACAATAAATAGTTAAAATCAGGATTTGTATTAATTTAATCCCCGCAAAGCTGTACTATTAACCCTTTACCTAACATGAAAAGCAGACGACAATTGCAAACCAAATTATTGAATAACTAATGTTTTTCATTTTTTGTCTCAAAAACATAGGTTTTGACCCCTCGTTGGAACGAGCTCGTTCCAACGAGGGGTCATAGCCTATGTTTTTGAGACAAAAATGAAAATATATTGAAAATTAATTGTCGATTTTTGAGAATAGCGCTGGTCGGTTTTGGCCGGTAAAGGTTTAAATTATTACCGACCATCCCAACAAAACAAAAGGGATGGGCTCATTTCGCCATAGACAGTATTGCAAAAACAATACTATCCAGCACCTCAGTACTGAATGGGTTAAATCTTTAAGTGAGAAGAAACATGTTAGATGACGATTGGGAAACTCTTCGAAGCCCACTCGACTTTTTCCTCCTCCAGACCACCCACTCAATAAAATATTTCAATTAATTCCAAATCGTACAAGATGTGTGCTTGTCAAGAATAGCGGGTTACGAAGATAAACCAATTCGAATTTTTGTGAACGTTTCGAGACCCCTGTATTTGATAGTATACATTGTCATTGTAAAAGCAGCCAACCCAAGAGTGTTGATGATATAAAACCAGCCAACCCAAGAGTGTTGATGATATAAAACCAGCCAACCCAAGAGTGTTGATGATATAAAAGCAGCCAACCCAAGAGTGTTGATGATATAAAAGCAGCCAATCCAAGAGTGTTGATGATATAAAAGCAGCCAACCCAAGAGTGTTGATGATAAACCACTGGTCGAAACTGTAAAAAGAGCTTTGTTGAAAACAAAGGTTTTTACCTACATCCTAATTAATTGTTTAACCCCTTGCACACTGATATCTAAATACGGAAATGTTATGCAGCAATTCTTCCCACAATGCAACTGGGAATTTAACCAATTCAATCTTGCTAAACAGAACTTTGTTAAACAAGAACGAATTGGTTAAATTCTCTGCAGGATGAAATTTTGATATTTTGAAATCAATGTGCAGAGGGTTAAATTTCACCACTCCGTTTGCAACTTTTATTCAACCAAGTCTTGCCCTTTTGCGAAGCTGAGGTGTACCAGCCTTTAAAAGATAAGAAATTCAATAGCCTTTGAAAAAGTCTGCAAGGTCTTTTCACAAGGAACGCAAACAACACAGGAAGTCGAACAAATACAGAGGTGCTTCTTCACCTTTATAAAGAGCAACCCTATTTAGACTCGAATCAGCCCTATGGCAATTTTGTGACGCCTCCGTGTCTGCCTCGCACAAGTTTTGAGAATAACAAGGCCAGCACAACGAGAAAATCTGCTCGTGTTTAATGAAGTAATACAGTTATTACCATGTAGAGTACGGCCTCCGTGGATATGTCACTTTCTTCGGGTGGGCAATGTTTCCACTGACGCAATAATATTAGATTTCAAACAATAATTATAGGAATAATCATCAAAAAATTAATTAATGAAGCACCGGGTACAACCCGGTGCTTCATTAATTAAAATTTTGCTGATGATGATTTTTATTACCTGGTAAACGCATGCGTGGGCATCATTGCCCACGTGTGAATTACGACCAATCCACGGCGACTGTACTGTATGTTTATTACACACCCCGACGACACTTGGGGCGAGATGTTCTAAAAAAAAACTAGGAAATTTGGTTTACATAAAATCACAAGATCCTATTCTGTTATTATTTTTATACTGGCTTGAAAGTGGGTGGAAATCTACTAACTGGAACCTTTCCATTACTATGGGAAGAAAACAAAACCAAAGAAAGAAAGCAAAAAAAAAAAAAAAACAAGGATATCATCATATCTGTTTATTGTACCAACAATTTTGCCCAGAACTCCGGAACATTGATGACAAAGGCGCTGTCTAGATCTACATGGAAAGTTTGATACATTTTTATATTAACTTTAAGGTAGAATGAAGCTCAACGGAAATATGTACGGAAGATCCCTAGCTCCCACTTAAAGAGTGTCAAATTCAATATAGGTTTTATAAAACGAAAAAAAAGTTGCTTTTGTGTATTTTGATTTTGGCGAGGGATTGCTATTCTGCATGGGGATAAGATGTTGGAAAGGGATCTTAGCGCCCCTTTCCAAGAACGTCTCACATGTCATATCAGCATCTTGATGGAAGAATATATTCTCGTCCTTGGCACTTATCACCAACTTAAAAGATAAAAAGATGATGATGATGAAAACTGCTCGTTCCCTTGACTTTCTCATCCCACGCAGCACTTGTTGGTGGAAGATGTCTCGTTGGTGGAAGGTGACATGTGTATAGAAACTAGCTCAGCTTTTATTGGCTCTTCGAACTGGCCGATCAGTTCGAGCTTGACTTTAAAAAAAATGTAATACCCCAAAAGAAGCATACTATAACGTTGATAATAATGTTTCTCTGCACAGCATGCGAACATTAATATTCACTTCCTGTATATATGTGTATTGCAGACGTGTTATTTCAAGCTAATCGACCACTTGAGTGGAAATCGCTTAAAAATAATGAAATCGCCTGCAGGGAAGCGAAAAAATATACGACCAGAGGCAATCATTAGCGAACGCTCGATTGACAAAAATGCCCTTAGAGGCTTCAGTTCATGTCAGTTAAAGTTTGAAAAAATAAATCCCAGCAAAGTCGTGCAAGCGGATTTTTGTCCTACCAGGTATACAGCAGTTTTCTTGCCAACACTGCGTTCGTTGGACAATTATTTTCCCGTCATTGGGTGATATATCGCTCCAAATCTCTCTTTCCCTTGGGTCTAGTGTAAAATATTGGTCGCTCCGATTCAAGCGAGGACGTAACTATAAGGTGGGAGGTGTAGGGAGTGTGACAGTGACACCCCCCCCCCCCCCAATAACTTTCCACTTGGGACTTTTTGTCAGGATTAGGGTCTAAGATATCAATTCTGTCTTGCTAGTAATCATGTACTTTTTTAACTCGCTGAATGCCAGAAACCAGGCATCAGGGCTTTGATAAAAATGAGGGTACCAAAGCAAATGCCAACATTTTTTTTGCTCATCTTTCAAGTTCAGTCAAACGCAAATAATTTTTATATATATATATATAAATTTGTTTTATTCTAAATTATTGGAGAGTGTCTCTTCGCCTTACAATTAGGGTTTGTAGCACCCGTTCCGGCCTGCGGGGGTGGGGGGTGGGGCGCGGACGGGCCGAAACATCCGGACCGAAACGTCCTACATTCCTGTAAGAGGGTGGGGCGGGGGGGGGGGGGGGGCTTACATCTTCTACACAACCAAGCCTTGCCTTTTTGCGTGGATGAAGCATATAAACCTTCTTGCTGTACCGGTACTACACGTGTTAAATTAATAAGAAATTGCTACACGACTATTAAACGTGTACATTTTATTAATTCACTTATATACTTCAAGGAAATCTCGTGGGTTTTTTTAGCTATAATCCCGTCTGAGTAAAAGTTCCAACTACATTAGAACACTAGTCTAGTTCGAATACCAGTCAGTTGGAAACTGAGTCATCACAGTCAGGATAAATTGGGTTTACAGCCATCTTCGCGACGCCTTTGGCAGCAACAACAAACATCAATACCATCATCGCCACCACCATATTGTTTGTGATTCCGCGGCAACTCAGCAATCAGGCGTCATGCAGTAATATGATAGAAAAAGTGGTATTCCGGTTTGTATGCTTGTTGGGTTTTAACTATGCAGTCTAAAAAAAACAGGGTTATATTTGGTCAGATAGTTGTACGAGTGGAGGAAGTCGGAGGGCTAGGAGATAACCACTGAGCATCTGCGTCTAATGGACGGACTCGACAACTTATCAACCAATTGGGTGAGCACCGACAACAATGCATAGCCATGATACAACCGGGCTATCGAGATTTGGTGTCTTTCCCGACGATACGATGTGACCGACATTGGCAATGTAAGGGCACCATACAGATGGAATACCGATAGAAATTCTAGAGAACCACTCTGTACCCCCTTCCCTTACAGTATGGACTAATGGCTCGAGAGCTTGACTACTCTCTCGCCACTTCGAGACTCGATATATCGTCCCCTGCGTTGCCAATATGTTCTATGTTGTGCCAATAGGCACATAGAACACATTGGAACTTAAGAAACGACATCGTGAGCTGGAGTCTTTCAAAGATCCTGGACGTCTTAACAGAATTCATTCCATTTCGTGGTAAATTCTGTTATGAAGTCCAGGTCCTTTGTCAACCCTATGCGAGATTTCTGTTGTGAAATACGGGGCTTTTGTCAGTACTAGGCCAGATTAACCCTTTACCTAACGAATCGCCCGCATCCCCTCGTGTAATTTGCAAATTGAGCAGTTAAAAAAAAAATTTGTAAAACATTTTCAACAAAACCATATCATGTGACCCCTCATTGGAACGAGCTCGATGAGCTCGTTCCAATGAGGGGTCACATGATATGGTTTTGTTGAAATTTGTTGAAAAAAAAAATAGCAATTAAACTAATAAATTTTTGTATTCTCTGTGTTGGGTAAAGGGTTAAAGTCATAAAAGCACCGCCTCCATTTCATTCTGCCATTCGCTGCCAAACCTTATCTATTTACAGGTAGAGTGAAAGGGCATGAAATACATACAAACACACCACTCAGAGTCTACATGGCAGTTAATGATATCGATTATACAAACTACTTATGCATATGACCACGTATATATGTAAATATATGTAAATATATGTAAATATATAACAATGTAACACTTACCACAGACACATGCTCTGCATGGCTACCAAGTGAAGTGGTTTGCTGTAGTCCTGGGCAATGACAACGAGTTGAACCGCCCGGGGCTGTGCAGTAATTTGTTGTATTTTGGGAGCACAACTCCATTAGGCTTGTAGACAGGAATACCTATATTACGAGGGAGTGGTTAGTGGATATTTTGGGGGAGTCTGGGGATTTCTATGCCGTATCCATATCACGAAAGTCGAAGTCTTGAATTGGAAAATGATATGAAAGTGGTGGCCCTTTCGCGTTGATGGGCTGAGTGGGAGTATATTGTTTCAAAATTGCTGGGCCTCCACAGGAGAAATTTGGAAAAATGTGAACCAAATGGCGCTATTTGGAGACATTTTGAGGCTCTAAAGAGCGTCAAGCGTTGTAGATTTAGATTTAGATTTATTGCAAAAAACACCTTCGATGAGGCAGATTGCACACAAGTAAGTTATGAATAAATTTGTAACTGAAATTACAATACAATCTTTGTACCTTCTTACAAATGTGAAGAGTGTTGGAAATGAAACGGAAATTTCAAGAAATATATACAGAAGAAATATTTACAGAGAACACAATACTATCTGCGTGAAGTTGTATGTCATCTGTAATTTCATTAGCTGACGCTCAACACAGATCCTGGAATTTAGGATTTTTGAGGAGGCCATTGCGGATTTTTTTTTTTCGTCAGAAAAAAAGTTACAAAATCTGATAGATGAAATCAGGTTAATTCGTGAAATGCTCATTTTTAGAAATATTCCTTTGAGTTTTTTCACTTTTTCTTCATTTTGGAAGTATTGAATATTCAGGACCTCTCGCATTTGCCTATTGAGAATAAGGCTGTTCACAAATGTCTTTGAAATAGAACATTTAGTCTTTTGGGTCTTTCCTAACATTGACCTCAACCAACAGTTTCTCCGGGACAAGCAACGGGCGTAACGAAATGGTCTGGGGATGGGGTGCCGAGCCACTCCCCTTTTAAACTTGGAGGCTGAAGCCCTGGTAAGTGCCCTCGTGCCCTAGTTTACTGTATGCAAACATAAATTAGCGTTTACATTGTTAACAATATATGTCTTATAATATTTTTGGAAGGCTGGAACCAGCGTGGCGTGTAGTAAGTTACCAAACTAGTATGCTGGAAATGTGGGCGTTGAATGAGAAGGTGTATGTGTGTATAGGCTTTGACACGACGTGCAACTTATTCGTAAAGGGACCCTAAGTAATTTTAAAATCATTACGAATCACATGCAGTTTGAGAAAACTAAATTCGGTTTTTGTATTTTGCCACACACTGGTTCCAACTGGATTTTTTTATTGGTACATCCACTTCTCACTTTTCCGCGGAAGCGACAGGCTGTGTGGTAACGATGGGGAAATCCTATAATTAGCACCCCCACCCCCCTCATACACACAGAGATTTCAGGGCATTTATGTTCTATGATCCCCACAACAGATTAAATGGGGAATACGTTTTGAACAAGAACAGGACACTGGTGGTTTGTGAATTTTACTACAAGAGAAAAAAGATGGTTTGTTTGTTTAATGGGGTTTAACGATACTTTCAACAACTTGGGTCACGTCGTGTCGGACAGTTTTACGGATGGAAGAAGCCGCTCTACCCGGAGAGAACCACTAAGCATAGACGAGCAACTATCAGACACTCCAATTTACTAGTTCTGCATGAACGTTAGCAGCGGTTAAATTATTTATTTATTTATTTATTTATTTATTTATTTATTTATTTATTTATTTATATTTAAGGTCACATATTTCTGCACAATGGCTAATCATGACCACGACAGTTTTATGGGTGGAGGAAGCTGGAGTACCCGGAGAGAACACCGAACATCGGCGAGCAACTGTCAGCTCCCCAACATACCAACTCCACAATCAGGGCTAGCATTGGTTGAAGACAAGTGCACCATCGACGTGCAGTACGCCTCAGTACACAACACCACCGTGTCCCCACGTGGGCAATGGGGGTGAAGTGTCTTCAAGGACACAATGCGGTTGTCGCAGGTGGGATTCGAACCGAGGACCTCTCGGCTTGCAGCCTGCACCTCTACCTATTGAGCCACCCCCCCCCACATCCCCACACCCCCAAACAGCGGTTGAAGGCTAGTTCAATACGCCTTAGTGCACAGCGCCACCATGCCCCCACAACGGACATTCGAGAGTAAGTAACTTTAATAGCACAATGTAGTTACCATTGGTCAGAATCGAACTGTCGACATTTCAGTTTAAAGTCCAATGCTCTAACCACAGGGCCGCCAATCTCCATGAAAGTTTGGTATTCACGAGAAAACTAAACCATTTAAATTTATGCCCCCAAACATAGCTTCTGATCCCCTCATCACGTCGAGCTCGTCCAATGAAGGGGTCTTTTTAACCCTTTACCTAACATGAAAAGCAGACGACACTTGCAAAAAAAATTCTTGAATAACTAACGAGGGGTCATAACCTATGTTTTTGAGACAAAAAATGAAAAAAATAATGAAAATTAATTGGCGATTTTTGAGAATAGCGCTGGCCGGTTTTGGCCGTTACGTTAGGTAAAGGGTTAAGGTAAGTAACTGTCCAAAAATAATGAAATTTGAATGGCGATTTTCGTGAATATCGATGGTAGATTAACTCCTTGCTTGCTGCTGGCAGATATTCCCGCGAATGACAGGATTTTTCTTGACACTGAAATAAGTATAATTTGGGCATATTTAATCCAATTTTCCCCTGTAAATTAAACACATTTTTTCACCAATAATCCCTTGAATTAAATTTAGATGAATTTTTCATCGAATCCAGTCATGGCTGCTTTACCACAGCCACGACTAGATTTGATGAAAAATATCTTTAAAATACTCATTGCTCGTTAAGAGCAGGCCAGAAAATAAGCAGGCTGACATTTGCAGAATGAGGTCCCCAGAGGGTGAATTTGATTATGCTATCCCATACAGTGGGCCAATTTATCCTCTGGGTACCTCCTACTGTTTAGTTTTGAGACCCTGATTCAGATTGAGATTCACAGAGGGTAAATTTAGTGATGCTACCCTGCTGTGCAGGGTAGCATCACTAAATTCACAATATGGGGACCTCATTTTGCAGATGTCATTCTGCTTATTTTCTGGCTTGGTTAAGAGTTAAACTTGCGTCAAGCAAAGGGTTGAGATTCAAGGTATTTTTCTCTATCGGTTATTGTTGCTTCATTGAAGATACGAAATGTTGTATTTGAATTCTCTCGAGTTGGGTAATTACCGAGTACACACCATTAAGGTGGCAACCTATAATTATCGCCATATATTTGAAAAACTATCAACAGTCGTAAGCGTATATGCATTGAAATACACAATTTATAATCAATATTTCAAAATAAACTATTAAAAAGTCGGATTATTTTATTATTAAATTTTGTAAAAAGGAAGTCTAAAACGCCCACACAGCAGTCTAAACATGTGTGAAACATCACACATATCAGGAAAATCACAAATTACATAAAAATAAATGAACACATAGCCCCAATGGCAAGCAGGAATTCCACCAGGCATTGTCCCGTGGACGAGTCACTGAAATGAAAACTCTAAAACCTTTTCGGAAGTTGGCCATCGACGTGTAGTACGCCTTAGTACACGGCACAACCGTGCCCCAAGTGGGCAATCAGGATTAAGTGCTTTGCCCAAGGACACAATGCAGTTACCACTGGTGGGGATTGAACCGTGGACCTTTCGATTGATGTCCAATGTCGTAACCACTCAGCCACCTCGCTTCCCTCATATAAGTGAGCAGCTGCTTTCGGGTTTGCACGCCGGACCTATAGTTGGGAGGGCGTGAGTTCGAGGGTGATTCGCGTCACTTGCGCTACGTCTTTTACAAAGGCAATAAACCATCGTTTCCACTATCTGCTGGGCGATGGCACAGTGTGGCTCAACCCATTATGATCTGAATTCAAGTCCCACTTGAATCCGGTTTATGTGATGGAATGTCTTGACATCTGCAGAATAATGCTCGGTGATTCCCTCCAGGTTCTCCGACCTCTTCCACCCACATCATACAGCCAAAATCTAAATATATATTTGAGTGGAGAATCAGCAGGAATATTCCTTCGGATTTTGATTGATGATACCGGGATTTGACATCGAGTCTTTGAAAACTCTTAAGGAGAGTTTTCCAAGAGCCAATGGTGGAACAGTACAAACAATGACGAAAATGCAGAAGTTTACATTGAGCTCACCGAACAGCATTTCCCCATCTACATGTATACTATCACTACACAAGTGGATAGATAATTCCGACCGGATTGCGACTCGGTCGCGATCTGGTCGAAATTCTCTGTCCGCTTTACTGCCCACATCACTTTATTTATTTATTTATTCATTTATTTATTTATTTATTTATTTATTTATATGTTTGTTGTTTATTTATGAAAAATCCCAAAGTAAATATAGCATCCCAATTCTATTTTTGTTTGTTTTTTTTTATTGATTGAGTCTCATGCTGCATTTTTTTCATTCTGTTTTGTAATCTCAACCCATAACCACTGGTGCAAATGTGTCGCAATCGCATAACGACTCTATCGCGACCCGATCGAGAAAGGGCCGCTTTTGCGATCGCAGTACTGGTTCTGAATTTGTTCACAGATTACACAATGTTTTTTCGTGAGGTTTTCTTTTCGCAAAAATAGTTGTATGCGTTGCTGCAAGCATTAAATTAGCTTCGGGGAGTCGAGAATCAAGACAGATAATTAACAGACCGGAGGAATGTGGAAGTACAGATATGCATCTTCAAAGCACAACCGTCTGAGAGAAGTTTCGCAATATGTGGCTGCAATATGTGTCAGAAGTTACATGCATCATGTAGTAAGCTACAATTCATTTTGGTACTTTCTTCTAGAAATCTTGACATGTGAAGTGTACATTAAATATGACAGACGAAATGAGTAGGAGTGTGTTGGGTCAGTGAGTTTCAATGGAAAGTATAACCTTAAAAATGAAAAGTATTTTAGAAAAAGCCGTAAGATGAAAAAGTGATCTGTGGTGTTATGATAAGATACATATAGAGTAATACCATCTGCGTTCCATTAGTGTTTGTGTGCATTTTTTTAATGTCAAGACGTCGTCATGTTTCCCAGACTCAACATACATGCATAAGTCCTAATGGAAATTGTTATATAACTCTTTGCAGAATGAAACATTTACATTCCGTCCAGTAAAAAATGACATGTGCACTGCATCCCGTAACCATTTACCTAACGCACGGGATATCAAAATTTATTATTTTAATTGTGATCACGATTAGCCTTGTGCAGAAATATGTGACCTTAAACGCCAATAAATAAATAAATAATTTCAATTTTTTTCACATTTTTTCCAAACATTTCACAAAACCATATCATATGTCCCTTCATTTGAACGAGTTCGCTCCAATGAGAGCTCACATGATATGGTTTTGTGTTAATTTTTGTGAAAATTGTTTTTTTTTTTAACTGCTAAATTTGTAAATAACGCGGGAGGATGTGGCCAATTCGTTACAAAAATGGTTAAAATAAGAAAATATTATGCTTCAGCACACAGATTCTATGGGCAGATCTCCACCCTGCTGCATTGCCACGCCCTGTTCTCTAGGGAGCGTGGTAGCGTACTGGTTTGCTCATCGAATCGAGACTCCAGTCGTAGGCTGCATCCTAACCCACCACATCAACTGTGTGTCTTTGAGTAAGACACTTAACCCTTTACCTAACATGAAAAGCAGACGACACTTGCAAAAAAAATTCTTGAATAACTGATTTTTTTCATTTTTTGTCTCAAAAACATAGGTTATGACCCCTCGTTGGAACGAGCTCGACGAGCTCGTTCCAACGAGGGGTCATAACCTATGTTTTTGAGACAAAAAATGAAAAAATAATGTAAATTAATTGGCTGTTTTTGAGAATAGCGCTGGCCGGTTTTGGCCGTTACGTTGGGTAAAGGGTTAATCCCGGTTATTTGAGTGGATGCGCGGTGGAACAGTGTGCTAATGAGTACAGCATGTCGATGGCACTCCTCTCTTCAACCGATACTAACACTGCCTTGCCTGATTAGTAAGTTGGAAAGTCCCACATTTACTAGCCCCTGCTCAGTAGTTCTCTCCCGGTATTCCGACTCCTTCTTCCCGTAAAACTGCCCGACACGATATGACTGCGGGTATTGAATCTGTCGTTAAACCACAGTAAATTAGTACACCACTTTCTCAGTGCAATGCAATGCATTGTTAACGTCTAGAATCAACCGCAGTGCTCTCTGACTTACATTATTACCCCGTATCACAGGTGTTCACACCCTTTGTTCATTCTATGACATTCTCAGCTCATCTCAACGGAGCATACTGCCGGTGCTCCACAGACGGAAACACAAGGCAAGCGCCTCAACAGATCCATATTTTACACCTAGGTACGGTGGGGATTGCGTAGTACTGGTGAACAGTCCCAACGTCCACAGATGGCATGTGATGCAACGTCCAAGAACCACACACTCAAACTTCGCCGATCGCACATCAGCCACTACTACGGGATGCATCCGAATTAATCGCCGAATGGTCACCCATCCAAGGATTAACCGAGCTCGACGTTGTTTAACTTCGGTGATCTAACAAGAACCGGTCTGCTTCACCTGTAGCTTGGAGGCACAATATGACCCCCGTCCCCTGGAAGTATCGCAATCATAATCAGTAGTGGTGGTGGCGGTGGTAAGTAAGATGATGGCACTCAGACTCCATCCACCCATAAATCTATTGGACACTATAAATACCTGGCGGTTGAAAGTGTAGTTAACCCCCAACAAACAAACGACTTGTTTCTAGTTGTGTGCATGATTTGGTATGTCATTTCATGACATTTTACCAACAAATTCATTAGTAATATTGGGTTACGTAGCAGCGTCGCCTTACAAGTCAAGAATACTCACAGAACGTCCCTCATACGACCTGAATTCTTGAAATAGTTAGTTGTTCAGTGAATTTGTGTGTTGCCTTGGGGCTGCACGTTGAAAGTCTGAATTGGTCTAACATACAAATATTGATTGGTCTCCCCACAAGTAACAAATATAGACTCTACCATTTGTTGGCTCTGAAGTGACATGGCATTTACCATCAGAGTCCAAAGGGTTAACAAAAAATTGTGGCTGCACGTTGAAAATATTGTTTGGTCTCCCCACAAGTAACAAATATAGACTCTGCAATTTGTTGGCTCTGAACTGACATGGCATATACCATCAGAGTCCAAAGGGTTAGCAAAAAACTTACGTTCGTTACGCCTTGCGATTGGTGGCCCCGATGCTGACTATAGGCGAATAAACCGATTACAGGCTAATGTCAAACGCCGAACGTCAAGCTGACTTCAGACGAGTGTTGAACGAATGTCCAACGCCAAAAGGCAAACTGACTAAATATGAATATCAAACGAATGTCCAACGACCAAAGTCAAGCTAAATCACTGACCTTTCGGCCAACAGATCTCCGTACTCACCCGGAAGTCTATTGAGTGGCATTTTCATGCACTTACGGTGATTTCTCTCACAATTTGACTCATCATTTGAGTGGAAAAAGCCTACACCGTGTTTTTTTAGCTGTAAGCGAACACCACCGTATACTTAATGCATACACATTTAAAATGGTACTGGAATTACGTTTATGTCATGCACCTTCTGTCGGACTATTAACGCAGAATGGGTATGGATCTCTGCATTTCTAAATCCCGCAAACCCCTCACCCCACCTCCTTTAATAAGCATAATTTAATTTGGGTGTGGTTCAACCAGTCGTCTGACACAAAGTAATGCTGATCTGAATTTAGGTGGGTGACAGGTAGGCAGTCAATCTGGTTATGTCACCTCCCTACTGTATACATGTTTATTCTTTTTTCCTGGGATAATAGACATCACAAATCTACGCCCCGGTGGTAACACAACTCTATATACAATGGCACCGTGATAGTGGTTTCCAGCACGGAGATAGTTAAGCACGTGTGCTAATAAATCCCACATGAAAGACCTTGGAGGCAACCTCACTGACAGAACCACTCAATAAGCCGTAAAGATTTTATGATTTGTGCTTTATGCTGACGAAAAATCACATTAATGTTCCATAAAATTAATGTTGTCTAGGGTCTCCTACGCGCTAATAATTGTATTGTCAGGTACACTTTTTGTCATAAATTACTTTCACTCTATAAATTTTTTATACAATTAACATGTAGATAAGCTTTTTATTGACCAATGCTTCGCTGGTAATAAATACGTCGACACGTCCGTATATTGTATTATGTTGATAGTCCATAGATGGTGGCCAGTATGCAGTCTATTACTAAACAATAGGTCAGCAAGTGACACCCCCAGTATGCCATAGTGGCAATCTTCGGAAAAACAACTGATGACAATCATTTCAAATTAGAAGCCGGGGAATCAGAATGAATTTATTGAACAAGACATACCGCGAAAAAGCTTACAGTAAAGCAGGTGCTTCTAGTCAAGTGTTGTCTGCCTATTCAGGCAGACGACACTCGACTAGAAGCACTTGCTCAGTGTTTAATTCTCCCTCAGTCCAAAGATAGCCGAACCGTTTCTGTCAGATTACCTGCCGTTTTACAAAACAGGCAAGAAAACTCGACTACCGGCTTCTAAGAGTTAAATTTGTCATTACCTGGCTCCTTAATTCCTCTGATCCTGATGTAATCTTCAGTTCCAGTTCATATAGATACTTTTTCGTTAGCATTGGAGTGGAAATAATCCTATTTGGAATGTTAGTTCGTTAAAAAGCGGAACATTTTTTAAAATAGTACCATATTTCCATCTTTACAAAGGTTAGCAATTTAGGCCATATTCCGTGTCATAATTCTAATTTCGTGGGGTGAGTCGTATATACGAACGGGCTCTTTTTTCCTTCGACATGAGGATGAAGGAAACAGTTTGACTCCGTTCGAAGCTCTTGTCGGAGAGCAGATAACGGAGAAAGACCATTAAACAAGACTTTCCACCCAGAGTCACACCGTTCATTGGTTTAAGTAAGATATATATATCCCGTTTTTCAGTTCATGCGCGAATATTTACTACGAAATATTCGTGCGTCTTGTACTGATGAATTATTCAGATTTTCCAACCGATTCTCAGGCCAGTGAAAAACATAGCCACGAAAATACACGGCTAGAAGGTAAGAAGTACTATGCTGCTCCGAAGTGGCATCATTAGCATTCGAAACCCGACCCAAACCTAATAGCCTATTTATTGTTAGAAAAACTAACTCATTTTCAAAATTTCTAATGGTCTGGTCTGTCAAATGGAGGATGATCTCTAATGAGTTGCGCTTTTATGTGAAATTTCTGTACCGAGTTTATTAACCCTTTACCTAACGAATAGCCCACATCCGCCCGCGTAATATGCAAACTGAGCAGTTGAGAAAATTAATTTTTTCAAAATATTTCAACAAAACCATATCATGTGATCCCTCCGTTCCATTGAGGGGTCACATGATATGGTTTTGTTGAAATTTTTTGAAAAATGAAAAAAAAAAAAGATATTTAAAATAATAAATTTTGATATCGTCTGCGTTGGGTAAAGGGTTAAAATCGACCTGAGTCGAGGCTTACAGAGACTCAGATCGATTTTAATGAACAAGGTTAAGAAATTTCATGTTAAATCGTGACGAATTTGAAATTATTTTTATCGCATAATGTGTAATTTAATCTTTTACCTAACGCAACGACTAAACTGAACAGCGTCATTCACAAAAATCGTCAAACAACTTTTGCCTTGAAAACATTATAAGTTATCTCGGGCAACATACAGGGTACATGGAGATTTAATACCCGGATGCCGGTTTTCAGCCACGAGTCGCAAGCCGAATGGTTGAAAATGAGACATCCAGGTATTAAATCTCCATGTACCCTGGATGTTGCCCGAGATAACGATTTTGTCCCGCCTCCTAACACAGAAATAATGCCGAGATGTAAAATACGATCCCACATTAACACTCAGGCGACGAAGTCTAAACCCCACACTGAGCCTCAGGTTATGAACCGATCAGCGAAACAAACGTCACAGCAAAACTATAAATAGAGCGAGTCTATTTCCGAATCGTTGTTTATAAACCAGGTCACACATGGAGAAGTTTTTCACTTTGGTGAATTTGAATTCGTTGAAAAAGTTTTAAAACCATGTAAATTCAGCCTTCCAGAGTGTAGAGTATTTCCATTGAACAAGCTTCAGAATGTTAGATGTGTTGTGTTGTGTGTTTTATTCATGTCTTTGGGAGAATAGCTTAAATATTCACTTAAAACGACGCTGGACATGGAACATGGAAGGTGACATTTTGAATTTCGGGAACGATGTCTCACAATTTCAGACTCCACTTGGGTTTAAACTTGAAGATTTTGAATTGAGCCACAGTCATTGAATTTTGTAAGAGGTAGGTGGAATTAATTTAATTTGTTTTAGTATTCACTACAATACGACAATAAGTTGGATATAACTTTAACTTAACAGTTCTAATAGGAGTTTCTGAAATCGATGTTACCCAGTCGGGGTCAAAGGTTATTTTTATTACCTGGATGTTTCTCGAGTGACAAACGGGGAACAACGGCGCGAGCTCTTATCACCCGCACGTTTGAAGATAGCCGATACCGTAGCTATTTGTTTCAGTCACGTTGACCAATCAGAAGGCGCGATGCATACTGATACAGGGACAAAGCTTATTATCCCATCATCAGAACGAGCTCGTTCCAATGGCGGGTCATAAACTATGTTTCTGAGGCAAATTGAAAATGTTTAGTTATTCGGGAAATGTTGGTTTTTTTTTTGCAATTGTCGTCTTCTATTTGCATTACGTAAACAGTCAATGGAATATAAGAGAAAGTTAACTCAATTCTACCTTCAACGTAATGACGTTGTCTTCTGACGTCATTCCCGTTTCAGAAGTACTGTGAACGATATTTTCAGTAATGAACTATTTGGTAGTCGTGATGTGACAAATACACAGAACGACACACGCATGCGAATGGGTTAATCAATATGGCACTTGTGCCATCGCGGAAGGATAAAAAGAGAGGCCGCATCCTTCCGCGATGTCACTAGTGCCATATCGATTAACCCATTCACACACGTGTCGTTCTCTGCTTATTACACGCCTTCACGTCTATAAAACAGTTATTAAAAGGACACTCAGCAATTCATTTGATAGCTATCAACAAAATCAACGCATTTTATCGCTAACCAAATTTGCGAGGGGAATCCTTGTTACTATTTCGCCCCTGAGTTGCACTGTGTTCTATGTGCCTACTGGCACAAAGAACACATTGGAACTCAGGGGACGATTTCCAGGTATCGGTAGAGATTCAGATTGTAATTGCATTGCTCAATTTGTAGAAATTCTGGCGAAATTTCGGTTCTGTTTAAACATAGTCGGTCAACAATTTCAGTCTCGTACATATGTGCGGAACAGGTTTTCATTTTCCCCATTGTTTAGTGTTGCTGTAGATGGGGATTTCATAGAACAGGCGTGTAATAAAATATAATACCAACTTCGAAAGCCATAATATGCATAAAAAATACCATCCATAATAAAAACAGAATTCCAATCAACTACTGTTTTTGTGAATGTGATTGATCACATGCAGGTATAACGAACCACTTTTGTGTTTCGCGAAAGTTCTATGGAACCATTCAGATTCATCACTCTATGAATCCATTTAAAAACTAGAGGTGTGACTGTCCCAGACTGTTCTGTCCATACCCCCACCACCGTGACTATTTTTACAGAAGAGGGGGCATAACTCTGGCCAAAAAAGTCCGATCGAAACTGTAATCACAGGTGCACAGGTTACCATGGTAGTAAACATCCATACCAAGTTTCAAAGGAATCGACCCATAAACGTCAGAGAAAAACTCCGGACAAAATTATGTCGACGGACGGTCGGCCGGCCGAATGAACGGACGGACGGGCGTGCTTTCGGGCGGCGGGTGGGACGTCTGGCGAGCGGGCGGGCGGGCGATGGCGATACCCCCTCCACAACTCGTTACGGGGGGGGGGGGGTATAAAAAACACATTTTCTTCAACGAGTCCTTGATTAACAAGATCAGACAATAGACCCCCACGGTAAGTGCTGTCAACAAATTTTGGAATATTGGTTTGAATTTGTTTATCAAAATATAAAAAAATTACGTGCATCAGTTATGTATAATGTCTAATCGCTGGTAAAAATTGGAAACACTTATCTCCAAAGTTTCTCTGAGAAAAGGTGGTAACAGAACACACAAATATTATAAGCACAAATATGAATGAAAAAACCTGTATGCTATGTTATTTATCTTATGCTGCCACACCTCCATACCAAAATAATTGAAAACGGAAATGTCGTTAAGAAGTTCTAGGCAGAAAACTAATTACACTCAACTTCCAACAAAAATAGCCGCCAGTCGGCCATCTTGAATTTTTTTTTCGAAAAAATTGTCGTGAATCAATCACAATTTGAAACAAAAGCTCCAAAGTGTCTCTGAGATACAGGTGGTAACAGGACAGATGGATAGACAGACGGATAAACAGGTAAACAGCGGGGGCCTAATAACTCTAATAAATTAATAATTGGTAGGATTAGAAATAATTTGTAATCGACGGGTTAAAAATTGTAAGTGTAGCATTTTGGGTATTACAGGTGCACTAACTGTAAAGCATATACACGATTAAAAGTGCTTATATACGTTTCATTGTTGTTATGCTTGTTTCTTCAGCGTCGACAGAAGGAATGACGTTTCTCAAATCATTTTCAAAACACCTACACAAACCCAAATAAACACTGAATAGCCTTGTCAGAATTACTTTAATTCCGACAACCAGACCATATATATATCTATTTATACAGTTGTACTTCAGTAAACAATTTGTAAAGAAAGGCTTAAGTGATAAGAGTTCGTTCTTTACACCTTCATTGCCACCACTTTAACCCTTTACCCAACATAACGGACAAAACCAGCCAGCGCTATTCTCAAAAATCGCCAATTAACTTTCATTATTTTTTCATTTTTTGTCTCAAAAACATAGGTTATGACCGCTCGTCGAGCTCGTTCAAACGAGGGGCCATAACCTATGTTTTTGAGACAAAAAAAAAAATTGTTGCAAGTGTCGTCTGCTTTCCATGTCAGGTAAAGGGTTAAAGGCTATTACACACTCGACGCGATGTAAGCATCCAGCGGCGACGTTGAGATGACCGATACGAAGGGGTGTGGAGGGGGGGGGGGGGCTGATTTGTCCTGACTGTAATTGTTCACGTCCCGACTGATAAAATACTCCAACTACATCATCAAGACATGCCTTCGTCAAAGGCATGTCTTGGTGATGCAGTTGGAGTATTAGTATTAGTCAATCGGGGTTGTAGTTACTCTCGAGTGCCTAATAATAGTACAGGGTGGAAAATTTCAGGTAAAGGGTTAAAGGCTATTACACACTCGACGCGATGTAAGCATCCAGCGGCGACGTTGAGGTGACCGATACGAAGGGGGTGGGGGGCTGATTTGTCCTGACTGTAATTGTTCACGTCCCAACTGATAAACTACTCCAACAACAAAGGCATGTCTTGGTGATGCAGTTGGAGTATTAGTATTAGTCAATCGGGGCTGTAGTTACTCTCGAGTGCCTAATAATAGTACAGGGTGGAAAATTTCCTGAAAATTAACTACAGGGTCGAATAATAGTATAGGGTGAAAAATTCCAAGATGTGAGCCAACCGCTATGCTCTGAACCGTTTTCAGACGTCTGATGCACTTGAAGTGGTGAAGGGCTAAATTACTTTCGTTATCATAATTTTCACATGGTTTTGACTTGTTGCAATTTATGGGAGAGTGCCTACAGGCACTCTCCCATAAATTGTACCAAGGCAAAACCTTATAGACAAATTAATTCTGTTTCAGTGATGGTATGAAGCACACCCACTGGGTACTAGGTCTTAAAGTTATGGTAACAGTACTTCAGAATGAAGCCCAAATATATGCTTCCAGCTCTCTTCCCATTAACATTTCCATTGCATCCCGTATTTGCTTGTACATTAACCTTACTCGTTTGTTTTGGTGAACTTCTTGAGATAAGCGGCTACTCTGCACATTCAATTGCTGAAAATTAATAATCATACAGGGTCGAATAAGGATCGTACAGGCGGGAATTTTGTTCTAAAAAGAATAATCATACATGTATGATTATTAGGCACTCAAGAGTAAAATATTAAAACTAAAGAGATCGTGAAAAATTATTTGTGGATAAATAAAATATACATGAAGTAGTCGTGATGCAACTTCTTATTAACACGTAAAGTACTTCAAATTGGTCATGTTGGGCCTCCAACTGCACGAATTGGGTACCACAGCCACCCATTTGTATGATCAACTGTGTGTGTGACATAACACCTAAGTCCAGTTAACCCTTTACCTAACATGAAAAGAAGACGACTCTTGCAAAAAAAAATTCTTGAATAACTATTTATTTTCCATTTTTTGTCTCAGAAACATAGCTTACGACCCCTCGTTGGAACGAGCTCGACGAGCTCGTTCCAATGAGGGGTCAAAGCCTATGTTTTTGAGACAAAAAAATGACAAAAAATAATGTATATTAATTGGCGATTTTTGAGAATAGCGCTGGCCTGTTTTGTCCGTTACGTTGGGTAAAGGGTTAATAATACTAGTCCCGAAAGAAAGTGCACGATTCTGCGAGAGCGATTCGATATCTCAAACTACATTCCAGACTAAAATGCCCTCAGTGGAACAGTTATGGGTATGGGGACGTGGAAACACCCTTTGCCACCCTCATGTGAGAGATGCGAGCGATGCGTTAAGGCAGTAATTAGAAAATTTTCTTCCCAGCTTGAAATTTTGAGGATGCAGTGGCTCATTTGTTAGCTCATTACAATTTCGATTGAAAGGACGCAGATTCGATCCAGACTGCACCACTTGCGCCGTGTCCTTGTGCAAGAAGCTAAACCATGGATTGCTCAAAGGCAGCGCAATGGCACAGTGTACCTCCAATCAATGCGACTCGAACTCAAGTCCAGAAAAAGTGAACTTCTTTCATACTGATTTACGACCACGTTTACCCATTCACTTAAATATAATTGTCAGTTGTCTATTAAGTCAAGAATATTGAGTATTAAGTTTTTTTTAAAAAATGCGAGTTCACGGAAAGCTGCGATCGTCGTGACGAGGAGTCGTGACGTCATGTCTTGACAATGACGTCATATCGAGGCAATGATATTACATCGAAATATGGCAACATCAAAATAGGCAAGAAACCTCGGGCCGCGAACAAACGAACACTTGCTTTTCAAGGGCTGCTTATCATTCGGTCGAGGCAAAAAAATGCAAAATTGATAGGTTAAAGTATTAAGTACACCAAAATTCTTAGAAATAAGTCCGTTATCCTTGTGTTTTTCAGGGTGTATGAGAGTTTACACCGGTCTGGGAAATCATACACCCTTCGGCTTCGTCTCAGGGTGTATGAGTTCCCAAACCGGTGTAATTTCCCATACACCCTGGAAAACACAAGGATAACTAATAATATCTTCACCTATGGAGGATACACACTGTTAACCAATCACAAGGTGAAATGAAATGGGAGAAATATATTTTGTCCCTCACGCTTCATTTAGCCTCCAAGAACAACGCATAAAAAAGTGTAATGCTATAAAATGTCCTCGAGTGTCGAATTGGTTCCGATTCTTCAATATTTTTCTTCATTAGAATATCAAGATCCCAGACATCGAGTAAATACATTACTCAGTTTTTCCGCTTTGGAGTTATGATATATATTCTGGTTATGACACTTCATATACAGCTTTCTAAATATACTTGATTGGCCGTTAAAATCGATAACACCACCAGACAGAAGCGCATAAATATTTGCTCTCGTTTGGAATGAATGGGAACCTGTCTGTCTCATTTGTAAGAGTTGGTCGATCATGATTGATGGTGAACTTTTCATGCTCAAGAGAATTGCCCGGAAATTGCATTGAAATCATAGAATTTACCTGTTTTACTTTATTCTGAATCTGATTACTCGTGGGATAACATTTCAATTTTATTATATTTGCATACCGGTATCATAAATTATATAGAGGATATGAAATGAGTGTTTTTCTCATATGATATTTATGAAACGAGTCTAAGAATTTTCCGTTTGGGCGAGTCTCTGGCGAGCCCTTAACGGACAATTCGGACGAGCTTCATAAATATCATTTGAGAAAAACACTTATTTCATATTATATTTATCATATGACACACATATTTACAAATTAACGACTTAGTATGACTTTTGAACCCTTTACCTAACGTGTGTTGCAGTCGACACTTTGAAAAAACATCATCATATAACTAAAAAAATTCATTTTTTGCTTCCAAAACATAGGATATGACCCCTCATTGACTGACCAGATCGATCGCTTCTGTCCCTGCAAGGCTACCGGAACTAGAAGGTAAACTTGATCAATATACTGGGAACAAGAAGTGCCGAATGTGTAGTTTTTGAGTATTTGAGACCCTGGAACATATACTCTGAGACGTTTAAAATATCAGTCTAATAGGTTGAGAGATTCATTGGGAATGTGCAAAAGGATGGGATGGAAATATGAATGAAAGATGCGGGATGGGGCGTCATGAGAGAGAGAGTTGGAATGCTTGTGGGAGAAATCGTGATGGATGCAGTAAGAAAAAATCAGTTTATTTCTGAATGCTTGGCGCAGAGGGTAAGCAGGGTAGGGGCCGCCTCAGGGGCGTAAGTAGGCTATAACGAAAGTTGTTTCTACCAGTGATGAAATACAAACATGTTGGAAAGTATAAAAGTCTTCAGCGAAGATAGTCCGAAAACCAGAGTTAAAACGGCAAATATGCCACATGTAAACTCTGTAGAAGAAGATCACGACAGAATATTCTCTATGGAAAACCATGGCAAATCAATGGATGGATGAAGTGTTTTAATTTAGTTTCTTCCACCCAAATGCCTGATGGTACGTCCTAATTTGAAATTGTGACATAGCACACTCGACGACGAGGCGTATGTATAAATGTTGTATTCAAGCCGCGCGCATTCCCTTCATTTATATTCAGAAGTTCATTCGTCTTTATGAAGATCTGAACAAAAGAGTTTTTCAAACAGATAATTGAAGCCTTGCGACTTGTCCCAAGACAACACGCATTGCATAAACAATTGGGGATTTAAATACTAAACACAATTCATTGGCGGACAGAATGACAAACGCTGGTTGCATCATTATAAGAGAACCGTCTGAATGGTATCCTGCCGTAAAACAACTCGATAGAGCTGCCGAATATAAATAAAAACTATTACCTCGAATCAGGACAACACCCTTTCAAAGCGATAAACATAATTTTTTAAGGAAGAAAAATTTGACAGTAGACGAGCAGACGACACAGTGAATAATAAATCGGGAGGGAGAATCAGTATTAATTTAATCCGACAGCCCTACAGAACTCTGTACGAGCATCAGATTTAGAAGAAAGGCAACAATTTACCGACAAATCTTTCTTATTATTAAAGTGGGAGCATTGCGAGGAAGACCACATCCCCACCACGCACCTACAGGGTCGAAGAGTAGTGGGTGCATGGTCTTTCTCGTAATGCTTTCATTTAAATGCACATCAAAGCCAACGACCACAAACCGAGTCAGTAGGTCAGCCACGAGAACCGGGAAATTCTAATACCACAGCCGGGAATCAAAGGTTGCGTCACGGTTCTGAAAGTCAGTCCCGATACCCGGAAAATTCACATACCAGATTGCGTTAAGCAACCTTTGATTCCTGTTTCTGGTCCTCGAATTTCCCGGGTGACGGGACTGACTTTCAGAACCAGAAAATACCCGTCTCTATGATTAAATCGTAGCCACAACGGCGAAATTTGTCCCCAGAGAGAGAGAGAGAGAGAGAGAGAGAGAGAGAGATGATGATGATATTCGATGAAATAAGCAACCTTTGATTCCCGGTTTTTGGTCTATAAATTTCCGTGGTTTTGGGACTAACTTTTAGAACCGGAAGCCGCGAAATTTCCGTTCCCAGCATTAAACACTATTGAAAATGACTGACCCATGGCTATGATTGCGCCTGCAGTACGGTAACGTTGACATCTGGGAAGTGCTAATCATTAACCCTTTACCCAACGAATCGGCCACATACGCCCGCGTAATATGCAAATTCAGTAGTTGAAAAAATATTATTTTTCAAAAAATTTCAACAAAACCATATCATGTGGCCCTTCGTTGGAACGAGCTCGTCGAGTTCGTTCCAACGAGGGGTCACATGATATGGTTTTGTTGAAATTTTTTGAAAAATTTGAAAACATTATATTTAAAATAATAAATTTTGATATCGTCTGCGTTGGGTAAAGGGTTATGCAATATTCGTAATCAATACACTTCATTTATTTCCACAAATTTTCCACTTCATTATGCCCATTTTGCAGAAACGCCATTACTTTAGTCAGTTTGTGCCTGTGTGAAATGCAATGTAAGATTCACGCCGTTCAAACAATTTCTATTGATATTCAAATTGCATATTCATCGTTTAAGTTCTCGCGAACGCTCATGTTTTTCTTATGTACAAAATTGTACCGTGTTGTCTCGAATAATATAAAGATATATGCTGATAAATGCTCAACTACAGATACGTTATTCCTTTGTTTATGTACTAGCTAAACAAGTTTTAAAATATATTCATGTCTTTTATGTGATTACCAAAGCTTGAACGCCATAATTAATAACCCCCTTCCTGTCAACGACAAATAGGACGCCTGTCAAGATATGTTGTGTGGTGTAATTTTGATACGTCAATGGCGATAAACCTTTTAAAACTGGCGCCCTGGAAGGTATCATATCAGTCAATATTGTCAACGGCGAAGCGGGCGAAACCATCCTGATTTGTTGGGAGGTTCAGTAATAATTTAATCCAACAGCTCTGTCAAGCTGTTAGATTAAATTATTACTGAGCCTAGCTTCCGTGTTTTCTTTATATCGTCTGCTCGTCCACTGCCAATTTTTTTCTTCACGCAAACATTTATGCAAAACGGGTTGAAAGGGTCAGCTCGGCTTTTGTCGCAACGTACCTCATGCTGTCAACTGGGATGTGATGCTGCGATAACGTTTTCCATAAATAGGTTGCGTACATGTGTGTGTTTGTGTGTGCGTTTGAGGTTAACAATTCGCACTGGCACAGACATTTCCTACTGAAACGTTTTTTTCTTTTAATATGCTGCCGAAAAATTGTTTTCATTTACTGAACCTTGATGGGTTTCAAACATGACAAAAAATACATAAAACTGATTTAAACTAAGTGATGAGCTTAGGAAATGGTTAAATTGGCTGGCAATAATTGATGTTATTCATTGATGGGCTCTAATTTAGTCCTTACAAAGATGTTACGAAAGCTTTTATTTTTCTTATAGGAGACGACAGGTCGAAGATTCAAAGGTTCATTTAATTTAGTATCGGTAAAATAATTCATCTTTTAATATTTTTGCTATTTCGATGTTCATTCTGTTGTATGTTAAAGAGAAAGGAATGATGGACCTCCTTTCGCATTCTCCCTCTGATATGTTCATGCCAAATGGCCAGAGGGTTTGAAGCGTATTGACCCAAAAAGCTTCACGTTTTTTCCTAAATTCATCCGTTTCTTCTAATGTGTCTTGAATTGGTGGTTGTTCAATAGGATGGATTTCGAAATCGTCACAAGAATGGCCAGGAAGGTTAAAATGTTGTGCTATTGGGGCATCAGCATTATGTTTTCTATCCTGTTTGTGTCTAGTAGCACGTTCTCGGAAAAGGATTTTGACTTTGACCAACATACTGTTTCCGACAGCGTTTACAAGTGATAAGGTAAATAATATTTGGTGAATCACAATGGAGGGAGTTACGGATCTGGTAATGATTTTTCGTTTGTTCAGGGGAAAATGGCTCTTTCCTATCAGGCATAAAAGTATGCAATCTACAACGAGGCTTTTTGCAATTAAATACCGCGCCACTACCATTCTGCAACGGTCTGTTGTGTTCAATTTTCAGTGGTTCGAATTCAGCAGTTTCTGCTCGACTTTCTTGCTTTTTCAGAGTTTGAGATTTTAGACTACACAAAAGCGTAGTGAGTAGCCCCTCGATCTAAGGGCGCCAAATAGAGTAGAACAAGCCTCATTGAAATTTATCATATCATTTGAATTGCGGTGGAAACGAAGGAGCTGTGATCTGATGATACTTTTAACTGCACATTGAGGGTGAAATGATTTTGTGTGCAACAGTTGATGTGAATCAGTTGGTTTAAAATATACTCTCTCTCTCTCTCTCTCTCTCTCTCTCTCTCTCTCTCTCTCTCTCTCTGTGTGTGTGTGTGTGTGTGTGTGTGAGGTTAAAAAATCGCACTGGCACAGACATTTCCTACTGAAACGTTTTTTCTTTTAATATGCCGCCGAAAAATTGTTTCATTTACTGAACCTTGATGGGTTTCAAACATGACAAAAAATTACATAAAATTGATTTAAACTAAGTGATCAGCTTGGGAACTGGTTAAACTGACTGGCAATAATTGATGTTATTCATTGATGGGCTCTAATTTAGTCCTTACAAGGATGTTACGCATGTGTGGGTGTGAGCGTAGATGTGTGTGTGTGTGTGTGTGTGGGGGGGGGGGGGGGGGGGGTGTCTTACCAACTTGACGAGGTAACTAGACAAAAGAGTTTGCGTGTTTTGCCTTACCGAGGTACAAAAGACAAAAGAAACCCTTTACCTCGTCTGTTTTTCCAGAACTGTACCGGCAAAACGAGGTAGAAACCGTTAGTCCACACAAAGGACAAACAATGAGGTACCTCGGTATGTGGGGTAGACAAAGATGTGTGTGTGTGTGTGTGTTGTGTGTGTGTGTGTGTGTGTGTGGGTTTGTCTTACCAACTTGACGAGGTAACTAGACAAAAGAGTTTGCGTGTTTCGCCTTACCGAGGTACAAAAGACAAAAGAAACCCTTTACCTCGGTTGTTTTCCCAGAACTGTACCGGCAAAACGAGGTAGAAACCGTTAGTCCACACAAAGGACAAACAATGGGGTACCTCGGTATGTAGGGTAGACAAGACTCTGTGTGTGTGTGTGTGTGTGTGTGTGTGGTGTGTGTGTGTGTGTGTGTGTGTGTGTGTGAGAGAGAGAGGAGAGAGAGAGAGATCGCGAGATTATCTTTACCAATATTCTTTACCACAACCACCAAAGATTCAGTGGATGCTCACGACTCAAATACATTCACCTGTAACTTGTAGTTTTCTTTTCGTTCCTTCAGAGTAATCTTGTTTGGAATTAACAGAAAGGATGAGGAAACGAACTATTTACCTTAAATAGCGACGAAAGATTCCATTGTATGATTTGTCTCTTTTATGGCCCTTTGAGTCGAGAAAAGTTCGCACATTGAGTTCCTTATTTAACAAATTTTCTAGCCGGACCGGTTTTTAAAACAAGCCCCCCCCCCCCCCCCCCCCTCCCCTCTCCCCCAAAAATGTGCATTTTTCTCCAAGTTGAGGTGCGTTAGTCCCAAAAATAGTTTTGCGTATTGACATTCTAGCCATGTCACAAAGGCACATGGCCACCACTGACATATATTAGTTATATTAGTGTGTGGGTAACCTTCTATAACTGCGCCCACCCAACTTGACCCCAGGTCCGAAATGCTTCCTACGCCCTGTACCAAACAATATTGTGTAGTCTAATTATGCGACATGAGTGACAATTAACTCGGTTAGTGTCACAACACGTTTTATGGTGTTCTATGGGTGGGGCTTAATATATCTTTACCTCAGCTAATTAATGATGTCACGTGACATACGGTTGAAAAAAACAGCATGTCGCTTAACATCATCAGTTCAGAAGACAGGAGTAGAAAAATAAGCCGGAGTTGCGTCATGTTGGAATGCATACTGCCACTGACACATAATTAATATGTTAGATGAAGAACATTCCCTTTACACAAATTAAGATGCTCCAAAATAAGTATTTTGGAAGTCAAAATAAAAAAAAATAACGAGATTAGAATGGCGTCTCGTGCACAGCACTAGAATTATTGTGAAAGATCCGCTATCTAAATGGTTATGGCCGTACATTATTATTATGTCGGTGTACTGGGATGTTGTGTTATTCAAAACACGATAAAACATCTCATTGTTTGTTAAGTCAAAGTTGAGTCAGAACATGGAAATGCTATCGGCAATGTGGGCGACATAACCTGACTGCAAAATATGTGTATTTTACTCACATCATCTTAAGCTCAGCTCTTAACCTGTTGAGAAATTTTAATAATCTTTCTTCAAATCCAGTCAGCTGTTACGAAGCAGATTTATAAAGATTTAGCACAAGAATCATTGATAAAACATTTGATACAATTTACAGGGAAAAACTGGATGAATGTTGAGTGCTCAAATTTTTTATGCATACTGGTAACAAGAGATTTGCTGTCTTGGGGAGGAATACTTATCAACATCACGCGAGGACTTAACCTATCTTGACAAGGAACATTTCCACTAGATTTTGAAAAGTGACATTTTCATGCAAAACGTTACCTTCCATTGAAGTTAATTGCAACGCTTTATTTCGATGTTGTATCACTAACCTGTGAGTTAATAATATTAACCCTTTGAACTTTAGTGGTATCTTCCATGCCTTCCATGCCAGTTCAATGGCAGCAATCAGAAGAGTCCATATTCATTATTTGGGGTAGACCAATTAATATTTTTAACGTGCAGACGGAAGCTGCACGTTGAAAATATTGATTGGTCTACCGCACACATTTATTGAACAGTCATCCTATTTAATGACTTTATGACTATCATGTTCCTGGCCGGAAAAGCGGCCGCTCGGTTTCAAATAGTTTAAGGATTGAGGTATTTACAGTATACCCATTTTAACGACAACAAAGAAACGCAGTTACTACGGTGTTATTCTTCAATTTGTCACCTTAGATTCACTGTGAATTTTTTTCTTGATGGGTGATTCTCAGCGAAATTGTTGTTTATCACTTGACCCAACCCTTTTTTCGACCATTAAACTTTAAAAACAGCGAAGAACGGTCATTGAAAAACATTCCGGAAGTAGACCGATGTGTACACAGTTGTGTCCGTACGCCAAATAACAATCGCTGACAGTTAGTTGGGAGACGAGGAATGAAATAAAAACGCATCAGTTACATCATTTAAAGAGTTTAGAATGGCTGTTTTAATAAAATTCCATCAGTGAAATGCTTCGAAATATTTAATGCATTTGGGAACTATTTTTGGTACTCTGTCAAACAACGCATTGTTCCTAACAGCGTAATTCTAGGCCTTATAGGAGGCGCTGCTAGCTTTTTTTTTCAAGTCATGTAGGTATCTTTCATCGGGTTTTGGATAAAGTTATAAATATATATTATCACTATCATGTTTATGTACAAAATGTTGTACAGTATTAACTGAATAGCCTCTTTGCCAATGAAAATTATTCATTTAACAGGAGTATTCAATTAACAGGTATTGTGTCACTTTCCTTTATTCTAGAAATAAACGTAGCTTTTATTCTATTATATCTTGTTTTACAGCGCTCCAAGAGCTCTGTCAAACAAGATATAATAGATTAAATGCCCCTATTGGATGTACTGAGACCAAATAGGTCTAAACAAAGGAAAACTGGGAAGAGTCGGTGTAACAGGTTACAAGATGTTGTATTCAATTAACAGGAGTTTACTCTGTAAGCTATATTCAATTAACAGGTCAAATTTATACTGGAGGTATGGTAAATGGTTTTGTGTTGGGAAATGATATTCAATTAACAGGGTTATTCAGTTAAGAGGTATCCATTTAAGCGGGCTCCATTGTGTCAGAGTTGTGCTCTTGTTTCTGAGGCCATATATCGACGAGTCGAAAACGATAGATTAATCTTACAGTTCTCAACCTTAACTTGATTAATATTTTCCTAACGAATCAACCACATCCTCCCAAGTAACTTACGAATATTTATATTTATTTATTTATTTATTTATTGGTGTTTAAGGTCACATACTTATGCACAATGACTAATCGTGACCGTGACAGTTTTACGGGTGGAGGAAGCCGGAGTACCCGGAGAGAACCACCGAACAACGACGAGCAGCTGTCAGCTCTCCAACATCGTAACTCTGAACCGCAGCACAGGCAGGGTTAGATTGGTTGAAGACTTGCGCACCATCGACGTGCAGTACGCCTCAGTACACAGCGTCATCGTGCCCCCATGTAGGCAATCGGGGTGAAGTGTCTTGCCCAAGGACACAACGCGGTTGCCAGTAACTTACGAACTGAACAGTTGAAAAAAAACATTATGTTTAAAAAAAAATCACTAAAACCATATTATGTAATCCATCCAGTGAGGGCTCCTATGATATGGTTTTGCTGAAATGTTTGGAAACATGTTTTTTACAAAAATTATTAACCCTTTACCCAACGAATCGGCCGCATCCGCCCGCGTAATATGCAAATTCAGCAGTTGAAAAAAATATTATTTTTCAAAAAATTTCAACAAAACCATATCATGTGAGCTCGTTCCAACGAGGGGTCACATGATATGGTTTTGTTGAAATTTTTTGAAAAATTTGAAAAAATGATATTTAAAATAATAAATTTTGATATCGTCTGCGTTTGGTAAAGGGTTAACATACTAAATAGAAATATCGTGTGTGATTGAGTGACTAGCGTTTTAATTTAAGATTTCATTTTCAGACCCATACAAATGCTTGTCGTTTCGGCTGAAACTCTATGTAGCTGCCTTGAACTTTTACGAAACTCGTATAAACTTATTGGGCGCATACATGTTCAGCATTCCGAAAAGACTTTGTGGTTTATATTATACAAGAGAATAAAAACAATGTGATTCCATAATTTAATATAATAGCACTTCTGAGAAGTGTTTGTTTTCTCTTTTCGAATATAGAAACGGACAAGGTCCCTCGCAAGTGTGTTTCGAACGCTTGTAATGTTCTATAAATAGTAGCGTAAACAAATCGTAACCAAGCACGCGGTTGTATTAAGCAATTGCAAGATGCAGATTTTTTATCAAGAGCTACCAGTGCACGCTATATTCAGATAACTACGGATCCAGTACATACTTAATGTAAAATAAAATATAATTTTCAACTTGCCCCCACGTTACAGTGAAACTCGTCAACTAAATTAGGTCTGCGCCTCTCCAAAGACTCGATCCAGACGTAATTTAATGCACCCGTGTCGTAAATTTCACTATAAAAGGTGGACTCGTTGGAGATCTATTATTTATCTCATAATCACCATCAAACTTACCATTACGGATTCAGAACACGTCCAATAAATGCACGACGTCAGAAATCAACTTCGACGTTGTAACAATGTCAGTTAGTTGGTTTCGGAAGTAGAATTGAATTAAACTTCTTTTATCTTTCATCGATTAATACGAATAGCAGATGATGTGCGCAAAAAACATTTCCTGAATAACTAATAATTTTCACTTTATTTTCGTCTGGAAAACATTGCTTGTAACCACTCGTTGGAACGAGTTCGACGAGGGCGTTCCAGTGAGGTGCCATAAGCTGTGTTTTCGGGCAACAACAGAAGAAAGTAATAAAATTTGGTTGGCAATTTTTGTGAACAAAGCTGGCCAGGTTTAGTCATTGCGTTAGGTGAAAGGTTAAATTACACATTATGTGATAAAACGAACATCAAATTGGTCACGATATGACATGAAATTATCGAACCTCTTTCATTAACCCTTTACCTAACATGAAAAGCAGACGACATTTGCAAAAACAATTCTTGAATAACTATTTTTTTTTTTTCATTTTTTGTCTCAAAAACATAGGTTATGACTCCTCGTTGGAACCAGCTCGACGAGCTCGTTCCAACGAGGGGTCATAACCTATGTTTTTGAGCCAAAAAATGAAAAAATAATGAAAATTAATTGGCGATTTTTGAGAATAGCGCTCTCTGGTTTTGGTCGTTACGTTGGGTAAAGGGTTAAAATCGATCTGATCCTCGGTAAACTTCGGATCAGATTGAGTGTAATGAACTTGGTTCTGAAATCAAATCATGAATTAGAACCTCTATATCGTTTGCATGCAGTGTTGGAAAAGTAGCCCTAAGTTCACACAAAGACCTTTCATGAAGCCCAGTGATAATATCTGTCGTGCTTTTCGAACGAAAATTGCACCAGACTAATGCATTTTCTTCTACTGATGTTGATTCCTAAAAATCGCAAACACCAAATCGTTTTTGCAAACCAGAAATCTTCTCTGTAATATGAGTGTTGAAATCTGTGTAATTGGGACCAATCTACGTCTTATTGTGATCCTCGCTCACTGGAACGATTTTCACAGGTTGCCTTATGGTAATCGACATTTTAAAGATAATGAGTGCATCTATGCTAAGATCTCCATAAAGGAGATGTAGAGAACTTGAGATATTGCAGGATATACTGCTAAGGCAGTAAGAATACTCGAAGCAGAGGCTATTATTATTATTATTATTATTATTATTATTATTATTTATTGGTGTTTAAGGTCACATATTTATGCACAATGGCTAATCATGACCGCGACAGTTTTACGGGTGGAGGAAGCCGGAGTATCCGGAGAAAACCACCGAGCAACGACGAGCAGCTGCCAGCTCCCCAACATCGTAACTCCGCACTGCAGCACAGGCAGGGTTAGATTGGTTGAAGACATGCGCACCATCGACGTGCAGTACGCCTTAGTACACGGCGTCATCGTGCCCCTACACGGGCAATGGAGATGAAAAGCAGAGGCTAAAACATGGTCTAGACTAGGATATGTGAATATAACGCACACCAACTTCTCAAGCCATAAGTCAACTCTTATAAGGAATTCGTCTGCATTATAGCCCGGAACCAGTCTATCCCTCAAAAAGTCCATAGCCTCCATTTAGATTCAATCGGATGGAATATTTCAGTTGATCGAAAAGCGAACCTGCGGCTCGCTTTTCCGACCAACTGAAATATTCCATCCGATTGAATCTAAAAATACCATATAAACATTCATTTTCATTAAATCAACGCTAGAGATGTTTCTCAATGGAGTCTTTATTTAATCGAATTATTAATGACTTCACCAATATTATTAAACATGTTTGTTTTCTAAATAATTGTTAATGAAACTGACCGATGCTGTTTTATGATTACGCCGCGTAGTTTCACCAAGTCTTAATGTTTTTGAAGCGAATTAAATATTTATGGTTAGAATATATATTACTGTAGCCAAAAAGAATGCCTGTATATATTTATAACTTTATTTGCAGCAATGTGTTAAGGAACGGTACTCAAAAATGAGTAAATAGACTGCCTCCAGCGTCGGATTCCTTACAGAATTTAACGCGTGGTCTGAGAGTATGAACGCACAACTCGGTACAACGGCCCACTATTCTCCATGTTACGTTGGTCCTGTAAACTTATTGAATGTTTACTGGCTGATGTTTATTTGTGGTCAGTTGATCTTGAGTGCCTTATGGACGGACACTGCGTTGCATCTTAGAATGTAATGGTAACGCAAGATCAGCTCATAGGAAGCAATATGGAGTAATCATCAGTGTCGTAGGCGGCGATGCTACCGCTTGCTTACGCCGAGAATTTTATCGACTAGACCACCTCATCGGCCCATAAGCAGCAATATGGAGTAATCAGAGTGTCGTGCACACCGGTGCTATCGCTAGCTTCCGCCGAGAATTTCATAGTCTAGATCACCTCATTAACACATAGGCAGCAATATGGAGTAATCAGAGTGTCGTATGCGGCGATACTACCGCTAGCTTGCCCCCAAAATTAAGAATTTCATCGTCTAGATCACCTCATCACCCCATAAGTAGTAAGATGGGTAATCACAGTGCTGTACGCGACTATGCTACTGCTAACTTCCGCCCGCTGCGTTGCATCTCCGAATGTAATGGTAACGCACGATCAGTTCATTTGAAGCAATATGGAGGTTTAATCCCACTTTGCCAGCAAGCTTATCAAAACACTGTCAGTAAAGACTAGCCTTGTTATATCCTGTATCAACATCGTTAGTGTGTCTGAATTGTCGTCAGCCACTGTTTGTTAAACTGTAGAGCTCGACGGTTTGAGCATGCATCGGCTCCCGCACTTCTCTCTCGATGTGTTGCATTGGTGCCGTGGTCAGCCCTCAGTAGTTGGTGGCATTGTGGGCGCTGTGGTGAAGCATGGTGGATGTTTCGACAGCTCTTAAGTGGAAGCTTGGATGAGATTCACAGTGGGTGAATCTCAAAGAACGTGAGAGTAGAGTAGCGGTCGAGGTATAAGGGCCATTTACTAACCAGCCTGGTTGGTCTGGATCTCTTAGTCTCTTGGTAAATCGGTCGCTTTGTGTGTTAGAGGTCGACGGTTCGAACCCCGGCTCCAGCACTTATCTCTCCTCATGTTACATTTGGGGGCTCGTCCGATCTTCAGCAGTTGGTGGCGTTGTAGACGCTGTAGTGAAGCATGGTGGATGTTTCGACCGCTCTTAGGTGGAAGCTTGGATGAGATTCACAGTGGGTGAATCTCAAAGAACGTGAGAGTAGAGTAGCGGTCGAGGTATAAGGGCCATTTACTAACCAGCCTGGTTGGTCTGGATCTCTTAGTCTCTTGGTAAATCGGTCGCTTTGTGTACTAGAGGTTGACGGTTCGAGCCTCGCCTCCCGCACTTCTCTCTCGATCCATTACAGAACGGTAATTACGTTCTGATGATCTTTGTTCAAAGCAGTTTATCCAAGGTTTAACTGTTTTCACAAACAGGGGTATAACCCTTTACCTAACATGAAAAGCAGACGACACTTGCAAAAAAAAATTCTTGAATAACTATTTTTTTTCATTTTTTGTCTCAAAAACATAGGTTATAACCCCTCGTTGGAACGAGCTCGACGAGCTCGTTCCAACGAGGGGTCATAACCTATGTTTTTGAGACAAAAAATGAAAATATTTTGAAAATTAATTGGCGATTTTTGAGAATAGCGCTGGCCGGTTTTGGCCGTTACGTTGGGTAAAGGGTTAAACGTCTTAGCCTGGTGGAGTAGTATCATTTTCAAAATCGTCTTTGACTCTATTATCAACAATGACAAGCTTTCAAGTTAAAAGCTTCTTCATTCCCAACTGTACCAAATATGTAAGTTTTATGTTCCATATTGTACTAACTATATAAGTTTTTTGTTGTATATTATACCACCTGTGTAAATTTTATGCTATTTATTTCAAATGTTTTGTTGCATATTGCACCAACTATGTAAATTATTTGTATCAGATACTATCTTAGTCATAGCCTATGGTTTTGAGTGGAAATATTGTTTGTAAAGTGTTGTCTGTAAGTCATGTTGGGTAGATAGTTGTAGCGGTCCAGGTGCAATGGTCATTTAATAGCCTGCCTGGTTGTTCCGGGTCTCTTTGTCTCGTAGCAAATAGGTCGTCACTCTGTGTGCTAAAGGTCAGCTTCCGCACTTCTCTCTCTATGCTTGTACAGAGTTAAAAGTATGTGTCCAGTTGCAGGCTGGGAAAATTTTTGAAAGTTGATGTCGAAGAGGCAAAATATTCTTGGCCTTTTTGAGTGAGAATCGGCAATAAATTTTGGCGTGAAAAGAAGATTGTGAACGTTAAACGACTCCACCACATGATCACGTCACAGGCATTCTTTTATTTCTGTTTTAACCCTTTACCCAACGAATGTCCCGCATCCGACCGCCCAATATGCAAATTCAGCAGTTGAAAAAATATTATTTTTCAAAAAATTTCAACAAAACCATATCGTGTGACTCCTCGTTGGAACGAGCTCGACGAGCTCGTTCCAACGAGGGGTCACATGATATGGTTTTGTTGAAATTTTTTTGAAAAAATTGAAAAAATGATATTTAAAATAATAAATTTTGATATCGTCTGCGTTTGGGTAAAGGGTTAAGTACAACATATGTCAAAGTAGGATATCCCTAAACTGCCGCACAATAACACTGACGATGGGGACTTTTCTACTCTATTGTATGTAATACTGGAAATCTATATAAATGAATGCTTGTATAATGCCCGCTTGCTCTGACAGAACTATGACAATCCGACAAATCCTCGACGGGGCAGACCCCCCCCCCCCCCGCCCCCCCCCCCCCCCCCACCTCCCCTCAAGTAATGAGTCATATAATATCTATAATAATGGAAGAATGTTATTATGAAGACATAATGAGAATTCAAAAGTTAAAACTCATCAAAATTTTGGGCTTTGATTTGCCTCTAACTTTCCCACCACAGGCTATAAATATGTAAATGTTTCCACAAAGTATTGTAGAAGATGCTCAAGAACACAGACTACAATAATGGAGTCAAAAAATTTCTGACAAACGTCTTCAATTGGACAAATGCCAAAAATCCCCCAGCTCAACAAATCACAAAATAACAACAAAAATGGCGGTAAGTTTTAACGTAGCGCGGTTTATAATGTCAAAGTAGTATTTATTTATTGGTGTTTTAGGTCACATGTGTCTGTACAATGGTAAATGGTTACCGCAAAATCGCGTTTGTGCCATTCCAACTATTATTACAGAATGACTTACCAAAACATGTGACTTAAGGCAGACTGATGCCACATGATGAATGATGCCATAAATTGCTTTTGGACATCTTTTAGCATACTTTTGGATACATTTTACCCTGTGCTGGAAAAGTTTGATGGAGCCCCCCCCCCCCCCCCCCCCCCCCCCCCCCCCCCCAACCCTGCAAAAAGGGCAATTTTGGGTGAGTTTTAACTTTTCACTTTTCGTTTCTTATACAGTATCATTCTTTCAATATTGTAGATGTCTCATGACTGATTAAAATAATTTAGCTTCTTAATAAATGTCCAAAAACACCTCCAACCCTTTACCCAACGTAACGGCCAAAACCGGCCAGCGCTATTCTCAAAAATCGCCAATTAATTTTCAAAATATTTTCATTTTTTGTCTCAAAAACATAGGTTATGACCCCTCGTTAGAACGAGCTCGTCGAGCTCGTTCCAACGAGGGGTCATAACCTATGTTTTTGAGACAAAAAATGAAAAAAATTAGTTATTCAAGAATTTTTTTTGCAAGTGTCGTCTGCTTTTCATGTTAGGTAAAGGGAAAAAATTGCCATTTTTGGTCACTTAACCATCAGTATAATTTGTTTCTTTTAGCCATGCATTATCCTTACAGATCGCAGAATCAAAACTTATTTTTTATCTCTCCACAAACGGTTGCTTATCAGAGGAAAGATGAAAGTAGAGTTACAACCACGAATTCACCGGCGGTAGCATGTCTGTGATGCATAATGTAATTAGAGAGTGACGAAAAAAGTATTCGAGTGTTATTATTGATTTGACGAATTCATACACGCAAGCATCACCTTTGACAGGTTGTAATTGATTGACGGCAACAAAGGGAGGAAACTAAAAAACGTTTCCGTGTTTCACGTGTTTTTTTTTGATTACTTCAAATTCATCAATATTACATTTGTTAAGTGTATAGGTGATAAGAGAGTATGCGTATGAGATAAGAGTGATGAGCTTGTCATTAATTTGCTCAGAGATGTTGTTTGACATCAGCCAACAATTTAACCAATATAACTTCGGCGAGGCCAAACCAAGATTGAGCGATACAGTTTTTTACCTTACGGATCGTAATTTGTTACACTTTATGTCCATTAAGGGCCTATATAAGTAATGGAATTTTGTTTATTTTGAAATTCTCACCTCTCATATTCCTTAAATTCAGATTAAATATACACACATTATACATCAAAATGAAGGTTGGGATGTATAGAACACGTAAAAAAAATATGTAATCAACTCATAGAGTTGACTGTAGGCACCACTGGTTCCTGGAAGTCTGCTACCGTATTCGCACCAGAACTGATAATAAAATAATATTTCATCAGGACAACTTGTGGCCAAATGTGCTTCAAAAATCCAAGAACAAAGCTAGGCATTCAAAACACTTTCGAATACAGCGATAGGACTGCATTTTGGAAAATGACAACACTGTCTGCATTTTTTATTGAAGATGGTTTCCATGCTCGACATACATGCGCAAATCACTCGTTACCACGAATTTCCATCGAAAAACAAAATCGTAATTCTAAGAAATTTCAACAGGTATCATGATACCTTGCATTGAATATGACAACTGTGCAATCTCTATCTAATAACAGTATACTGTATGAAGGCGATCTTTTTCATTATTTGATTTTAGACGGTGTTGTTTTTACATGCTTTTTCTGTCCGATGACGTCGACTGGAAATCGAAAGTACACTCATACGTAAACAAAAGCAAAGGCTTTGGAATTTTCTCCAATGCAGCTCTGTCGCCGTGTTTTGAAGAATTTTTATCCCCTAGCTTTGTTCTTGGATATGTAAAGCACATTTGGCCACAAGTTGTTTTCGTGAAATATTATCAAATTATCAGTTCTGGTGCGAATACGGCAGCAGACTTCCAGGAACCTGTGGTGCCTACACTCGACTCTATGAGTTGATTACACATGTGTTTCGTGTTCTATACATCCCAACCTTCATTTTGATGTACATTTTGTGTATATTTAATTTGAATTGAAGGAATATCAGAGGTGAGAATTTTCAAAATAAAAAAAATTGCATTACTTATATAGGCCCTTAAAGCCCTCTCGACAAACAGACTACACTTGCAAAAAAATATTCTTGAAAACCTAAAAAGTTTCATTCTGTGCCTCCAAGATATACATATATTGCAACTCCTCACTGGATCGACCTCGACGAACTCTTTCCATAAGCCGTGTTTTGAAGGTAAACATTGGGAAAATAATGAATTTGAATGGCGATTTTCTGTCTAAAACTGTAACGCCAGGTGAAGGGGTAAATATGTACGCAGTTTGTAGTGATAACCTTCGCATGAGGACATAGAAATCGGAAAAAGACTAGAATGGCAGTCACGTGACATAGAAATCGGAAAAAGGTCTTTATATATCCGATTTCTATGCATGAGGAGAGCTGATCGGAATAAGTGGCGAGCAAGCTCGAAAAGCGGAATTTATAGGGCACGTTCGTTTTCGTGATGGCGAAGGCGCTCAAAGACGTGATTTACAGTTGGAGGTATACACCTCTCACTGAAGAGGCACTTGGGGGTTCTTTTCTAAGACTTTGTTAAATTATAGGTGTAAAAATGGATTATTGTGGTAGAATTTCGTCTGTATTTCCAATCATATTTCTTCTTCTTTCCCGACACCAGCTGTGAACGATGATGAAAGGGTTTCGCGCGACGAAGGCACGTTGTGATGTGTTATGGGTGATTGACATCAGACAACAATTTAACCGACATTGCATAACTTTTTGCGATTTCAAATCTGAATTGTGCGAAATATGCGACGCACCACGTCCATTAAAACCATCTGCCTTACACAACAAGCAGACGGCACTTGCAAAAACTAAAAACAATCTTGAAACCTTGCAAACATTGCAGTCTTAATGGCTGTTTCGGGTTCTGTTTGATAATGGAAACCAAGCGATGAAACCAAAAGTCCACCAAAACGCAGTCTATCGGCCGAAGTAGTGTGTTTGGATGTTCCTTTGCAATTGTACAGGCTCTATACTTGCAAGAAGTTCTTGTAAGTATAGACTCCATCAAAGCAGACATTTATCTTGCTGATTCTTCGCATGCATGCATCGAAAACTTCTACCGATGGTCCGTTTTCTTCTTTTGCTGACACAAATCGAGTAGTAAATTGTTGTCGTACGTTATAGAATTTGAAAGATAAGTCTTCAGCTCGTGTCCAAAGACCGACACAGCACACATAACGTAAAAAAGGCGACCAACACCGTGTTGGTCCTACGGCGAAGCTTCACGACACCAATAGAAAACCGCTTGTTTTTGACAAAGGACAGTCTGGTGGTTGTTTTGTTTTCTGTGGCTGAGATAAAAGAAAACCCCGAAAATCTAGAAAGATAAATGTGTCCATATTGTTGCTTTGTGGGGTCGCAGCAACTCCAATTTAGCTGAACGACCTGACACGATTGGTGGATACGATCAGGCAAATAGAATCGTAAAGGCTTGAAAGCAGAAACGATGTTAGATACAGTCGTTTCTGGTGAGGAGTTTTTGTATTTACACCGAGTCATCACAAATAACCATTACATGTAGCAATATTAGCCGACAGCATTGAACTGCATCTGAAAAATCATTTGCATATCACATTATAAGGAGATAAATAACCATTAGGAAAAATGCTCCATCAAAGCAGACATTGTGTGCTGGCTGTGTTATGTACGTTTTCATCAATACGAGAAACTATAGCTCGATATAATTACTTTGCAGAATTCTCCGAAATCAATAAAAAGCTAAATATCATATTAACACTTACAAAAACAGTAACAATTTATTTTTTCTAAACCAACTATTGCATTTGTAGAATGTAAAATACAGGTATGTCTCCTCAACAATATTAGCAACTTAGTCCTCGAGATAACGGTCTCATGCTTCTATCGGATATTCCTACCCAGGAAATGATTTCTCTTGCCACTAAAATTTGGTTGCATTTGATCAAATTTTCCACCTGTAAATTGAATATGTTTCTCCAATGGTTCGTTGAGTAAAATTTAAATGAATTTTTCATCAAATATAGCCATGGCTGCTTCACAGCAGCTATGACTAGATTTGATGAAATATATCTTTAAAATACTCAGCGGTTTAAGAGTTAAACACTGCCATGGGTCTGCAATCGGTAATATCCAGATACTCTAAACAGTGATAGACAAAGTGAAAACAAGGAGCGAAACGTCGGAGGCTTTTCAAGTGAATACACCGATGAAGCTACTTTTTCGTCTTTGATGAATTGGCCGCCGTGTTAACGGTATCTCCATCGTGTTCACGGTATCTATGACATGGAGAACACCGATTATACGGTGAAAAAAAAATATTGAGGCTAAATAGAATTGTTATTTATACAGTCGTTTTACAAAAAAGTCAACTGAAATGTTAGGATTTATCCTTTGAATACTGCACGTGCACTTGGGTATGATATCAACAGACTGAATTGTTCTGTTATACATGTCTGAAGCAGAGCTCAAAATAACTTTTTTTCTTTGCGTAGCAAAATGCTACGCATTTCCAAAAAATTAATAGCATTTTGTAAAAATTACATGGCTATTTTTGTATACCAGAGTTATGTTATGCTGTTTTATATTGAATTTTTCTAAGTAGATAGAATAGTTTCATCCATTTCTGGGCATTTCCAAATGATCTGCAACACATGAAACATTTACTATGTTTTTTTAACTGAACTGCCTTTAAGGGTTGCATGGACTTGTATACTGTTATAAATGGCGTCTTGGTTGTTTAATAGAGTTCTCAAAATGGAAGTTGGGATTTTTAATTTGATGGGCTTGTAGTTATTTTTAATGGACATTTTATGCAAAATGTTGTAAAAACAGGAAGTATTTAAACCAACAGAACTCATCTTACATATGAAGTTGCTAATGATGCTTGATGGAGAGTTAATCTGAGTTATGCCTGGAATGTTCCACAATCAGAAGTAAAGCATCAGTGAACTAGTTTTCAAATTTGTTTGCAAATTTTCATTTACATTTTGCGATACAAGATAATCAACTGCAGCCTAATAGGCTGCAGTTGATTATCTTGTATCGCAAAATGCTATACATAATTTAACATTGTGTAGCTTTTTGCAAGTTTTGCACAGCAAAAAGCGACGCGACACCGCTTATTTTGAGCCCTGGTCTGAAGTTTGTGAAATGATGCGCACATCGATTATACAAACTCACTAACATTTCGAAATTTCAATTTTTATATGAAATTCCCACATTCTTAATGTTAAATTTACTGGCATCTTTAGGAAATTAAGGGAGCTAACTTTCTCGTAAATCTCTACCAATGATGAAAATTGTCAGCCATGATATAACTGGGATTCGGCGTAATGTTTACTGTGACAATTTTAACTCCCTTTAATCAATTTAGGCGAAGTTTTTACAAGCGTTGTTTTGAGAGAGATGAAGCACAGCACCAGAATGTCGTTGCAGTAAATATTACTACGGCAATTTCCGTCAACATTATAAATTATTGTGATGAATTGACGGTAAGATGGTCTGAGGTTTGCAGCTCGGAGCTTATGAACATACGCTCCGGGCCGCAACGGTCATATTATCGTCAACTCATCACAAATAACGTGTATGTTCCAATAAGACACTACCCATAGCCCAAAACCTACATTGTGAAAAAACGAGAGGCTTATTTTTTTATGTGGGTTTAACGACACATTAACAGCCAGGGTCATATCATGTGGGTGACAGTTTTACGGGTGGAGGAAGCCGGAGTACCCGGAGAGAACCACCGAGCAACGACGAGCAGCTGTCAGCTCCCCAACGTCGTAACTCTGAACTCTGCACCGCGGCACAGACAGGGATAGATTGGTTGAAGACATGTGCAGTACGCCTTAGTACACAGCGTCATCGCGCCCCCATGTAGGCAAGCGGGGTGAAGTGTCTTGCCCAAGGACACAACGCGGTTGCCGCAGGTGGGATTCGAACCGAGGACCTCTCGGCTTGCTGCCTGCACCTCTACCTACTGAGCCACCGCGCCCCCGAGAGGCTTATTTACTAAACTTGTGATCTTTAAAAGTTGCCTTCTGCAAGGCAGCTTTTAACGATCACGGGTTTAGTAAATAAACCTCTCGTGTACCCACGATGGCACTGAATAAAAAAGCAATAAACCAGATAAACTAATTCCATCTTATTTCAAATCGTAATTCGGTTTGTAATTTAAACAACCCTTTTCCGGAACACCATGTGCTGCGTGTGTGAAAAATCCAGAAAAATGACGTGGCTTGCAAGTCATTCCATTGATGAAGTAATTATGAAACGGGCGACGTCATTTCAAATATTTCGCGTGGTGATGTCAGACGGTAACATTTGCTACTGGAGCCGTAAACATAAAAGAAACTACGCCAGCTCTCATCCAATCAGAGGGCGAGGATGTTACTCCTATTGGAACATAACGCCCATTTGGCGTCACGAATGCTTTTCTTTGCCACACTAACGCATCATATGTACTGTTCATTTTATATCAACTGTTTCCATTTACTGAAGCTTCAAAATATGTCGATCGCAAGGCATTAACCCTTTACCCAACGCTGACGATATCAAAATTGATTATTTTAAATATCATTTTTTAAAAATTTTTCGAAAAATTTCAACAAAACCATATCATGTGACCCCTCGTTGGAACGAGCTGGACGAGCTCGTTCCAACGAGGGGTCACATGATATGGTTTTGTTGAAATTTTTTGAAAAATAATATTTTTTCAACTGCTGAATTTGCATATTACGCGGGCGGATGCGGGCGATTCGTTAGGTAAAGGGTTAAGAAATTTCTTTAAAACAAAAAGAAAACCCTCCCCCCCCCCCCCCCCCCCAAAAAAAACAAAACAAAAAACATTTCAGTGAGGCCAGCAGAAAAAGGTATTGTTGTGAAGATTCAACTTTTGCGAGGAAGCACATCAACGGTACATGTATCCGCTTGCTGAAGTCAAGAGCATCGATACAGGAAGACGGAGACAGACTGATTCACGCCGCATTGAACTGCACTTTTTTCAAATGGCAATCGTAATTGTATCCGGAAAATGTATCGTTATTAACTCGATCGATTTTATATTTAAGAAAACGGCACTGTATTATGTTTTTACGTCCATATCGACTCGTTATTAAAATAGATTTTAACCAACTACCGAACACTATTATTCTTAAATATCTTCGTTGAGGATTTTTCGTTCAAAGCATATTTTACGATCTCTTATTTTACTATATGTTAACCCTCTACCCAACATGAAAAGCAGACGACAATTGCAAAAAAAAATTCTTGAATAACTGTTGTTTTCATTTTTTGTCTCAAAAACATAGGTTATGACCCCCCCCCCCCCCCCCCCCCCCCCCCCCCCCCCCCCCATTGGAACGAGCTCGTTCCAACGAGGGGTCATAACCTATGTTTTTGAGACAAAAAATGAAAAAAATAATGAAAATTAATTGGCGATTTTTGAGAATAGCGCTGGCCGGTTTTGGACGTTACGTTAGGTAAAGGGTTAACGAAGGTTCCAACTTGATTGGAGTGATGGAACAGAAAAGGCAATTCTGGTTCAGGAAACAGAAACACCTGATAACACATCATGTTGCCAATAGGAATCTATAGAGAAGATCTTAGACAAGCGAAGTTTATGACATGTGCGACGGGAGTAAATTGTGATTGTTCTGGCCTGGGCCCTGCATATATATTCGATTTGAAACCGTCTCCATGATTCGATTCGAGTCGCGCCGATTAGGAAATTTTCGACTTGTCGACACGTTCTCGAAATCCCACCAAGTATCTCCTCTAGACCTCTTCTACTATCCTCAGGTATCCTGTACATGACAACCCCCCCCCCCCCCCCCCCCCGCCCTCTCCTGACGATAGAAGAAAAGTTGAAGGAAGTTTTGCAACAGAAACACATTGATTCCGTTCTGGAATATTTTTGGCTGCGACTAGCAGCTCTATAAGTGGCAATGTCGGTCTGTCTGTCAGTCTGTCTGTGACAAACGAGTTTCATGTCGGTCTGTCTGTGACCAACGAGTTTCAAATCTCAATAACTTTTGAAATACTTGATGGAATGACTTTATATTTGGCATGTAAGTGTATCTTATTGATGTCTAGCCACTGTTCAATGCATGTGTTGTGTCGGTATGTCTGTGACCAACAAGTTTCATGTCGGTCTGTCTGTGACCAACGAGTTTCAGAACTCAATAACTTTGAAATACTTGATGGAATGACTTTATATTTGGCATGTCAGTGTATCTTATTGATGTCTAGCCACTGTTCAATGCATGTGTTGTTCCAGATATTTTTCTTGCAGTTATGGCCCTTGATGAACTTAGAATTTTGTGAGATTGCACCACCCGTCGCAGCTACGGCGTCGATGTCGCGATTTTTTTCCAACACGCGGTGAGCATGGCAGTCGAATATGCTGTTCAACCCCAGTAAATAGATAAATAATTTCCCATTTTTAATTGATTTGCTAAAGCGGACATCTCGTCATTGCATACAATACTTGAATGAAGACTGACAATATTTAAGGTAACAAGAAGGTATCATATCTACAACTTGAAAAGCGTTGAGATTCGATTTGATTCCATATCCTTTGATCTGATTCGAATCGAGATTCGATTCAACCCCAGATTTGAGATTCGCATGGCAGCAGTTCCGGCAGAAATAAGCCGGAGTACCGTTTGAAAACAAACTAGCAGGCGCTAGTAATGTCGGACTTTCCAGCTTACTAATCTAACACAGACGGCTTTAATATGGTTTAAAAATAAGTTTATCATAAACGTGTTATACACCTTGGTACACTGTTCCATCACGCACCCTCTCAAACAATGTGGAATACGGGGAGAGAGCCACCGAGCGACGGTGAGTACCTGTCGGAGTATCAACTTACTAACCCAGAACATGCAGATATACCATCGGATGAAGGCATATGCACCATCGAGGTGCCTTAGCATGTCATTTAGGTAATGGGGATTAAGTGTCTCTCTTAAGAACACAGAGCAGATGACGCGGTTCAGGATCAAACCAAATACCTTTCCATCTGAAGTTCGATGCGCGAACCAATGGGTCCTGGCGCAGCCGCCATATATACATACTGACAACATGGTGTTCACGTGGGACTTATCTACTTTGACGTCTCTTATTTCACCATGGGGCATTTTGAATCTTTTTAGCTTTTTTATTGGGGTTTAACGACACTTTCGACAGCCAGGGTTACCTTGTGTCAGACAGTTTACAGATGGAGAAATACGGAGTACTCGGAGAGAACCACCAAGCAGCAGCGAGCAACTATCAGACTCACCAACGTACTGACTCCGCACAAGCAGGGTTAGCATTGGTTGCACCATCGATATGTAGTATGCCTTAGTACTTAATCGCGATAGGGATCGAAACGTGGACCTTTCGGTTTGAAGTCCAATGCCGAAACCACTTAGCCACTTGGCTTTTTGTATAAAATTGTTTTAGTGTAATTGCCATAAAATAGCTGTGTGCCCTTCTTTCCTCTTATTCATTAACTGGTAGAGTGCTGAATTATTTTTGGCCTTCAAATCTTGTACACATGTGGTTGCCTTGTTACAATTTATGGGAGAGTGCCAGCTGGCACTCTCCCATAAATTGTAACAAGGCAAACCCTTACAGACTAAATAATATCACTCCAAAGATAATATAAAGCACATCCATTGAATATGAGCCTTGTGGTACCTGTGCTTCAGAATAAAGCCCAAATATGGGCTTCCAGCACTCTTTCAGTTAAGTGTTTCAGCGGACACTGTTGGAAACGATTCACTGAGCTTACTGCGTGGACTGCTAAGTTACAGAGAACCATACTCTTACCCATTTACCCAACAGGACTGGAAAACGATAGCTCAAGTTCAAACATCTTTCTTGCCTGACTAAAAACATTCACCATTGATTGCCTTCAAAACATAGTTTATGCCACACCATTGAAAAGACCTCATTGGGCTCGTTCCAGTGAGTTTTCATAAGCTGTGTTCTGAGGGCGAATATTGAAAAATAATAATAAACTTTGAATTGAGATTTTTGTGAGTAGCGTTATTTATTTATTGGGGTTTAACGACACTTTCGTCAGCCAGTGTCACCTCGTGCCGGAGTGAATAGCGTTTATGGTCGTCACGTTAGGTATACGGTTAACATGGGAGATTCTTTGGGCTAAGGAATTGATCAAATTGTTAATCTGACCGGGCTTGCTTTTGTTTCCCAGTGAATGAAAATTCGACCTTCTTAATTTTTATATTCACGAGAGGAGCAAAGCATCTCTGTGTCTATCTGTCTGACATGTTGGCCAGCCTGTTATACTTCATGGAAATAATCACAACCTTATATATTATATAATACTGGAAACAGTTTGCGAGAGAGAGAGAGAGAGAGAGAGAGAGAGCGATAAGAGAGAGAGGGAGAGAGAGAGGGGCGACAAGAGAGAGAGAGAGAGAGAGAGAGAGAGAGAGTTTAACTCAAATTCAAATTATTTTGTTCAGTTCAACTGGTTAAAATGACACCCGACATCTCGAAGCCTGTTCTTGGTAAAAACAGACTACAATATCTTAGAAAGACAATGAACCTTCTGTTGAATGAATACTTCACGACTTTTTGTCGATATTTGAGTGAACATCCATTGTGAAGTTCCCATTCTTTTGAGTTCTTATGCCAAGAGAATCAATAAGCAGATAGTAACAAAAGTTTTCAAAATAGAACGAGTGAGTGTTCAACACTTCTTGAATATGGTTTAGCGAGCAACATGACCATTAAAGGTCTACTTGCTAGAAGGAATATTATCATTGAAATCTGTGAATATTGCTATCAAGATTAAAAAAATAAAAATATTACAAAATCCACTTGGAAGTACCGTGTATGCTATAAAACAATGCAATGTTTTATCGCCTGACTTGAAAAAAAAAGTCGTTTTTGTTGCGTTGTGTATCGAAAACGAGGCTCCCTCAGCGGTACAACTACCTTCTTCGGTGAGTATGACATCAGTTTGGGAGGACTCTTTACAATACATTATACTCAATTTCCAATTGTCGGCCGAATGAGAAGATACAGGATCTCGGGGAGCTCTCGGGGACAGTTTTTCAAAAATCGGAGGCTTGCATCTTCAATAAAAATGACAATACATTTTAGTTGCGCTTATTCTCCATGTTTTAGCTGATACGGCAGGCGCATAAAATTCCAGAGGTTCTCGCACAGAAGTCACACATTCCGGTTTAATATACAGTTACACAATAGCCCTTGGTAGTATCATAACGACGTGGCAGAAGACAACGATAGAAGTCATGCCGTGTATTACTAACAACCATTTAATAAAGTGAATGACACCAACAACAATAAAGAGACCATTTCCCTTTAAACTTCTCCTACAGTTCATAAGAACACACATTTTAATCATCATTTTCCAAAATTACCCATCTCGTAGGTGTGATCTCCTCCTCAACTGAAGCGAAAATTCGTCAGTCAGTACGGAGTAATAAAATAAAGGCGTTATCTAACGTTTTTTTCGGAATAGGTAGAAAGTATCTAAAGTTTTTGGGTAAATGCCTATCATTATCTCAGAAGTGAGCATGTGGAATAGATATTTACACGAGACACACCCGGGGAATACACCAGTAAGATAATCGTTGCTATCAACACAAAGCATAAGCTTCTCTTTTATGCGCGCTTCAGAAAATATTCCAATATTTTTAACGAAACTACAAGTGAACCATTCAAAACAAGAATAAGTTCATCCCCGCCTGAGCATCCCCGATACTGTATTTATTGGTCTGCCACAACTATGTTTACTCCCAAGGTATTTTTGCGTGGACGGTTACATTCACAAAAGGCCTAAATTATTTTAAAACGGAAATTTAATAAGAGAGAACACATAATCGAACAACATTTTAGATTGAAGTTCATATTGTTTTACTTATCATATGCGATAGTCTGGATAACTTTATCGTGTGTCTGGAAGGTGTAGTTTGGATTCTCTATTTCATCCGCTTGGCTGGAGCGTCGCAAAGATGGTGTAAACCTGATTTGTCCCAACGGTGATGAGTCAAGTCCCGACTGATAAAATATTCCAACTACATCATCGAGGCATGCCTTCGTTGAAGGCATGCCTTGATGATGTATTTGAAATATAGTTTGTCGGTGTTATAGTTAAATAACTCAAGAAGAATTCTTAGAAATTTATTTGTGGATAAAGTTATACCTGCAGTAATCGTGATGCAACTTCTTTTTCAATTAGCAGGTATCGTACTCCAATTGGTCGTACTAGATCCCAAACAACCTCAGGAATTGGGTACCACAACCGTCAATTTATACCATCAACTGTGGGTGTGACCTAAGTATCAAAATCAAGTCTCCTAAGGAAGTGTATGGCTACTAGCACGAGCGAATCGACACCTAAGTCTCCGGTCCAGACGAAAATGTCCCGACTGGAAAAAAATATTGAGAGTGTGGTGTCACCTCCAAACCCAATTCATCACGTACCTGCTGCCTTTTGGGAGAGATGGGTTTTACATCTTTCACATTTTTTTTACAATTTATAAGTGAGTCTATTATGAAACACGTTATTGTTCGTTACTATTTTGGATAAACTAGGGGGGATAACTTCATCTGAGGATAAGATCAAGACACAGGGGGCCGTGTGATTATTTTTGGTAAACAACCGGAAACTTTGTCTGTCTCCGATGTATCGGTGAATTGAAAGTGGAATGATTTAATTAATAGCAGAAGTAATGTTTAGTTGTTATTGTGTTATCTGGACAAACATTTCCCACAGTTTAAATACAGCATGGCCGTGGGTTATAAACGAGTTTACGATTTTCAGTCAATGTTCAGGTCAATCGTTTGATAAATGTTTACATCGACGAGCGCTAAAGTCCACAAAAATCGCAGGACTCACTGTTTGCACAACATGCGGACATGATGACACGAGCGTGTAAATATTTCTAACGAAAACATTTTTTTTACAGCTATCCAAATCAATTCTAACAAAGTAGATCGACAGACAACAAACCGATCATATATTTGTACGTTTGCTGAGATGACGCCTCTCTGATGAAAACATTGGTGATGTGGGGTTATACTTGTTATTGGTTGGGACTGTATATTAAGTACTCATAGGATTATTCACGGTTTTTGGGAGCGGTTTTAGATCTGAGGTTGCACTTGTGTCACGTAAATCACCGAACGGAGATGCTGGTGATAATAATAAAAACATTGCAAGCAGTCGTTGATTTCTCCTTGATAATATCACCCTCATTCTTCCAAGTTACACTGATCAGCATGCTAACCATCTCCTTTGTATCATCCAATAACCACACATCCGTCATTCTCCAATACCACTTTCTCATTAGATTTAAGGGAGTCTTCAATCTTATTCCTCACATTTGTACTCCAATTCTCATAAGTCCCAATACCACCAGATAAAACAAACCCATGTGGAATTTGGGACAAAAGACACATTGGTTGGGACATATCATCGCAATCGCCTAATGGACCGATTCCAATAATGTATCACACCCAACATGCTTTAAACAACGAAAACAGTATGAAATACTGGAGACAGTTTGCAGGAGAGAGAGAGAGAGAAAGAGAGAGAGAGAGAGAGAGAGAGAGAGAGAGTGTGTGTGTGTGTGTGTGTGTGTGTGTGTGTGTGTGTGTGTGTGTGTGTGTGTGTGTGTGTGTGGGTTTGTCTTACCAACTTGACGAGGTAACTAGACAAAAGTGTTTGCGTGTTTCGCCTTACCGAGGTACAAAAGACAAAAGAAACCCTTTACCTCGGTTGTTTTCCCAGAACTGTACCGGCAAAACGAGGTAGAAACCGTTAGTACACACAAAGGACAAACAATGGGGTACCTCGGTATGTAGGGTAGACAAGACTCTGTGTGTGTGTGTGTGTGTGTGTGTGTGTGTGTGTGTGTGTGTGTGTGTGTGTGTGTGTGTGTGTGTGTGTGCGTTTGTCTTACCAACTTGACGAGGTAACTAGACAAAAGAGTTTGCGTGTTTCGCCTTACCGAGGTACAAAAGACAAAAGAAACCCTTTACCTCGGTTGTTTTCCCAGAACTGTACCGGCAAAACGAGGTTGAAACCGTTAGTCCACACAAAGGACAGACAATGGGGTACCTCGGGATGTAGGGAAAACAAGACAGGGTGTGTGTGTGTGTGTGTGTGTGTGTGTGTGTGTGTGAGGGTGTGTGTGTTGTGTGTGTACAGGGCTAGAAATACTGAACGCTGATTGTTCTGCAACTGAATATGAAAAAACACTTCCCAAAGAACGTGTCGTTCACGTCTGGAGATGATATTTATTCTGAGGTGCAGGACTTTCATGGACAGTGCTGGACGGCTCCTCATTTTTTTTCTGACCGTGTCACGTGACACTGATGACCCTGTTTAAACCCGCCACTGATTTTAAGCATGTATGCATGTGTTCATTTTTGTAATAAATAAAGAATAAATAAACTTCGAAATCTCCCGGTTTCTAAAAAAATAAATAATATTCAAGGATTTTTTTCCTACATTATTGTGACATTCTGAAACGGGGCTTCGAAATACTTCGAAGTATTATTTTGCAGAATGAAACGAAACGAATTATATGTTTTGACCAACGTTACGCCTTTTTTAAAACATTTTCTTTTCGTTTTCAAATTGCAATATATTTTTCTGACGTCAATTTTCCCAGTATTTACGTCAATCGACTGCAATCGACTGCAAGTTAGAGTATGCGTGACTATCATCCTTCGGACATATTCAAAACTCTTGTGGAAATTGAAAGGGTTGGACAAATGGACCAGAACCAAAATGTTAAGAACTTCCGTACAGACGTAACAAACACTCACAGACAATAAATGCCTTCAGTACGCTTCCTGGAATGGCGCCCGGACGCGTGCAGAAGTTCGATATTCCCACTGTCTGGTGGTGCATTGCGCCAATTGATTTTAAAAGGCTTTTAATAGCTTTCTCGTGGAATAGTTCTTGAAAATATCTTTACAATTAAACTCGAAAGACATTTGTGCAATTGATTATTAAATTATGCGTTGATCCACAATGAATCATTTTCCCAGACAATTTAAAAAAAAATGTTCAACCGTTTTCTTTTCTATATCTCATCGTTCGTCGATTGAACTGCAATTCCTTTATCCCTTATCACTGGTGTGTGTGTTCAACTGTCCGCCAGTGAAAAAGCCAGTACTGGTACTAAATCGTTCATTTGGCACCAAAAAAAAAAATCGTTTGGCAATGAACAAAAAACACCAAGTGTCGTGCCTGCATTCCAACGTCGACTCAACTCAGTTAAACAATTGTATCGTATCTTCATGACTAAAGAACGTCTGAACCAAGTTTGCATTTGACCTTTTTTCGACACTTTTTCAAGAATATTTTTGTCTCTTCGAGCTAGGAATCTTTTTGAACTTTACAGAACACCAACAGCAGACGACACTGGCAAAAAAATTCTTAAATAACTAAAAAAATCATTTTTGCCTAAAACATAGTTCGACCAGCTCGTTCCAATAAGAGTCATGAGCTAAGTGTCTGATTATAGTCTTATTTTCTTCGTTATAATTATATCTGTCGTCTTTCTGTTTAAAGACATCTTTTTCGACAAGCACATTATTGTCAAGATATCAGACAATCTGCACTTTGAAAACGATTTGGTTTCAGTTTTAATAATAATGATAATTGTTTCGCATTCTGTTGATTTGATGCGACCCTCTAACTAGGAGGCCTCCATCAACCCCTCCTTGCCGAATTATTCCTGCCCCAATCTTCCTACGAATCTGCCAGCATTCAGCAAAATACTATTTTATAATTCCCCCATCGGTGCTTTCTCGATTTCTCCAACTATAATATTGACCCTTTCCCTCATGTCACGCGCTGTCCACTTATCCCTCATGTTTTCACCCCCATTTCCCATTAATTTCTCAGGGAGTCTTGTTCCACTATACAATGCAATATTTGGGACCTTTTAAAATGAAATGTTCCAGGGTCTCCGTAACTCTGAACCCTTTACCCAACGTAACGGCCAAAACCGACCAGCGCTATTCACAAAAATCGCCAATTAGTTTTCATTATATTTTAATTTTTTGTCTCAAAAACATAGGTTATGACCCCTCTTTGGAACGAGCTCGCCGAGCTCGTTCCAATGAGGGGTCATAACCCATGTTTTTGAGACAAAAAATGAAAAATTAGTTATTCGAGAATTTTGTTTGAAAGTGTCGTCTGCTTTTCATGTTAGGTAAAGGGTTAAGCTGCACATTTGGGACGCGCTTTCCTCGCATTTCCCAATTTTCCACTTCAACTGCACTGACTTGTATCTCACCTTGACCAACAATGACCCCCAAACGGCCCATCTAATACTCCTCAAAATCAGGTGCGTCTTGTCAAGCCCGTCTGAAGAGCACTTTGTCCTAACACCAGCTTGCCAGTTTCTATTGCAATCCTCGAACACTCTTACCTAGAAAAATGCGCGTTGTCAAGTAATGTCCTCATTGTTGTCTTGTACATTTGTCAACCAATTACCCTTTTCCACATGGTCTGTTCCATGAGGAAGACAAACAAGTCACATTTGACTTGATGAAAATATAAATGATTGTCTAGTGTGGGCGTAATGTTTACATCAGCAACTGCATTGTGTCGGCATTCGACATCAAAAGTTAAAATGTAACCATCATTGGGAAACAAACGTTACCCCACCCATTAAAAATGAGAATCAAAATGCGAAATGTCTCTTGTTCTCAGCTCCTGGTCAGATTCTAGTCTGTTTACATGCAGCTTCATTACAAATACGTCTAGTGGTGGACAGATTTTCACCTTGAAGGCTTCGGTCACCACGTGCAAGCGAATGTGCTGTAACAATAATAGTTTGGATAGAGATGATGGGAAAGCGGTGAGCAGTTTTATTTTGTCAAGTCGTCGCCTGAGTGCTAGAATGTTCTATGTACCCCATGGGACATAGAACATTCTAGCACTCAGGCGACGAAGTGTTGTCAGCGTCAAAAGAAACCCATATTGCAGAATTATATCGCGTTCGAAACGTCAAAATCCTCAGAAAACAGGTGAACCTCAAGCTAATCACAACGTTACGGTAAAGTTTCTCACACTCTTACATGTAATAAACATACGGGCCTCATGCAGCGGGAGAGGTTTGTAAGAAGAACAACCCACGGGCTAAACAAACCACAGGTTGTTGTTCCGCTGGCTGTCAGCCATTCGTCAGTTCACTGAGAATAGAAAAGGGGATCCATTAATTGACAATAAGGTTTTTGTTCCGATTTTTTCCCTGTAAACTTTGAACCATCCAAAATGCGTTTCATGACACTTCCCTGATAGGGTTTAGCTGGTTATTTATTTATTTAATGGGATTTAAGGTCACATACTTATGCACAATGGGGCTAATCGTGGCCGTGAAAGTTTTAGGGGTGGAGAAAGCCGGAATACCCGGAGACCCACCAAGCAGAGACGAGCAACTGCCAGCTCCTCAACATTCTAACTCTGTTCTAGCTCCGCTCAAGCAGGATTACAGCGGTTGAAGACATGTGCACCATCGACGTGCAGTACGCCTTAGTGCACGGCGTCCTCATGCCCCATGTGGGCAACCGGGATAAAGTGCCTTGCCCAAGGAGTTTAGCTGGTTGTATGGTATTAACAAAATGTGTATCAGTGCACGGCCGCATTTTGTTTTGAAAAAGGCTCATTTTCAGTGCTATTTGTTAAAAAAACATATATATATATATCAATATTTCAATGATGATGGCAAATTACCGCAGCCAAGAGAATTCATGTTAGAAATCTGCTCCAGCCATCACCCCACCATGCTCTTATCTCCATCTATTTATTTATTTATTTATTGGGGTTTAGCGACACTTTCGACAGACGAGGTCACCTCGTGTCGGACAGTTTTAGGAGTGGAGGAAGCCGGAAAACCCGGAGAGAAGAACCGAGCGACTGTCAAACTCCCCAGCGTACTAACTCTACGAAGCATTGGTGGAAGACAAGTATACCATTGACGCGCAGCACGCCTTAGTACACAGTGCCATCGTGCCCCCACGTGGGCAATCGTGATTAAGTGCCTTGCCCAAGGACACAACGCAGTTGAAACTAGTGGGGATCGAACCATGAACCTTTCAGTTTGAAGTCCAATGCCGTAACCACCGAGCCACCGCGCTGCCTATCTCCATTACCAGAAGAACCGATTTTATAACTTGACATCAGATCATTTAATCCTTTACCCGAATCGCCCGCATCCGCCCGCGTAATATGCAAATTCAGCAGCTAAAAAAATATTATTTTTCGAAAAATTTCAACAAAACCATATCATGTGACCCCTCTTTGGAACGGGCTCGTCGAGCTCGTTCCAAAGAGGGATCACATGATATGGTTTTGTTGAAATTTTTCGAGAAAATTTAAAAAATGATATTTCAAATAATAAATTTTGAAATCGTCTGCGTTGAGTAAGGGTTAAATCACCTTTTGTAACTTGACCGCTTATAATTTACCCTTTATTTTTCTCTTTAACCTCTTTGCAAACAAACTAAGCGAAAACGCATTTTATTTGCAGAGATACATAATTTTTTTTTTTATTAGGGTTTAACGACACATTAACAGCCATGGTCATATCATGTCGGTGACAGTTTTACGGGTGGAGGAAGCCGGAGTACCCGGAGAGAACCACCGAGCAACGACGAGCAGCTGCCAGCTCTCCAACGTCGTAACTCTGCACCTCGGCACAGGCAGGGTTAGATTGGTTGGAGACATGGACACCATCGACGTGCTATACGCCTTAGTACACAGCGTCATCGTGCCCCCATGTAGGCAATCGGGGTTAAGTGCCTTGCCCAACGACACAACGCGGGAGCACGAATCAGTCGCTGAAATGGTCACCCATCCAGCTACTAACCGCGTTCGACATTGCTTAACTTCGTTGATCTGTCGAGAACCGGTTACCGCGACGCCACCGCGCCCCCTGCAGAGATACCTAAGCAAAGAGGGATACAAGAACAAGTACTAAACACTTACTGAACTCTCTCCTAACCATACAAATAAGAGCGCCTTAACCCTTTACCCAATGTAAAGGCCAAAACCGGCCAGCGCTATTCTCAAAAATCGCCAATTAATTTTCAAAATATTTTCATTTTTTGTCTCAAAAACATAGGTTATGACCCCTCGTTGGAACGAGCTCGTCGAGCTCGTTCCAACGAGGGGTCATAACCTATGTTTTTGAGACAAAAAATGAAAAAAATTAGTTATTCAAGATTTTTTTTTGCAAGTGTCGTCTGCTTTTCATGTTAGGTAAAGGGTTAACCGTCTACACACTGGTGTCAAAATGACAAACTTCAAGCAGCTGCTTCAAGTGGCAAATTTTCTCATAATATCGTTACAGGTTGGCTTACCAGGGATAAATATAACACGGCGTTCTTTTTAAATTATCAAATGAAATCATATGTGTTAATTCTTGTAAAGCAGTAATTACAGTGTTGTTTGTGAAGGCATAGTAAGATAAGATAAGATAAGATAAGATAAGATAAGATAAGTTTATTCAGCAAAAACACCAGGGACATGCAGATTGCATGATATTCAAAACAATAACAATAAACGTGAAGATAATACATAGATACATTTTGATACGAAATGATAGTATTAACTATTGTCGTAGTATACATAAGCTGACTATCGCCGATTAGTTCTTCAGATAACAGTTGCACACTGCTTGACAAATCTTGTATTTCAAAAAGTTTAATTACTGTTTTGGAGTTATGTTTATTCACCTTTGTTAGTTTAATTTTAATAGTTTAATGCATTACACCATAATGGCAGTTGCACAATACAAACATTACAAACATAACAAATAAGAAGAATTAGTAAGCATGATGAATAATATAAAGTACTAAAGACTTTTTTCTTTAACAAGATGATCTCACTTACAGAAGAATGACCAGATCATGTTAGAAATAATATTAATCGATTTACTATCACAGTTTTTCAATATATAATAGTATTTCTCCGAATCATTTAATTGTTCAAATTCTTTGTTTTCTTTTATAATTTGTTATGAGTAACTGTTTTATACATAATATTGTAAATTTCTTGAAACCAGCAGTCTGTCTACCGACTTTGAGCTGAAGAGCGACAGGTTACCGTCGTTAAATGTAATAAATGTTTAATGTTCCAATAAGACTAAAATCATCCTCCTCTGATTGGACAAGAGCTCGCTTAGTATATTCTATGTTTACGGCTCAAGTGGCAAATGTTACCGTCTGAGGTCACAACGCGAAATATTTGCAATGACGTCGTCCGTTTCGTAACTGATTCATCAACGGAGTGACTAGCAAGCCGCTTCATTTTCTGGATGTTTCACGTGTGCAGCAGACGGTGTTCCGGATGAAGTTTTATTTAAATTACAAACCGATTTACGATTTGAACTAAGATGGAATGAGTTTATCTGGTTTATTGATTATTTATCCAGTCCCGCCGTGGATACGCGAGAGATTTATTTACCAAACCTGTGATCGTTAAACGTTGCCTTGAACAAGGCAACTTTTAACGGTCACAAGTTTAGTAGCCTCTCGTGTTTCACGATGTAGTTTTGGGCAATAGGTATTGTCTATTGGAACATATGCGTTATCGTGTCGAGGTTGAACATACGCTCCGAGCCGCAAACCTCAGACCATGTTATCGTCAATTCATCTGTTTCATCACAATAACTTATAAATTTGTCAAGCGTTTTTAGTGAACTTCATTACCCATAAAGTTATACGCTTTACGACAATATAAGTAGAAATTTAACCAATTCAATCTTGTTTGACAGAGCTCGTTGAGCTCTGTCAAACAAGATTAAACTGGTTAAATTCTTCATTGCATTTGGAAGCTGCATCTTGAAGTTTTGATATTTCGACTGCAGAATACAGGGGCTTAATTGATCAATGCTGATGTGTTACTGGCAAAAATACACAGAGGCTGCAAGAACAATGCCAACTTGTCTCTATGTATGTTACAAATCATGGACGTAAAAGGGATCTACAAGTACTCAAACAATAAAAGATGGTGGTAGCTGTTCTACTATTAATCAGCCACTCCAGTGCTAGTCATAACAATCGACAATGGCTCAAGCGCCAATGATGACAATTGCCAATGTCTTGGTGAGCCGCGGCAATCCGCCATCGTTCAAACCACGACATTGCCAATTGTTGTGGCTAATTTCGGTGAATAGACTCTTTCTCAAATAGACCATCTGAAAGTATAATTATGCGTACATGAGAACCGTCAAACAAATTCATGCCATGGTCTGGAAAACATATCCCCACCCCTCATGCACAATATCTGAAGGTGATTGCAGGTCTGATGATTATTAGCGTTTTGTACGCTCTAGTACATTTAGACATGGACGTGTCTGACCGTGAATTACTAATAATTACCAATAATTTTCTGTCCATTTATTTATATGGGTAAAATGGTGACAGTAATTATAGTGCAATCAAACGAAACAAATTGGTTACACGAAGGGTTAATGTAATAAGAAGAAAATCTTAGCACGCTCCATTTACATTGCACTCGAGACATCGTGACTCTAACATCAAAAATGAGTGAATTGTTCCCGATAGCAAAATTCGGCCTTATGGTACGACTACCAAGTCGACTCAAGCACAACAAAATACGCATTCCTCCACGTTTGAATATGTTAATAAATCTCGCCGCAAGCGAGAGCCGCTTCATTGTTATTGATTGCGGATAAAACTGTACTGGTTAGATGTGATTCCCACTGTAATATCAGCTAAGCAAATTTGAGGTTAGATCCCTGAGATAAGGTTTATAATTAAATCATATTGGGAAATCTCCGACCAATTCTGGTGCAAATGCGTTTAATTTTCGGAAAGTCATCTCCAGTGGGATGGTCGTTTTTAGTGTGTGTTTGCAAACAATAGCGCTTATATGTTTATATTTTGAAAATGTCATAAACTGTAGACCACCAGCGAGGCCAAGAATATAAACGCTTCACAAATTGTTGTCTCCTGAATTGTATGTTTTACCTGTGAATATGAATAACAGAAGTGAATCATCAGACTTACAAAATACGTTGCAGTTATCTATCGGTTAACTGCAACATCTCTTGAAGCGCCAATTATTCACCCCAATCATTTATCTTACAACAAGCATAGAATAAGTTTCACTAATATAAGTGAAAACGTCTGGGCTAAATACAAATCCGCATTGAGAGTAGCAACACTCCACGCATGTGGGAACTTAGGGAGGAAGATTTTCGAAGTTGCACTCGACAACAAAAGTAATGAAATACTTGCATTTCTCCACACGTTGAGATCACTATTTTGGTAATATTAATTAAGTAAATAAAGCTAACTGATTTAATATGAGTAACAGCATCACGTTCCGAGAATTTTGAATTGAAAAATATTTTGTATATTAATTAGAGAAAAATCAAATTTGAATTTCAGCACGTTCAGAAAGAATCAACTCTTTTACGGTCAACTGAAACGGAAACGCAGTTTACAATGATATTGTTTTTAATCCAAGTGAATGTATTTCCTCGAATGATCAAATCACCCATGACAACAACGCTTTATTTTAGTTTGAGAACATTAAAGTAGTTCTTTATTTAAATGACAGGCTGGTCACTTTTAGGGGCGATATGTATCCGATACATTGGTCAACACCACCGGCGGGGGGGGGGGGGGGGGGGGGGGGTGATGCCACGATCTCGTTACTGGACTTGTCGGTAAATGCCCAGGGGCGAAGCTTTAACTTCATGCTCCACCTCGAAGTCCCCAGGATGGTAATAACCTATACAGATAAAGATACAAGTCGGGAAAAAACAGTTGTGAACGTTTTATTATATTGGCACCAACTGGCAGCAAAATCAAAATAGAAGATCTTCTTTAATCGGATATTCTGACATCTTAATCCCCTACGGAGTGGTGAGCCTTTTTTGGTCGATAAATCGCAATACGAGATGCATATTATATCTGTGTCATAGGCTAAGTGTTGTTATTGTTTCTCAACGAATAAACCCACTCATTGTTAATTGGGCGAAGCTCCGACCCATATGTCGGTCCTAAGCTTCCTCTGGGTGCACGGTGGCGCAGTGGTTACGGCACTGGACTCCAAATCGAAAAAGTTCAATATTCGATCCCCACAGGGGTAACTGCGTTGTGTCCTTTGGCACGACAGTTAATACCGCTTTCCCACGTGGGTGCAGCGTGACTCTGTGTACTGAGGCGTACGGCACGGCGATGGTGCACGTGTCTTGCCAATGCTAACCCTGATTATGCAGAGTTAGTGCGCTGGGGTCTGACAGTTACTCGCCCATTGGCTCTCTTCGGGTACTCCGACTTCCTCCATCCGTAACACTGTTTGACTCGACCTAACCCTGGCTGTTGAAAATGTTGGTAAACCCATTAACCCTTTACCCAACGTAACGGTCAAAACCGGCCAGCGATATTCTCAAAAATCACCAATTAATTTTCATTATTTTTTCATTCTTTGTCTCAAAAACATAGGTTATGACCTCTCGTTGGAACGAGCTCGTCGAGCTCGTTCCAACGAGGGTTCATAACCTATGTTTTTGAGATAAAAAATGAAAAAAATTAGTTATTCAAGAATTTTTTTGCAAGTGTCGTCTGCTTTCCATGTTAGGTAAAGGGTTAAAAAAGAAGCTTCATCTTCATACACACGTGCCCAATATCGTCCATGTGAATATAAATAACAGAAGTGATTGCCCCTCAAAATGAAACCTTGTTTATGAGAAACTGTAACATTGCCGGACAGCGCATGTATTGTTCTGTAATAAAAAAAATCAACTATCTCTTCCTCGATCTGATAACGATGTGATCGCGATCTGGTCGCGACAGACTCATTTAAAATTGGTCAACATAAAGTTTCCTACATAAAATATTGTGAAATCAGGGGCCAATACTATAAAACTGTTACAGTTGTATTTTATAAAATTGTATTTTCTAGTTATGACTTTAAATGGGTTGAAATGAACCATTAGCATTTTCAAAGATGTGGCAATTTGCCAGTTGGCAAATTGCCATATCTTTTAAAATACTAATGATTCATTTTAGTCAGTTATATTAAGAGGTAGAAAATACAGTTGCAAAAAATACAATTGTAAACGTTTTTTGTACTGGCTCCTGTATGAGAGAAACTGGTAATTAAACGAAAATAGCACATGAGATTCAATAGTGCGATGTCTCTGTTTCGACAGGTGAGATTCAACTCTGATGTGGGCACGATAACGACCAGTCGCGAACCCCAGTTGCGAACTTCTCTACCCGCTTTTGTAATGCCTTTTATAAACCAGGGGCCAATACTATAAAACTTTTACAGTTGAATTTTCCAGAATTGTATTTACTACAAGTGAATATAAATGACGGAAATGAATCATTTGCATTTCAAAAGATGTGGCAATTTGCCAACTGGCAAATTGCCACATCTTTGAAAATGCTGACGGTTCATTTCAATTAATTATTTCCATAAATAGAAAATACAGTTCTGAAAAATACAACTTTAAAAGTTTTATAGTATTGGCCCCAGGCTGCTTTGAAAAATCCAATGATACAAGCATAGGCTCGTTCAGTAGATCCTTAAGGTGGGTGCTGTTCAGTGTTCTGAACTTCTGAAACACAGAAGTCGTAGCGAGAATCGCTGGTGCAATGCCAAAACACAACGGTCTGGCTACATGTTGTCAAGTTTCAAAAGTGTCCTCTCCAAATTTTAGCCCCAATCTCCCAAGCCTGATGTGTTTCCGGCGTCCTAGCTTTCAAGACTGCGTACAGCGAGAGTAGAACCAATGCGTACTCAATAGAGTATTGTTATTCCTTCAAAAAAATATAGCTCACAAATCAAAACACTATATATTTAGATAATGTGGCTGATGGTTCATAAACTATTTCAGGATAAGAGACTTTTTTCGGCGCTCATAAAATTTAAAGATCGCTGACGAAAAGAGCCACCACAGAAGCACGACGCGCGTTATTTAGCAGGTTTTCTTGTTGTTTGTTGTGACGATTTCTCACCTTACCTTTTACAATTAAACGTGTAGAGACACCCCACAGCGTATCAAGACCGCACCTGTCTGAAAATATGGATTTCAAATATGCTTTGTGTTCTCAGGTTTCATCAGAAACCGTGCAAAAGTGTCATTAATTTGCTACATTGTTGTTGACGACGCCAGTTATGAAGTGTAAAGCTAATTTTCAAATATTAAGACCGAACATAAGGATGGGGAGTACGAGGGATTGAAATCAACGACTCGAAGTGGAGTTATTCCTGTATTTCATGTGCGCCGAAAGCGCGCGTGAAATACAGGAAAAACATAACAGCAGTCTTTGATTCCTATCCTCCATACGCGAGTTGTGTTTAGTGTTTATACCACGATTCAACCTGACCAAAGTGAATGAGGTTGACATTTTAAAAAAATATATAACCTGCGACGGTCTGTTTACATTCTTGATTGACACTGGTTTGTGTCGAATCATTTCATTCGCGTCATAACGTCACTAAGATGCGTAACGACCAATCAGATGCGTTCTTACATCACGTCCTTACATATAGTTCGGATTTCACTTGGGGCGTACTTTACACATTTCTCAATGTCTGCATTTTATCGGATAACGTTGAATACACACAGCAATCGTGGTGTGATACTGTTTAAAAAACTTACAGAATATGGCGACAAGATCTTTTACACTGTCGGGAGGTAGGGGAGAGAATAAAATAAGACGAACCAACTGATTATCACCTCTAAAATTTCAGTGCCATTGTCTATTTAGCACTTGGGGCGGGAGTCTGCATTGTGTCTCACTGAGAGACGCATTGAGCCCTTTAACTGAGGTGGTACATATTCACAAAAAGTAACAATACACTTGACGGATTTTGTTTCGAATTTTGAATATGCTGTACAAAGGGACTGCTACAGGATCTACATATCAGGTGGTATAGGATGGAACTAAAGCTTTTAGCTCGCTCCTAAATGCACAATATTACTCCTCTTGCATTTTTGTATTACTCTGAATTTGATATTGTTTATTGTTGAAAAGCAGACGACACTTGCAAACAAAATTATTGATTAACGAATTTTTCTCTTTTTTTGCATCAAAAACATACATGATGACCTCTCATTGGAAAGAGCTCAAATCGCAACATATGCAAAAATAATGAAACTTGAATGGTAATTTTTGTGATTAGCGCTGGCCGTTTTTTCCGGTTACATTGGGTCAAGGGTTAACTGAAGAAGAAATTTAACTCACATCATTGGAGAGTATGTTTATCCCGATTGGCAAATATAATTTAAGAGCCGCATTGCGCAAACTTGGAATGTCAATGACGCAACCTCAAAGGGTCAAAGATACGGTCTTTCAGAAATGAGGGCGATCCTTCAACCAGTCAGAGTCAATATACTCAAGGGAGTCTGCAAGTCCATTCGAATGTGTTGTCGGCCAGGAACCGTTTTTATAATACATCCGCACTTAATTGCATGCAGAATACTGTTAATAAAACGACACCTTCGACGATCAGAGAAAACCACTGAGCTGGAGTGAGTAACTTCTGACTCTACACCCTTGCACAAACAGGGGTTAGCATCAGCAGAAGGCATGTGTAAAGTCAACGTACAGTAAGCCTGAGTACACCACTGTGTCATCATTCTCTCACTTGCGTAGTTAGAATTCATTGTCTTGCTCAAAGACGCAACGCAGATGATTCGAAATTCCAAGAAAACAAACTGGAAGCACACATCTGCGTTTTGTTATCTCAAGGTTTCATTCTTAATACATAAAACCCAAATTATAACTTCGATTCGTTCTTGGCATTTAAAATCGATAATATTAATTATGAAATATTGTCTCATCTACTCCATAATAGTATGGGTCGTTAATTTACAAGAAGCTGAAAAGGTCGAACACCTCCCTCTCCCACGTGTATGAACTGAAAATACAGCAGCCCTATCATTAGGAAGAAATATTTGCAAACTGCTTGAAACTTACACGGTTCATAGACTGTAAAATTCCCCAGAACGTATAATTAAAGATGCTCACATGCAACTTAAGTCGACATCAAAACAATGAGGCAATAGAACGGCCGCAGCATCCGAATTAACCATAACCGACTAATGGCGACTATGAATTGCAGACGACTCCTGATATATTTTCGCCAAATATTTAACTCTTTGAACCCTGATGATATCTTCCACACCAGTACATTGTCATCAACTGGAAGAGACTTTCTCCCCCACTATACGTGAAACGTACGCGTGTCCCGGGTGAGACAGCAGGGTGGGATATTTCTATCCCACCCACCCCACGTGACGTTATACATTTATAACGTTATTATAACGTTATGAATATCGTATTAGTTTCTTGCTACCAACTAATTCATACTGACGTCATCGGAATGCAGTGTGATCAAAGTTTGATACTCTAAAACTCTTCAACCCTCAAACTGCCACCTTTCCTAATCGATTTCGTGATATATACCTTTGGTATACGCATAACTTGTGCATGCTCTTTACAGTGGTGTCATCGTTTTTTTCGAAACAATGAATACAAAATTAGTTCATTGAATCAGCACGTGACTCCCGATTACCTCTGGCTAACTTAATCGCTGCATGGTGGGGGAGAAAAATCATCCTCGATGAGTCTGAAGGTGGGAATGGGGAAATCTCACCCTCGGGGCAAGATATTTGAACCAAGCCTCGGGTCTGGTTCAAATATCTTGCCCCTCGGGTGAGATTTCCCCATCCCACCTCCAGACTCATCGGGGATCATAATAATCCTCGTGGAAGACCAATCAAGATCTTCACTGGTCTACCACACAAAGACCACTGAGCAACCATCTATTGAATTCTGTGGCCAATACTATAAAACATTTATAATTGTATTTTCTAGAATTGCATTTTCCAGTTATGGCTTTAAATGGGTTGAAATGAACCATTAGCATTTTCAAAGATATGGCAATTTGCCAACTGGCAAATTGCCATATCTTTAAAAATGCTAATGATTCATTTTATTCAGTTATAGTAATAGGTCGAAAATACAATTCTAGAAAATACTATTGTAAAAGTTTTATAGTATTGGCTCCTGGTCGTATCACGATCCTGGCCCGGAAAAGCGACCTTACTGGTTCAAAGGGGTAAGAATATTTATTTTTAGCTTGAAAGACATGTCTTAAGGCTTCAGATTGGAACGCGGCCGACAAGCTAGTCCATCGTAGGGTAGTATGTTCTGGAAACAAAACATTAAAAGAAATGCCAAAATTTGAATGGTGATTATTGTGACGCGTTTGTGGTCGTTTTATTCTTAAAGTTTTTTTTTAAAATCAGATTATCAGACCTCTGCGAGGTTTCGTTAGTACAATTTCTGGGTGTATTATTATTTAGGCAAGTTCAGTTCACAAGAGTTAGGTACTCGCGGATATACAATTCCAATGAGAAGAGCAAATACAATATATACACAATAAACGTTTTGGAAATCCGAAGATCTAGAACAAGGACGCCCATTTATGAAACCAAAAAAACTTGACTAATAATAAGACACAAGAGACGCAATGATGTATGATCTAGTTTGTATAGATACATACCTAACTATATACAGAGCGTTTCATTTCTGAATAGTTGTATTCACATACAAAAGGTGTCCGTGTACAATATAAATCAAATAATTAACCCTTTACCCAACGCACCGGCCAAAAACGCCCAGCGCTATTCTAAAAAATCGGCAGTTAATTTTCATTATTTTTCCATTTATTGACTCAAAAATTAGGTTATGACTCATCGATCTCGTTCCAATGAGGGGTCATAACCTATGTTTCTGAGACAAAAAATGAAAAAACTTAGTTGTTCAAAAATTTTTTTTTTTTGCAAGTGTCGTCTGCTTTTCATGTTAGGTAAAGGGTTAAAAAGAACAATGCGTATACCGCGTGTCCATACTTTGAGAGAACAAAATAGTCCTATATGACTTTTATGACACACAGACATTATAAGTTATTGTGATGAATTGACGGTAACATGGTCTGAGGTTTGCGGCTCGGATCGTTTGTTAACCGAGACGCTAAGAAGTATATGTTGCAAAACCCACACCGTGAAATAAACCAGACAACTTGAATGAATCAGGCAACCTCTCGTGTACCCCATAACGTCACTAGACAACAAAATCAAAAACTGAGGTAAATGTCGAGGTTACTCCATCTCAGTTCAAATCATGAATTTTTAAGTGGGTTGTGAAAATACATTCATAGAAAAATACAATTTTATAGGCAATATATGTTCTGTGAATCTCCCCCATTGTTATCATCTTTTCAAATATTTCACGTGCTGACATCAGACGGTAACCCATGCCACTGGGGCTGTAAACATAGAAAACACTAAGCGATCTCTCGTCCAATCAAAAGGCCGTATTGAAACGTATGCCATCGTACATTTCCCCAACCAGACTGCAAAATGGGCATTTTCCACTTTTATTTAGTTGTACGTGCAGTTCTCGGAACACATCTTCCAACCAGAATATTTTAGACAGACGCATAAAAATGCTAATTTAACACGCACATGGCACACATTATCTCATTATAAGAATGGCCAAAATTACTAGCAGTTTGTGTAAAATAGTGATTCGCCATATGTATATGTACTTAGAAAACATGAATAGTTTTCTGATTTTGTCTAGGGAAGGTCTCTAGTTTTTTCAGGCACTTGTATCGTCATGGAAATCGGCTCTCGATAACGTTATCTCCCATGAAATTATTAGACGAGTGAGAAAGGTGAATTCAGAAGCAAGTAACTGTTGGAAAAAAGGAAATAGAAAATAGAGCCAAAAGTTATCGTTTATTAAAAGTAACAAAAGGAAACGTGGCTCTCTATGGCACGCAAATTAGAAGCAACTAGTCCAGTATCATACCTCCAATACGAAGTGTCCACCTTGGCTCTTTGTTTAGCGAATGCGTTAACAGTAATTTGTAAGCTTTTATTAATCTCAGGAAAAAAATAGCAAATCTCACTTCCTAGACTTTTGCATTAATTGAAGGGACAGTGTCTGTATTGTATATCACGATGCGCACACTGTTGATATAAGTAACAGAAAAACTTACAGAATATAAAAAGATGGTGAAAAGGCCGTTTTCTTAGTTTTAAGTGGGTTTCAACACAGAATCATAGTCAAACGTTGAAATTGATTTGGAAAACATTGTAAAAAAAACAGCTTCTGTATTTTTATACTACGCTACCTGAAGTTTGTGAAATGATGCGCACATCCAGGCCTGGCATTTTCAGGAGAGTGATTTATTCGCTCGCCAATTGCTCGCCTTAAAAACATTATTTATTTATTTATTTATTTATTTATTTATTTATTTATTTATTTATTTATTTATTTATTTATTTATGTTTAAGGTCACATACTTATGCACAATGACTAATTATGACCGTGACAGTTTTACGAGTGGGGGAAACCGGACTATCCGGAGAGAACCACCGAGCAACGACGAGCAGCTGCCAGCTCCCCAACATCGTAACTCCGCACTGCAGCACAGGCAGGGTTAGATTGGTCGAAGACATGCGCACCATTGACGTGCAGTACGCCTTAGTACACGGCGTCATCGTGCCCCTACGTGGACAATCGGAGGTTAAGTGCCTTGCCCACGGACACAACGCAGGAGTCCGAATCGATCGCTCAGAGGGTCACTCATCCGAGGACTAACCGGGCTCGACGTTGCTTAACTTCGGTGATCTGACGAGCTTAAAAACATTAAGGAGGGCGAAAAGTAGCCCTCCCTCCTGGCCTTAGAAAATAATGATTACCATAGCAGCCTATTCCTAAAACCCACAACTTCTCAGATCTCTAATATGTTAGTGGTCCCTGTATGAGGGCCACACTGCTCCTCCCACACCTCCGGGCCTTGCCGAGGCCAGGAGATGTGGGAGGGACAGTGTACCTGTCTCACAGAGACTACCTTGTTAGCAGCACCAAATAACATGTACAAAGCCCTCAAGGCAGAATGCATCAATAGTAAAACTTCATTTTGCCACTTTTAGATTTTGTAAGCTTGAAGAGAGCTAATCACTCCCCAAAGCCACGTGAAGGGAGCTATTTTAGCCCTCCCGCATTTTTAAGAATGCCAGGCCTGCACATCTATGATAAAAAAATTATAAGATTGCAGATAAACCCCTCCACCAAGTTCATAAATATTGAAACAACCCTACATCTCCCAAAAACGCTCACCAAACATCACTGCGTGTCTTTTTTCATTCTGAATTAAAGATGTGTTAAAAAGTTTCAAACTTTGAACAATAAAACCGGCAACATTTACGTTTCGGCAAGCAATAAGCCAGACGTCCTAATGCAACAATTCTGATTCACGCTGAAACACCTGTGCAGAGAGTCATACATTTTCCGCCGACAGATTTATGTATCTTTGTTGCGATAAATAGCCCAGAATTAATTATAAAAACCCTAAAGAAACATTATACAATGCCATTACACAAAACCCCTTGGTCTAACGACACGAAACAGCACCCCGAACAGCAAACAGGAAATAACTTGAGGGAAAGAAATTATTATTGCATGATATAATTAACACTCTTGACGCAATTTGAAGACATAAATTATTAACCTCGGACAATGATGTTTTTAATGTAACAGTGAATATTAAACGAAGGTATTGAACCGTTCTTGGAATACCTTTGATTCTGATTCGAAATACATCAACCATATAGAGTTATTGATAAAATTCTCTAAGGTATCGCAATGCAATAATTATATTTAGACAGCTTTTGCTTACTTTCGAACGTGTTGGGTTAACCACTAGCACTCTGGTAGTGCAGAAGAATCTTTCCAACTACTCTGTTTTGATCTTGTTTAACCCTTTACCTAACATGAAAAGCAGACGACACTTGCAAAAAAATTCTTGAATGACTATTTTATTTCATTTTTTGTCTCAAAAACATAGGTTATGACCCCTCGTTGGAACGAGCTCAACGAGCTCGTTCCAACGAGGGGTCATAACCTATGTTTTTGAGACAAAAAATGAAAAAATAATGAAAATTAATTCGCGATTTTCGTGAATAGCGCTGGCGGGTTTTGGCCGTTACTTTGGATAAAGGGTTAACTATAAACTAAACCTATTATATCTCGTTTGATAGAGCTCTGTCAAACAAGGTATATTTGGTTAAATAGCAAACTTTATTATGGGAAATATTTGCTGCTGAAAGTTTCGCCATTTTGACATTAGTGTGCAGAGGGTTAATCTCTGGACGTATGACTACAGAGGGTACCACGAAAAATACCTTCCTGTTGATTTTACTACTTAGATCATGGTTTGTAAAAATAGCTTTTGATGGACAAAGAGCTTACTGTTTGAGTGCATTACTTTTGCTTACAATACAATACTACGTTAAACACTGCTGGAAAGGGCCCAGTCAGCCCTTTCCAACAGTGTGGTACATAACCAAAATTTAATTTGCATAAGTGAAATCTCAGCATAAAAAACAACCAATCCCCGTTTCAGACTAGAAACAATGTAAATGAAAAAAAACAAAAAACAAAGTTGATGTCTGTGAATTGAGAGTATTTTGCGCTTTGGCTTTTATAGTGTACGCATTTGTTTACTGCACTGGAGAGGTTTCTAGAAGATGCAGGACGACGGGGAAGGATGTTTGCATATGGGGCTAAGGAACATTTCTATTCATATGACGCTAAGGCCCCTTGTTTTAAGGCTGAACGGCGTGGAGGGTGACGGAAGCAGGAGTATCAGACGAGTACCGCAGAACAGTGTTAAACAGCTGCAAGCTAATGAACAAGGGTCTACTAAACGGGCGCAAGCGTTAGTTGAAGACGCACCAATGCCCCCTTGTCAGAAGAGAAAGTGACTTTAAGGGTGTTGTTCAAGAGGCTGACGTGGGTCAGATCCATCATCCAGTCTCCCGATGTCCGAAACAATGAATGTCCCCCGAGACTATGGTACATGTTTAATTAATTATCAACAATATAAGTTAGAATTAGCCCTGAATAGATACACACACCACTTATAACCCCTTTCCTAACGTAACGACCAAAACCGGCCAGCGCTATTCACAAAAATCGCCCATTAATTTTCATTATTTTTTTAATTTTTTGTCTCAAAAGCATAGGTTATGACCCCTCATCGAGCTCGTTCCAATGAGGGGTCATAACATGTTTTTGAGACAAAAAATAAAAAACATTAGTTATTCAAGAATTTTGTTTGCAAGTGTCGTCTGCTTTTCGTGACGTAACGACCTTATCCAGTCGGTGATGCTCACAAGCGTTGAAACTGATTGGGGGAAAAAATTTCAAAAAGCCAGCTCTGTATTTTCATTCTACTCTACCTGACTCTACGGGAAAATGCATGAGGTGTGTGAAATTCCCTTAAAAATATCTGTTTTCCGATGAAAGGAATAGCGCGAGATTACAATATTTCATTATTTAATGAAGTCTCAAAAAGACAAGCTATCATAAGAGCAAGTAATTATTCCAAAATTCGCGAAGAACCTTCACCTCGTGTAAAGTAAGAACAACAAGGAATCTTCCTGGAAGAGTTGCATACAATTATGAAAATTTGTAGGACAGATGTAACACTTATGCGTGATCACCTCATCAGCGTTGCACAAAATGAAATTACCTATAAACTGCATAGAAATTGCAACACATGTGCACATCAGGCTAAGACATAGATCAATGCATCGATAGAAATTATAAAACGCCATTAATCATTCACACAAGATTCTGTGCACGCCTTCAATGGAAAACAGTCATTGGTTGTCTTGCCAGAGAGAAATTTATTAGGTATCATTAAAATGAAAGAAAACCCGATTTACTACAATTCCTTTTAACCCTTGCGTTTTCAGATAAATAGAGTGTGCCGCGCATCTAGTTAGCGGTACGACAGACGTGCTCTGAAAACCTAAGGACTCGTCAAACAACAATGCTGTCCATGGTCCTTGGAAAGCAAATTTTCTTGTTGAGTCCTAAAGTTTTCAACCTAGTAAATCGCCAAACACGACAAAACACCGAAACCCCGTGGATATGCCGTGCGTTAAGGTGCTATATGAGTAAGGAAAATTAATATACTTTGAAATTCTCACCTCTGATATTCCTCCCCCATAAATTCAAATTAAATATACTCAACCTATACATCAAAATGTAGGTCGTGACGTGTAGAACAGGAAAAATATATGCATTCAACTCGCAGAGTTGAAAGCAGGCATCAACGGTTCCTGGAAGTCTACAACCGTATTCGTAATAGAACTGATATATAATATTTCACGAGAACAACTTCTGGGCAAAGATGCTTCAGATATCCAAGAACAAGGCTTGGAAATCAAAATTCTTCAAAACGGAGCGACAGAGCTGTGTGGAGGGTGATTCCATCCAAAATTCTCGGCTTTGTTTTGTTTTCTCTTTGTTTACGTATTGCATTGATCAAGGTCAAGGAGGCCGAAAACGCACCGCTACACAATGTCGTCTAAAATGAAATAATGACACTGATTGTCTTCGCACCACAGATTGTCGTTCTGTGGAAACTGCACAGTTCCCGTATTACTTACAAGGTATCGAGACACCTGTTTGAATTTCCTACAATTACGCGACTACTATTGATCAAATTTCGCAGTATCGCGTGACATACACGTGTCCGTCGGCCATGGGTTCCAGCCAGTGTTGGCATTTCCCCCAAACGCTGTCCTATCACCGTATCGTGAAGTGTTTTGAATACCAAGATTTGTTCTTGGATATCTGAAACATATTTGGCCACGAGTTCTTCTCGTGAAATATTTTATTATCAGTTCTCGTACGAATACGGTAGCAGACTTCCAAGAACCATTGGTTCCTGTTGTCAACTCTGTGAGTTGAGTGCATACAGTACGTGGATAGTGGATTGTAACAAAATCACCCGCGGAGTAAAGTTATCACCCAAAATATTACATTCAAATTCTGTACACATGGACAAAAACACAAGCAGTGTTTCAGCCAATGAACCTCCGGGCTTAACCCGGAGGTTCATTGGCTGGAACTTTGCTTGTTACGCTTTGCAACAAATTTGCAGTTACTGCATGGGTGGAATCTCCATTCCGCGGGTGATTTAGTGATAATACACCATACACGTACTGTATATATTTCGTATTCTATACATCATATCCTTCATTTTGATGTATAATTTGAATTTATGGAATATCTGAGGTGGGAGTTTCAAAGCATACAAATTTTCCTTACTTATATAACACCTTAAGTCATCTATTGTTCAATAGTGCATACGTTATACACGAAATGTAATGTCCTTTTCTGATTGCATCGATCCCCTGTCAACAACATTTGTTTATGATTGTCAGTAAATGATGTACCTCAGAAAGTGACGTGAAGTTCTGAATACACTTTGGTTATATCTTTCAGACAAACGAGGAACAAACATTCATAAATTTGAAAGAGAATGTTTACATTTATTGTAGGATGATCACATGTTTTCCAAGATCTGAAATTCAGAATATATTTGTCTGGTCCTGTAATTAACCATTCCTTACACCGAATTTGACAGTTCTGGTTCAGAAATACTCTGCATGACAAGCTGCTAAAAAACTACCCCCACTGCAAGTCTTCTGGAGCAACCGATATAGCCTTGCTGCAAATGTACCCACTCTTGCGTTTTTGATTGATGTTGGAATCGTAAATCTCTCTAAAGAATAAGGAAAACCGGATTCACACGTCTATGTAAACCAATTTGAGGGATTTTTGTTTTCGATGAGCGCTTCGAGGGTTAAAAACTTCCCATTTAAGAAATAATCTGGTGGCCGATAGCTTCTGATATCAAAGTTTAGGACTATTTGGTGGGGCTTTCTCCTTCCCTCGGCCTCGTGGGGAGTGGGAGAGGTCAAATAGGTTCTTCCGACTGTTCCCTATCGAAAAATTTCCTCCTTCGATTGTTTTGAGAACCGTGCGAAGAAATATGTAACTTAACCCTTTACCCAACGCAGACGATATCAAAATTTATTATTCTAAATATCATTTTTTAATTTTTCAAGAAATTTCGACAAAACCATATCATGTGACCCCTCGTTGGAACGAGCTCGACGAGCTCGTTCCAACGAGGGGTCACATGATATGGTTTTGTTGAAATTTTTTGAAAAATAATATTTTTTCAAATGCTGAATTTGCATATTACGCGGGCGGATGCGAGCGATTCGTTGGGTAAAGGGCTAATAACTAACCAAACCTGAGTTATATTCTATACCCCAATGGCGAGAAAACTGGTTAAGACCAGTTGCACAAGGCAAACGCATCAAGGGAAACAATAAGTTGAGAGATTTGTTGCAAAAGCATTTCCAGAAGCAGAATTTCCGACAACGTCACAAGTTTCTAAAAGCGAAACATAGACTGTCATACATAGAAGTTGTGAATAGATAACGGTAAACACTCACGTTGACATCTTTATCCTGTGCTTCGGTGACGTTGCTGTCAGCCTCTTCCATAAGTTCTTTCGCCATGTTGAGATTTTACTGAAATACAAAGACACACCTATAACAAACTACATTTTTAAAACATCTATCTGTTGACATACTTACATAGCGTGATCTAATTTCTACATCGATTTTTACTGTACAACATAAGAAACAGATGTATCATGATTTACGGATTAATCAGCTATCATACATCACCAGTAACCATTCATATTCCGCGTACGTTTTATAAATTCATAAACATTATTTTATAATTGACGTTTTGCTCAGTTGCAAATGACGCAAATAAAACAGAGGTAGACAGGGACATCAGAATCATTTCTAATTTGGAGCGGCACGGCCATAGAAGGGCACCCACGCACTGATATATAAACGGAGAAAGGCAATGAAAAGGAGTGCAAAATGTGTAATTTAGGCGTAGTGGAGACCCTGGAACACTTTGTATTAGAATGTCCCAAATACAAGGATATGTGGTTAGTGTGTGACACAAGGAGAGGGTTAGTATGCTTATCAGAAAGATTGAGAAGAATGGGGTAAGGGATGTCATCAAGCAGTTCGTCTCAGAGTCTTAGGAAGAAAGAAGAGGCGTGGAGATAAGGAGGCATTTGGGAGAACAGGGCTAAACAAGGCCTTCTCACCTGTGAACCGCGACAAATCAGCGGCCGGCCAAAGTGTCATTTTTCTTATTAATGGTGGCCCATGTGCCTCAGCAGCATGATATGAATACGATACACGAAGTTATGTTTGAAGATTACGCACCTCCACATTGAGAAAAATGCACATTTTGGCCCATATTAATAAATGTCTTCATCGGGCCGAAACATTGTTTCGGACCGATGGGGAAATTTATTAAATATGAAGCTAAAATGTGCATTTTCCTTTAGATTTTAAAGGCGGTAGTAAAGACAGAAAATAAAACTAGAGAATATTTTCGGCCACATCTTAAGAGTAAAGAGTCTGTGCATCCCTACCTGTTAACCTTTTACCTAACACGAATGGCAGACGACACCTGCAAACAAAATTCTTGAATAACTTATTTTTTTCATTTTTTGAATCAAAAACTTAGTTTATAGCCCCACATTGGAACAACAACGAGCTCGTTCCAATGAGGTGCCATAAGCTATGTTTGTGATACAAAATATTATGAAAATTGAATGGTGATTTTTGTGAATAGCGCTGGTCGGTTTTAACTGTTACGTTGGGTAAAGGGTTAATTCACGATAAAATTATATGACAGCTTGTTAAAGATAATGTAGGCCTAAACTCTTCCCCCCCCCCTCTCTCACCCTCTCCTCTCTGTCTCCTCTCATGTTGGGCGGGAGTGTCTTAACTACGACCCGTACAAAATACATTGAAAATACATAATCATAAAGACTCGACCTCCTCCCGACTCATCCCTCCAATGCAGTTTCCTGTCTAGATGCTCTTGATAAATTAGCCCGTCAGATGGCGCGAGGCTGAGATTTATACTGCGAGTAAAAATTTTGAGAGTCATTCATTAACTATTCATCAAAATCATCTCCAGAAATCGCACTCATGGCATCTGAGTAAGACAGTGTATTTGAAAACAAACGTTTGAGGAAGAAGTCCACGAAACCCTCCTTACCGACGGAGGAGTCTATTTCTAATGCCTCTCCTCCATTCGTATATTTGACAGTAATTACCCCTTACCTCTCTTACCTGACCAATGGAAACCAAAAGGTCTCGGACGACCTGAGGCCTAAAGCTGAGTACACGAAAACAGTCGCCTAATTTCTTTTGAGGGGAACGAGACGGTATAGTTTGTCTAATTCGTGTATAGACCTTGCCTTGAGGTTAAGGACGTCTATTTTTCACTTGACTTGGAATTTCATGATAAATTGACAGAACTTAAAGTTACTGGTGGGATAAAAACTACGCACGACCAAAAAAATGAAGGACTATTTACAACAAATGAGACATAACGTTTTCCATTGTGACATATAAATACAAGTGTTATTACGGGCATAAATACCATTTTAAATCTATCGGAGTTTTCACATTTGACTTCAAAAGAATGCTTTTGGTAGTTACAAGCAATTAGGCCACTTAAAAATTTCCGCTTTTCACTCTTACCACCTTATATCGAATCCCCGCCTCGACCGATATCACAAAGGTGATATTGTAAACACATTAGTAAAAACGTTTTCTAATATCCGTAAATTTCGAAACTGCTCACGTATACGATAATAGTTGAGTTCAAGTATTCAGTACGATTGGGTCTCTATTCATCTGCCTTTTACAGTTTTTCGATGCAGTTCTACCAGAAAAACTGTTCGACGTGATATGAATAAATGCACAACTATTTATTTATTTATTGGTGTTTAAGGTCGCTTTCGTCATTTTGTCTACACCATGACCGCAGAATGGGCATGAAGTCAGGTTTCGCCAATCGTTTTATACCTATGCTGCCAGACGTGGTTTCGGGTCCTATTTTACCAAAACAGCAGAACTTGTTTACCGCAGTAAACAAGCACTACTCCACCTCCCAGGGTTCCCTACAGGGAACAAAGATATACCATAACCCTTTCAGCACTAACGATCTGAATGGCGCCGTCTTGTGTCAAAAGGGAAATGGACGACTCATTGTTACATCTGTAGGGAGGTGTAGTAATAATTTAATCCTACAGCTCTATAGGGCTGTACAGCCCTATAGGGCTGTAGGTTTAAATTATTACTGAATCTACTCCCCAATTTGAACTCGTTCCAATGAGGTGTCATAAGCTATCTTTTTGACGCAAAAAAATGAAAATGTCTGATTATTTAGGAAATTTGTGTGCAAGTGCCGTCTACTGGTTCTAGTAGTTAAAGGATTAATTACCGATCAACAACGACCTCGATCCCTTGCATTATAAAATTCTCGGTGTATCATTATGTCTCGTACACATAGCTAACGATGCACCGTTGGAGCGCGGTGGCGCAGTGGTTCCGGCATTAAACTTCAAACCGAGAGGTCCATAGTTCGATCCCAGCCAGAGGTAACCGCGTTGTGTCCTTTGGCAAGGCTCTTAATCCAGACTGTCCACGCGGGGCACGGTGGAGCCGTATACTAAGGCATACTGCACGTCGATGGTGCACCTGTCTTCGATCATGCTAACCCTGCTTGTGTGGAGTTAGTATGTTGGGGAGTCCGATAGTTGCTCGCCGTTGCTCGGTGGCTCTCTCTAGGTACCCCAGCTTCCTCCACGCGTAAAACTGTCCGACACGAGGTGACCCTGGCTGTCGAAAGTGTCGTTAAACTCCAATAAATAAGTAGTTAATTGGAACTAGTTCTCTGAGCTTCTTCCCATGATGCAACACAAGCTGATTTTTTGAAGTACAAGATAATACACAAAGTCGGTTGGAAAATAGGCTTCGGTATGATTTACTGTTAGCTGTTGGACATAAAATTAACCGTCATTAGAGGATACGAGGTTAAGCAACGTCGAGCCCGGTTAATCCTCGGATGGGTGACCGTCTGAGCAGTCGACTCGGACTCCCGCGTTGAGCCATTGGGCAAGGCACTTAACCTCCATTGTTCACATGGGGGCACGATGACGCCGTGTACTGAGGCGTACTGCGCGTTCATGGTGCACATGTCTTCAACCAATCTAACCCTGCCTGCGCTGCAGTGCGGAGTTACGATGTTGGGGAGCTGGCAGCTGCTCGTCGTTGCTCGGTGGTTCTCTCCGGGTACTCCGGCTTCCTCCACCCGTAAAATTGCCACAGTCATGGTTCGACATTGTGCATAAGTACGTGACCTTAAACACCAATAAAATAAATAAATAAATCATTAGAGGATACATAAATATTTCAAAGGAACTAAAAATGGATGTCTCCCATTTTCTGTATCCTTGGTGCGAATTCATGGGGACACTTATCTTGCAGAACAATAACCGCAGGTATTACGTAACACTTTCTTTCTTGTACCAGGCTGACCATTTCGACCCCTGAGTTCCAATGTGTCCTATGTGCCAGTAGGCATATAGGGCACATTGGAACTCAGGGGACGATTTATTCAGAACTATTTGTGAAAGTGATGCCTTCATTCAAATTATTTTGGGTTGAACAACGCAAAGACACTCGAAAATAAATCAAGGAATGAGTGGCGTATATTCCCTGATTCCTATGCATGCAGAAAAAAACGTGATAGAAATGTATTACTGTTGAGCTGCAACCAGTTTTGACGACATATGGTTGTGTTGTACCTTTCCCCATCGCATCCATCTTCTTCCATAAGCGCAACATATGGCACGTTATTGTTTTATTTACTCTATTGTCTGTTTGTGGTCGATACATTATATCTGCTTCTATAAAAATACTTGCATTATATGTCGATGGGTTATTAAATTTGCAAAAGCAACAAATACTAGCTGGGAAGAATCTTGTAAATATATCGTGTATATGAACTTTAGAACATCAAAACTAAATTTCCCCCCTATTAGTATACAGCTCAGATTCTGACCTGGGGCTTTCTTGTCAACAGTCCCCGTGTTTGTGTATCAGAAATTCAAGAAAGCGAATCAGAGAACAACATTTTTTTTGCCTTGTGGCAAGGTACACATGACCCTAGAATTACCTTGGCTACTAGTATCTATTCTTATTTTACAAAAGGCGTAGTATTATGAACATTTCTATAATTCATACGGAAATTAGCAATATCCGAATGTGTATCACGCTACCTGAATAATTAGTTTTAACACGATCAAGTCAACAGGCGTCTATCACCTGCACGCGCAAAGAAATACGGTAAATTTAATATGCCGCACGCATTTACGAAGACGTGTGGTCTCTCTCAGTGATTCCAGAATCTACATCTTTCAGCAGGTTCATGTCATTTTATCATTCTTGTCAGTGTAACCTTATGCAAGGCCGCGGCGAAGGAGGTGGAGTGGTGGGAGTCATGTCAATATCGTCACGAAAATCAACTTTTGATAAAGGTATCCCCCTTGAAATTATTAGATGGGCGAGGACTGTGCAATTAAGAAGAAAGCAGTGGCGGCGCTACAGGGGGGCATGGGGGTGCATTTGCCCCCCCCCCCCCCCCCAAACGAAGGCTTTGCCCCCCCCCCCCCAGTTGCCCACCAACCATCTCGCATGCATTTCCATCCACCCTCACACACAAACACATTCAGTCACTCTCTCTCACACACACACACCCCTCTCTTTTTTATTCCCAATAAATTCCCATACACACTTAGCCCAAAGCCTCAGGCTAGCTGATGAACACATCCAGGCAGTAGAGATTTAAAGACTCGGATGCAGATACTAATAAGTTATAATTAAGTTATGAGCCAACAAAGGCATGTCTATCCATATCCCTTGTCTAAAAAAAATCATGGATTTCGCATTATGACAGACGGGCATTATGAGTCTCTCTCTCTCTCTCTATCTCTCTCTCTCTCTCTCTCTCTCTCTCTCTCTCTCTCTCTCTCTCTCTCTCTCTCTCTCTCTCTCTCTCTCTCTCTCTCTCTCTCTCTCTCTCTCTCTCTCACGCACAGACCCACCAGACGCGGATCCAGGATTTTTTGAAAGGAGGACCGCTAATTACCATTACATTTAGTCGAAACTTGGACCCAAGGTCCGTAATATAATTTTTTGGTTTGGTACGTCCACAGGACGTACCAAACCAAAAAATTATATTACGGACTTTGGGTCCAAGTTTCGACTACCTCATAACAAAGTAATGATATGATCCTTTACGTATTTGCCCCCCCTTCATGGGAGTCTGCCCCCCCCTCCTAGTTGCCCCCCACAAAAAAATTTCTGGCGCCGCCACTGGAAGAAAGTAATAGTTCAGAAAATCCCTATGACATCAGTAGAATAAGTCAAATTTCAAGTTGTTACTTTTAATAAATGAAAACAACAGACAGTTCGCAGAGCTGTCTGTTGTTTTCATTTATTAAAAGATACAAAGGGAAACTTGGCTTTTTTATGGTAAGCTGATTAGAAGCAACTAGTTCACAGATAACTACCGTCCAACACGAAAGGTACAGTTGGGGGCGCGGTGGCCCAGTTCACGCTAAATACTAAAGTGTTAAAAACTACACTTGAAGTGCTGTATTTAACACTTACTAAGTGCTGAGCTAGCACTTTGTTCAAGTGTAGATATCCCAGAACTTGACAGGTTTTGACAATAATACCACTTGACAAGTGTAATGTCGCGACACTTAAAAGGAAACAACGCAGATGACGCGGATCAGGCTCGAACTCTCGAGCCTGATCCGCGTCATCTGCGTTGTGTCCTTTTAATTATGTACCCACCAAGCGCAAATCAAATTATGGACGATTCTGGAAGAACCAACAATGCTAGACACATGGGAAGTGCCATGCATTCACGTTTCAGATGTCTGACGATTGTAATGTCTAAGTGCTTAAAGCATTGCACTTTGAGTGTTAAAATCAAACCCTAAGAGTTAGAATGGGTTTAACACCTTGAAAGTGTCAGTTTTAACACTTTAGTTTTTAGTGTGTTGGTAGAGGTGCAGGCTGCAAGTCGAGAGGGCCTCGATTCGAAACCCACCTGCGGCAACCGCGTTGTGTCCTTGGGCAAGACACTTCACACCCATTGCCCACGTGGGGGCACGGTGACGCTGTGTACTAAGGTGTACTGCACGTCGATGGTGCACCTGTCTTCAACCAATGCTAACCCTGCTTGTGTGGAGTTGGTATGTTGAGGAGCTGATAGTTGCTCGCCGTTGCTCGGTGGTTCTCTCCGAGTAATCCGGCTTCCCCCACCCGTAAAACTGTCACGGTCATGGTTAGCCATTGTGCATAAATATGTGACCTTAAACACCAAAAAATAAATAAATAAATAAATAAATAAATAAATAAATAAATAAATAAATAAATAAATAAATAAATAAAGGTTCACTTTGGCTCTTTGATTAGCGAATGTGTTTTTACAGTAATTTACAAGTTTTAATTATCCCAGGAAAACAAAATGCCACCTCCTAGACTTTTATATTAATGGAAGGGACAATGTCTGTATTATATGTCACGATGCGCACACTGTGGAAATGATGAACAGAAAAAAAATTGCCCAGCATCAATAGAAGGTGAAAATGCCGTTTTCTTATTCCTGAATGAGTTTCAACAAAAAATAACAGTGACACGTTCAAACTGATTACGACAAAATTTGTAAAAAGCCAACTTCTGTATATCTATACTATTCTATACAAGAAAATTCCTGAAGTTTGTGAAATAATACGCTTATCGATAACACAAATTCACCAACATCTCGAAATGTCAATTTTTAAATGAAATGCCCGCACCCGTAGTGTTAAATTTACTGAAAGATTTCGGTAATTAATGGGAGCTAACTTTACCGTTAATCTTTTCCAATGACGCAACTTGTCAGCCATGATTTTTTCGAGTCCGGGCATTTTCGTCTGGATTAGAGTCTTAGATATTGCAAATAAGGGCTACATAAAGCGTGAGCTACTTCCCCCGACCCGTAGGTATGTTCAAAGTAGCCTTAAAGGTATTGTGGGACAGAAAATTCTTTCTAAGTCGAAAGCGTGAAAAAGTGCCATAACTCTGGGAAAAATTATTGGACGAAACCCGTTCCTTATGCATATCCGTTCCCCATGCTGGTCTATCAGCCAACCAAAGGCGATCCAAATCCGACCGATGGCTTTGAAATTACAATCCAAAACGTTTGTACAAACAGACGGACGGACGGGCGGATGGGCGGAGGTCTCCACTAGATATCCCCTAATCATCCTTCGGAGGACGTGGGCATAATAATGATGTACTTTCTTACGAGAACAGATTTGATACTTGGACTTACACAGACACATTCAGTCATACAAATAGAGATCTGTCGTACCCGATTCGGGTTGTTGGAGTCCCAGCATAACGAATTTAGAGTACCAGTATGTTCGTGTTAATTGAATAAGAAGTAACGTCACTACCACTACAAGCATATTTTATTTATCCACAAATAAAATTCCAAGACAAGTTTTTAATTATAATCCACACCGACTAGTATTCCAAGACAAGTTTTTAATTATAATCCACACCGACTAGTTTTCCAAGAACAAGTTTTTAATTATAATCCACACCGACTAGTATTCCAAACTACGTCATCAAGGCATGCGTTCGACGAACGCATGCCTTGATGACGTAGTTTGGAATATTTTATCAGTTGGGATTTCAACCATCACAGTCGTCGCATATTTGATTTATACCAATCGGCCAGTTTTGCGATGCTCCTACCAAGCGGAATACATGGAGAATCGAAAGTGCATCTTCCAGACACTTGATGATGCAGTTAGGATAATTTATCAGTTGGAACATGAGCCATTACAGACGGGGGAAAATCAGATTTACACCCGTCCCTCCAATCGGTCATCGTCGTGACGCCCCTGATGAGCAAATATGGGCATACGCAGGGCGGATTCGTTCAATTGATGAGGTCAAAGAGAAAATGTTAGGAGGGAAACCTGAAAGTTTTATTGTCTGCGACATTAATCCGTCGCAGGGGATGATACACGAAGTTGAATCTCAATTTGCAGCACACTGGAACAAATAAAATACTTGTTTTCTCTTTCTGTGCGACTGCGCATAAGGAATTAATCAAAGCTAGTGGAAATGCAAAGTATTTTAACAGGTGTTGTTTATAAGAGAGGCAATTCTAAAGCATCAAAGACATTGAGTGTTTCTTCTGAGACACCTCACATATTTGTCAGCTTTGAACAGGTCTTTCCTATTATATCCCTTGACATGTAAAGCACTTCATCTTCTGTTGTGTTGCAGGTGAAGTTACGAATAACTTAAAATGAATTTCCTGGTTATTACTTTCGTGAAGAAAACGTACCCATGTTAAAAATGGCTATACTATATTGTGAGATATTGTTTCCTTTTTTAAACTCGCAAAAGCTCGAGACTTAGTATTTTCCTGTCACCAAACCCTATATAAGCCCGAACTGCAGATGGGGTATGTAGGAACTGCTTGATCTTAAATTTTCTTTGATAATGGTCATTATTGAACAAACAATTTAAAAAAGGGGTTGCATCGTAGGTACTTTTGTAACATATCATTGGCTCTTAAGACAGTTAACCCTTTACTTATAACACGAAAAGCAGACCACACTTGCAAAAAAAAATTCTTGAATAACTAATTTTTTTTTATTTTTTGTCTCAAAAACATAGGTTATGATCACTCATTGGAACGAGCTCGATGAGCTCGTTCCAACGAGGGGTCATAACCTATGTTTTGGGGACAAAAAATGAAAAAAATAATGAAAATTTATTGGCGATATTTGAGAATACCGCTGGCCGGTTTTGGCCGTTACGTTGGGCAAAGGGTTAATACAGATTTCCAGGTTCTGTACTTGAAAACAAAATTTCGCTGCAATGTAGAATGCACGTGATTTCGACCCTTTCTAAGAACTGTGGGTTTTAAAGCACCCTTGACATATTTTCAAAGTATGGAAGCAATGTAATGTTCTGTCCATGAATGAAAATGTAATGAAGTGTTCTCTCCCGGTGAGCGCCAATCAAAAGAAATAGGAGAAATAAACAGAATCGTGTTAAGAAAGTACATGGTTACTAGAAAGAGAGAATTAATATGTAAGACTTCAGTCCAATCAAAAGTGTCCCAACTGGACAAATTATTGGAGGTGGGTTGTTATTCCCGTAAACTCCCTTCACTGCCGCCTATTGTTAGTAGATGGTTTAAAACAAAACACATTCAGTCAACCCATTTGTAGCGCCATTGAAATTTAATGTTCCAAATTGTTAGTTTGTTGCCCCAGCACTCTGGTAGTATTTCAAATTTTTTGGCATTGACTCCATATTGCCCATGCACTGCAAAAAATATAGGTTCTCTTTAGAACCAAAACTGGTTCTAATCTTGTCCCTGAGATGGAACTAGTTCTGTTTAAACAGTATTTATTTCAAATCAAATAAATTTACCAAGATTAGCATTCAATTTTAACAGAATATTACATGAACTGAAGTAGATTCACCAGTTAACTTGGAGCTTATTCAATGCAGTCGCCAAATATTTTGAAACAAAGGAGATATGAACAGTTGGCATATCGAACCAGTTTTGGTTCTGTACAGAACCAAAACTGGTTCGATATGCTAACTGTTCATATCTCCTTTGCTTAATAATGATTTGAGACAACCTCGTATAAGCTCTAAACTTACGGCTGAAACCCCCTCAATTTATGTTTAATTCTGTTAATATTTAATGTTAATCTTTATAAATTTATTTGATTTGAAATAAATACTGTTTAAACAGAACTGGTTCCATCTCAGGGACAAGATTAGAACCAGTTTTGGTTCTAAAGAGAACCTATATTTTTTGCAGTATCAGCATGAAAAATTTAACAAGTTATATCTTGTTTGGCAGGGCTAAATGAGCTATGTCAAACAAGATATAATGTTTCAAATTCTCAGTTGCATCGTGGGAAGAATTTGCTGCTGAAAACTTTTATAATTTGACATCGGAACTGTTATAACAGTTTAACAATTTGGAATATTAAATTCCAATGGCGCTAGTACGTTGCCGTACAAATAGGTACACTCGTGTTTCATTTAGTTTTAATTTCCTCCTATCCTTATCTTTTTTGAGATTTCACACTTACTTGATTTTGTAATCTTGTTCTCAGTATTTAATGTAATTTGACATCCGATAGCTTTTCTGTAGAGGTAAGTGTTAGAACTGGAAATTAATTAAGCTGTAAAACAAGCAGTGTTCTTTATTCCGTACCTCTAAATATACTACCACTGATGTGATATAAGTAATAAAACTGTATCAGTTTGACTGCTTTGGCAATCTAATTTTCCTGTGCACAAATAAAACAACTATCATGTCAACAATAAGATTTAATATAATCAAACAGTATTTTTAAACATTTACCTAACTGACCCTTATTCCAACTCCACCAACGATTTTGTCGGAAATTTCTGATTTTCAGCTATGTGTACGACGGTTCCATTTAGCTAAAGACAGTGCCGATCATTACTTAGAATCAAGGTCCAAGGAGCTTGGGTCTTTTTTTATATCCACTTTTAAAATGTATCCATGTTAGGTGAGAAGATACCTCTCTTAATATAGGCGGGAAGGGAGAGTAGTCGAATACAAAGTCGGCTGAAGCTCAGTGGTGGCGCCAAGGTGGGGGGGGGGGGGGGCTAGAGTCCCCCCGTCGGAGAGGTACAGCCCCCCCCCCCCCCCCCCCCCCGTCGGAGATTTTTTGTCAGTCCGTCGGAGAGTTTCGTAAACCCGACTTCACGAGAAATTTCCGACAATCTAATGTAGATATCTCGTCTTGTCAGTCTCGAACCCGTGCAGCATTGGAACTTTGATAGAGAATAGTGATTCTCACGAAATTCCTTAATGTCGTTCGTCAAACTGGCTTTATAGATGAAATATTTCCCGACCTTATTATAATATGTTTACTTTAACCCTTTACCTAAGGTAACGGACAAAACCGGCCAGCGCTATTCTCAAAAATCGCCAATTAATTTTCATTATTTTTTTCATTTTTTGTCTCAAAAACATAGGTTATGACCCCTCGTTGGAACGAGCTCGTCTAGCTCGTTCCAACGAGGGGTCATAACCTATGTTTTTGAGACAAAAAATGAAAAAAAATTAGTTATTCAAGAATTATTTTTGCAAATGTGTCTGCTTTTCAGGTGAGGTAAAGGGTTAAATAATCAACAAACATACTCAATTTGCTTCTATTTTGGTTTTCCAATGTACCAATTTTCACTCATTTTCCTTCGTTTGGGAGGTCAAATGTTATAGCCCCCCCCCCCCCCCCCCCCCCTGTCGGAGAGGTCAACCCCCCTGTCGAGAAATCCCTGGCGCCACCCCTGCGGAAGCTCGATGAAAGTAGAGGGGCACAACTTTTCAATCTACCACGGTTCGGCCCAGTGGGAGAAAAAGTTACAATCGTATATCGATAAATGTGCCGTGATACTATAGTGTCTCGCTTAGATGAGAATGTCGCGATGTGGTCACTACCCAGTCCGTTTCTTCTACTTCGATTTTCTTCCAACCCGAAGGCTAGCCTTACTGTAGATATGAAGGCTAGCCTTCGGACTGGAAGATGGTCGAAGTAGAAGAAACGGACTGAAGCCACCAAAGGTGATATTCTTTGAAAACGTTGTTTGGATCTGCAAATAATATATTACAGGAAAGCCAGAATAGTGGCACGTTTGCATGTGCCCATTTTAACCCTTTACCTAACATGAAAAGCAGACGACACTTGCAAAACAAATTCTTGAATGACTATTTTTTTCATTTTTTGTCTCAAAAACATAGGTTATGACCCCTCGTTGGAACGAGCTCAATGAGCTCGTTCCAACGAGGGGTCACAACCTATGTTTTTGAGACAAAAAATGAAAAAAATAATGAAAATTGGCGATTTTCGTGAATAGCGCTGGCTGATTTTGGCCGTTACGTTGGGTAAAGGGTTAACTCATTCTGTAACCACGCAACATGTCTGTGCAAAAACGTGGAGGGGCACGTGTCCCCTGTGCCCCTGGTTCCGCCGCCTCTGATCGAAAGCATGAAATATTAGGGGTTCCAAACCGAATCGCATCTCCGATCAAATCCGCTTCCTAAAAGTTGCGATACTATGGTCGTCTTACCAGTGTTGTCTGTCTCCATCGTGGACCCAGTATCAATATGCGTTTTAGACAATTTAGTACCAACGAACCGCAAGTACGAGTGGATTAGCCTATCACTTGTTTCTGAAATGTAGGGCAATTTATTCATACGGCAGCCAATGTATATCAGTAGAAATTTCCCATGAACCAGTGCGTGGACATGACGTCTCACGTACTTTCATTAATATCAGAACCGAACAGAATGGGGGTTCTGACCACGGCCATTCAAGTAACTGGAAACAATCGCTTTGACTGGATCACTGGTTTACTCCCATTAGTCAGACGCCTAATTGTCATACACTCCGGCTGTTAGACAGTTAATTAGGGATTAGCTGAAGTTAAAATAGATGATTACCTATTGCTATAAAGGGAACAACCCAAATATGTACAATTTGAATAAAATTTAGTTTCAACATTTTGTTTGGTACTGTTTTTGTTGACATATGCTCAAAAAACCACTTAATTATTTTCTGAAAAATAATCAAAACATAAAAACCACACATATATTCTGTAATAACACTGATAACTTCAGGTTTTTATGGCGCAAACTCGCTCAAGATTTAGGTCTTGCCCGACCTTACAGAGAAGATTCTGAAGTTCGACAATGGAGAAAAAGAGCTGCTGGGCTAGCACATTTACACTTACACTTCCTACCAACTCCATTAACCCTTTACCCAACGAATCGCCCGCATCCGCCCGCGTAATATGAAAATTCAGCAGTTGAAAAAATATTATTTTTCAAAAAATTTCAACAAAACCATATCATGTGACCCCTCGTTGGAACGAGCTCGTTGAGCTCGTTCCAACGAGGGGTCACATGATATGGTTTTGTTGAAATTTTTTGAAAAAGTTAAAAAAATGATATCGTCTGCGTTGGGTAAAGGGTTAAAGCCCCACCATCCAACATCAGCAACAGCACTGCGATCTTTATTCGCAATTTGCAGCGTTGATTGACGAACTGTAACTTGAGTTTATTTATCTGGCCTTGACCGATTTCTCTTGTTATTACATGCAATTTTGCGTAATCGAAAATAAAAAAATATAGACTGCAGTGCATTTATTCAAGCAGTCTCGGCAAATACAGAATGAATAATATTTAACATAAACTGTTTGACGAGACATGGAAGAAGAAATACCGTAATGACATTTACACATATACGATGCCTAATTTCTGCCACGAAGACAGGTTTGCACACATCATGTATTTACCTGCACTTTCATATAATAAGGCTAGGTAAGTAATTCGTGCCAAAACTAGATTTCTCACAACATGGGCGAATAGCGAACAGGTACAAACAGTTATATATATTTTATAATGCTGTGCATACCTCCACCATGGGGATGCACCTCTTCATTCAGGATGATCGTCACAACATTTTGTCATCTCTGTGACACTACAATTGCTCGCACACAATTGAACTTTTATGGGGAGGATATTGCAGTGGTGTGGCTACGGGGTGGGGTGGGGAGGTGGGTGAGAGGGGGTGGTGGATAAAATCTCCCCCCCCCCTAAAAAATTGGACCAATACAACTTTCACACAACACAGAGCCCCAAAATGGTCTCCAATATAGGAGTTACACACGCTACAAAATTAATGCCTCAGATTCGCTCTTAGACCACTAAATTTTGCAAAAAATTTTTGGGGGTAGGGATGGGCTAGTCCAATCTAGGGTCCTCCAGTCGTTGCCCCTCCCGAGCAGGGAAGTGGGAAGAGGGGAAACGACCGGGTCCTAGTTAGGACTAGGAGAGGCCCCGAAACCACACACGACGGCCTCTCAAATATCATCTTAGCCCCCCCTTCCCCAAGCTAGCTGGGACAATTCCTATTAAAGAATCTGGCTACGCTCCTGGGATATTGATACTTCCGAACGTGCGACAAGAATCAGTGTGAATTTATAAACAGATTGGGAATCTAACGTGTATTCACACCATCTATCACGTATCATGTCACATTATATCATACGGAAAGAATTGTACTCAATACCCCATTAAATTTGACGCGAACATATCATTTTTATGGATATTGCTCTCCTAAGTCTCCTTCGCATTATATATTTTGGGGGAAACCTCCCTTGTTTTATCCTGGCTTGAAATACTGCGTCCAGTCATTTTTGCTAGTATACAACTAATAGTATATAATAACTACGGTATGATTAAAAATTATCGAGATCATTTTCATTCACACTTCTGACTGGAAAGTGTGCACATCTACCATGGAGCTACCTGATAGACTGGAGAAGACCATCTCAGCTCTGAGCATCTCATGTCCTGTCTCCTGGACTGTCCGGGAGGTAGGCATGAGTGTCTACCTGAAACTGGAATTTGAAGTGAAGAGAGTTGAAAAAGAGAAACACCATCCTCTTCGGGGAGAGGTAGCACCTTTGGAGAGAGGATCCCCTCTCCCACTGGTCCTCACCTGAAGAGGAACGGAGGCCCTGAGAAGAGGAAAAAGAAGAAGAGTCCATCAACCAAGCGCAGGGACGCCCGGCGCTTGGAGGCATTCCGGAACAGGAAGAAAGAGTTGAGTGAGGGGTGGAGATTTTGAACTTGAAGTTGCTTTTTCACCACCTCCCACCCCCCACTCTCCTCTTCCTTCACTGTCGGAAAGCCCGGGAGCGGTACAGCCACCAATCTCTATGGAGACAGTAATGAGAGAGAGAGAGAGTTATCCAAAGCAGCACAGGCAAGAGTAAGAGAATACCTTGAACGTAACGGACACACCTCTACACCACCACCAGCCTCATCACCATCACCAACACCAAGCCAACCTCCACCTAAAAAGAAGAGCCGCAAGAAGGCCAGAAAGGGATAAACCTCTTCCCTCCCTCCTTTTCCTCCTTCAACACGCCTATACATGTGAAAATTAACCATCTACAGTCACTGAGGGTCGAAAGGGGCTTGTCCCCTATACCGTCCCTGCGCGCCTTCGGCGCGCGAAACCATTCCTTTCGAAAATTATCTAACATAGACAACGTAAATACCCGATTAAAAATTTGTGAAGCATTTTCAACGAAAATAGGTAAGTAAAAAAGCTGCTTCAAGCGATGTCAGCACATCCAATCCTGCATTTCCTGTTTTTTTTTACAAAATTTTCTCACTATTTATAACTTGAAAAGCGTCGCGGTAATCCATACTCATACAGACACAAAATCCACCGAGTGATTATTTTCTTATTTGTTCTCAAACCCTATTTGAATATAATTTAAATTTAAAGCGAATTTAAACAGCAACACTTTCCCGATATAGTTGATGAATATAAGAAGTGCGTGTGTATCTGTTTGTAATGGTAATTTCTAGCGACTTGCCGTGTAGCATAATAAGCATGACTGTACTTAGAACTAGCTCAAGTTTTCTCAACAAATAAACTACTAATTCAAAATTCAGATTTACACACAATGCGTTTGTAAGGCTGACTATTTCCCGCCAAAATCTTGTGTTCAGAATTAATTATTTTACATGTTTGCAGGATCAAGTAATGATGCGATCTTTCACCCACTACAATCTGTCGCCCACTACAGCTGACAGCATGACCTTGGTACGGTAGACACTATGCCGCAATACATAGCCCTATATCCATGTTGCGGGTCTTCCGAAGAATTCTACTCACACTCGACATATCGTCACCTGAGTGCTAGAATGTCCTATGTCCCCTATGGGACATAGGACATTCTAGCACTCAGCCGACGATATTATTTAAATAAGCATTAAAATAATGTACTGTATATAAATATATATCTTACCTCCTACAAGTATCTGGGAATTTCATTGGTTCAAAGACGTCACATGCAGACTGCATATAAAACCATATACTGCCTGTCAACATCAATATACGCTGACAGCTATGGGTAATCTCCCCATTGTTCATTGATTATTCAAAATGGCGGCAGCCGATAAACGCTTCAAGTTGAAAGATTGAGTGTAGGAAGCCAGTATTTGGTCTGAAGTGCAGGCTTCATATTCTGTGGATGTGTGTCATGTTACCTTCGAAATGAAAATGTTTGGTATGTATGAATTTGCCTTGTTACAATTTATGGGAGAGTGCCTGTAGGCACTCTCCCATAAATTGTAACAAGGCAAAGACACGTGAACACATTGTGAGAATTCTCTCATTTAATTTTGATCGCTGTTGTTATTAGTTCTGTGCATCGATGCAGCAGTCGGTAAGATATATTCGTTACACAGTTTGTTGGTGGCCTAATATGGTATATATGGTGTCAGTTAATTCCATATTGGACTCGAGCGAAAACTGACACCATATATACCATATTTGGCCACCAACAAACTGTGTAACGAATAATATATAATATACTTATGAGAGTATATATATGGATAAATACATATGTACATGTATCGCTACGGTGCAAACTGCCTTTAACCATTGAGCCCTAAGGCGCTGGAAACAGTGCCTCAGCCAAAAAAAAAAAAAATGAAGGACCCTCTGTCCCCGCGGGCCCCTAGTCTTCAGCCTAGCCAGCCTTGTGAATAATACGGCCCTGGTGATGATAGTAAACGGAAGCGCTTCAAAGCAGATGACAAGCTGCGTTAATCAATTGTTTTATGAATTCACTACTACAAATCATCTGGAAGATGTGAACGTTGCAAACCTTGATACCCCCCGAGCCGGAGATAGAGCGGACAATTGGGTCCACGACAGGGAGAGTACAGTAACACCTCCTAAACACCCTAAAACGTAATCCAAATTATCGCTTACGATATTTAAAGAAAACTTTAACCCCCTACAAACTGATGCTTTAATTTCAAAATGTCATCATGCAAATGTTTCTCATAATGGAACTAGGCATTTAAGTAATTCTGTTGGCTCTGTCAAACAAGACAGGATTCTGTTAATTCCTAGTTGCATTATGGGAAACATTTGCAGCTTGAAATTTTTATATTTAGATAATGTGTATAAAAGAATAAATATTTTAAAACAATTCTACCTATTTGTGAACCTTGTTTAAAATGCATAAGGGAGGGAACTATAATTTTCTTGGATGATTAAAAAAAATTAGCAAGAAAAATGGTCAGACGAGGATCCCTTGAATTTGGTGTTGATTTTTCAGTTATTGGCACGTGTCTCAATCGAAAATATCGGAGAACGCGGTGGCTCAGTTACTAGAGCATCGAACATGAAACCGAAAGGTCCACGGTTCGATCATGACCGGCCTTAACTGCGTTATGTCCCTCGGCAAGGTATTTAACTTAGATCACCCAAGTTGTGACATGGTGGTGCTTTATACTTAGGCGTACAGCACGATTGTGCACGTGTCATCCATTGCTACTAACTATGCTTGTGTGGAGTAAGTAAGTTGGGGATTCTGTCAGTTGCTCGTCGGTTCTCTTTATGACTCTGAGTCTCGAGAGTGTCGTTAACCCTTTACCCAACGTAACGGCCAAAACCGGCCAGCGCTATTCTCAAAAATCGCTAATTAATTTTCATTATTTTTTTCATTTTTTGTCTCAAAAACATAGGTTATGACCCCTCGTTGGAACGAGCTCGTCGAGCTCGTTCCAACGAGGGGTCATAACCTATGTGTTTGAGACAAAAAATGAAAAAAATTAGTTATTCAAGAATTATTTTTGCAAGTGTCGTCTGCTTTTCAGGTTAGGTAAAGGGTTAAATCTCAATAACTACTATTTATTTATTGGTGTTTAAGGTCACATACTTATGCACAATGGTTAATCGTGACCGTGACAGTTTTACGGGTGGAGGAAGCCGGAGTACCCAGAGAGAACCACCGAGTATCGACGAGCAACTGTCAGCTCCCCAACATTCTAACTCTGTTCAAGCTTCGCTCAAGCAGGGTTACAGCGGTTGAACACATTCCACGTTCCAACGAGGGATCACATGATATGGTTTTGTTGAAATTTTTTGAAAAATGTGAAAAAATGATATTTAAAATAAAAAATTTTAATATCGTCTGCTGCGTTGGGTAAAGGGTTAACCTAAGAACACGGTGTCCACTTTCCAATCTCAGCACTTGTTTCTTGTCAATGATAACAAAAATATGTTGTAAATATTCAAATTGTATTGTCGTGAAAAATGTGTATATCCTGAGTATATTCATTAATAAAAGACTTCAAAGTATATTCTTCAAAAAACGATCTGCGAGTGTGAGACGTCGGAAAAACTGAAAGACAAAATTGTTGAGGATAGTGTTTTTTTTTAGGAATAATTTTCCCCACGACCCCCCCCCCCCCCCCCCCCCCCCCCCGAGGTGAGGTGCTTTTCTTCATGTGGCAAACGAGCGTTCCAGCAATCCAGTAGTTTTGAGATCAGCAGCGAGCCCAGTTAAACGCCAGGAGTGAAACAAATGCAGCAACAGTGTAATGTGGTCTCCCACTTTCTCCCAGCAAAAAGAGAGAGACCGAGCTGTCTTTCAAAAAGATTGTTTGCAATGACTCCAACAGTACAGATACAATGTAATATCCTGGAGACTATGTCGGCTTGATTAACATACTTTCGTAAGTATACTTATTTTGCCACAATTTTCTCTGCACTCTGGAGTATGCTCATAAAAGTCAAAAGTCTGCAGTTCATTGAAACAAACATGCAGGAAAACGATAAACTAAGATGAAGTGTAGTCACGGAGTGCAAAATATCCAACATTTTATTAGTGTTGTGACACTTACTGAACAAGTCCGCAGTTCCGACTAACAATATTCTTTTGAATTTTTTTCCTTAAAAAAATAGCTTATGACCTTCCATTGGAGTGAGATCAACGATCCTGCTCCAAAGAGAGTTCATAAACTATGTTCTCGAAAAAAACACACGTTAACCCTTTACCAAACGAATCGACAGCATCCATCAGCGTAATTTAAAAACTGAGCAGTTAAAAAATGCTATTTTTTCCAAATATTTAAGCAAAATCATTACATGTAACCTCCTCACTGGAACGAGCCCCCCGTGGAGCTCGTTCCATTGAGGGATCACATGGTCTGGTTTGGTTGAAATTTTTTGAAAATTTTGAAAAACTATAATTAAAATAATAAATTTTGATGTCATGTGCACTGCAAAAAATATTGGTTCTCTTTAGAATCAAAACTGGTTCTACTCTTGTCCCTGAGATGGAACCAGTTCTGTTTAAACAGTATTTATTTCAAATCAAATAAATTTACCAAGATTAGCGTTCAATTTTAACAGAATATTACATGAACTGAAGTAGATTCACCAGTTAACTTGGAGCTTATTCAACGCAGTCGCCGAACATTTTGAAACAAAGGAGATATGAACAGTTGGCATATCGAACCAGTTTTGGTTCTGTATAGAACCAAAACTGGTTCGATATGCCAACTGTTCATTTCTCCTTTGCTTAATAATGATTTGAGACAACCTCGTATGAGCTCTAAACTTACGGCTGAAACCCTCTCAATTTATGTTTAATTCTGTTAATGTTTAATTTTAATCTTTATAAATTTATTTGATTTGAAATAAATACTGTTTAAACAGAACTGGTTCCATCTCAGGGACAAGATTAGAACCAGTTTTGGTTCTAAAGAGAACCTATATTTTTTGCAGTGTGTGTTGAGGAAAGGGGTAAGAAGAAATACAATTTATTGAATTAAAATGGAAATATATGCTGTTTGGTGTTAATGCATTAGTTTCAACATATTTTATTTGACAAAATTAACAAAAAGGATTGGACAACAGGCGACAAACACTTAAAATACGCCCTCTCCCCTGAATACGATTTACAAATAAATGCAGCATTTGTTCAACATACACATCAAAATAAACAATTACGTTATTCGAGATTGCAACGGTGTTATGACTATAGATTATTTATTTATATTTATTTATTGGTGTTTAAGGTCACATACTTATGCACAATGGCTAATCGTGACCGTGACACTTTTATGGGTGGAGGAAGCCGGAGTACCGCCGACGAGTAGCTGTCAGCTCTTCAACATCGCAACTCTGAACTCTGCACCGCGGCACAGGCAGGGTTAGATTGGTTAAAGATATGCGCACCGTCGACGTGCAGTACGCCTTAGTACACTGCGCCATCGTGCCCCCATGTAGACAGTCGGGGTTAAGTGCCTTGCCCAAGGACACAAACACAACACGGGAGGGCGAATCAGTCGCTGAAATGGTCACCCATCCAACTACTAACCGCGCTCGACGTTGCTTAACTTCGGTGATCTGACGAGAACTGGTTACCGCGACGCCACCACGCCCCCTATATGACTGTAGATATTCAGAGATGGAAGTAAAGAGAAAGAAGAAAAGAGAAGATGAATTGATACCATGTACCCATGAAAAGTTTGGTGTGTCATGAATATAATTTTGAATTTGGCAAGATTTAAGTCACTGCATGCATTACGTAACCTACTTGCAGTATATTCATCTTCCTCAAACTTGCCCCAAAAATACGACGGTGGCCTACATATCTTGCTTTTAAAATGCTTATTCTTTATTTCAATGGGAAGTAAGTTCCACTCTGAAATACAAGATGGAATGAAAGAACTTTTCAATAAATCAGTGTGCATCAGAGGAATTTTGAAATCCGAAGAAGAAAGTCTGTTTATTGGTGAATAGTCCCGAAACGTCCGTGGAAATACTTCGAAGGGGAACATCGGGGCCAACTTCCGAAAAAAACTTTTTTATTTTTCAGTTCAGTGGCTCGGACCCAGCAGTTTTTCTATGACATCCTGCTCGACAAAGGCGATAAAAAAAAATTCAAGCAGTTGCATCTTCACAGATCTTCCATTAACTGAGATTCCCGAGTTTAAAAGGCTGGGATATGGTCCCATAGTATATATATATAATGAATATATATTGACGGCGACCCCGGAATTGCGCGGTTTCCCAGACGCTGATAGCTTTTGCAGAATGTTATTAAACACTCGGCGAGCAGATACCATGAAGAATAGAGGATCACAGAGAGTAAACAATTTATTCTCATTGCGTGGGCTACGGAAGTTTTCACGTTTTACGTGATGGGAATAAAGATGGGAGGATACTAAGAACTTGGACAGTGTCGTTAAAATGTCAACTTATATATATCTTTTCTACACACACACACACACATATATATAGGTGGATCTGATTCTGACATAGTTTTTGACAGCTTCTATTGCATTAGGCAGGTTTCTTTAGCATGTACTGTTATTCAGCTTGGCAAATTGTTTTTAACATTACCCTCAACAAAAGCCAATTCAGACACGAATTGCCTCGTTTGCAGGAGAAAGCAATTGAGGATTTGTTTGTAACCTGCACATGATGCAAATCTGTTGGTAGAACGAGTTTGAAGTTCCTTGAAGAAAGAATGAGAGCTGTGTTTGGGGTTAGAGTAAAGGTGTTTTGTGCTGAATGCTTTCGTCCTGAAATTGGTTAAGAAATGAGGATAATAAACAATACGTGCCATATTTTTCGAATATATCTTGTGTCACTAAATTTCACCGGAAAAGTTCAAGTATCTCACTATAAATAGGATTGGCAGAACTGGATTACGTAATGTTCCGGGTAAACATCAATTTGATACAGAGGTGCACCCACTGAACGTCAAACGATACTTGTTGAGAATTATATTCAACAGGACGAGGTGCACCTTGAATTTCGTTAACCCTTTTCTTAACACGAAAAGCAGACGACACTTGCAAATAAAATATTTGAATAATTAATTTTCTTCATTTTTTATCACAAAAACATAGCTTATTACCCCTCATTGGAACGAGCTCAGCGAGCTCGTTCCAATGAGGGGTCATAAGCTACGTTTTTGTGATAAAAAATGAAAAAATAACGAAAATTGGATAGTATTTTTTTGTGAATAGCTCTGACCGGTTTTTTCCGTTACGTTTGGTAAAGGGTTAAGACTATATTCCAGAAACGTTAACATATTTTAGGTGAAACTTTTTGATTTTGAACGTTGCCGAGTCTTAAAATAAAACAGACATAATTATTTTACATCAAAATGAAGGTTATGTTTCACAGAACCAGAAATAACGCATATCTTTTCCAAAGTTGATCGCGGAGCGGACTGCAGCTGTACCTGAACGCAGGGGTGTAGTCGGGATTTTTCAGAGTGGGTAATAATTTGGTTTTTATGGACCTTCGATGACTGAAGGTTATAATAATAAGGAGTGGACAGGACGTACCCCACCAAACTATTATGTTACGTCTTTCTGGGCCAAATTTGGATTAACCAAAGGTTATCCGAGGGAGAGTAATAGAGGGGTGTTCCCTCTCGTTGGTGGCGATAGAGGAAACCTCATGCAAAAAAGTTGTGAAAATTCAATCTCACGAGAGTGAATCAGTGGCCCCAATGATCTTTTTAGGAAATTTAAAAGGAGTAAATTTTGTTGACTAAAATATGAAATTCCGCTGGTTTTCTACAATATTACTGGGGGGACATTAAACTAATGTCTACTATGGGAGCACGGTGTCTCAGTGGTAGACTGTTGGACGTCTATGCTAGAGGTCCCGAGTTCGATCCCTGTTCGGGACGACCCGCGTTGTGTCCTTGGGCAAGGCACTTTATCTCGGTTGCCTACATGGGGCCACGATGACGCCGTGTATAAAGCGTACTGCACGTCGATGGTGCACATGTCTTCAACAGCTGTAACCCTGCGGTTACAGCTTGAGCTGAGCTTGAACAGAGTTAGAATGTTGAGGAGCTGACAGTTGCTCATCGATGCTCGGTGGTTCTTTCCGGGCACTCCGGCTTCCTCCGCCCGTAAAACTGTCACAGTCACGATTAGCCATTGTGCATAAGTATGTGACCTTAAACACCAATAAATAAATAAATAAATAAATAAATAATGCCTACCATAAATAGACCTTTTCCAAATTTTCTGGGGAGAGGAGTCACATATTACCCCATTACTTCCAAAGCCACACTCTTGTGAATGTCTCCTATCTCATTCCTGTTAGAACTGTAAAATGAGCCAAATTCTATTAAACCGGTCCATGATTGACGTTGTTCCACTTATCCAAGAACAATGCAAGTGCATCAGATTTGTTGAGTTGCTAACGTTTTTTTCTATATGAAAAATGTGTTCCGTCTAGGTGGTTTCTGTTCACGGGAAACTCTATTCTTGTTGTTTGTTTATAGTTTGACTAAGGTCACGTGTATCATTTTTAAACTCCCAACAAAAAGCACACAGTTCAGCACCCTTGCTCAAAAATAAAAACATGAAATAGCGAATTGAATCATCGTGTGTAACGTTAACTACCGACACACGAAAAATACGCAGTTGCTGTGTTCCGAGCAAAATATTCCGTTTTGAATGTTATTTTGTGGTTTTAATGTTTAAATATTCATAAACCACTGATGCTGAGACCATTTGATAACATGACTATTACGTTTCGATCTGAAATGGCCGGACCATGTTTTGAAAAAGATATACTTCATCCATTACAAGCGGGCTAAAAGTATTGAACTAAATATGTTCGCAGTTATACTGAGTCAAAAAAGAAAGTATAATAAACTTTGAAGAGCAATTTTTTTAGTATTATCGACTTTATTCCCAAACAAATTAATGTACATTCATATTTCGAATCAAGCTGTATGAATTTAATAATTTCATGTTCTTACTGTTGCCAGCGTCACGTCAGGACGTCGCAATTCATGCATGGGGTAAAATGTAAAGCTCACACACAGTCACCGTTTGCCCATGGGATGGGAAGTCATTGACAGCGTATGGACCTGATACGTCTCTGGATGTCACCCTGTGGTATTGGGTTCCGCTCCTGCCTTAGAACATTACGTAAATCGCCTCTCGTCTGAAGATCATGAAGTCGTACCTGACGGTCCAATTGATCCCAAAGATGCTCGATTGGCGACAAATCTGGTGAAAGTGGGTGCCAGGGAAGAAGTTCAATGCTCTGCTCCTCAAGAAGTCACGACAAATATGCGTCACGTGCCATCGGGCACTGTCTTGCTGGAATAACTGCAATCCGACGTTAGCGTTGAACAACGGGACAACAGCAGCGTCAAGAATTTCGTCTCTATATCGCTGTCCATTTAGATTACCATCGATGAAGAACAACTGCGTTCGATAGTGCAAGGGAATGCCCACCCAAACCATTACACTACCCCCGCCGAAACGGTCGCATTCCCGCACGCAAACATCAGAAAACTGTTCTCCTCGTCGGTGATACACTCTTGCGCTACCATCAGCGCGTTGTAGACAAAATCGTGATTCATCACTAAAATAAAAATAACTGTGCTCCAACCTTGCTGAGTCCAGCGAACAAACTGACGTACCCATTCCATTCTGACGGTACGATGACGTTGGGTAAGGATTGGTCTGTGGTATGGACGCCTATTTCGGATGCCGTGTTCAGCGAGTCTGTTGCGGACAGTTTGTGCTCTGATTCTATTGTTAGTTCTACCAGGAGTAGTTGCCACTGTCCTCGTCGCCGGAAGGAAGCGATCCCGCAAGTGAGATATCCTGATATGTCGGTCTTGTGCAGGGGGTCGTTACTCTTGGTCGACCTGAACGCGGTCGGTCGGCCGGCAGTAGATCCAGTGGTTCTATACCTTCTAATGAGATGGTAAATAGTGGCCACAGTGACTCCAAACTCAGCAGCGAGCTCATCTGGAGGTATCCCAGCCTCACGCATACCAGTGGCACGCAACCTATTTTTCGGTTAACCTTGGCATTTTTTAAAATATCGGAAGACAAAAACTAGCGTGTTTTCTCAATAACCCAGGCTCTCTAGCACAACATACCACAAAGAAAATCGTCGGTCACCCATTCAATTTGACATTCTCGGGTAGCACGCCCTGTTTTGAAATCCGTAGCAAAAGTGTATACGGTTGGGTGAACAACATGTCATTAAACTCTTTGCACGACTTCTTGTCCACAAACATGCAACATTAGAATTATTATATTTCATCCTTTATGCTATTTTTTCACATTTGTTTCTATTATACTTTCTTTTTTTGACTCAGTATATAGTTATAAACAATAAACAATTTTCTTCTTTGCAGGAGATTTACGGGAAAGTTAGCTCCCTTTATTTTCCTAAAGTTAACACTAAGGTATATGAGGTAATAATTACATTGTTAATGTTGTTATACGTTTTGGGTTCAAATACTCAATTTCCATTGGTCAGCTGGATGAAAACGTCATGACCAAATGTAATTAATTTTCCAATGAATACATTTGGTCGAACTTTGACCCGCATTTACGGTAGAGCGCAGTTGACAGAATGTAATTCGGGCGGTGTTTGGGTGGGTTTTTAACTTTTAGCGCCTCTCGCAGTGATCAACTCCGATGCTGTTTCTTTGGTGACATTTCCCAACTTGGCATAAAGCCCGTTAAAATTGTTTTGAACATTCCAAGTTTCGTTGCGAAAGACGGCAATTTGACAAATTTGGGTCAATGCCGAAAAACAGCACTCAACTCAGAGTTGTGCGCTTTGTCTTTTGTGTGAGGGTGGTTTTTCGCCTCGTTCGTTCGTACATGTTTTAGTTCGTCTTTCTGCTTTGTTGTTTGGTAAAAGGTAGTTTAAACAGTTACGGAATGTAATTATAAGAATTGAATGCAATTTTTATAATCTTTATTGGAGTATGAACGTGTGGGAATGGGTTCAAATTATGTATGAATACCCATTCCCACACGTTCATACTCCAATAAAGATTATAAAAATTGCATTCAATTCTTAAATATATATAAGGTTATGAGAATTTCAAATAAAAACTGAAATTTCGAAATATTAGGGAATTTGTATCATCGATGTGCGCATCAATTCACAACATCCATTCACAAACTTCTGGCATTTTCCTGAAGAACAGTATAAAAATACAGAAGCTGGCTTTTTACAATTTTTTCCCCAACCAGTTCGAACGTTTCATTGTTATTCTCCCTTGAAACCCATTTACAAATAAGAAAACGGCGTTTTCACCATCTTTTAATGTTCTGTCACCTTTTATCTGATCATTATTTCAACAGTGTTCGCATCGTGACATATGATACAGACACTGTCTTTTTCATTAATATAAAAGTCCAGGAAGTTCCTAATTTTTTTCTGGGAAACACATACGATAAACAAAGAGCCAAACTGGTCACTTAGTATTGGTAGGTGTGATACTGATAGATATTCTTAATGAAGGATTATCTGTAAACTGTTTCTTTTAACCCTTTACCTAACATGAAAAGCAGACGACACTTGCAAGCAAAATTCTTGAATAACTATTTTTTTTCATATTTGTCTCAAAAACATAGGTTATGGCCCCTCTTTGGAACGAGCTCAACGAGCTCGTTCCAAAGAGGGGTCATAACCTATGTTTTTGAGACAAAAATGAAAAAAAATAAAGAAAATTAATTGGCGTTTTTTGTGAATAGAGCTTGCCGGTTTTGGCCGTTACGTTGGGTAAAGGGTTAATGGGCTTACCATAAAGAGACAGGTTTCCTTTTTTACTTTTAATAACCGAGAACAACAGGCAGCTGTCGGACTCTGTTTATAATCTTTGCACGCCTGTTCATTTTTTTATTAAAAGTAACAAAAGGACATTTAGCTGTATTTTCTACTGATGTCAAAGGTGTTTCCTCAACAATTACTTACTTCTTAATTAGACCTTCCTCGCGCATCTAATAATTTCAAGGGAGATAACTTTATCGAAAGTCGATTTTCATTACGATAAAGGTTAGGGATGAAGAGTTATATAAATATATCCCCGACTAGGACTCCGTGGCGTTAATGTTGGAAGAGTCCGGCGAGCAAACAAACCCAAACCAAGATTTTGTTGAAAATATTGCGTCCTGTAGGATTTAAAACCTTAATTTTTGTCAAATTCCATGGCTGCGCCCCCGTATAACTCCTAACCTTCATATCTACGGCATCATTACGTAGTGATTTAGTGTAATATATATAAGGAATAAACGATTTAAAAAAAAAAAAAAACACGAAATATTGTAGGAGGGAAACGAATATATTTCTTGGATGTTCTACAGTCCATTTGCTTTGTGTTAGATTTCACTAAGGTTAATGTGTGAAATGACAGTATGATGGATGTATTCAGCCCTCTGTGAACACCGAATATCACAGTCGTTGGAGAGCGAAGACAAATACACCCGAAGGATGTACATGTTCGACTATTGTTATAAAGAGTCAATAATCTCGTTCTGATAACGACTGATTCACTAAGTAAACAACATACCGATTTAGAAATTACCAGTTCGAGAAACATTCAATATGAGACTAAGAAAATAAATGTACCTTTGTCCTCCTGGCTATCAAAGCACCAAAAATATCACACAACCCTTCTGTTTGATTTCTCGCATGGTGGTTTGAGAGGTGCTCTTCAGCCAACACACTTCGAGACGAGAGCAAAAATTTTTGTTTTCCTTCGAACTCCTAGTTCTAGGATCCTTTCGTGGGCGCGGTGGCTCAGTAGGTAGAGGTACAGGCTGCAAGATGAGAGGTCCTCGTTTCGAATACCACTTGCGGCAACCACGTCTTCAACCAATGGTAATCCTGCTTGAGTGGAGTTGATGAGGAGCATGGTAGTTGCACGCCGTTTGCTCGGTGGTTCTCTCCGGGGACTCCGGCTTCCTCCACCCGTAAAACTGTCCGACACGAGGTGACCCTGGCTGTCGAAAATGTCGTTAAACCCCAATAAATAAATAAAGAAATACTAAGATCCTTTCAACCTGATGTGCATAACATTTTGCGTGAAGAAAAGTCAACTCTAACACGACCAGCGTTATTTACAAAAAATCGTGATTCAAAGTTGATTATTTTTAAAATTTGTGATCTTAAAAACATAGCTTATGACCTCTCCCTTGAACGAGCTCTTTGAGCTCGTTCCAAGGAGTGAGCATAAGCTATGTTTTTAAGGTAAAAGATGAAAAATTTTAGCATATTCAAGAATTTTCTTTGCACGCGTCGTCTGTCATTCTTTTTTTTTTTTTTACTAGGATTTAACGACACATTAACAGCCAGGGTCATATCATGTCGGTGACAGTTTTTACGGGTGGAGGAAGCCGGAGTACCCGGAGAGAACCACCGAGCAACGACGAGCAGCTGTCAGCTCTCCAACATCGTAACTCTGAACTCTGCACCGCGGCACAGGCAGGGTTAGATTGGTTGAAGACATGCGCACCATCTACGTGCAGTACGCCTTAGTACACAGCGTCATCGTGCCCCCATATAGGCAATCGGGGTTAAGTGCCTTGCCCAAGGACACAACGCGGGAGCACGAATCAGTCGCTGAAATGGTCACCCATCCAACTACTAAACGCGCTCGACGTTGCTTAACTTCGGTGATCTGACGAGAACCGGTTACCGCGACGCCACCCCCCCCCCCCTTCCCTCCCGTCTGTCATTCAAATTGGGTACAGACGACATGCGCAGAGGGTAAACTTGACAATAAAGAACAATAGTAATGTAATTATTTACGTAAAACGGCTAAAGGATGATGACACTTCCGGGTTTTTTTCTTGAATAACTGAACATTTTCAATTGTTGCCTTAACGACAAAGCTTATGACATATATGTGGGCGGATGTGGTCGAATTGTGAGGTAAAGAGTCAAAGGATCAAAATCCCGTTACAAAATTGATGAGGTTGTATAGCAGTTTAACAATCGTAAAGGTATGACTCACATGTATGTGGCATTCACACTACCACACAACTATGAGCTCACCATCAAATAATTTTCCGAAACAAATCTCGCTCTCGTAGGTCACTCACACAGGAGCGCTGTGAAGATGACGAATTATTTGTTGGGGTGAGGTGGGGTGGGGTGGGTGAACCGGATTAGTCTCGGCTGTGATGGCTCAAGTCCTGACTGATGAAGTATTTCAACTACATCATCGGGCCATGCCTTAACCCTTTACCTAACACAGAAAAGCAGACGACACTTACAAATAAAATTCTTGAATAACCTTTTTTTTCATTTTTTATCACAAAAACATAGCTTATGGCCCCTCATTGGAACGAGCTCAGCGAGCTCGTTCCAATGAGGGGTCATAAGCTATGTTTTTGTGATAAAAAATGAAAAAATAATGAAAATTGGATAGTATTTTTTGTGAATAGCGCTGGCCGGTTTTTTCCACTAGGTTGGGTAAAGGGTTAAAAACGTATAATGTCAAAATAATGGCAGTATTAAATTTGATGGGCTCGGGTACACGCGATATCCTTACTGTAACGACATAAATATGGTTCCATCTTCATTTTTCTGAGAGTTCTTGTTGATGTTTACACTTAATTTCATCCAACTCGGGGGAGATCTATTGGGTAGGAGACGTCGATCGACCGACACAATCCTGTGATTTATTCTAACGTGTTCCTATGGTTCGAAACAGAATTTCCATAAATTTATCCTTCATTTATTTATTTATTTATTTATTGGGATTTACCGACACTTTCGACAGCCAGAGTCACCTCGTGTCGAGCGGTTTTACGGGTGGCGGAAGCCGGTGTACTCGGAAAGAACCAAGGAGCAACTGACAAACTCCCCAACGTACTAACTCCACACAAGCAGAATTTGCATTGGTTGAAGACAAGTGCACCATCGACGCGCAGCAACAGTACACAATGCCATCGTGCCCCCACGTGGGCATCTGGATTAAGTGCCTTGTCCAAGGACAGAAGGCAGTTACCCCTTGCGGGTATCGAACCGTGGACCTTTCGGTTTAAAGTCCAATTCCGTAACCATTGAGCTACCTGGCTTCCTAAATTTATCATTTACATATCAATTTATTTCTATTTCCACGTAAACTTAAAACTATGATAGACCGATATACTGCCTTCTCAGAGTCTCAGAGAGTTCCATCAACCCAACAATTGCGAACTATAATAGGGAGGCATATAGTTTCAATTTGTTTGTATATATCAATTACACGTTACACAAAGGAGATCAGAGAGGCGCACAAATGTTACATTAAGGACATCTATGTTAGAGTCAGGCGAACGTTCGAGATTCCATTCCATTTCGAATCTTATCACTGTTTCGATTCGATTCAAAATCATCTTGATTATTCGAAAACATCGAATTCTGGAGATATTTGGATTTCATACAATTCTTTATTGTCGGCTTTCTGAAGATAACGAACGACTCATCCGGCAGTTTTCTGATGAATAAGATTATTAAACGTATTCAGTCTAACCGGATAGAACAAATTCAATCGGAAAATTCATAACAAAATGACATTTGAAGCAATAGTGGAGATTGCGTTACGTCTCGTCTGCACAATATATCGTCCCTTAAGTTCACCAAGACGCCATCTGCAATGCTTTGGCACTAAAGCAGTTCTTCTTCGACCACTTTATTGATACCTGTTAATTTCCTAACAGTGTAGTATACCTATTGATATTGAGTTCACGACGGAGATATACAACATCAGTAGGCCGTAATATCGTTACAGTTGAAAAATGGATTCGATTAGAGATTCGATTCGGCTTCGACCATTTTGCTTGATTCGATTCGAGATTCGTTTCGTGAGAAACATCGTGATTCGCCGAGCCCTAATCTACGTAGCACGGGAGAACCACGTTAAAGGAAAGAACTCTGGAATCCTGAAGAGAATATATATGCCATAAGTCACAAAAGGCCAGTGTCCATGTGGGTAACGACACCTCACGTATAAAGGCCCAGTTGAGTTTTTTTACATGAAAGGCAAGCAAAATAACTTGTACCGGTGGAGGTCTCCGGAGGACCAAGATAAAGATCATAAGCTGGTCGGATATAACTACTCGACCTCGGTATTATCTGCGTGTCAAGGTGATAGCTGCTAAAAATGGCGATTTTCTTGTTTAAAAGTGTAAATATTTTCGATAATCTTTCTGAATGGGTTAAACATAAAACATAAAGACAGGTATATGGCGGACCCCAAAAACAGATCAGCAATAATTCAAATTCTGCTAATTAGGCATGGAAGTTTAGTGTCCATTATGGCGCACTTGTTGAACGCCACATGGTCTATCTGATAACAGATCACTAGTAAGAGAGACAATATTCTCTTCTATAATCGTTATCTATGTAATTACAGCCAGTTAATATTTAATTGTAGAATCCAGTGCATCACATATGTTCTGGACACACACCCATATTACGCTTCTATCCTGTCTCCGAAATGTCAAAAGATACCAAAATGCGAGTCTTTCAAAGGAACTTTAAAGCGAGTGTTGAATTGAGGTAGATCTGAGCGGCCAAGTTCAAGAGAAACGATTAACCCGAGAATTAATGTTCTGGTTATCTAGATAAAAATCGGGGAATTTCTCGAAAAATTCATTCCAGGCAATTCCAGTTGGGAGGTGTGTAAGGCTGTGGATCGTTGCGAGTAGATGGGGAGGTCCCATGCTATAGGTTAGAGGAGGTGCCGCATCGGTGCGAGAGTATAGGCACGTCGTTATGTCGGGGAGCCACAGAGCTCATATTTCGAATAGGAGCAGTCGCGGGCTGAGTCGATGGCCATATATGAGAATAGGATCAGGATCAGGAATTACGAGCTCAGTGAGCTATATGCATTTAGGTAAACGACATTACCTGTTTTAGAAGGCAAGCCATACATAGGCAGAGTAGGCCTTGCCTGTATGAACATTATCCTGAGATAGACGTAGGGGAGAGATTAACCCCATCGGTGGCGACTGCTTGTGTGAAAAGCGTCAAATAAAGCGACAATAAGCTAGTGGCCGTGCGATGGCATTAGTAGAGTGACATTCCGTCACCTGTTGGAGCAGAGGCGTCCGATAAAGTGACAATACGCTAGTGGCCGTGCGACGGCAATGAAAGGGTGAAGTGAAGAGGCGACCAAGGAAAAATACCAGCGAAGAGGTGGAAAAACCAGCGACAACAGAGAATGCGGGCCCGCAAGTGACTCGAAAACTGTGGGTAGGGGGTGATTGACGTTTTGTTTTCTTATTCTTTTGGATTCCATGTAAGTCACAAATTATCATATTTATTATTTTTTAAATATGTATTAAAATTGGTGTTTTCAGTGAACCCCTGTTGATTTGTTCTTTTCGAGGAAAAGTTATTAACCCCTTCAGGATAAGAACCACCCCAACAAAAGTGAAACGGGCGGGTTCGTCACGGTGAGACATAAACTCACGCACGGATTCAGGCAACACTCCTTGAGTTTTGGCTGAATTCGCGGCGTGAATCTATTTCTTCCAGCAGCGACAAAGCCCCGGTTTCCGACACTGCGACAAACTCGCGACGGAAAACACGTTATTGTAGATAAGTGCATAACATTTCCTCTGTCAAAAAAATAAAACTTTAACGATTGTTTACCTTGTGAGATACATTGGAAAGATATAATAGAATTGAGAACTAATGCACTCAAATCTATATTTGCATCTATTCTTGCTCTTTGGGTGGTATCAACTTATCTCGCCACACCAGTCTTTCCAGTTACGGATAACATGCACTTTCTGAAAGATGCAAGTAATTTTGTACGCTGTGTAACGGACCAATATTTATCAGCTTTATTCTGATCAGGAATGCAGTTTGCAAATGACAGACCGAAAGAAAGATAATAACATATCCTTGATTAGATCAAATTTGTCTTTTAAAACAGTGTTTAGGTGTAACGACGATAATATGTCCCGTAACACCAAACATGATTTTTCAAAACTCGCACCCTTCATATCTTTGGTACCAAGGTTTACAGGAAACCAATCGTAAAGAGGAATATTTGGAAATTTGTTCCCCCAATTCGGTAAATTTTCGTGAATAAAATTTTCAAACTCATCCATTTTTTTATTTTTTTGTGTTAATACTATTTATTAGAATTGCTTTTCTTTCCCGGAATTGCCCATTATCAAGCTCGGCAGATATGACTTCAAACTCAGCCGATATGAACTAAGTTAAAGGTGTTACTAGACGCAACTAAACTGTTTACAACGAAATCGTTCACAGTTATGCATCGAGCGCAATCAAGAAAATTGGCGTTACCAAGTATCATGGAGTAGTTTGTAGGTGGGTTATTGTAAAGCGGGGGAATTGATGGAGGTAATAAATAAGGATTAGGCGGATGAAGGGAAGAAAGAAGAGAGCTGTACCGAGAAGAGATAGTTCAGCTACCCCAACGTCGCGGCTTTCTCGCTGGGGAAGCCGGGACATCAGGATAGAGGATAGCAGAACTATGAGAAGACAACCCTTTTGACTTTGTGAACAGAATGAGATACAATAACCCCGTCAGAAATCTGTAACAGATCTCAGAACATTTTATAATTATTTGTTTTGGTTTAATAAATAAAGAGGTTATTACTTGGTTAATTTCATATCGGCAGCGATATCAGCCCTCGGTTACTTCACATCAGCCTTCGACCTTCGGTCTAATGCTTTTCTGAAGTTACCCCGGGCAGATATCTCGGCCGAAATGAAACTATTCAAGAAATAACCTATAATTATTTTGAATTAAATGGTACCTTTTTATCGGTCTTCAAAGCTGAAAGTGAGTTAGCTCTACACGCAGTTGGCTCCCCTAATATCACGGGAAGATACTTTACAAGTTGTTCAATCTACAAGGTTCTTGCAGATTACATACCCTGGGAGTGTGTATGCTTGATTCACCTTAAACACATTCTAAATTGCTGTAACTTAATCACCCGAGGAAAATGTTTTTAACCCTTTACCTAACAAATCGCCCGCATCCGCCCGCGTAATATGCAAATTCAGCAGTTGAAAAAATATTATTTTTCAAAACATTTCAAGAAAAACATATCATGTGACCCCTCGTTGGAACGAGCTCGTTCCAACGAGGGGTCACATGATATGGATTTGTTGAATTTATTTTAAAAATTTGAAAAATTGATATTTAAAATAATAAATTTTGATATCGTCTGCGTTGGGTAAAGGGTTAAAAACATTACCCGACTTCGGTCATCGATACATTTAGGAAATAATATAAATCGTTGGCTTAAAATTATAATCATTGAATTTTTCCAATTTGCTCACCTGACTCTATAATTCGCCCGAATTTGGTTTCGTTTCACCGAATTGCACAAAACATAGACATTACTGTGTATTGAAATAATTACAAACAGAATAGAATGAGACAGCAGCGGCTTTATCGCACCCCCCCCCCCCCCCCCCCCCACACACACACACACACTGCTTACATTGTGCAGCAGTCTGGTCGCAGACACACACTCTAAAGTCAATTGGGTTAAAAATTAACCCAAATCAACTGGGTTGAGTGAATAGAGGGCATCATTCCATGAGACTACTACTTTCACCAACAACCGTCTGTTATTTTACTTTGTCTTATTTTGATAATTTATGATTTTATGATTTTCGTCAAACGATATTTTTTCATACAATACTCAATAAACAGCAATAAATAACATAATTACGGTTTTTGAGTGCCGATAAGAACTGTATAAAGAATAAGCACAAAAAGTCCGTTGATGGATAAGTTGAATATATTGCTCAAACTTGTTCCTATAATCTCCTTACGTAGACATCATATCAGACAGTAAACAAGCAGATACAATAAAAACAGATGAATAAATTAACTCTTTACCTAACTTGAAAAGCATACGACACTTGCAAAAACAATTCTTGAATAACTATTTTTTCCATTTTTTGTCTAAAAAACATAGGTTAAGACCCCTCGTTGGAACGAGCTCGTTCCAACGAGGGGTCATAGCCTAGGTTTTTGAGACAAAAAATGAAAAAATAATGAAAATTAATTGGCGATTTTTGAGAATAGCGCTGGCCGGTTTTGACCGTTACGTTGGGTAAAGGGTTAACTCTTTCAATACAAAAGGTAGGTAGTATACGACCCCTAATACACACACACTTTACCACCAGGGAAATGGCATTTCTGTGGATTCGGGATTTTATTTTATTCCCCCAACGGCCGGAACCATGGTAAGCCCACTGCATCTCGGAGGGTTCTGCCGCTCCCCATCCAAATACGCACACTGTAATTTGAACTTCGGTCTCCACCGCTACAGTGTCAACAGTGTATGTAAAGTTTTTGGAAGGTATCTCCATCTCTTAATAAAATTTCAAGTTAGTTCATTCATCGCCACACCTCCCGGAGGGAGGATCAAATCACTAAAATACATAAATATATATTACATTTTTCCAGTTCACAACATTTTATAAAATACATCACAATGAACAAGCCATCTTTGAAAGGCCCCTATTCAATTTTTAATTTCCAGAATATAAAATTCTTCACCGAGGTCAATGACCGCGAAACACATTACCGTCCACCACACCTGAACTAAACCGGTAGTAATAATTAAATTCTTATTTGACCATCGCAAATACGGGGATTAAATGTTATTGATATTTCAGATTGAATGTTTAACCCTTTACCGATCGAATCGCCCGCATCCTCCCGCGTAATATGCAAATTCAGCAGTTGAAAAAACATTATTTTTCATAATATTTCAAAAAACCCATATCATGTGACCCCTCGTTGGAACGAGCTCGACGAGCTCGTTCCAACGAGGGGTCACATGATATGTTTTTTTTTAAATTTTTTGAAAAATTTGAAAAAATTATATTTAAAATAATAAATTTTGATATCGTCTGCGTTGGGTAAAGGTTGGTTAAGCCCACTCACCCAGTTTAGACGGACGCTTTTTGGAGGAATCTAATCTAATATTGGGGGCGCGGTGGTGTTGTGGTAACCGGATCTCGTCAGATCACCGAAGTTATCCTCGGATGGGTGACCGTCTGAGCGTTCACTTTGGACTTCCGCGTTGTGTCCTTGGGCAATGCACTTAACCCCGATGTCCACATGGGGACACGATGACGCCGTGTACTAAGGCGTACTGCACGTCGATGGTGCGCATGTCTTCAACCAATCTAACCCTGCCTGTGCAGCAGTGCGGAGTTATGATATTGGGGAGCTGACAGCTGCTCGTCGTTGCTCGGGGGTTCTCTCCGGGTACTCCGGCTTCCTCCACCCGTAAAACTGTCGCGGTCATGATTAGTCATTGTGCATAAGTATATGACCTTAAAACACCAATAAATAAATAAATAAATAAATAAATCTAATATTGGGTTCTATTTGAATTATATGCGACGATTATCCATCAGTCTGAATCAAATAAATATTTCAATCGTATTTCAGACGAATCTTCGTCTGAGAGTGACGCATTTGATGCGTATATTAGATTCGATGCGTTGTTTAACTCCTAGTACTCTGGTAGTATTTCAAAATTTCCATCATTGACTCCATATTGCCCACATAGCATGAAAAATTTAACAAATTATATCTTGTTTGACAGAGCTCATTAAGCTCTGTCAAACAAGATAAAATTAATTAAATTCTCAGTTGCATTGTGGGAAATATTTGCTACTGAAAACTTTAGTATTTTGACATCAGAGTGCAGAGGGTTAATTCACATACTCGAACAAGCGACGAATCTAAAGCATTATTCCGCCGATGTTCGGTTGTGTTCGGGTAAGCCAACTTTACAATTGATTCAAACAGGTCATGTTCGAAATGTCCAAAAGCAGGAAAGGGTTAATAACCCGAGAAGACTGTCGCAAGTATACCGGACAATTGAATTAGACTCGATGATAATGCGTGCGTCTGAACCAACGGGTATCAGGTGCGACTGGAGACGCATCTAATACATTTAGATTAGATTCGTCCAAAATGTGTCCCTCTGATCTGGGTGTAACTGGTCTAGTTTTTATTTATTTATTGATGTTTAAGGTCACATACTTATGCACAATGGCTAATCGTGACCGTGACAGTTTTACGGGTGGAGGAAGCCGGAGTACCCGGAGAGAACCACCGAGCTTCGACGAGCAACTGTCAGCTCCTCAACATTCTAACTCTGTTCAAGCTCCTTTCAAGCAGGGTTACAGAGGTTGAAGACATGTGCACCATCGACGTGCAGTACGCCTTAGTACACGGCGACATCGTGCCCCCATGTAGGCAACCGGGATAAAGTGCCTTGCCCAAGGAAACAACGCGGGTCGTCCCGGACGGGAATCGAACTCGGGACCTCTAGCATAGAAGTCCAACAGCCTAACACTGAACCTCCGCGCTCAACTGGCCTACTACACCCTTTCCAGAAAGCATTATTGCAACAGAATGTTCACATTATACTGCATTACACTTAAACTTGTCATCTGGTGTGTAGCAAAGCAAGTTATAAACGACGTTAATATACTACTTACATTTTGCTAAGTATCACTCCTATCCAGCTATATTTTTGTACGTAAAAGGATAACTCTTAAGTCCTCATACAGCCCCAAACTGTGCGTTTTATATTGCTCTGTAGAAGTTGTCTCGGGTGTATTCTTCTGTGGGAACTCTACTGGTATGATGCATTTGTCCTTACAGTATTTTTACATTATTGTCGGCTGCCTTACAGGCAGCCAACAATAATGTAGAAACACTGTTAAGTCGTCTGCAGATGTGTACCTGTATATAGAGTACTTATTAACGAAAAATTAATCTGAAGACTTAAACGGTTAACCAATATTTGAGAGGTTTCACGAAATTGTGATTAACGGGGACGATTACGGAGAGCTAGCTGTCGTCGTGAAGCGAATCTCGGGCCAAAAAATCGTTTCGAAAAGACGAGGAATCAGAATCACGAATGTTGTGAACTCTTGATTTTACGTATACAAATCGTGAAAATCGGTTGGTAATACCAAGTTCTTCGGCAACCAGTCTTATTCTGTATCGACGTTCTTATGGTCTGGAACTATTCTAGTCGTCAATAGTCAATCGCACCTGTTTAGCCTAAATCGACTGAAATATTCCACTTGGTCGGCAAAGCGAACTCTTTATGTTTGTTCATTTGTTCATTCTGATTTAACAACACTTTCATCAGTCAGAGTCATATCATACCTGGCATTGTTTAAGCTGCAGTACCAGCGAGAACCAAAGGCAAATAACTATCGGACTCTCCAATTTACTGTCCCGACACAATAAGGGTTAGCAGTGAAGTGTCGACATACTGTCCGTCTAGGGTCGAAGTGCTGTATGACTATAGGGTACACTTGCCGTCAACTAATGCTAAACCTCTTATGTCAGGATAGTAATTGGAGAGTAAGAGAGTTATTTTCCATTGCTCAGTGCGTTTTTTTGGATAGACCGACATCCTCCACGCAAACAATTGTTCGACTCAATATGACCCGGGATGTTGAAAGTGCCATCAGTCCCAATAAACAAACAAACATAATTTGCACACCCTTTATGCACAAATACGTCGATGAGTCGAGGGTGATCCTTAGCAAAATGTGAGTAGTATATATACACTGGAAGCCTCAAATGTGTGGCCTCGAGACAGATATGTGGTCTGCAGGGTCGTCTTCCTATTTTGTGAAGAGAGAGAGAGGGGCGGACGGACGGCAAGACGGACGGACGGACGGACGGACGGACGGACGGACGGACGGACGGACGGATGGGCGGACAGACAGACAGACAGACAGACAGACAGACAAGAGCAGACAGACAGAGAGAAGCTGGTCGATAGTCACAAAACAAATAAGTCATACAATCGGCGTGGTGAGTTCTGAAGCTTTATATGATTTCTCCACACCCCTAACTGAAAAATACCTCCAAGCAAGAGTTCCACGTTTATGACCAACCAATGGCCATATCGATTAGCCCATTCACACGTGTGTGTCGTTCTGTGTTTATTACACGCCTTCATGTCTATAAAAAACAGTTAGAAGGCCGCTCAGTAATTCATTTGACAACTATCAACAAAAAGAACACACTTTATCGCCAACCAAATTTGCGAGGGGAACCCGTGTTACCATTTCGTCTCCTGATTCCAATGTGTTCATAGAACCTACTGACACATAGAACCTACTGGCACATAGAACCTACTGACACATAGAACCTACTGGCACATAGAACCTACTGATACATAGAACACATTGGATCTCAGGAGATCATTTTCAGCTGTCGCTAGAGGTTCAAAATGTAATTGCGTTGTCGATTTGTAGAAAATTCCAGTGAAATTTCGCTTCTATTAAAAAACCGTCCTTCAACGATTTCCGTTCCGCACATATGTGCGGAACAGATATTCATTTTTCGCATGGTTTAGTTTAGTATTGCTGCAGATGGTGATCACACAGAACAGGCATGTAATCAGTTAAAATACAAAATCGAGATCGCTTTTCGAAATGTTGGATCTAATTTACCGATAAACCGTGATTCGATCAAATAAAGTGACGCGAATCGCAAAGCGCTTCATAGAATTTCCACATCCACGTGCATGTCATTCGATATAATCATTATACAAATAGATAAACCAGTAAAAAAGACAAGTGGTGGCACAAGACCGCTTGCCTTTGACTACAAGTGCATTCAACAGGTTGTACTAAAATACGGATAGTAATCAACTATGTCTGCTTCCCGGGAAACAAGTTTTATTCTCGTCAAATATCTCAAACGATGAAAACAGTGATTGATACGTCGATCCTAGTTCAATGATCAAAAGAAACTATTGCAGCCTTCCGGTGATATGAATTATAATTGGACGTGCATCGTATCATGGTTGTCGCTCACGGATTTCAAGCGCAGCAACTTGTATTGACAGTTTGATAAAGGGCTTTTTATTGTATGTGTGGGTTGGGTCTGTTCATCGAACAGCTTAGTACTGGGTACCGAGGCACTCTTCAAAACATTTTAACCCGTTCAATTGCAATTCCCTGAAAAGTATCTTATGATACGATTGATATCTTATTTATTTATTTATTTATTTGTGTTTAAGGTTATATACTAATGCACAATGGCTAATCATGACCGTGACAGTTTTATGGGTGGAGGAAGCTGGAGTACCCGGAGAGAACCACCGAGCAGCTGCCAGCTCCCCAACATCGTAACTCCGCACTGCAGCACAGGTAGGGTTAGATTGGTTAAGGACATGCGCACCATCGACGTACAGGACGCCTCAGTATACAGCGTCATCGTGCCCCATGTAGACAATGGGAGTTAAGTGCCTTGCCCAAGCACACAGCGCGGGAGTCCGAATCGATCGCTCAGACGGTCACCCATCCGGGGACTAACCGGGCTCGACGTTGCTTAACTTCGGTGATCTGACGAGAACCGGTTACCGCAACGCCACCGCCCCCGCCACCCCCCCCCCCCCCCCCGATTGATATCTATTCAACGGGTTGATCTACACTGTATTCTTTAAACAACTTGTCTCATTTTCTCATTACTGTTTTCACAACTCATTTTCATTCCTCGTGTACTTTCCAGCTTTCATCGACTCATTTTTTATTTCATGGTAAATTATGACTTCTTTTATATCATATTTTTCATCGCCACATATAGTTTTAGATGTTGATGTGGCTTTAAGCACGAATAAATAAATAAATAAATAAATAAATAAATAAATAAATAAATAAATAAATAAACTTTCTGCAACAAAATAAAATAATGTGCTTTCTATTAGCCAGGATGGGAAGTTTGAGGAATAGTAATTTAATGTTTCGGCTCTATGAGGCTGTAAGATTAACCCCTCCAACACGTGTGCAGAAACTTTTCAAATGTCGCCCAATATGCAATAAACGACAAATCACGAGAAGCATCAGTAACAATTTAATCCTACAGCCCAAAAGGGCTGTAGGATTAAATTGCTACTGACCACCCCAGACCTGCAAAGATAAAATAGATTTGGATACATTTGTGTAATTAATATTCTATAGGGCGATTCCACTCAGGGTCGTGGTGTTGAAATGGTTAAACTACTAATTTCCCCACTTCCTACTAATTTGGTGTTTATTTTAAGCTTGCCCACCTGCAGCCATTTTTTCTTAACGAAGAGTTCATGCACACCGCGTTGAAAGCGTTAATGAAATAATGATGAACAGGGCGTTGTTCCATATTAAACTATTCAGCGTATGATAAAATGAACATAATAAATAAATAAATAAATAAATAAATAAATAAATAAATAAATAATGACTCTTTGAAATGATTTTTCAAGAAAAAGATCAACGTTGTCATATTTACTTGTAGTCGATTTTGTTGGAAAGAAAATGGGTGAGACCGGAAGTCTGATTCTCCAACTGACGTTCCTTTACAAACGCATAAACCCGTAAAATGCTTGCTTTTCAGTTTTTACCGCGCTGCGTGTTAATGATGAATAAATTTCCTAATATATATTCTCCCATCAGTCAGTTCGATACGACAATTACTTCTGTCTCTTTCAACTAAGTCTTTGAGGAACGGTGAGCTGTCTGGCAAGGTTGAGATAATAGATGAATTGTAAGATGAAACAAGTGGAAACGTGCAGCATGCTCTTCGTTTAATTGATTAACTTTTTCAAAAGCAATTTATATACCACAGCATAGAACGACCGCTAAGTCCCCTGTGGGGCGTATAGATTTTATTCACGCAGCAGAAACATTTTTTTCCAAAGCGATTGAGACATAATCGTAGGAAATTAATTTTACACTCCAGGAATGTGTCATTTCGTTCATACAGTGTAAATGCGTTGGCATTTAGATTTATCTGGAGAGATCAGCACCTTGAATATTAATTGGTGATGAATTAAAGCTTTTAAATTTTGATCCCCGTTCGCCTCACGTGCGAAAGAATACGGTTGGAAATGCTAACTAATTTTCATTTGGACACAAATTTATTCATTTAGCCACAATATAAGCAGCATCACGGCATTTCTCAAATGCACTCCTCTGATGGTATGTCAGTACATACCACAAAATGATTTTCTCAAAAAAAAATCAAATGTCACCTGTTCTTAACATCAATCATAAATGACATTTATCGACGACGCCAATACTGGTATTTACGAAATAAAAGTGAAGTTTTCCTGGTCACGAGTACAAGTCTTTGGCGTGATGGTGTAGACAGATTTTTTTTTTTGGTTGTTGATGGAGACCATGGGGTTTCTGACATAAATTAGGAATTCTGTCATCACTGCATATCAGTTGTGACTCGTTGGAATGGGGAAGGACGAAATACATGGCACACAAGGGAGGGTGGGGAGCGGAAAATGTCTTCATTCTTCACCTATGTAGTTGCATATGTAGTTTCCAGTTTTGGCTGTTACGTTGGGTAAAGGGATAAACGGTCCTTCAATTCGCCCGCCACTTCTCCAACAACCAATTCCACGCATATTGGAGTCACAATAGAAGTAGGCTGTAAACAAACCCCGTCATAGCTACAGTTTACATACCCTTATAACACGATTACTGTGTGTATTCAACCTTACCTGATACAATACAGACCTTGAGAAATGTGTTTGGTACACCACGCGTGAAATCCGACCTACGTGTAAGAACGTCGCGGAAGAATGCGTCTGATCGGTCGTTGCGCATATATGTGACGTTATGACGTGTATGAAATGTTTCACCACAAAACTGTGTCAAGCAAGATTGTAAAGAGACCCTCGAATGTAATAGTTTTCTTTTAACCCTTTTGCCCAACGTAACGGCCAAAGCCGACCAGCGCTATTCTCAAAAATCGCCAATTCATTTTCATTATTTTTTCATTTTTTGTCTCCAAAACATAGGTTACCCCTCGTGGGAACGAGCTCGTCGTGGCAATGGGGGGTCATAACCTATGTTTCTGAGACAAAAAATGAAAAAAATTAGTTATTCAAGAATTCTTTTTTCAAGTGTAGTCTGCTTTTCTTTTTATTAAAGGGTTAAGAAGTTTTGAGCACTATCAAAGGCCCATAATCAACCCGGGTGTCCATTGAGTGGCACTTTCAAGGCGCATATTGTGGTTTTCCCACAACATGGGTTATTACCCCGGTGGAAACTTCACTATGCTGGTGTTACAGTGAGAATCCACTCTCCATCTATTGAATGTTTTACTGACCATGTTCCCCATCAGTTAGCACTATTTCGTGACAAGTACAGTAATGCAGTTAACACTTATACCATGCGAACACTGTCCTCTGAAAACAGGAAAACATGTACATATATTTGTTTTGCGGGTGTCGTCTGCTTTTCATGTTAGGTAAAGGGTTAAAACATCAGCTTCATTTACTTAAATCAAGTTTAATCGTGGTATAAATAAAGCAGAACACAACTCTGGTAGAGTAAGGGGTGGGGATGGTCAGGAATCAATTACCCTTGTTGAGGCCTTTCCTGTATTTCACGTGCGCCGAAGGCAGAAATACAGAAATAACTCCAAGTCGCATTGATGATCCCTGAGACCCGTACCCTACCCGAGTTGTTTTCTGTCTTAATATCCCATGCCACGTTTCAGATGTCAATCGCCCCAGGATGTTTATTAACTTGATTTCGTACAAGTCGTGCACCGATCGTTACACGACCGACTGGAGTAATCGACTCAAACTCCACCCTGTATGGCAGTTAGTATATAGCTCAGTTCTGACCATTTTGAGCAACGACACGCGCAGTTTTTGAGGGTTCTGAAACGTGTGCTTGTCACGCATCGATAAGAAAAACAGATTGGGATGTGATGGGCTGCACCACCTAACTAGAACCACGCGGTCGCTACCTAACCTCTCACTTATACGACCAGTCTTCCTCTGAAAACCACACCTCTTTTTCATCAATTTTTTTCGCGAATTCGCACGAATTCACAAGTATCTACAACGGAAATCCATTATACATATTGTAGTCAAAGAGAGACATAATTTACTCCACAAAAGTTATTTGTGTGTGTTTATATTTCTGAAGCAAAGTATAAAAAAAACATTAAAACCCTTTACCTAACACGGAGAGCAGACGGCACTTGCAAATAAAATTCATGAAGCACTATTTTTTTTTATTTTTTGCGTCTAAAACATAGCTTATGACCCCTCATTGGAACGAGCTCGGTGAGCTCGTTCCAATGATGGGTCATAAGCTATGTTTTGTGACAAAAAAAATGAAAAAGTAATAAAATTTGAATGGTGAATTTTGTGAATAGCGCTGGTCGGTTTTGGCCGTTACTTTGGGTAAAGGGTTAAGAGAAAATATAGAGAAGAAAAGAAATCCGTGCACTCAGCTGCTAATTGTGTACCTTTGTTTTATCTGTTTAACCCCCTCTCACTGATACCGCTATATTGCAATTTCAAGCTGTATTTTCTTTCCCGAAATGCAACTAGGAATTTAACCAATTCTATCTTGTTTGACACGGTTTGTTGCATTATGGGGAAAACATTCTTTTCGAAACTTCAAGAATGGACATCAGTGATCGGGGGTAATATTTTCTATTCACGGGTCGATAATTATAATGTGAAAATCCTTTTAGTTCTGAGTACTTCAATCTTTTGGTGACAACAGAAAGCAGCCGGTGATACAGAAGATATATAGGCATTTTGAACAACATATCATTTGTTGAGATCTTTGTTTACAAGCAAAGGCAACCAAGTCCTACGTGACTTATTAAAATGTTTCAACTTTTCTCAATGGCACAAACAGTATGGAACGACATCCGTGGCGGATAATATCTGCTAATTCTTACGTGGATCCTGGTTAGTGTTTCAGTGAGGGACCATAAGTTATGTTTTTAAGGCAAAAAATAAAAATATTTAGTTGTTCACGAAATTTTTCTGTGAGTGTCGTCTGCTTTCCGTGTTGGGTAAGGGATTAAATGGGAAAAATTATTGAATCCCCTCCCCCCTACACACGTGACCCTTTAGAAGTTTGGTAATCACGAAACTGAATCATGTCAGAGAAGAGATCTGAGTTCTTTCTTGATTCCAACTAATATTCGAAAAGTCAGGTACGATATTGTTCGAAGCTAATGACTTGAGAATGTGACGCGGATGACCTTTAAATTAATATGTTGTGATGTGTTTAGAAAATGTTCACAAATCATTTCCCAACAAAAATGAAATTAGATATCACGCCGGTGGCACTTTAATTTCATCTAATCTTTCATTTTACAAAGCTGCAAATTATGTAGCGACAATCAGATAAGATTAAGTGTAACCTCGTTTTCACAATGTCCGTGTAGGTGGAAGATAGAATTACTTATATTGAAAAAGTGCAGTATCCGTGTCTTTAATCTAGAATTGCTACTGATATGAAGCCAAACCCTTTAATCATTCACCCAAAGTAGCGAACAAAACCAACCAACAAACATCAACATTCAAATTTTATATCTTTTTTTCTCATTTTTTGCTTCAAACGCATAGCTTATTACCCCCAATTGGAACGAGCTCGTCGAGCCCGCTCCCACGAGGGGTCATAACCTAAGTTGTTGAGCACCCTCCCCCCTCCCCAAACGAGACTCTTTAGTTACGCAAGAAATGCGTTTGCTTATGACTTATGCTGATCAGGTTAGGTCAAGATTAATTTTTGCAAGGCAGCAAAAATATCGTTAACTTTACTGATTCAAGGGTTAATGGGAAAATAATGTTATACATCGGCTGTTTTACGTTAACCCCCTTATCACGATTTAAAGAAAGCAGTAAGGTAGAAATGTACCCCACCCACCATCCGCGGGATTTATGGTGAATTTTTTGTTCCGTCGAGTTGTTTTACTGACACGACAACCAGAATTCCCTCTAATATTAATTGTCAACTGTCAATTAGAGTCGAGAAGGCGACCTCTTTGAAACGTCCGTTCTCAAAACCGTTCCCAAGGTAAAGAGGGTGTTTCGTGGCAGGCTAGACGACTGAACCATTTATTGGAAAGCTGAGTTACTACCGGATTTTTTGCTGCGGCTCACTCAACTAAAACGTAAATAAATGCCAGCGTCACGCGTGATGTATATTACGTGGAGAGGGAGTGACCTTTGAAACAACCGCAGTGTTAATTTTCCACTCGGGAGATATCTCTCTATCCGCTGAAATTGCAGTTTTAGCAGCCAGTGGGTCTTCGTGCAGAGTCCATCCGGTGTCTATTGGTTAAAGCTTTGCTTCGAACCCGGATGACCATTTGCTGAGGTTTTGCGTATAGACACGTAGGTCCATTGGCTGAAGCTTTTTATGCTTCCTTTGCTTTCTCGCGCAACTCTAGTTTTAATCTCTGTGGCCGCCCTCTTTGGTTTTTGGACGTAATTCACTCTCCCTGTACTGTCCATGTGGTAATATCCTAGCTGCATCGACTGTTGAAAAATATACCATTCGCTGGTTATCTTAGAATTAACCCTTTACCTAACCTGAAAAGTAGACGACACTTGCAAAAATAATTCTTGAATAACTAATTTTTTTCATTTTTTGTCTCAAAAACATCGAGCTCGTTCCAACGAGGGTCATAACCTATGTTTTTGAGACAAAAAATGAAAAAAATAATGAAAATTAATTGGCGATTTTTGAGAACAGCGCTGGCCGGTTTTGGCCGTTACGTTAGGTAAAGGGTTAATCAGGAACTACCATACCGAAAGAATAACATTCAGAAATTGTCAATACTCGTTGTATGTTAGCTCAGTTGACACGGTGAAAAAACATCCATTGCTTGGCGCCTCGAGCGACGCCTGCGCGTTGCTCCGTGTTCGAACCGGATTAATCAATTATGCATGGCTCTAGAAAAACTTCCAAATTTTCACGCCAGTTTCTATAAAAGCACGCATACACACACCACCATCCTCGGACACGTCCTCACACAGACGCACATGCACAGTCTTATTTAGCTGTTGTCGTGGAAACTTTCTTTTCAGTTTTTTTTTGGTGATAAACAATGACAAACAAGCTGCCACAAATAGCATGGACAAACCCTAATTCATTGTTTTCTTTGAGAGGACCCGGAGAAGGAAAGGAAATTCCTGTGGGGACGCAAACACTACTGTCTGGGCTCTTACAAAGTCTGGAAGACAGCCCACCCCCACATACACGCACACTCACACCATACACGTAATTACACTCCCACCTTCACAGTATACATCTTTCCAACATTCTTAGGAAACACTGGGCGCTCAATGTATGAGAACCATCCAGCCTTAACCAATATTCCCCACCCCTACTGTCGTGCATGGTCATCAAACGACAAAAAACACTCGCGACATCCTTGTTCGTGCTAACCTCAGTCCTGTCAGTTCTGAAATTGGTGTCAGCCAAACCCATAGAGAGGCCGGTTGTAAACGTATCATGATACATATAGTCTATTCTTTCCAAGACCCCAGTACTTGGGAAAAATTTCGAATTTTTGCCGTATGAAAGTTCAAATGCGATTTACCCCTTTCCATTAAACGTCACTGTATGTCGACGTGTCACCTTATAAGAGTTTCATGTTTACATCATTGACTCAAGTTCAACGCCCAGCTGGACTAAAGTTTATGTCTGTGTGAATTTCTATCATTTTATAGTTTGTGTGCGCGTGTTTTTGTTTTGTTTTTGTTTTTTTTTTCTTTTTTATTGTTCTTTCCTTTACCCGATGAAGAGAACGTGGGGAATGTTTTTTCACTGTGTTTATTTATTAATTTATTTATTGGGATTTAGCGACACTTTCGACAGCCAGGGTCATCTCGCGCCGGACAGTTTTACGGGTCGAGGAAGCCGGATTATCCAGAGAGAACCCCGGAGCAACCTCGAGCAACTGCCAGACTCCCCAACGTACTAACTGCGCACATGCAGGGTTAGCAATGGTTGAAGACAAGTGCACCATCGGCGTGCGGAACGCCTTAGTGCACAGTGTCACGTGTCACTGTGCCCTCACGTGGGCAATCTGGATTAAGTGCCTTGCCCAAGGACACAACGCAGTGGAGGGGATCGAACCGTGGACCTTTCGGTTTGAAGTTCAATGCCGTAACCTCTGAACCACCGTGCTCCCGTTTCATTGTGCTATTTGGTGCTTCATTTAGATGTATACATATATATATATGTAGAGTTTGTTTAACGGTACACACATTTTGGTAAACCATGGTGTTAATGGGTTGGGCGTAAATATTTCACCAAAAGAAATGCTTGTTGGTTATGGCTCAGTCGCCTGTAGACATTATTGCAGCTTATAAATTGTGTGAGAGTTGGCGGGATGAATTAAACGGCTGACTTCATCTCAGAGCTATTCTGATGTTTAAGGTTACATATTTCTGCAGAATGGATAATCGTGGTCGCAACATGGAGATAAAGTCAAGTTTAGTCAATCTTTTATTCCCATGTTGCCCGTTTCAGAGGAATTCCATCGCAATCTATGGATGACATTTTTCGTCACTGGAAGAGATTTACAGGAAAGTTAGCTCCCTTTAATTTTCTAAAATTGTCAGTAAATTTAACACTAACGGTACGAGAATTTCACATTAAGAATTGAAATTTCGAAATGTCAGCGAATTTGTATCAACGATGTGCCCATCATTTCATAAACTTCATGCATTTTCCTGTGGAGTTGTATAAAAATACAGGAGCATTTTTCCCTATCAGTTTGAACGTATCAGTATTATTTTCTGTTGAAACGCTTTTAACCCTTTACCTAACACGAAAAGCAGACGACACTTGTAAAAAAAATTCTTGAATAACTAATTTTTTTTCATTTTTTGTCTCAAAAACATAAGTTACGACCCCTCATTGGAACGAGCTCGACGAGCTCGTTCCAATGAGGTGTCATAACGTATGTTTTTGAGACAAAAATGAAAAAATGGTTGTTTTCGTTTGTTAAAAGTAACAAAAAGGAAACTCCGCTTTATTTTCTGCTGATGTCATAGGCATTTTCTCAACGATTACATACTTCTAAATCGAACCTTCCTCGCCCGTCTAATAATTTCAGGGGAGATAACTTTATCGAATGTCGATTTTCATGACCAGATAGATTAGGGATGATTGATGAATGGGTCCTATTTTACCAGTAAAACAGAGCTTGTTTATCCCAGGAACCAAGCACGTCTTCACTTCCCGGTTTCCTACGGGGGCATCTCAGAACCTAGTGGATATCAGTGGCGGTTCACGGCGACGGCTTCAGAGGGCTTACTTGGCACAAGCGTACGTACTGTGGTGTAGGGAGAGTCAAGCTTGAAATATATTCTTATGTGATTCACCGTAGTACTGAAATGGTTAACCGGATAACCGATTTGAAACCAGTAAACTACTTAACCGATTAGAAAAAAAACATTCAACAGGTTATCCGAAATAGCGATAGCTATCGTCATTCCACGATTAAAGCATTGTAAATCTGCCGCTTTTCCTTTGGGATAGATTAGGTAAAGGGATGTAAATTGAAAAATAATGGACTATGGCGTTCAAGACTTCGTTAATGATCGGCAATTTCCGTGAGTACTGAGTAATCGCGGAAACTACTCCGTAGTATGTATACAAACGAACGTTGTCGAGTACTCGACTACGTTCGTTTGTATGCACACTAAGGAACAGTTTTTGTGAATACTGCTTTCCAATCCCTGAAGCTTTGATCCCATATTCGGTGAAATAATGTCCGGTTAGTCGGATGTGGAACTGAGCAACAGTTCAGCCCTAATTCACAGTTGGAAAGGGATCTGAAAAAAAAATAAAAACGAAAACTTACATGCAACTAACGACATTTGTACCCACCAACCCACACATAACTTTCAAACACCAGCAGTTGAATGGTAAGCGGCAAGGAAATGAAAACAGCTTTATAAGCACGTTATACGGGCGTTGTCTAAGTGTTGTGTAAATAATGATTTAGTGGTTATCTGGTAAGTGTGGGGGGATCCAGTGTACAATTCACAGTCAAAATAAATAAATTCTCGCCAACGCCAACGCAAAGGTGTCTTCAAACAAAATCAAGCCTTCTGTAAAAAAACAAAAATGTTCAAAAAAGCTGATATTATTGAATAACCAAATTTTGAAACAGGATGTTTTTATTCAATTAACCCTTTACCCAACGCAGACGATATCAAAATTTATTATTTTAAATATCATTTTTTTAAATTTTTCAAAAAAATTCAACAAAACCATATCATGTGACCTCTCATTGGAACGAGCTCAATGAGCTCGTTCCAATGAGGGGTCACATGATATGGTTTTGTTGAAATATTTTGAAAAATTTAATTTTTTCAACTGCTGAATTTGCATATTACGAGGACGGATGCGGGCGATTCGTTAGGCAGACGACACTTGCAAACAAAAATTCTTCAATAACTCAATCTTTTCGTTTTTTGTCTCAAAAACATGGCTTATGACCCCTCATTGGAACGAGCTCGATGAGCTCGTTCCAATGAGGCCCATAAGCTATGTCTTCGAGACAAAAATGAAAACATAATAAAAATTGAATGGTGATTTTTGTAAATAGCGTTGGTCGGTTTTGGCCGTTACGTTAGGTAAAGGGTTACATGCTGGTCGCCGAATTTATTATATACCAATCATTGATATGGGCACAATTTCGGTAATCAGATTCTCCTGTAGCAGCAGATGGAGTGTGTTACTTCTGATACTCGTAAAACACAGGCAGAGTGATACTGAAATTGACTGAGACTGAGTTAGAATTATGTCCTCTTCTTCTAGGACTGAAACGGTTGCTCATTTTCACAACCGACTAACCGAGAGCTATAATCGGAAAATATCTGGTTATCCCTGGCCATTATTTCACCGAATATAGGATCAATGTTATAGGGATTCGAAAGCAGTATTCACAAAACCTATTCTGCAGTGTGTAAACAGCCGAGAGGTCCTCGGTTCGAATCCCACCTGCGGCAACCGCGTTGTGTCCTTGGGCAAGACACTTCATCTCCATTGCCCGCGTGGGGGCACGATGACGCTGTGTACTAAGGCGTACTGCACGTCGATGGTACGCATGTCTTCAACCAATCTAACCCTGCCTGTGCTGCAGTGCGAAGTTACGATGTTGGGGAGCTGGCAGCTGCTCGTCGTTGCTCGGTGGTTCTCTCCGGGTACTCCGGCTTCCTCCGCCCGTAAAACTGTCACGGTCATGATTAGCCATTGTGCATAAATATGTGACCTTAAACATCAATAAATAAATAAATAAATAAATAAATAAATAAATAAATAGTGTGTAAACAAACAAACAAACGCAATAAACGAATAGTTTCTGCGATTACTCAGTACTCGTGGAAATTGCCGATCATTAACGAAGTCTTGAACGGCAAAGTCGATTATTTATCAATATATACAACACGTCTTCAGGGTGTAATCTATCCCAAATAAGAAGTGGCAGATTTACTACGTTTTAACTGTAGAATGACGATCAATATCGATATTTCGGATAACCGGTTGACGGTTTTTACTAATCGGTTAGGAAGGTTTCTGGTTTCAAACCGGTTACCCGGTTAACCATTTCAATACAAATCTTCTTCCACCATGCGCTATAGAATGTACTCTAAATCCACACGCCATCAACTAATTTATATTTACTACATCTTCGCCGTTGTGTAAATGCATCAGCTCATTGTTCAACAAGTGTTGTCGAACCAACATTAGATTTGTGTTAGCTACACCGAGATGATTATATAGGTCGAGGTCACTAGCCTTAGAATGGAGATTAAAAAAAACACACCGTATCAACAACTGCAATAAAATGGTTGTCGCCCGATTTCGCACAAATGGATTTGCCAATAATCACCTTAGGACAGGTGTAAAGGTATCGCGGCAGTAAATATTTTCCAATCGGCGACCATTATAACAATTATGCGAAAAAAATATGATCGCAACATTTAAAATTGGATATTCAAATACCTACACACAAAGTATAGACCTCCACACAACTTTCATTGACCAAAATATGGTGGGGGAGGGTCATGCAATTAATAAGATAAAAATTTCAACAAGAAGTGAACTAGCGTCCTTGGACCCACTTATTTCTGGGAATTTCTAACAAAAATACATAAATAGTTAACTGTATTTTTTTCGGGCCAGAAAATACTCAGAACATCTCCCTTTTCTTGTGGAGTATTCAACATTGATGCAAAGATATAATAAAATGCTTTAACAGTTTTCTCAAGCAATACGTTTTTTTCGAGGAGCCGTATTTTCGAATATTGCGTCATATCCGAGAGGAACATTTATGGCAGATAACGCTCAACCAAATATCCAGTACAGTGATACCTACAATAAAAAGATCATCAGTGCAGTGACGTTTTCTAGTGTGTGTACACACACCAGAAAACGTCACTATACTGGTGATCTTTGTATCATGCGATACTGTTCGGTTGAAGGTCTTTAACTCGGTGCGATACAGCAGACCAAAGTTCATTACACTGATACTCTCTGTATATCACAAAAGCTACAGGAGCCAAGCATTTTGAACTTGGGTCGAAGGTGGAGGCACCGTCACAGTAGGACAGCCACACTCACCGATATATATATATATATATCACTGGTGACCCAAATGCCATAGTAGTATGGCAGGAATATAATTCACAAAGCTATGTTTGGGACTAACGCAAAAGTACATAGAAAAAGCGAACATTTTTGGCGCCATAGTTTCGGCCCTGTGGGGATATTTGTTAAATATGGAGCCAAAAGTGTTCACTTCTTTAAAAGACACAGAAGAGCAGGATCAGGGAGAGGGTGGGGGGCCAGGGGTAGTAACCCCGGGGACTGGAACTTTGTGGGCCCTGGTTTGGCCCAGGTGTCCGGGTTTCTTGTATTAGGCTCCCAGTCCAAACATATCCTCAACGACTTATTTTACTTTTTGGATTTGGTACGATCTTTCAAAGAACGTACCAAACCATAAAATTAAAATACGGGCTTTCAGGCCATGTTTAGACTACCCCCACCCTCAAGGTTCTGACTCCTGTGCCAACAGTTAAGAAGGGGCTGTATCGTGAATGGAGCTCTGCACTTGACTAACGGTTGTAATTTTGGGTGGCTTGATTCTTGAAGTAATAACTTTATTAAATCAACTTGACGTCAAAAGCTGTAACTCTAGGTCACTTAGAAATTTGAAACATGCGGCTTGAAAACGTCATTTTGACGGCAAAAAATAAAGTGATTTTTTATCCCAAAAGCCGCCAGAAGACTCCATTTAATAACTGATTTCCAAATTTTCGGCAGTCACGGCAGATGCCTTGGGCATTTGCATCAGTGTCCCGACACTTTTGAAATGGGGACCGTCACAGAACTAACCCCGAGGCCCGAATTTACTTTCCCCACCCTACAGACAAAAACAAATCATTCGAGGAAATCTTCGGTGACATCTTAAGAGTAAAGAGTATATGCGCCACCTTCCTGCTAATTTCCAGTAGGAATTCATTGTATGGAACTCAAAAAGGAAAACAAGTTTCTGATGACTGCATTTAAGTCGGGAGCTCTCTGTCTCTCTCACGTATTTCTGGAAAGGTTGTGAAGGATTGCCCAAGAGATCATAGACACTCCCGGTGTATGTTTATGTATCTTTATGAAAGATACCACTGGTGGAAATCGAGAAAGAGCTGGTGGAAATCAGGAAAGTCGGGCAGTTTCCGCTCGTCGCCGGGCATCGCCTTCAATTTTCTGGGCAAGTTGTGGCCTTGACAAAATAGTACGTTACAAACGGTAACGGCACGAAGGTTAGTTATCTCAGTCTCCGTTCTAATATTGTATGGTGGGCATTTCGGTACCCGTATTTGGCCTTTCTCTTGCACCAAAATGGGTTACTAAAATGGTTGCCTGAAAAAGTTAAGGTAACCCTCTTTCGGGTTGCCTTAATTTCTAATCTGTTAGCCCTGTAATGATGATGTCAAAATTAGAAAGTTTTAAGAGTGAAAACATCTGATTCATAAGTACATAAAACAGTACGTCACAGACGGTAACTTCACGGATGTTAAAGTATTTTAGCTGATAATCTTTTTAACCCTTTACCCAACGTAACGCTCAAAACCGGCCAGCGATATTCACAAAAATTACCATTTAATTTTCTTTTTTTTTTTCATTTTTGTCTCAAAAACATAGCTTATGACCCCTCATTGGAACGAACTCAATGAGCTCGTTCCAATGAGGGGTCATAAGCTATGTTTTTGACGAAAAAATGGGTTCTCGTCAGATCACCGAAGTAAAGCAACGTCGAGTCCGGTTAATCACTGGATGGGTGGCCGTCTGAGCGATCAATTCGGACTCCCGCGTTGTGTCCTTGGGCAAGGCACTTAACCTCGATTGTCCACATGGGGGCACGATGACGTCGTGTACTAAGGCGTACTGCACGTCGATGGTACGCATGTCTTCAACCAATCTAACCCTGCCTCTGCAGCAGTGCGGAGTTACTATGTTGGAGAGCTGGCAGTTGCTCGGCGTTGCTCGGTGGTTCCCTACGGGTACTCCGGCTTCCTCCACCCGTAAAACTGCCACGGCCATGATTAGCCATTGTGCATAAGTATGTGACCTTAAACACCAATAAATAATAATAAATGATAATATGACGAAAAAATGAGTTATTCAATAATTTTATTTGCAAGTGTCGTCTGTCTTTCGTGTTAGGTAAAGGGTTAAATCAAGTATAAAGATTCGACATGAATACATCTGAAGCCCGGAGGCTTTTCTTAAAAACTTTTCAAGCATGTCACTTTTGAATAATATGATTTTAATATTGAAAGGAGTGTCAAAACCCCCAAGCGGATAAACATAAATTTTCAAGCGCAATTAAATGTAATATTGCAGAGTCAGTTTACCATATTGCTGTCAGGTGTTTTGCCTAACACAAAGAAGGAGTTGTTGATGTCAAATGATCGCGCACTGCTGGAACGTTGGCCCCACTATCTCTCTCTCTCCTCATTCTTGGTCTCAAAGACAAGGTAAATGAGGCGGCAACAAAATGCATCTGCCTTAAACAACAAAAACATCGAAAACCATGTCTGTGAAACAAAAACATAATTGAATGCACGTGTTGTTGTCTTACTTAGAGATAGGGGAACCGATTTGATTTATGCAAATACACACACGTGTTTTGACGGTGTGCAATGGTCTAGTGGTTTAGATGCTGGACTTCTGATTGCCAGGCGAGACTGCCGAGCACTGCAAAAAATATAGGTTCTCTTTAGAACCAAAACTGGTTCTAATCTTGTCCCTGAGATGGAACCAGTTCTGTTTAAACAGTATTTATTTCAAATCAAATAAATTTACCAAGATTAGCATTCAATTTTAACAGAATATTACATGAACTGAAGTAGATTCAGCAGTAAACTTGGAGCTTATTCAACGCAGTCGCCAAACATTTTGAAACAAAGGAGATATGAACAGTTGGCATATCGAACCAGTTTTAGTTCTGTACAGAACCAAAACTGGTTCGATATGCCAACTGTTCATATCTCCTTTGCTTAATAATGATTTGAGACAACCTCGTATGAGCTCTAAACTTACGACTGGAACCCCTCAATTTATGTTTAATTCTGTTAATATTTAATGTTAATCTTTATAAATTTATTTCATTTGAAATAAATACTGTTTAAACAGAACTGGTTCCACCTCAGGGACAACATTAGAACCAGTTTTGGTTCTAAAAAGAACCTATATTTTTTGCAGTGACGGTTCGACTCCAGCAGGGGATCAGAAACCAACATTCTAAACTCCCAGAGAGAGAGAAAGCTTTCAAAAACAATTATTGAACAACTAAAACGTTTCACTTTTTCCAAAAAAAAATAACAACATAACTTACGACCCCCAGATTGGAACGAGCTAGATGAACTCGTTCCAAAGAGGAGTTATAAGCTATTTGTTTCAGGCAAAAATGAAAAACTAGAAAAAAATGGGATGACAATAAGCAAACTGGGCTGTTCGGTAAGGTACAAGATCAGTGTTGACAGTCAACATTTATTGGATAAAGCCAACTGATTGGGTTTTCCCGAGCACATATCTAGTGGAGTCTTCAGAGAGACAACTTTGTACCACCAGCGCTATTGTCGATATTTCATGTTCCAAACTATTATGGAAGGGGAGGGGGCGGCAAAACTTTATTATAATTCTTTGAGGGAGCGGGTTAGATTAAATGGTCTTCTCAGACACGCTGGTGAAAGAGGGCCCTCAGTCATCTTTCCAACAATGGTCCGCATAACAACAAAAAAGTTCAGGCCCAAAATTTACCCCATAATGCAGCAAAGAAATTAACTAATTCAATATTGTTTGATGAGCTCTGTCAAACAAGATGGAATTAGTTAAATTCCTAGATACCTTATGGGGAAAATTTGCTTCCTAAAAGTTCAGTATTTTGATACCAACGTGCAGAGGGTTAACACGTGTTATTACGAATAAAGGTTCAGTTTATCGATTCAGTGTACGCTTAACCCTTTGAGACTTTAATTATTCTGACATTCAGACGTCACTGGGTATTCAGCAACGTTTTTCAAAATGCGACGTCAAAGTACAAATAAGATATATTTCACATTAGTGATTATCTGGTTGAGGGCTAGATTATTTTTGGTGGTCTGAATTTGTTGTTCAAAACTTGTTTTATTACAAATTATTGGAGAGTGCCCACAGGCACTCTCCAATAATTTTTAATAAAACAAATTTTTTATAAACAATAAATTATTTGTGTTTTACTTAATATGAAATATAAGCAAGGGAAGTGTTGGCTTTTGCTCTGGTATCTTCATTTTTTGAAAGCCCTGATAGTGGCTTCTTGCACTTACCCAGTTAAGAAGTCTTGACAGCGGGATTATATTAGTATTTTAAGCTGCGATAACGTTTGACTCAACGGTTGTCACTGAGCACTATACGGGAGAAAATAGGAATTGAGGTTAAAACTTGAAACAAATCGAAAAATAAGACAAAACAAATGACCACAAAGTATCAAGGCGTTGCTTGATTTCGTACAGCATAAGACGTACAAAAGTATCGAAGGGTTAATATTTTGTTTGGTTGATAATTTCTGTAGAAGTCTGACAATTTCAAATGGGACTTCACCAGCGACAAATGTGAATGAACTACTAAATTCATTTTCTCAAATAAAACTGTATTGTGTCAGGATGTCTTTGGTACAAAAAAACTACGAGCCAAGAGAAGACGACGTCTGGGACTTACCAGCACCAATACAACCACTTCAATACAGGTCACATGATGCTGTTTTGTTGCCAATTGTCGATTTTTCAAGTTTTAATTAAAGTGTAAACTTTAAATCCAGTTTGAAAAGAGTTTACCGCGCAAGATAAAATCAGCGAATCCCAGATAAGTTAAATTTGTTTTGTTTAAGAAACTTAATTATCACAACTAACGTTTACTTACCGAAAGTCTTCAAATTAGTTTTTGGACTAATTAATCCACATTTGAAATTTAAAAAAAATATCCCACACACCTGAATGTTTATTTCGGAAGGTTGCAAATACAGCAGCGATTCACTGATTTATCATTGTCAACTGTCCACACGAGGACGCCGTGCAGTCATCCATACTAAATATATCACTACGCGTTTCTCCCCGCTGATTGCTGAAAGGAAAGACTGTTTTTACAGGAAATAATTCATCGGTGATGTTTTCATGATTCACTTTCCCATGAAGAATGTAGTTATGAGTGTTTTTATTCAATTGTGTAGGTTCAATATTTAGAAAGGAAGCATGGAGACAATTCTTGAGCGGTCGATTGGCATTAATGAATCAGTATTTAACAAGTGATAACACATCAATTCTCCAAACCCTTCAACGACAAAGTCTCAAAAAATTATTATTATTTTTTGTTTTGTTTTTGACCTTATAATCCTTAAACTCTTGATGATATTCAATATACAGTGAAACCTTGTTAATTGAATAACCACTTTGCCAATGGACATTATTCAATTAACAGGAGTATTCAATTAACAGGGATTGTGTCATTTTCCTGTGTTCTTAAGATAAATTTGGCATTTATTCTATTATATCTTGTTTGACAGAGCTCCATGTGCTCTGTCAAACAAGATATAATAGAGTAAATACCTGAATTGGATGTACTGAGGCCAAGTAGGTCTATAAACAAAGGAAAACTGGGGAGAGTCAGGGTAATTTCTCGACAGGATGCAAGATTTTTTATTCAATTAACAGGATGTCCTGTTTGATGAAATATAACAACTACACCAGGAAAGCATGCCATCGATGTAGTTGGAACATTTGTCAGTCGGGGTTATAGTTCAAAACTAGGAGTTCCTGGAAATTTATTTGGACGGCGCAATTTGTCACTTAATTTGCACGAATCCTACTGTCTCTTTACGAAGTTCCCTATTCCAGGGGTCAATACTATAAAACCTTTACAATTGTATTTTCTAGAATAGTATTTTCTAATTATGACTTTAAATGGGTTGAAATGAACCATTATCATTTTCAAAGATGTGGCAATTTGCCAAATAGCAAATTGCCATATCAGTAGTATGTCAGGTTGAGATCTGGCCTCTTTACCAGGACCCCGGGGGTCAGACCATGACCGGTGTCATTGACTCCGGTGCCCAAATCCGTTAGGCCTCCCCTCCCCCTCTCCTCTCCCCTCCCCTCTCCACACTAGGCCTATGTTATTTGTAGGCGCCCCTCACCCTACTCGCCCTGTAGGTACCCTATTTTTTTAGGCTATCCTTCCCCAAAGCCCATTAGGGATCCAGACTATGTATAGCCCATTTAGGCTTTCCCCACATTATTTAGGTTTTCTCTGTATGTGGGCTCCCCTTCCAAAAGCCCAGTCCCTTCCCACCAAAGCCTTGGACTGTTCCTCCCTCCTTCCAAAGGCTAGCCCAAAGCTGGGGAACTTTCGCAATGTGCGCACATGTAAAACCGATGTACACACATGTAAAACCGTTGTGCACACATGTAAAACCGATGTGCCCGTATGCAAAACCGATGTGCACACATGTAAAACCGATGTGCACACATGTAAAACCGATGTGCACACATGTAAAACCGATGTGCACACATGTAAAACCGATGTATGCATGCGCGTATTTGAGGGTACTCTTCACTGTGTTATAAATCGTGATGTGCGCCCAGTTCTCATTTGTTCTCAGAGCGTTCAAAGAGAGAAGACATGCAGAGCCACAACTGTAAATTCTGTAGGAAAGCATTCTCAAGAGCCTTTACACGCAATAGACACGAAGATGGTTACTGCCTCAAGAGGATTGGGATGATGGGTGAAGGCAAACAGTCAAACGAAGATTATAACTTGTCTGATTCTGACGAGAGCACATATTCAGCGTCAGACGATAGTGATACAACCACTGAAAGTGAATATTCAGAAGAGGAAGATGGCGAAACGAACATAATAGACACTTTAATCATGAGATCATATGAAGACAATACAGCTAAATTTCAGAGATTGAAAGTGTCATACATAGAAAATGGCTTGCCCACAGACAAGGCCACCAAAGCGGCCAATGAAGCTCTTAGAGACAGCGTGAGAGCTTCCCTCTGTAGAAGATTATTTAAGGCAATGAGTCGAGTAAGGCACTTCAGACAACATCCGGTCTATGGAAAAATTAGAAAAACTGCTCAGCGACTTTGAGATGAGGAGGGTTACGGAATGAACGAAGCTGAAAAATTCGCAATTGAGAAACGAAAATACTTGTTTGATCCATTATTAAGAAAATACACGTTTTCTGGATGTGCAGACAGCTTGGGATCATAACTAGAGAAAGTCCAGAAGAACGACAACAACAAAAACTGCCCCGTTTCAGGGACAAAAGACAGTTACCGAATACTTGAAAGTATTTATTGTATGATTGTAAAAGTATTGTAAAACTACTTATTGTAGAAATTACTTATGGTGAAATTGTAAAATTACTTTTAAAACTTATTGAAAATCCATTTTGACTGATTGTAAATCCATTTTAATTGATTGTAAAACCATTTTCGCTTTGAAAAAATTACTTGTAAATTTGTAAGTCTGATTGCAAATCCATTTTGACTATTGTAAAACCAATTAATTACTTGTAAAACTGATTTTATGTGAAAATAAAATTTAATAGAGAGAAAATTTAGAGTTGTTCATTCCTTTTCAGCTTACCTATGAGTTGAGCATGTTATAGTAGTTTACTACAACACTCCGGGTCACTCATCTATTTGCCACGCAGAAAATACTGCATGGCACGATCTGATTGGCCAGTTGTTTGACCAATCAGAGAGCGCCTGCGTGGGATAATTTTACAACACGCTTATCTATTGGTCCCATGGAACATACCGTCGTGTGGAATGATCTTATTGGATAACTGTTTGACCAATCAGACACTGCCGCGATCTTACTGGGTTATCAAACACCTGCGACGTGACACCATCTTATCTGTGACATAATCAAACAGTGTACATGGTCTTTATCATATTAAGCTTCTTATAAACAAAGGAGCCCTTTATCATAATACCTTTATCTATGACATAATCAAACATACCAGTTGTCCCTTATCTATTTGCATAACTATACAACGTGACACTATCATATCTTTTTATAAACAAAGATTCTCTCTATCTTAATCACCTTTATGACATGTCTAAACAAAACCAGGTAGTCTTTATGTCTAAAGCATTTTGTATGCCGTTACATGTACATGTCCTTGACAACATTTACCTTAGATACACCAACAGAGCTCGAAATTTACGTGGGGGAAGGGGGAGGGATAGGTGGATGGTGGCACTCTTTTGTTAGTACTCATTGGATACCGCAGTGCGAAAGTCCCCCCAGCTTTGGGCTAGCCTTTGGAAGGAGGGAGGAACAGTCCAAGGCTTTGGTGGGGAGGGACAGGGCTTTTGGAAAGGGAGCCCACATACAGGGAAAACCTAAACAATGTGGGGTAAGCCTAAATGGGCTATACATAGTCTGGATCCCTAATGGGCTTTGGGGAAGGATAGCCTAAACAATAGGGTACATATAGGGCGGGAGTAGGTAATAAAGGCCGATTCTGGACCACTTTGTACATGTACCGTACACGTACACGTACATGGTGCGTTTACCGTCATAGGATTCAGTGTTAAATCGCGTGCACGTATACAAAAATGTCGTTTTTTCATGGTGGTCTAGAATCGGCTATTGTTTTTGAGGCTCACAGATCGCACTTTTCACGTTCAAAACACCCGTTGGCGAACGCGCAGATTCGACACGTCGCTCAAAAAGTGAAAAATGTACGAAAATTGTACATGTACATTTTCTTAAAAAAATTTGTCGACGTTCCCATCGTGGATTAGACCATCGATCCATCGTTGGTGAACGCGAGCAAAAAACGCTTTGCCGGTTCTAGACCAGCATCAAAAAACGGTTTGCCGATTCTGGACCAGTGGTCCTGATTCGGCTATTGTTTTTGAGGCTCACAATAGAGTCGACTATAAGAATGAATTCGATAAATTCAGCTTGAAATAAGTAATCACCCAATCATTTCACGTTCCTAACGCTAATTAACCAATCAGATTGCTTGATTCTCATAAACTTAATCATACAATGTTATCTCCCCTCGTCGTGGGGGTGGGGGTCACGCCTGTCATAAAAAATCGAAAGTTTCGAGAAGGTGGTCACGTGACCTATCAAATTGAAGGTCTCTACGAGTGGATTAAGAAGATCGTAATTTTAACCCTCGTCGTGGGGTGGGGTCACGACCAGAGCCGAAAAACGTCTTCCATTTTACAAATCCAGGCACGTGAGGTATTAATATGAAGGGCTGGATGAATACATTACAAAAATGACGTTTGTCATTTTATGTGGGGGTGGGGGGTCACGCCCATCAAAAAAATCGAAGTTTCGAGAAGGTGGTCACGTGACCTATCAAATTGAAGGTCTCGACGAGTGGATTAAGAAGATCGTAATTTTAACCCTCGCCGTGGGGTGGGGTCATGACCAGAACCGAAATCATCTTCCTTTTTACAAATCCAGGCATGTGAGGTATTAATATGAAGGGCTCAATGAATACATTACAACAATGACGTTTTTTTCATTTTATGTGGGGGTGGGGGTCACGCCCATCAGAAAAATCGAAGTTTCGAGAAGGTGGTCACGTGACCTAGCAAATTGAAGGTCTCGACGAGTGGATTAAGAAGATCGTAATTTTAACCCTCGTCGTGGGGTGGGGACGCGACCAGAGCCGAAAAACGACTTCCTTTTTACATATCCAGGCATGTGAGGTATTAATATGAAGGGCTCGATGAATACATTACAAAAATGACGTTTTCTCATTTTATGTGGGGGTGGGGGTCACGCCCATCAGAAAAATCGAAGTTTCGAGAAGGTGGTCACGTGACCTATCAAATTGAAGGTCTCGACGAGTGGATTAAGAAGATCGTAATTTTAACCCTCGTCGTGGGGTGGGGTCACGACCAGAGCCGAAAAACGACTTCCTTTTTACATATCCAGGCATGTGAGGTATTAATATGAAGGGCTCGATGAATACATTACAAAAATGACGTTTTCTCATTTTATGTGGGGGTGGGGGTCACGCCCATCAGAAAAATCGAAGTTTCGAGAAGGTGGTCACGTGACCTATCAAATTGAAGGTCTCGACGAGTGGATTAAGAAGATCGTAATTTTAACCCTCGTCGTGGGGTGGGGGTCACGACCAGAGCCGAAAAACGACTTCCTTTTTACATATCCAGGCATGTGAGGTATTAATATGAAGGGCTCGATGAATACATTACAAAAATGACGTTTTCTCATTTTATGTGGGGGTGGGGCCACGCCCATCAGAAAAATCGAAGTTTCGAGAAGGTGGTCACGTGACCTATCAAATTGAAGGTCTCGACGAGGGGATTAAGAAGATCGTAATTTTAACCCTCGTCGTGGGGTGGGGTCACGACCAGAGCCGAAAAACGTCGTTCTTTATACAAAGCCAGGCATGTGAGGTACTGATATGAAGGCTCGATGAATACATTACAAAAATGACATTTTTCATTTTATGTGGGGGTGGGGTCACGGCCAGAGACGAAAAACGTCTTCCTTTTTACAAATCCAAGCATGTGAGGTACTGATATGAAGGGCTTGATGAATACATTACAAAAATGACATTTTCCACCCTCGCCGTGGGGATGGGGTTAACACTGATCAGAAAATCAAAAGTTTCGAGAAGATAGTCGTGTGACCTATCAAATTAAAGCTATCGACAAGGATATTATGAAAATCATAATTTTTTCCCTTCTTATAACGGTGGAGTTGGGACCATATTGAAATCGAAAGTATTAAGAAAAGGTAGTTATGGAACATATTAAATTGAAAAAACAACAAGTTGAATCTGATGCATCATTCATTTTTGATATCTGTGTTAAAACGAGAAGTATGTTTTCAATATATGATTGTTATGCAAATTAGAGATGCAGAAAGCAGAAACAGTTCAAAAGATTAATTGATATGATTTAAACACGTTTTTTGAAAGCATTACATTACTGATATGTTTACTTGTGATTTTGATTATTCGAGTTTTCCTTATGGTGAGAATAAGCACGGTTGCGATTTAACACATTCGAGAGCGAAACTCATTTTGAGAGGTTTATTTTGTAAATGTTTTTTCTCAACTGGTTTTAGTTATTATATTAAAGACAGCAGATTTTTATTTACTTAAAACATAAAACATAAAAATAGTTATACATTTAATTTTGAAAATAATAAATAACTCAAGTTAGCATACTCTAAAGGAAATATTAATAATTTAAAAACGAAAAAAATGTTTTTACAGATGGATGCCAAACGTAGAGATCAGCTTTTAAACAAATATGAACGTGTTAAGAAGAGTATTCAATCAGCTGATAGAAGCAGATGGCTTGCAGAAGTGGAATTGATGCGCGAAGCCCAAAAAATATTAAAACCCATGACGGATGTTCAGGAACGAAGCAGGAAGGAGATAGTTGAAGAATTGAGACCCACAAAAGAGAGTTCTTTAAGAATGGGTTCGTTGCCCAGTAGTTTTACAAAACAGTATTCCTTTCAATCTACACCGGATTACGTTCCCATGAGAATCGAAACCGACGTGGGCGAGAGCGACAATACAGCTTCGACTATCACCACTGATAGCGTCGCATCGTCCGAGGATGGTGGTAAGAGAGATCTGTTGTATGGAATTTATAAGGATTCGGACGGTAGAACTTTTGTGGGCAACACAGAAGTGGAAATGGATGATGATAATTTAATCGTCGGTTCGAATAAGTATAAAATAACTGATGGACTGCACAAATTGCTCCTTTTCGACAAGCCTGGAGATTACACGGAACAGGATTTCGACAATTACGGTGACATTCTGGTTCAGACCCACGCCATGAAGAGAAATAACGATGCCAGAGAGACGAGACCCAAAGCCAACAGAGGATACAAGTGGACGAAAGTGGTGAAACCCATATGGGGTATGAATAAGAAGTTCGTCAAGTCGGTGACTGGCAAAGGGGTGAAAACCACTTTTCTTCCGAGCGATTCTGACGCTCTGTTTCAGAGATTGAGTTTGTTGATGGCAAGTAGATGCTCTGGTAACACAGGAGTAGATAATGAGATAGTAAGTATATGTGACGAATTGTTAAGACAGAAGGTTTTGAATAAAAACCATTATAAAAGGCTGATGAACGAATTGAAGGGTTGATGCATATAATAAGTAGAGAGAAACAAACACAAAATATATAAAATAAAAACAGTAAATTTTACACTAGAATAATAAAAGTATTTAAACAACAAACGATTTACCAGTGAAAACAAAATATATATTATAAAATAAAAATATGTTGGTGATAATGAACAGGGGATACGTCAGAACTTACTTCAAGGTGGTTCTGGCATCGTCAATTCTATAATGCGAGCATTCACGAGTGATGCAGGTAGAAAACTCACATCGACTGTGTTTGAGGTCGGTAAGAAGACAGGTTTGGATGCTGGTAAGAAAGCCGCTTCTGAAGCCAGTGGTAGGATAGCTTCTGTGGCTGGCAAGAGGGCAGCCGACACATTGATCGACAAGTTGATCAGTCCACCGGCGAAGCGAGCTACTTTAGAGCGAACGCCGAAAAGTTGGAAAGATTTTAAGGATGTTGTTGTACCCATACAAGATTTAGCCAAAATGACGAGTGGATCTGGATTGAAGAGAACTTGCGATGGTGTAAAATAAATAAATAATAATATTGAAAACTGAGTTTGAAAAAACATAAAAAATTGTGTTTGAAAAATCTAAAATAACCAAAAAAATAAACAAAGATGAACATTAAAGATATGTCTTGGAACGATGCCGTGACTAAGAGGTCGAATAACGAGTTTTTTCCCAAAAGCATAAGAGGCTTGATAGTGGGAAAATCGAATTGTGGAAAGACCAATCTGTTGATGAATCTGTTGTCGAACCCGACTGGTTGGATTACGACAGATTGTTTGTGTTTGGCAAGAGCTTGTTTCAACGCGAATACAGATTGCTTCGAGAGTGCATGGATCGTAGATTGCCTAAGGATGTCATAGCCAGAATCTATGACAGTAGGGAGGAATTCGACAAAAGTGAAGCTTCTCTTTTGACCGTATTGGACAGTGTGGCGATGGAATTGATGAAGAGAAATGCATCTTCGAACGTCGAGTGTCGATTTTATGAGAATGCTAGCGACGTTCCGGATCCTAGAGAATTGAAATCTGCTTTTGGAGAGACAGAACCGATGTGAATCGTATTACGTTATGGGTCGTCACAGCAACGTGGACTGTTTCTACCTGTCGCAGAATTATTTTCGATTGCCCAGACAGACGATAAGGGAGAACGCTAATTTTCTATGTCTCTTTCACCAAGATCTCAAGAATCTCAATCACATCTACAGCGATCACGTCGCAAACGACATGAGCACAGTGGAATTCAGGAGATTCTGCAAGAGGGTTTGGGATGGAGGACTTTACAATTTCGTTGTGATCGATTTGACTATCGAATTTAATCGTGGAAATATCAGTGCGGATTCGACAAGTTTTATGTTTCTGATGATAATAAGATAGAGCGTGAAAATAAAAATTAGAAAATAATAAATCTTCAAATAATTAGTTTTGAAAAAAATAAAAAAAAATAAAATTAAATATAATGTTCGAACAAGGAGAATTGTTAGAACGGATAGCCGAGATTACGGCTGCAAAACAATCCATTCAAATCATGGTGAGTGGCGATTCGACTCGATTCGCGATGAAATTCGAACCTTCCATCGAATTGAATAGAGAGAAAAGATACGAGATGGCGTTGGTGAATCTGAAGACTTATTATTCCTTTCCCAACGTCACCGAAAAGAATAACTCGTTTAAGTATTCCGACAGAGTGGATTGGTTGGAGATTCGAATTCCCAAAGGAAGTTATGACATAGATGATTTGAACAATTACATTCAAACGCAAATGAAGATGGATGGAAAGGGAAGCAACAAGATCAGACTCGCTCCCAACCCTAATACCTTACAGACAATGTTAGATTTGGAAGATAATTTTCGAGTGGATTTCAACACGGACGATTCTATAGGCAAGATGCTGGGATTCAATCGAAAGATGTATCGAGGCCATGCAGCATCTGAAAATATGGTTGACATTCTCGCAGTCAATAGCATTCTGGTGAACGTGGATGTGATTGCTGGAAGCTATGTGAACGGTAGCGCTCAACCGACGATCTATTCCTTCTTTTCAAACGTGTCGCCGGGTTATAAGATCGTGGAACGACCTCGAAATTTAGTTTATTTACCAGTGATTTTAGACACATTGTATAGTCTCAAAACCACGTTGACGGATCAAAATGGTGAACTGTTAGATCTTCGCGGAGAGAGGGTGACGATACGATTTCACATAAGAGAAATATAAAATCAAAAAAAAAAATATTGTGTGTATATATATAAATAAGAAAATAAATTAATTTACAAAAATTATTTAATATATATATAATTATCATTAAAACAAAAAAACAATTGAACAAAATATATTTAAAAAAAAAGAATTATGACACAATACGTGGTTAAAAACGTGAACATATCCGCAGGACAGAGGAAGAAACTTAAGAGAGCGTTAACAACTCGAGGCGAGGCGGTGAGATTCAAATTCACTCACGAAGATCTGACAAGTGGCGGTCAGGATTCGATCACCTAGACCAGAAGTCAAATCAAAAGGATGGAGAAAGCGATTCGTGATGGAAGAGGGTTGACAGTGAGATTGAGTCCTGCTAAATTGAGATACAATTTGAGAATGAAAGTCGGTTTCCTACCGTTATTGGCAGGAATCGCCGCAAAAGCATTACCCTTTGCCGCAAAAGCATTACCCTTTGCCGCAAAAGCATTACCCTTTCTCGGAAAGACTCTCGGCGTGGGAGCTCTCACGGGACTCGCGAGTTCGACAGTTGAGAAATTAATGGGTGGCAGTGGACTGTTTTTGAAGAAGTGAGGAGCTGTGTGTCACGTCCACGTAGACGACAACGGTAAACGATTGTATCTAGAACCCGTTAGAGGTGACAACTCTTTGAGTGGAAATGGTCTCTATCTAAAGAGTGGACGGAACGTTGAGCGACTCGGCAAGGGTTTGTTGTTTGGTGAGAATTCACCATTTAAGAATAAACCGATTTTGAGTATGTTATTATAATGTAAAAATTATATAATTATATAAAATATAAATCATGGAAAGTATAAAATAATATAAAATGGATAAAAAGGTGGAAAAACAATTAGACGATAATGATGAATATCGCAAGATAGAGTGCGAAAAAGATGTGGAAAAATGATTAGATGCTAATGATGGATATCTTAGGAAAGAACTGATAAAAGAGTTAAATAAAGATCGGGATAGATGGTTGAAATTTAAAAGAATGAGACGTTTTCCACCATCACCACTACCTTCTGAAGAGAATGGTAATGATGCGAGTGTTACTGAGAGATGCACAACATTCGTTCATAATTATGATTCGGATAAACAAATGTGTTCTTATAAAAAAAAAAGTAACATATCACAAAAAAAAAAGAAAAGAAGAATCAACGCTGAAATTTGAGAAAAAAGGAAACGTTATTATAATATATGGGCCATAGTGAAGAAGGAAAACAAAAACAAAAAAAAACAAAAAAAAATTAATGAGATCTAGAGATGATCAACCTGTCTAGATCTCATTACTTTTTTTCCTTTTTCCTTTTTCTTCGCTAAAAATCAATCTCTCTATTGTTTATATTTCCAAGTCGGTTATTAGCATGTTGACGCTCGTGTATTCTCCTTTTTCGAAAATGTGTTGAATGTTTATCTTTACTTTTTTGAGTTTCTTTTACATCGGTGAACGCGCTCTCACCACCCGATTTGTCCACGAGTTTGAGTTAGATTTTTGGATATATGTAACTTCCATAGGACAACGACAAATCATCCTTATCGAATTCTCTATCTTCTGTAGACCGCTTTTGTACTCGTAAAACAAATCGAGCATGGCTTCGTCCAATTTCAAAGGCATGTTATATTTGTTGTATTTGTGCTCTAAACCCTTCGTCTCAACCTCGTTCAATTCGATGGAGTCGTGTCGTTGTAATCTGTAGATTTTAAAACCGAATTTCTTACACGTTTCGACTTGTTTCAATTTCAATTCGCATCTTTTAGGTGTTGTTGTCATGATCGATTATTTGGTTTTTCGTTTTATGAATTATTGCAAATAATATATATTTTTAAATTTTGTATTTAAATAATAATTTGTTAAAAAAGTTTTTTTTTTTTTTACTCTTTATATATATATAAAAAGTTTTTTTTAATTTTTAATTTTCTTTAATGTAAAAATTTTTTTTTGTAAAAGTTTTTTTTCTCTTTATATATAAATAAAAAGTTTAAATTGAACATCCTTTTTTTCTTGTATCAATTCAATTTTTTTCACATTAAGGAACATAAAAAATTGATTAATTTCATCAAAAAAAAATTTTTTTTGAAGGAATTAAAACATATATATATAAAAACAATTTTAAAACTTTTTAACAAATTATTATTTAAATACAAAATTCGAAAAAATATTCTTACAAAAGAAGCAAACAAATAAAAAATGGAAAATTTAAATGAGAAAACCGTACCTCAGTTAAACAAGATTTGTAAAACATTAAAAATTCCACATTTCAGAAATCATAGAACTAAATAAAAAAAAATTGAAGTCATACAGGAATATCATTTGCGAAACGATGGAAAGGCAAACGAAATGTCGATAGCAACGACGTCAAAAAATGCATCGGAGGTGAAAAATGAGAAAAAGAAAAAGATAGTAAAAGGAATCGAAATGCCGACGTTGAAAAAAAACAAAAACGTTTCGGTTGTGAAAAATAAGAAGACGACTAGACGAAAAGCCGTTGAAGAACTTCAAGTTTCAAAAGAAAAGAAAAAAACGAAAACGAAAATGAATGATGTACTTCAGATTCGAGACAAACGAGATATATCGAACGAAATTCAACGAGCAATCAACGAAGGGAAAGGAGAAGAATATATAGCACGACTCATCGCAGAAATATTCCAATCGAAGCCTGTAGAACGGGAGAGTGCAATCAAAGGCATTTTTAAAACTTTTGATGTGGTTCCCTCATTCAAGAAAATCGATCTGAAATTGTTCGTGGAACGGGTGAAGAAAAAAGTATTGGATTTGTTTCACGAACACATGAACGTGGGACAAAAAATTAAGATGATACTCCATTGCGTGATGAATGAAATCGATGTGAAGTCTGGCGAGAGCATCGTGAAAAATGCATATTTCAGATCTAATGTCTTACCCATATTTCTAGGTTCAGATTTATCGAATGTTTTTGAAAAGATGAAAGACAGGATGTTGATGTCTCTCGCGAATTATCAGCATGAAGGTAGTAATTGGACATTCGATGAGGTGTTGAAACTCGAAATTCATATAACTAAAAACGATTCGTTGAAAGGGTCTTCCTACGTGGAATTACTGTATTTCTTAGCTAAAAAACACTCTGTGGTCAACGTGAGAAATAAAGATGATCAGTGTTTTAAATGGGCAGTCACCTCCGCTTTATACCCTGTCAAAATGCACTCCGATAGAGTTTCTCGTTACGAGGAGATTTCTAAAAATCTCGATTCGACCGGAGTGACTTTTCCAATGCAGTTAAAAGATATCAAACGTTTCGAGGCTCAAAATCCCACCATAGCGGTGAACGTCTTGGGATACAAAGATGAAAAATGAACGATCTATCCTCTCAGACGGACTTCATATCTCGAAAAGAAAAGATGATTATTTTGTTATTGATTTCAAATGGTGACAATCGTCATTATTGTTGGGTTAAAAATCCGAGCCGATTACTGTCGAGACAAAATAATAAACATGAACATAAGATATGTTTATGTTGCAACTGCATGAACGTGTTTCAGAGTGAAAAATCGTTAGCAAAACATCAGGAATATTGCAACGAAAATCAAGGTGTCACCATCGAAATGCCCAAACCCAACACCATCGTGAAGTTTGAAAATTGCAATAGAAGGTTAAAAGTACCATTCGTCATGTACGCCGATTTCGAATGCTTCACCATGAAAATGAGTTCCTGCCAACCCGATGCTCTTCGAAGTTACGTCGAAAGATATCAAAAACACACGCCTTTGGGCTATTGCATTTACGTGAAATGCGCTTTCGACTCGCAACACAACATGGGTCCCTTCACCTACACGAAACAGTGCAAAGACGACGACGTGGCTCAAAGGTTCATGGAAGAGTTAGAATTGAAAATTCAAATGTTATACGACAAATTCAAAACTCCGGCAAAAATGATCTCACGCGAGAGCAGCAGGACGAAAATAACAGAGCCACCGAATTCACATATGCAGACAATCGTTCGACGAGAATTCAGAGGAAAATAAGAAAGTCAGAGACCACGATCATTACATGGGTCTGTATCGTGGTCCGGCTCACAGCAAGGGTAATTTAAAATATCGAGATGCCATTTTCTATCAGGTGATATTTCACAATCTCTCGGGTTACGACAGTCATCTGTTCGTGAAAAATCTCGGCACCTCCCACGAAGAATTAAATTGCATTGCAAACAGCGAGGAAAGATACATTTCCTTCACGAAATGGAAGCTCATGGAGAAGAAAAGAGTAATCGATGGAGAGACGTTGGAAGAAAAAACGAAATTCATTCGTTCAGGCATACTTTTCATTGACAGTTTTAAATTCATGTCAACCACTTTGGAAAAATTATTCAATAACATGAGCAAGGATAAATTTAAAATCATGAGCGAACATTTCAGAGAATGAATAGACGTTATGTTGAGGAATATCCTTATGATTACATGAATGATCTAAAGAGATTTGATGACGACGACACCGCACTACCTTCGAAAGAAGATTTTTATTCGAAATTATACGAATCCGACATTTCTGACGAGAATTACAAACACGCCAAAAACATGTGGAAATCATTCGATATGAAAACCATGAGAGATTATCATGATCTCTATCTGAAGACTGACGTTCTGCTCTTGGCAGATGTGTTCGAAAATTTTCGAGACGTCTGTCGTCGAAATTACGATCTGGATCTGGCTTGGTATTTCACCACACCCGGTCTGGCGTTGGACGATCTATTGAAGACCACTGAAGTCGAATTGGAATTATTATCCGATGTGTTGCTCATGTTCGAAAGGGCTACGAGAGGTGGCGCCTCGATCTCCCACAGATATTCTGAAGCTAACAATCTCTACATGAAAGAAGGTTTTGATTCGAAACTGTTGAATAAATACATACAATATTGGGACGCTAATAATCTGTATGGTTGGGCTATGAGTCATCCTTTACCGATTGGAAATTTCGAATGGGTAACGGAACCGGAAGAGATGCAAAAATGGAGAGACTATCCTTGCATTTTAGAAGTCGATTTGAACTATCCGGAAGAATTACATGATCTACACAACGATTATCCGCTGGCTCCCGAACGAATGGAACCGAACGAAGGAGACGAGGAAAAACTCATTCCCAATTTATTTAACAAATGTAACTACGTCGTCTACAGTGAGAATTTGAAACAATACGTCGATTACGGGATGAAATTAGTCGACATACATTGCATCATTCGATTCAGCGAAGAGCCTTGGGTGAAAAAATACATCGATCTCAACACGAATCTCAGAATTCGAGCCGAGAACGATTTCGAAAAAGATTTCTTCAAACTCATGAACAACTGTGTGTACGGTAAATCGATGGAAAACATCAGGAAGAAAACCGACGTTCGACTCGTCATGTCTGAGAAAAGAGCTAAAAAATTAGTGGCGAAACCCAATTACAAACACCGAACCATATTCGACGAAAATCTAGTGGCCATTTACATGCAAAAGACGCACCTGAAGTTCGACAAAACGTATTATCTCGGACCAATCATCTTAGATATCAGTAAGCGATTGATGTATGAGTTTCACTACGATTACGTCAAACAAAAATTTGGTGATAAAGCCAAACTACTGTTCACCGACACGGACAGTTTACTTTACGAGATAGAGACGAAAGATGTCTACCAAGATATATCTCCGGACGTGGCCGCGTGGTTCAACACAAACAATTATCCCGTTGATCACCAGTCCAACATTCAATCGAATGACAACAAGAGGGTGTTAGGTAAATTTAAGGATGAGAGCGGTGGTAAACAAATCCTCGAATTCGTGGGCTTGAGACCCAAACTGTATGCTTATCGTCTAGAAGATGAAGAGATCAAGAAGTGCAAAGGGGTTAAAGAGTGCATGGTGAAGAAAAACATCTCTTTCCAAGAGTATAAAGATTGTCTGTTAGGAAGTGGTCCGGTGTATAAGACTATGAAATCGATTCGAAGCAAAAATCACGACTTGTATACCGAAATAGTCAACAAGATTTCGCTGACGGCTGATGACGATAAGAGATTCGTGTTAGACAATAAAATAAGCACTTTAGCACTCGGACATTGGACTTTGGATCTAATTTTAGACGATAGGATTTCAGATATGATTGAGGATGATAGGATTCCAGATATGATTAAGGATGATAGGATTCCAGAAAATCAATAGGAATTAGACGGATTCAAGATTATGGAAGTCGAGGAATTAGACGATTCAAGATTATGGAAGTCGATAGAGTTAGTTTAAGAAGAAAAAGAAAAAAAGAAAAAAAATAACGTCATTTTAGTGAATTATAATAAAATAAATAAATTTTTAAAAAAAATATACGCATTTATGAATAAGAAAACAGAGATATCCGTAGAAGGTGTTGTCTTACCTAAAGAACCCCTATCCAACATCGATCTGTTGAATGAGGCAAAGGATTTGAAAAGCAAAGATTTTCTAGGTGTGTTTTCCAGAGATGCCTTGCCGAAGAGAAGACCTCGACAATCGGAATGCAGAATTTTAAAGCTAGACAATTTATCGGGTGAAGGCACTGTGTGGCGTGGTTCAAGAACGGGAAGAAGAAGAATTATTATTTCGACAGCTACGGAATCTCACCGCCGAAAGAAATAAAGAAATATTTCAACAAATCGATGGTTCGTTACAACACGGAATGAGTGCAATCGCCAGATCAAGTGCTTTGCGGTCACCTATGTCTCTACGTTCTCAAGAGATGGTCTGAAGGAGATCGGTTTCAAGACATTCTCAATGATTTACATTAGAGAGAGATTTTTTTATAGTATATATAAAGGTAAAAAATTATTTAAAAAATTTTAATCAAATAAAAACGAAAAATAAAAATAAGTGAAATAATTCATTTTTAATAAACTGCATTTGAAATATATTTTAAAACCAAAATCACAAAACAACATGCCAGTCGATAAATTTGGTAGAAGTGACGACGAAAGTCAACCCAAAAAGAAGAGGAAGATGCTCGAGGTCGGTGATGGTTACGACGTTGCCAACTTGGATGAACGTTACGTTTGGAGATACCAACCTCGAGAGGAACCTTTGAACATGAATGACAAGAAGCTCTATAATCTTCCTGAGCCGATAGATCTCACAGATGCTGCGACTAAAAAATACGTCGACAGGGGGAACACAGATTTCGAACGAATCATGCTAGATAATTACGTGGATAAAGCCATGACTGACGATCTCGATCAGAAACCTAAACGTTTGGTGAATGTCACGAATCCTATAGATCCCACCGATGCCGCAACCAAGAAATACTCAGACGACTCTCACGCGAGATTCAGTCAACCCCTGAGAAATAGATACGTTCAGAAAATGCTGCACTCAGAATTGAACACCAATTCTAACAAGATAACGGAAGTGGCCACTCCCACGAATCCCAAAGATGTGGCGACCAAACATTACGTAGATCTGGAACAGAGAAAGTCTGACAGACGAGAAATGAAATCTGGATCTGAATGTGGGATTCAACAAGATATTGAATCTGTCGAAGGTCGACGACACGGATGCGGACTCAACCGCAGTCAACAAGGGCTACGTAGATTCTGCCGTGATATGATCACAAGAATACATAGAATCGCAAGTGGACGATCTCTACCTGAACAAACAATCTGGCGGAACCATGGAGGGTGGTATCAACATGAATGGTGAGAATTTATTCGGTCTCGATCCCGATCCCGAATTCGATTCCAGTGCAGTCGGCAGGAAGTACATGGATGACAACTCGGTCTGGAGAAAGGGCAACATCATGGAAGGTAAACTAGACATGGGTGGACACGCTCTCACAAATCTACCGGATCCCGTAAACATGACGGACGCCTGCACCCTGATTTTGGTGGTGGGGAAAGTCAAATATGCTAAACAATTGATCACTGTGTGGGCCGAGGAGAGTGGCACGTTAGAGGAGGGAAAAGCTGAGTGGTCTTTTGGATCGCAACATGGTCAGGTGGGATGTCCCATGCCGTTAGGAGGTGAAATCATTCGAATGAGTCTGGCTTCCTCGGATTTGAATAACAGAGCGGTCGTCAATCTCATGGTGAATGGAGTAGAGAGCGATAAGAGATACAGCATCGAAAAGACTGAGAATCAACACGCGAATGTTAGCACGTTCGGCACGCCTCTCAAAGTGAACGTCGGAGACAGGATTAATTTCATTATGAAAACCAATAATCCCAAAGCCGCCACTTCCGTGGTGAGCGTACTGATCGAACTAGATCCTTTGAACAAACAGTGAAAGCGTGAAAATAATTTAAAAAAATAATGTGTGATTATTAAAACAAAAAAAGTAATGAGATTTAGAAAGATGTTCAATCTCTCTAGATCTCATTACTTTTATTTTTTTTTGGTTTTTTTTTTTTGGTTTTTAATAATTACTCATTACTTTTTGTTTTCTTTTTCTTATTTTTTCACACACATCTCTCATCGAATGATCGACATCTTATTTCCATCCGATTCGAATTGTAATTCTCTGTCTGACAGGACCAGGGCGAAGGCTTCGGTTTTTCTCAGCATGTTCCTATCAAATTGCATCTTGATCTGAATGTCTAAGACGCTACTCTTGAGTCGTTCACTCTGTTTACTGACGTCAAATACGAACATGGGATACATCGACTTGTATTCGCCGGGAGATATATTAGGGTTGCTCATCAATTCATCTAGACCGTGATACTTCTTTCTAAAATCAGCGGCGTTGCTGTACAGTCTGCAGACATCGTTCATGTCGAACGACGTGTTGTAATCGATTGCTGGATATCTCATAGCGTTCAGAAACACTTGCATGTTTCTCAAATGGCAGTGATCGAACAGCGACATATTCTTTTTCTGAGACCCGTCCCTATCAGTCTGAAATGAACCACGATGAAACGCGGTCTCTCAGAAGTGGATTTCACCGTCAATCACCAATCAAAGTGATTCGTGGAGAGTGGAATGCTAGCCGTGTCGCACTGTCTCATTCTAAATCCCACGGGTAATTTACTCTTGGATTCTATGAACTTGTAGAGACGCGCTTTTTCCACGATCAAAGGCTCCACGTGCAGAACGAACCATGATATCTTGTGTAGAGTTATTTTACCCGCATCGGTCACAGGGAGTCTCACTATTGCGTCGTCGTTTCCTTTTCAAATCAACGTCAGATTGTGTTTGAATCCGTACATGATCTTGTTGTAATCGTCCGCGAATCCGAAGATGTGTTTCAAAGGTATCCTGAACGAAAATGTTCCTTTAGGTCTGGACGTCTTGACGACGTAGTCGAATATCGCGCCAGTGCTGGCGCTAGCAGGGCCGACGGTGTCTTTCACCCACAACTGGTTAAGTCCTCTGGATTTCGAAAATTCATCCGGATACGTCAAGAGTTAAACATCGTGGTAGCCTGGCCGGGATGAAACACAGATTCTATCTCTTGTCCGGATAGCATGTATTTTATATTACTGAATAGATGCATGATGCCATTATTGGCTATAGTAACCGTGTCGTCGGCGTAGTCACCCCCATCTTCCTTGGTGAGACGTCCATGCACCACTATGTAACTCTCGCAAGGATGGACGAATAGATCTTGAGTTTCGACGTTGATTCTTATCTCTCCTGCATTGTTCAAACTCATTCCGGTTACCCGTTCGTATTCGTGAACCTCATATTCTTGAATACTTTCATCTTTCACTATGCTTTGTGCTATATCTAGTAGATTTGTCATTTTTGAAGGGTTTTTGTTTTTTGTTTATTAATTAGCTTGCTTTTTTATCTAAAAATAGTTTTATTTATTTTTTATTATTATTTTTCTCTCCTATATATATATGTGTAAACAAGAAAATGTTAAAGAGAGTAAATAAAAAAAAATTTGTTTTCTTCATCAAAACTTCATCTTCTGCAATTGTTGTTCGTAAAACTTTCCAATAATCTCTTCTCCATCCAAAGCTTCGATTTCGTAAGTCACTGGATCGGTGTGAAATATTTTGATTATCACGAAGATTTCTGAGGTCCATCGAGGAGTATAACCCTTTTCGAAATGCTTCTTATAAGCGTAGATTCTCACTCGCCCACCGATCGCAAATTTCGGCGTTCTAGTCTTCTTCCTGATCTTTGATCTCTCAGGATATAGATTCGCGTAGACCCGTTTTTCGTTTCAAGGATCGCTAGCTTCCACGGGAGTCATCTTGATCGATCTGTGCCGCGTGTTGTTGTAATCTGTTACCAGACTGTTCAGAGTGTATATGTATTTCTTGGTCGAATTTGCCGTGAAGTATCTATGCATCTTTTCCTTCATCGTTCGATTCCAACATTCCACCACGTTGGCTTTCTCTTCGTTTTTGATCGAGTAGAGGTAGACTACTGTTGTAGAATTCCTTTCCCTTATCCAGCCACAATTTATTCTGTTTTCGAGAAGACGAGTCGAACACGCTCCTCAGAGCCTCGGCGATGCAAGGTCCTGATTTATTCTTCAAAGCTCTGATCCAACCATATTTGGAAAACACGTGGATGACCGTCAATAGATATTTGACACCCTCATTCCACCTCGAAAACGATCTCATGTCGACCAAGTCGGCAGACCAAATATCATCTAAACCCTTCACGAACACCCTTCTCTTTTGAAATTTACACATGATGGGTTTGTGTAACTCCTCAGCCAATTCGCTTGTCAATAATCGTTTCTTCTTCTTTTCAGATGCGCTTTTTTTTTGAATGCCCCATCCGAATTGACGTTTTGCACTGATCAAATTGCCGAACAGCGAACGTTCTATCTTCTCTCTCCTGGTCGGATTCGATATACCTCTCAATTTCGCCAACATGTTTTTATCGCAGACATCATTGCGAGTCTTGGTGTCGGGATGTCCGGCGTAGCATAGATCGTGATCATACGCGGCCGCGTCCATCCAATTCACGGGTTTGCTCCAAGATTTAGGAGTCAGATCGGCATTAAGTCTCTTGTTTAATTTCGTTCCAGGTCCCGTGAAACTGTGACCAAGCAGATGCATTTCGAAAGGTAGATTATTGATCATTTTATTCACGATGCCTTTACCTTTGCTCGGGTTCTTTTTTTTGACGAATTGAGTCTTGATAGAACCACACTCGTCGCAAATTCCGCGAAGCATCTGTCTGTCGTTTTTAGTTCGTACTTCTTGAGAATTACTCGTCTTGGTAATTCTCTTACACTTTACGCAATACATTTTTTGAGAGTTATTTAAATTAATTTCGTTCTTATTATATATATAAATTTAATATTTTTTTTTTTAAAATTCTGTTCTTATTATATATATATTTTTTTCAATCGCTGCTCTTGAGTTCTATCATCCTACTGAATTCCTCCCTAGCCTCATTCCTCCCCTTTTCCACGAGAGAATCCTTCATCTCTTCCTTCATGATCTGACGAGTCTTGATTCTCACGGCTTCTTTCATGGCATCGTATTTCGTTTTCTCACCCAATATCGTGAAGTATTCTCCGTCCAATATCCTACCATCTTTCAACGCCATCGAGATCATTTTGGATATCGTGTCGATCTTGGAGTTGGCCAAGACGTGAATCTTGTCGTGTTTCCTCGCCTTCAGATATAATTTCCTACTCAAAAAGTTTCCGAGCGTGCTAAACAATCCAGCGGCGGAATACCGACCGTGGTCGACAACAATCCGATGTCAGCCACGTGTAAACCCGTGGAAATCGTGATGAGTGTCGTGTCGACCGCGTTGACGAATTTCAGGAAACGCGAATACTTCTTGAGAGAAAGGCGAGAATCTCTCTCTTGAGTTAGATACAATTGGATTCTACTGATTTGATCGATGCGATACCTCTCTCCTCTTTCTTTTTCTTCTAGCGATGGTGCCATCGGCAAAACGCCGTTCGGCTTCTCATCCTCGTCATCATCTAACGTCAGATACAATTTATTTCTGGTTCTCATTTTTGTGTTTTTTTTCTTTCTAATATTAGATAAAAAATGTATGTGTGTATTTATTTTTTATTTTCTATTCTCCCTTATTTATATCAACGAGAAAACTTAGACGTATGCTTCATTGAACAATAATTTCATGATGCATCCCTTGTCTTCTAAAGTCAGACTTCTACGCACCAATTTCAGTTCTTCCGAAACTGCGGGTTTGTCTCGATTCTTACAGAAGACTAATCTCTTCCAAAACGTGATCACTTCGTCGATTTGAACGCATTCGAAATACTTGACGACCATATCTTCCCTTTCCATCATCAGACACGAATGATTCTCATGATCGAAGTCTAGATGATCCCGACATCCGACGTATCGTTCTAACAAGAGGCAACCTAGTTGTTCATTCACGCAGAATGCGTAGGCTCTCATCACCATTTTTAAAAGAAACCTTGCTCTAATAGTCTGGGAAGCGTTCATGATTTACCTATTTTTTTTATTATCTATTTGATTTGATATATTTATTTTTTTAAATAACTATTTTTTTTTTCTCTCCTATATATATCAATCACTTTTTTATTTCCTTACTATTTTATTTGAATGAAACAATTCTACAAAGTGTTTTTTTAAGATTTATTTCACAAAATTCGCAGTGACAAAATGTAAACAAACGATTTTCCATCGATTCTAATTTTCTAAAACTCAATTTTTCAATGTCATCCGTTGAACGAAAACCTTTCATTCACACCGAAACAAAACATGAATGTCTATTATAACAGATTCAATTTTATAGTCGACTCTTTTGAACGAAAACCTTTCATTCACACCGAAACAAAAACATGAATGTCTATTATGATAGAATTTATCGAATTCAATCTTATAGAGGACTCTATTGTGAGCCTCAAAAACAATAGCCGATTCTGGACCACTGGTCCAGAATTAGCAAACCGTTTTTTGATGCTGGTCCAGAACCGGCAAAGCGTTTTTTGCTCGCGTTCGCCAGTGATGGGTCGATGGTCTAAATTTTTTTAAGAAAATGTACATGTACAATTTTCGTACATTTTTCACTTTTTGAGCGATGTGTCGAATGTACGTGTTTGCCAAAGGGTGTTTTGAACGTGAAAAGTACGATCTGTGAGCCTCAAAAACAATAGCTGATTCTGGACCACCATGAAAAAACAACATTTTTGTATATGTGCACGCGATTTAACATTGAATCCTATGACGGTAAACGCATCATGTATGTGTACGTGTACGGTACATGTACAAAGTGGTCCAGAATCGGCCTTTATTACCTACTGGCGGGTAGGGTGAGGGGCTGACCCCCCGGGGTCCTGGTAAAGAGGCCAGATCTCAACCTGATATACTACTCATATCTTTTAAAATGCTATTGATTCCTTTTAGTCAGTTATATTAATAGGTAGAAAATACAATTCTAAAAAATACAATTGTAAAAGTTTTATAGTATTGGCCCCTGCAGGTCGACCATCTGTACAGGGATGTCACGAAGATGACAGAATAGGGATGTAAACGGTAGCCTAGATTGGGGGGGGGGGCACACAGTTTGTCAGAAATTGTTTGGCTCGTCCTGGCTTGTCGGGAAACTTTTGAAGCCTTTTTGTGTTTGTCAGATTTTGAAAAAGGGAAGAAAAATTATTGATATTTGTCTGAAACGTGTTTTGTAGACTGAATTATCGATAACTGAACCGTTTGGATCACGAAATAGTAAAAATTTTGTTGTCCAATCTGAAATCTGTCGAAATATTTTATTGGTGTATCGGGTGTGTCCTAACCTGCAAAAAGCTATCTATGTCCATGTGTGTAAACCTGATTTGTTCCGACGGTGATGGCCCTTGTCCTGACTGATAAAATATTTCAACCACAACAGTTGACAGTTTCTCGCCGTTGCTCGGTGGTTCTCTCCGGGTACTCCGGCTTCCTCCACCTGTATGTCTTGCTCAAGGACACGAATCCATCTCTCAGATGGTCACCCATCCGAGGACTAACCGAGCTCGACGTTGATCTGACGAGAACCCATTTTTCGTCAAAAACCTAGTGTTTAGATTCAATAAGCTGGTATATTTCAGTTGCTCGGAAAAGCACGGTTCGCTTTTCCGACCATCTGATATATACTCGACGATTGAATCTGAAATATTTCATAAAGATTCATTTTTTAGTAAATTTGGTAAATCAAAGCTAAAAATGTTGCTCAATCGACTTCATTTGATCGACATTTTGATGACATTACAATCAGAAATGAGACCCACCACAGCCATAGTTTTATGATTACGCTGGAAAGTTGTGTATGTATGTATTGGTGTTTAAGGTCACATATTTCTGCACAATGTCTAATCATCACCTCGACAGTTTTATGGGTGGAGGAAGCTGGAGTACCCGGAGAAAACCACCGAGCAACTGTCAGCTCCCCAACATACTAACTCCACACAAGCAGGGTTAGCATTGGTTGAAGACAGTGCACTATCGACGTGCACTACGCCTTAGGGCACAACAGTAGGTAATAAAGACCGATTCAAGCATCAACGTACATGTACCTGTACGTGTACTCGTACATCGATGTACACCTCCATAGGATTTAGTGTTAAAATCGTGTACAGGTACACGATTTTAACGTTTTTAGGGTGATGTTAGAACCGGCTTTACCGGTTCAAACATCACTGATTGTATCCAAGAGTGAAAAAAAATGCATGAAATTTTACGTACACGTACATGTACCGTTTTGATTGAAATCGGCAAATGGGTTTCCCCCATAGGATTCAGTGTTAAATTGTGAGCAAAAAAACGTTTTGTCGTTTCTAAATCATCATCTTGCTGATTTTAAATCATCCGCGTCTGTACACGATTTTAACACTGAAACCCTATGGAGGCGTACACGGAAATCCATTTGCGGATGTTACGTCGGAAATCGAATCGTGTACGGTACACGAAAAAGAGGTGATTTTTGAACTGGCAAACCCACTGTCACGTTTTTTATTGATATATAGGAAAGAAAAAAATATATAAATAAATAGTTATTTAAAAAATAAATATATCAAATCGAATAGATAATAAAAAAATAAATACGTAAATCATGAGCGATTCTCAGACTATTAGAGCAAGGTTTCTTTTAAAAATGCTGATGAGAGCCTATGCATTCTGCGTGAACGAACAACTAGGTCGTCTCTTGTTAGAACGATGCGTCGGATGTCGGGATCACCTAGACTTCAATCACGAGAATCATTCGTGTCTGTGGATGGAAAGGGAAGATATGGTCGTCAAGTATTTCGAACCAGCGTTCAAACGCGTTCAAATCGATGAAGTGATCGCATTTTGGAAGGGATTACTCTTCTGTAAGGATCAAAGCAAGCCTACAGTTTCGGAAGAACTGAAATTGGCGCGTAAAAGTCTGACTTTAGAAGATAAGGGATGCGTCATGAAATTATTGTTCAATGAAGCATACGTCTAAGTTTCTCGTTGATATAAAATAAGGGAGAATAGAAAATAAAATAAATACACACATAAATTTTTTATCTAATATTAGAAAGAAAAAAAAAAAAAAAATGAGAACCAGAAATAAATTGTATCCGACGTTAGATGTCGACGAGGATGAGAAGCCAATCAGCGTTTTGCCGTCGGCACCGTCGCTAGAAGAAAAGGAAAGAGGAGAGGGGTATCACATCGATCAAATCAGTAGAATCCAAGAGTATCTAATTCGAGAGGGAGATTCTCGTCATTCTCTCAAGAAGTAGTATTCACATTTCGTGAAATTCATCAACGCGATCGACACGACACTCATCACGATTTCCATGGGTTTACACGCGGCCGGCATCGGATTGTTGTCGACCGCGGTTGGCATTCCGATCGTGTTGACCGTAGAAGGAGTGGCTCTCGCCGACGGATTGTTTAGCATGCTCGGAAACTTTTTGAGTAGGAAATTATATCTGAAGGCCAGGAAACACAACAAGATTCGCGTCTTGGCCGACTCCAAGATCGACACGATATCCGAAATGATTTCTATGGGGTTGAAAGACGGTAGGATATCGGACGGAGAATACTTCACGATATTGAGCGAGAAAACGAAATACGATGCCATGAAAGAAGCCGTGAGAATCAAGACTCGTCAGATCATCAAGTAAGAGATGAAGGATTCTCTCATAGAAAAGGGGAGGAAAGAGGCCAGGGAGGAATTCAGTAAGATGATAGTACTCAAGAGCAGCGATTGAAAAAAAAAATATATATATAATAAGAACAGAATTAATTAATTATTAAATTTATATATAAAATAAAAAAAACGAAATTAATTTAAATAATTCTTAAAAATGTATTGAGTAAAGTGTAAGAGGGTTACCGAGACGAGTAATTCTCGAGAAGTACGAACTAAAAACGACAGACAGATGCTTCGCAGAATTTGCAACGTGTGTGGTTCTGTCAAGACTCGATTCATCCAAAAAAAGAATGCGAGCAAAGGTAAAGGCATCGTGAATAAAATGATCAATAATCTACCTTTCGAAATGCATCTGCCCGGTCACAGTTTCACGGAACCCGGAACGAAATTGAACAAGAGACTCAACGCCGATCTGACACCCAAATCTTGGAGCAAACCTGTGAATAGGGTTGATGCGGCCGCGTATGATCACGATCTGTGCTACGCCGGACATCCCGACACCAAGACTCGCAACGACGTCTGCGATAAAAACATGTTGAGGAAATTGAGAGGCATATCGAATCCGACCAGGAGAGAGAAGATAGAACGTTCGCTGGTCGGCAATCTGATTGGTGCGAAACGTCGATTCGGATGGGGCATTCAACAAAAAAAAGCGCATCGGAAAAGAAGAAGAAACGATTATTGACGAGCGAATTGGCCGAGGAGTTACACAAACCCATAGTGCATAAATTTCGAAAGAGAAGGGTGATCGTGAAGGGTTTGGATGATATTTGGTCTGCCGACTTGGTCAACATGAGATCGTTTTCGAGGTGGAACGAGGGCGTCAAATATCTATTGACAGTCATAGATGTGTTTTCCAAATACGGTTGGATCAGAGCTTTGAAGAATAAATCGGGACCTTGCGTCGCCGAGGCTCTGAAGAGCATGTTCGACTTGTCTTCTCGAAAACCGAGTAAATTGTGGGTGGATAAGGGAAAGGAATTCTACAACAAGCACGTTCATCGATTGGTCAACCTCTACTCGATCGAAAATGAAGAGAAAGCCAGCGTGGTGGAACGTTGGAATCGATCGATGAAGGAAAAGATGCACAGATACTTCACGGCGAATTCGACCAAGAAATACATATACGCTCTGAAGGTCTGGTCAAAGATTACAACAACACGCGACACAGATCGATCAAGATGACTCCCGCGGAAGCTAGCGATCCTCGAAACGGAAAACGGGTCTATGCGAATCTATATCCTGAGAGATCTAAGATCAGGAATAAGTCTAGAACGCCGAAATTTGCGGTCGGTGATCGAGTGAGAATCTACGCTTATAAGAAGCACTTCGAAAAGGGTTATACTCCTCGATGGACCTCGGAAATCTTCGTGATAATCAAAATATTTCACACCGATCCGGTGACTTACGAAATCGAAGCTTTGGATGGAGAAGAGATCATCGGAATGTTTTACGAACAACAATTACAGAAGACAAAGTTTTGATAAAGAAAACATTTTTTTTTTATTTCCTTTCTTTAACATTTTCTTGTTTACACACATATATATAAGAGAGAAAAATAATAATAAAAAATAATTAAAAACTATTTTTTAGATAAAGAAAGCAAGTTAATTAATAAACAAAAAAAACTAAAAATCCTTTAAAATGACAAATATACTAGATATAGCACAAAGCATAGTGAAAGATGAACGTATTCAAGAATATGAGGTTCACGAATACGAACCGGTAACCGGAACGAGTTTGAACAATGCGGGAGAGATAAGAATCAATGTCGAAACTCAAGATCTATTCATACATCCTAGCGAGAGTTACACAGTGGTGCATGGACGTCTCACCAAGGAAGACGGTTACTCTAGCCAATAATAGCATCATGCATCTATTCAGTAATATAAAATACATGCTATCAGGACAAGAGATAGAATCTGTGTTTCATCCTGGTCGGGCCACCACGATGTTCGGACTCTTGACGTATCCTGATGATTTTTCAAAATCCAGAGGACTTAACCAGTTGTGGGTGAAAGACATCATCGGCCCTGCTAGCGCCGGCGCCACCTTGATATTCGACTACGTCGTCAAGACATCCAGACCTAAAGGAACGTTTTCGTTCAGGATACCTTTGAAACACATCTTTGGATTTGCGGACAATTACAACAAGATCATGTACGGATTCAAACACAATCTGACTTTGATTCGAAAAGGAGACAACGACGCAATAGTGAGACTCACTGCGACCAATGCGGGTAAGATAACTCTACACAAGATATCGTGGTTCATTCCGCACGTGGAATCCGCTTCCGAGAGACCGCGTTTCATCGTGGTTGCATTTCAGACCGATAGGGATGGATCTCAGGAAAAGAATGCATTGCTGTTCGATCACTGCCATTTGAGAAACATGCAAGTGTTTCGGAACGCCACGAAATATCCAGCAATCGATTACAACATGTCGTTCGACAAGAACGATTTCTGCAGACTGTACGGCGACGCCGCTGATTTTAGAAAGAAGTATCACGGTCTAGACGAATTGATGAGCAATCCTAACATATCTCCTGGCGACTACAAGTCGATGTATCCCATGTTTGTATTCGAAGTATACTATATATATATTCGTTCTCTGAAATGTTTGCTCGTGATTTTAAATTTATCCTTGCTCATGTTAACAACTAATTTTTCCAGAGCAATCGACATGAATTTAAAACTGTCGATGAAACACATGCATCTACGAATGGATTTCGTTTTTTCTTCCAATGTATATCCGTTGAATACTCTTTTCTTCTCCATGAGCTTCCATTTTGTGAAGGAAATGTATCTTTCTTCGCTGTTTGCGATGCAATTTAATTCTTCGTGTGAGGTGCCGAGATTTTTCACGAACAGATGACTGTCATAACCCGAGAGATTGTGAAACATCACCAGATAGAAAGCGGCATCTCGATATTTTAAATTACACTTGCTGTGAGCTGGACAGCGATACAGACCCGTGTAATGATCGTGGTCTCTGGCCTTCTTATTTTCCTCCGAATTCTCGTCGAATGATTGTCTGCATATGTGACATTCGGTGGCTCTGTTATTTTCGTCCTGCTGCTTTCGCGTGATGATCATTTTTGCCAGAGTTTTGAATTTGTTGTATAACATTTGAATTTTCGATTCTAACTATTCCACGAACCTTTGGGCCACGTCATCGTCTTCATACTGTTTCGTGTAGGTGAAGGGACCCATGTCGTGTTGCGAGTCGAAAGCGCATTTCACGTAAATGCAATAGCCCGAAGGTATGTGTTTTTGATATCTTTCGACATAACTTTGAAGAGCGTTGGTTTGACAGGAACTCATTTTTGTGGTGAAACATTCAAAATCGGCATACACAATGAATGGTACTTTTAACCTTCTATTGTGATTTTCAAACTTCACGATGGTGTTAGGTTTGGGCATTTCGACGGCGACACCTTGATTTTCATTGCAATATTCCTGATGTTTTGCTAACGATTTTTCGCTCTTAAACATGCTCATGCAGTTGCAACATAAACATACCTTATGTTCATATTTATTATTTTGTCTCGACAGTAATCGGCTCGGATGTTTAACCCAACAATAATGACGATTGTCACCATTCGAAATCAATAGTAAAATAATCGTCTTTTCTCTTTCGAGATACGAAGTCTGTCTGAGAGGATAGATCGTTTATTTTTCGTCCTCGTATCCCAAGATGTTCACCGCTACGGTGGGATTTTGAACCTCGAAATGTTCGATGTGTTTTAACTGCATTGGAAAAGTCACTCCGGTCCAATCGAGATTTTTAGATGTCACCTCGTAAGAAGAAACTCTTTCGATGTTCATTTTGACAGAGTATAAAGCTGAGGTGACTGCCCATTTAAAACACTGCTCATCTTTATTTTTCACGTTGATCACGGCGTGTTTTTTAGCTAGGAAATATGGTAATTTCACGTAGGAAGACCCTTTCAACGAATCGTTTTTAGTTATGTGAATTTCGAGTTTCAACACCTCATCGAACGTGCAAGTACTACCTTCATGTTGATAATTCGTGAGAGACGTCAACATCTTGTCTTTCATCTTTTCGAAAACGTCCGATAAATCTGAACCTCGAAATACGGGTTTGATGTTAGATCTGAAATATGGATTTTTCACGATGCTCTCGCCGGACTTCACATCGATTTTATTCATCATGCAATGGAGTATCATCTTAATTTTTAGTCCCACGTTCATGTATTTGCGAAACAAATCCAATACTTTTTTCTTCACCCGTTCCATGAACAATTTCGGATCGATTTTCTTCAACGAGGGAACCACCTCGAATGTTTTAAAAATGCCTTTGATCGCACTCTCCCGTTCTACAGACTTCGATTGAAATAGTTCCGCGGCGAGTCGTGCTAGATATTCTTTTCCTTTCCCTTCATCTATTGCTCATCGAATTTCGCTCGATATATCTCGTTTGCCTAGAATCTGAAGTGCATCACTCATTTTCGTTTTAGTTTTTCTTTTCTTTTCTTTGGAAACTTGAAGTTCTTCAACGGCTTTTCGTTTAGTCATCTTCTTATTTTTCACAATCGAAACGTTTTTGTTGTTTTTCGACGTCGGCATTTCGATTCCTTTTATTATCTTTTTCTTCTTCTTCTCATTTTTCACAACCAATGCCTTTTTTGACGTTGTTGCTATCGACATTTCGTTTGCCTTTTCATCGTTTCGCAAACATTTCTGTATGACTTCAATTTTTTTTGATTTAGTTCTATGATTTCTGAAATGTGAAATTTTTAATAGTTTACAAATCTCATTTAACTGACGTACAGTTTTCTCATTTAAATTTTCCATTTTTTGATCTGTTTACTCCATTTGTAAGAATATTTTTTTTTCCGAATTTTGTATTTAAATAATTTGTTTATAAAGTTTTGTTTTTCTTTAATGTGAAAAATATTTTTTTGATGAAATTAATCAATTTTTTTATGTTCCTTAACGTCAAAAAAATTGAATTAATACGAGAAAAAAAGGATGTTAAAATTTAACTGTTATATATATAAAGAGAAAAAAAAAAAAACTTTTTAAACAAATTATTTAAATACAAAAATTTAAATATATATTATTTGCAAGAATTCGTAAAACAAAAAAAACCCCAAATAATCGATCATGATGACAACATCCACGACGGAATATCGACATAAACATCGACGTTGTTTAATAAATCACTATTCTCCAAAAAACCAAGAAGAAAAAAATCGTAATTTATATTTACACGTTTCAAAAGAAAATGATACGATTTGCGATAGAAAATCGAATCGTAATACTATTAGCGAACAAAAATTAATCGACAATGTCATTCGAACCATTAAAAAAGAAGAAGAAGGTTCAAGACAAATAGAACTCTTACGACTTTTACACGAAGTCTCGCACGAGGTTCAAAACAAATTTCCACGAAGCAGATGCGTGTTCATGTCACCCGATTCCTTCTCAATAGATGATGATAACTGCAAGATGCGAAGGCTAATTTTTAAACGTTCAAAGTCTTGCACGTTCTAAAACTCGTCTGCTTCTTTCATGAATCGAATCAAATCTTCTAAAGTCAAGAATTGAGATAACGTCTTGTTTGCGTGATTCAATGTATTGTACAATTGTTCCTTGTATCCGGATTGTAAAATACCTCTATATGTTCTTAACGTGAAAAAAATTGAATTAATACAAAAAAAAAAAAAAAAAAAGGATGTTAAAATTTAACTTTATTTATATATAAAGAGAAACTTTTTTAACAAATTATTATTTAAATACAAAATTTAAAATATACATTATTTGCAAGAATTCATAAAAACCAAATAATTGATCATGACAACAACACCTAAAAGATGCGAATTGAAACAAGTTGAAATATATACGCTACCAGATACTTATATCTATACATTAGAACATGATCCCATTGAATTGAACGAGGTTAAGATGGTGGACTTAGAGCGCTGCGACAACGAATATATGATGTGTTTGAAATTGGATGAAGCCATGCTCGATTTGTTTTACGAATACCAAAGCGATGTGCTGAATAATATCATCACCAAATACAGAAAACCCCCATACAAGAACGATTTGACGATGTTCTATGGAACAAAAATATTTCCAATGATCTCACTCGAACTCGTGGATAAATCGGGTGGTGAGGGCACGTTCACCAATGTAGGAAAACTCAAAAGAGTAAAGATAAACATTCAAGACATTTTGGTAAATAGAAAAATAACGCATGTCACCATGCTATTAACGGACTTGGAAATATAAACAATAGAGAGACTGATTTTAGCGAAGAAGAAGGAAAAAAAGTAATGAGATCTAAAGGTGATCTCATTACTTTTTACAAAAAAATTTTCACATTAAAGAAAATTAAAATTAAAAAAACTTCTTTTTTTATATATATATAAAGAGCCAAAAAAAACAAAACTTTTTTTAAACAAATTATTAAAATACAAAATTAAAATATACATTATTTGCAAGAATTCATAAAACAAAAAAAACCAAATAATCGATCATGACAGCAACACCTAAAAGATGCGAATTGAAATTGAAACGAGTCGAAACGTATAAGAAATTCGGTCATAAAATCTATAGATTACAACAACACGATCCCATCGAATTGAACGAGATCGAGATGAAGGACTTAGAGCATAAATATGACAGATATAAGATGACTTTGAAATTGGATGAAGCCATGCTCGATTTGTTTTATGACTATCAAAGCGATCTGCAGAAAATCGTCATTGCTAAAGATAAAGAATTCGACAAGGATGATTTGACGTTGTTCTATGGAAGTTACATATATCAAAAAATCTCACGCAAACTCGTGGAGAAATCGGGTGGTGAGAGCGAGTTCACCGATGTAAAAAAACTCAAAAGAGTAAAGATAAACATTCAACACATTTTCAAAAAAGGAGAATACACGAGTGTCAACATGCTAATAACGGACTTGGAAATATAAACAATAGAGAGATTGATTTTTTTGCAAAGAAGAAGGAAAAAAACGTGATGAGATCAGCTTGAAAATACGAGTGTCAACATGCTAATAACGAGCTTGGAAATATAAACAATAGGGAGATTGATTTTTAGCGAAGAAAAAGGAAAAAAAAAGTAATGAGATCATCTTTAGATCTCATTACTTTTTTTTTTTTGTTTTCCTTCTTCACTATTACCATATATTATAATAACGTTTCCTTTTTTCTTAAATTTCAGCATCGATTCTTCTTTTCTTTTTTTCTTTTTTTTGTAATATGATACGTTTTTATAACAACACATTTGTTTATCCGAATCATAATTATGAACGAATGTTGTGCATCTCTTGGTAACACTCGCATCATTACCATTCTTTTCAGAAGGTAATGGTGACGGTGGAAAGCGTCTCATTCTTTTCATTTCCAACCGTCTATCCCACTGTTTATCTAACTCTTTCATCAGTTCTTTCCTTAGATATCCATCATTAGCGTCTAACCTTTTTTCCACATCTTTTTTTTCACACTCTGTCTCGCGATATTCATCATTATCGTCTAATTGTTTCTCCACCTTTTTATCCATTTTATATATTATTTTATACTTTCTAGGATTTATATTTTATATAATCATATAATTTTATATTATAATAACATATTCAAAATCGGTATACTCTTAAACGGCGAATTCTCACCAAGCAACAAACCTTTGCCGAGTCGCTCAACGTTCTGTCCACTCTTCAGATAGAGACCGTTTTCTCTCAAAGAGTTGCCACCTCTAATGGGTTCTAGATACAATCCTTTACTGCTGTCGTCTACGTGGATGCGACACACGGCTCCTCCCTTCTTCAAAAACAGTCTGCTGCCACCCATTAATTTCTCAACTGCCAAACTAGCGAGTCCCGTGAGAGCTCCCATGCCGAGAGTCTTTCCGAGAAAGGGTAGTGCCTTTGCGGCAAAGGGTAATGCTTTTGCGGCAATTCCTGCCAATAGCGGTATGAAACCACCTTTCATTCTCAAATTGCATCTCAATTGAGTGGGACTCAATCTCACCGTCAACCCTCTTCCATCGCGAATCGCTTTCTCCATCCTTTTGATTTGACTTCTGGTCCAGGCGATCGAATCCTGACCGCCTCTCGTCAGATCTTCGTGAGTGAATTTGAATCTCACCGCCTCGCCTCGAGTTGTTAACGCTCTCTTAAGTTTCTTCCTCTGTCCTGCGGATATGTTCACGTTTTTAATCACGTATTCTGTCATAATTTTTTTTTTTTTTAAATATATTTACTTCAATTGTTTTCTTGTTTAATAATAATTATTTATATTAAAATAATTTTGTAAAATTAATATTGCGTTTATTTTATTTTTGTTATCTATATATATACACAATATTTTTTTTTTTTTGCTTTTATATTTCTCTTATGTGAAATCGTATCGTCACCCTCTCTCCGCGAAGATCTAACAGTTCACCATTTTGATCCGTCAACGTGGTTTTGAGACTATACAACGTGTCTAAAATCACTGGTAGATAAACTAAATTTCGAGGTCGCTCCACGATCTTATAACCCGGCGACACGTTTGGAAAGAAGGAATAGATCGTCGGTTGAGCGCTACCATTCACGTAGCTTCCAGCAATCAGGTCCATGTTCACCAGAATGCTATTGACTGCGAGAATGTCGACCGTATTTTCAGATGCCACGTGGCCTCGATACATCTTTCGATCGAATCCCAACATCTTGCCTATAGAATCGTCCGTGTTGAAATCCACTCGAAAAGTATCTTCCAAATCCAACATCGTCTGTAAGGTATTAGGATTGGGAGCGAGTCTGATCTTGTTGCTTCCCTTTCCATCCATCTTCATTCGCGTCTGAATGTAATTGTTCAAATCGTCTATGTCGTAACTCCCTTTGGGAATTCGAATCTCCAACCAATCCACTCCGTCGGAATACTTGAACGAGTTATTCTTTTCGGTGACGTTGGGAAAGGAATAATAAGTCTCCAGATTCACCAATGCCATCTCGTATCTTTTCTCTCTATTCAATTCGATGGAAGGTTCGAATTTCGTAGCGAATTGAGTCAAATCGCCACTCACCATGATTTGAATGGATTGTTTTGCAGCCGTATTCTCGGCTATCCGTTCTAACAATTCTCCATGTTCGAACATTATATTTAATTTTTTTTTTTTTTTTTTTTTTTCAAAAACTAATTATTTGAAGATTTATTATTTTCTAAATTTTATTTTCACGCTCTATCTTATTATCATCAGAAACATAAAACTTGTCGAATCCGCATCGATATTTTCCGTGATTAAATTCGCTTGTCAAATCGATCACGACGAAATTGTAAAGTCCTCCATCCCAAACCCTCTTGCAGAACCTCCTGAATTCTGCCACGCTCATGTCGTTTGCGACGTGATCGCCGTAGATGTGATTGTGATTCTTGAGATCTTGGCGAAAGAGACATAGAAAATTAGCGTTCTCCCTTATCGTCAGTCTGGGCAATCGAAAATAATTCTGCGACAGGTAGAAACAGTCCACGTTGCTGTGTCGACCCCTAACATAATACGATTCGCATTGGTTCTGTCTCTCCAAAAGCAGATTTCAATTCTCTAGGATCCGGAACGTCGCTAGCATTCTCATAAAATCGACACTCGATGTTCGAAAGATGCATTTCTCTTCATCAGCTCCATCGCCGCACCATCCAAAATGGTCGAAAGTGGAGCTTCGCTCTTGTCGAATCCCTCCCTACTGTCAAAGATTCTGGCTATGACGTCCTTGGGCAATCTACGATCCATGCACTCTCGAAGCAATCTGTATTCGGGTTGAAACAAGCTCTTGCCAAACACGAACAATCTGTCGTAATCCAACCAGTCGGGTCGGGACAACAGATTCATCAACAGATTGGTCTTTCCACAATTCGATTTTCCAACTATCAAGCCTCTTATGCTTTTGGGAAAGAACTTGTTATTCGACCTCTTGGTCGCGGCGTCGTTCCAAGACATATCTTTAATGTTCATCTTTGTTTTATTTTTTGGTTTGTTATTTTAGATTCTTTCAAACACAATTTTTATGTTTTTCAAACTTAGTTGTTTTAATATTATTATTTATTTATATCACACCGTCGCGAGTTCTCTTCAATCCTGATCCACTCGTCATTTTGGCTAAATCTTATATGGGTACCACAGCATCCTTAAAATCTTTCGAACTTTTCGGCGTTCGCTCTAATGCAGCTCGCTTCGCCGGCGGACTGATCAACTTGTCGATCAACGCGTCGACTGCCCTCTTGCCAGCCACAGAAGCTATCCAACCACTGGCTTCGGAAGCGGCTTTCTTACTAGCATCCAAAGCCGTCTTCTTACCGACCTCAAATGCAGTCGATGCGAGTTTTCTAACTGCATCGCTTGTGAACGCTCGCATTATAGAATCGACGATGCCAGAACCGCCTTGAACGTAAGTTCTGATGCATCCCCTGTTCTTTATCACCAACATATTTTATTTTTATAATATATTTTGTTTTTTCACTGGTAAATCGTTTTGTTGTTTAAATACTTTTATTATTGTAGTGTAAAAAATTTACTGTTTTATTTTTGTTTGTTTGTTTCTCTCTACTTATTATATACACATCAATCCTTCAATTCGTTCATCAGCCTTTTATAATGGTTTTTATTCAAAACCTTCTGTCTTAACAATTCGTCAGATATAATAACTATCTGATTATCTAATCCTGTGTTACCAGCCCATCTGCTCGCCATCAACAAACTCAATCTCTGAGACAGAGCGTCAGAATTGCTTGGAAGAAAAGTGGTTTTCACCCCTTTGCCAGTCACCGATTCGACGAACTTCTTATTCATATCCCATATGGGTTTCACCACTTTCGTCCACTTGTAACCTCTGTTGGCTTTGGGTCTCGTCTCTCTGGCATCGTTATTTCTCTTCATGGCGTGGGTCTGAACCAGAATGTCGCCGTAATTGTCGAAATCCTGTTCCGTGTAATCACTAGGCTTGTCGTAAAGGAGCAATCTGCGCAGTCCATCAGTCAATTCGTATCTGTTTGAACCAACGATCAATTCATCATCGCCAATTTCTATTTCTGTGTCACCGACAAAAGTTCTCCCCTCCGAATCCTTATAAAATCCATACAACAGATCTCTCTTACCGCCATCATCAGACGATGCGATGCTATCAGTGGTGATAGTCGAAGCTGTATCGGTGTCGGTCTCGCTCAAATCTGTTTGAATTCCCGTGGGAACGTAATCCGGTGTAGATTGAACGGAATGCCGATTTCCAAAACTACCGGGCAACGAACACATTCTCAAAGAACTCTCTTTTATGAGTCTCAATTCTTCGACTATCTCCTTCCTGCTTCGCTCTTGACCCTCTGTCAGGGGTTTAAATATTTTTGTGGCTTCGCGTTTGAGTTCAATCTCACCAAGACGTCTGCTTCTGTCAGCCGACTGAATGCCCTTCTTAGCACGTTCATAATCCCCTAAAATTCGATCTCGGCGCCTAGAATCCATCTGTAAAAACATTTTTCGTTTTTAATTGTTAATGTTCCTTTCAGTATGCTAATGCGAGTTATTTTATTATTTTCAAAATTAAATGTATAATTATATTTTTATGTTTTTAAGTTAATAAAAATCTTTCTGTCTTTAATATAATAACTAAAAATATTCACATCTCAACTCAGTATTGATTGAATTGGGAAAGTTTAAAATACGTTTTAAGCAGTACATGACAAACCGGTTTCTGATTTAACGCATTTTGAGAGTAATTTACGTTTGTTAAAAAGGAATTCCATTCACATATCAAAAAACCATTCACTCAGTGTCGAATTAAGAGAGAAGCTTTTGATGAGAGTTAAAACATTCCAGCACATAAAACAAAACTGTTTTTTTTTCTAATTTAACGTTAAAGGAATTCATTCATTCATTCATTCATTCATTCATTCATTCATTCATTTCCAATCTCTCTGATCGTTATCGTGAATATATTAAAAATTTTACCACTAAAAACCTAATTGAGTGGAAAATGCTTTTTATTATAACATTATTAAAACGATCCATTAAAACGAAAAAACCTTCATTCACGCCACAACAAAAACATAAAGCAACATGTTTTCATTCAAACATTCCATTAAGTGTTTATTAAGATTACTTCACAAGAATTAATAGTGACAAACGCGAACAAACAAATTTTTTACCACTGATTCTTTTCTCTAATTGTCTCTAAACTCAATCTCCTTTCGTCACATCGAAACAAGGCACGAATGTCTATTTTACAGATCATATTTTATAGTTGACTCTTTTGAACGAATGCCTAACTCAATTTCTCTTCGTTACATCGACACAAAACACGAATGTCTATTTTACAGATCATATTTTATAGTCGACTCTTTTGAACGGATACCTTTTATTCAAGCAACTCCTTTTTAAAACTGATGCTCATATTTTATAGTCTACTCTTTTGAACGAAAACCTCATTCAGTCATAACGATAACATGTGTTAGTTTTACTTCAGGAAACGTGACAGTGGGTTTGCCGGTTCAAAAATCACCTCTTTCCGTGTACCGTACACGATTCGATTTCCGACGTAAAATCCGCAAATGGATTTCCGTGTACGCCTCCATAGGGTTTCAGTGTTAAAATCGTGTACAGACGCGGATGATTTGAAATCAGCAAGATGATGATGTAGAAACGACAAAACGTTTTTTTGCTCGCAATTTAACACTGAGTCCTATGGGGGAAACCCATTTGCCGATTTCAATCAAAACGGTACATGTACGTGTACGTAAAATTTCATGCGTTTTTTTCACTCTTGGATACAATCAGTGATGTTTGAATCGGTAAAGCCGATTCTAACATCACCCTAAACACGTTAAAATCGTGTACCTGTACACGATTTTAACACTAAATCCTATGGAGGTGTACATCGATGTACGTTGATGCTTGAATCGGCCTTTATTACCTACTCACAACGTCACCGTGCCCCCACGTGGGCAATGGGGGTGAAGTGTCTTGTTCAAGGACACAACGCGGTTGCCGCAGCGCTGAAAAGTTCTACAAATTATGTTAATATCTTGGTGTTTTCCGGGGAAATTAAATACTTATTGACTTGGATATCTATAACTGGGACAGGAAAGAATACCTTATATCTTTCTTGGTAAGGCACATCATATAACATCAACTATAGTCTACGCGCGAATTTTCAAAAAAGTAGGTAAACAAACGACACGTCACAGCGTCGAATTCCGAACAGAATTAGACTGGTGACCCGAGAGCTTAATAGTAGTCGCGACGCGCAGACTTCCCAACTTACTAATTAATTATCAAATAAAGTACTCCAAATTGGTCAAGCTGGGACCTCCAACAGCCCGAATCAGTCATTCTGGTACCACAGGCCTCCACTTGTATAGACAACTGTGCGTAACGTAACCCGTGTAGGAAACGATCTCGACGGAAGACCGGGGAATTTTCACTAAGCTTCGTATCAGCAATCATAAGTTAGCTATTGAGAAAGGTAGACATTATCAACCGCCGAAGCCTGTTATCGACAGGATATGTACTCACTGTGAAACTAACTCTGTGGAAATAGAAACGAATACCATTTTCTTATGGAGTGAACTTTTCGAGGACTTTTTATTTAAGTGGGAACCCTGTGTCACATACCCGGTCATTCGAGTGAATTCTGGATTATTTGGAGTGCCTGTGCGGTTCGTCTTAAATAATTAAGTTGTTGCGTCATGACCACATCGTGTATATTTGATTTATCACACACCTCGTCCCCTGAGTTCCAATGTGTTCTATGTGCCAGTAGGCACATAGAACACATTGGAACTCAAGGAACGACCTATTAATGTAAAACTTGGGATTTTCACTGTTCTGCCTGTAGGGTAAAAATAAAGTTGTATCGCACGTGGTGATTCAAAACACGTTCGGTTTCGTTTCCTACAGAGAAGGAATCCGTCTAAAGAAATCACGTCAATCATTGGTCGAACGGACCGGGATCAAGATCGCTTGGAAAATCCAAGTTCCTCGTTTAGATTTGTTTACCGGGGATATTTAAACAAGCAGATTCGAGTCAAAAATTTACAAAATAAAAATAACATTCTATCTGCTTGCTCCTTAACAAACACTTTCCTCAACTGGTCATATATGATGGAGTGTGCTCAAGTTATTAGCTATTTAAAACATTTTGTTGTGTTATTCCCCACAGTTTTGTCAATATTTGAATATCGATCATCGTGGCCGTGACACTGATCAGTGTCAACTGGTTTCGACCAATTAAATGCCGTAAAAATTAAAAAGCAAATTAGGATTGGTACCCCTCCAACTAACAGTGATGACAACGAAGAAAACGCAGCAATTCCCCAGTTGAAGAGTGATTTTAGTTCAGTTTTCGTGTGTCTTGTTGTAACATGGGAGGTGTGTGATAAATACGGAATCGCACATACGTTTGAATGGGTTGAGAATTATGGTACTCGATTGCTTTGGCCCAGGATATCACAAGCGCCTTCGGCTCTCGTGACATCCTGGGCCAAAGCAATCGACTGCGATAATTCTTAACCCATTCAAACGTATGTGCGGTTCTGTATATTTATAAACAAATAAATTTCAAAGAAGTCTTGAGGCTTTGGAATAGAATCCGGACAAACTAATATTCCAACTACATCATCAAGACATGCCTTCCACGAAGTTGGAATATTTGACTGATTGGGGAGGGGGTGGATGTAAACTTGATTTTTCCAACTGTAATGACTGAAGTCCCGACATCACAGTTGGAAAAAAATCAGGTTCACATCCATCCTCTCCTCAATCGATATTTCATCTGTCTTCATCAGTTTCTGACCATGTCACTTGTTTTATTCAATAAAAATGCATACGTTAGTTTCTATTCACAATAACATTTTTCCGAATAAAGTTGAGACAAGAATGGTAACATTGATATTCCGAGAGACTTTGAGCACTGACTTGACAACGCACGTTCTAAGGGAGCTAATTCGGCAAAATCCGAAAAAAATTGAAACAAAATTGGTACCTGGTCAGCATCTGACGACTCAGTACCGAACACTAAAAACGAGACCTCCAAAAGGATTTCTTTGAAAAACTAATGATTTTTTCTCCCTTTTTTACTCCATCCCCGACACATTATCAAAATATCACGTTGTCCTAAAATCTCCTACATGAAAATTATTTTAGTTTGACACTAGTTATAGATTCCTCTACTCGCATTACTACGGTGGCTGATTTCGGCCACCCTCAATACTATTCTTATCTCGAGATCTCGACAAAGTTTCTCGAGATCTTCAGATATTTTCTCGAGACCTCAACATAGTTTCTTGAGATATTATCTCGAGATCTTGAGATAGTTTCTCGAGATCCTGAGATCTCGAGATAAAAAAAAAGTTTTGAGAGTGGCCTAAATCAGCCACCGTACGTTACCGATAACTCTCAATGTGATTGAACTAGCTTTAGTTTCCTGCAAATGTTTAAAAATCCTATCTTTTTGTATGACCACTACGCAACTTGAGTAGTTCTAAAATCACAAAATCCTCGTAACAAACCTTTTCAAAGAAGTGTCTGGAATTACAAGAGTGGTTTACCGGGCAAGGGTTTTGCGGAGATGCCAAAATACAAAGTACACTAAACCCACGCTATTGGCGGGGGGTGGGGGGTGGGGGGGGGTGGGGGGGGGGGTGTGTGTGGGGGGGGGGGGGTACGTTGTGTCAGGGGAGGCCGCGAGAGGTGGTCAGAGAGGCCACACGGGAGCATCAGAGACGTAGAGTTAGAAGGGGCCCTGAGACTTGGAGTGGGGCACCCAAGGACGGATTGGCAGGTGTCAATCAACAAAACGTTGCACCTGGGGCAGCAAACCCTGGTACGGCAGGCATCACATGGGGGCCTGTAGTTGTTGTGCGTAAAGAGGATTGGGGTCGGGTCGTTGGTGGAGGACGCGCCCGAGGAATCGGTCCAGGTGGAGGCGGTCGATGGGCTCTCTATGAAATAGTAAGGGTCCCACACTCATGGGAATATTTAAAGGGCACGTAACCCGTTGACGGGTATGAACCAGACAAGGCACCATATCCAAGGATGGGGCAAGTTAGTGGGGTGATAAGAGTTTGGGCAAGGGGTCCATTGGGTGGCTTGGGTCAGGATGGATTCCCCTTGCTAATATTTTTTTGTTTTACGCAAGTGTTGCGTGAGTGTATATATGTGGGAGATAGAGTAGTATTATATTATGCGATTTAGAGAATGAGAGAGAGTGTGTGTGTGTGTGTGTGTGTATAAAGGGACCTGTTGGCTGCATGTGTACCAACGGACCTCTTCCAATTGTGCACCAGTGGATGTGTGCGCGCCTATTAATGTGAGATGTGTTTCAATGGGGAATCGAGAAGAAATGCTGGAGGGTTATTTTTATGCGTATCATGGTGTGCATGCGTGTAGCTGTATGTGTGTGGAATTATGAGTATACCGGTGTAATAGTAGAGCGAGTGGTGAGATCTCTAAGAGAGAAGTGTGAGAGTGAATGCACGTGAACGCTATCCCCTTGGTTTATTCGGAACAACTGAGAGTATGTTCCTTGGTAGGGGGTTGTCAATTTGATTGTCAAGGTGATAACTTGAATTTTCGAGTTTTGTGGTATAAAAGAGTATATAATTTTTTTAAATAATTTTTCTCCTATGTTTTAGAGACAAAAAATGGAAAAAAAATGAAAATTAATTGGCGATTTTTGAGAATGGCGCTGGCCGTTTTTGGCCGTTACGTTAGGTAAAGTGTTAAATAATATAATTATCGTTAATAATGAAAAGTAATAAACAGAGTAATCGCTTGACTGGACTGGTTACGTGAAATAATTCATTCGAGACGTGGGACTATATTATAAAACACTCGTGCGCATTCGCCAACCAGTCCAGTCAAGCGATTACTCTTTATCTATTTTTGCATTTTTTTCTCGATTTTTCAAATTGTTCCAATGGGGCCCGACACCCTTACGAAATTCTTGAAAAAGCCGAAAATTCCTTTTGCCTATTTTTCAAAACAAATAAATTCTATAGGCAAAAGTACCTTCTTTTTCAGACTTCCGTCAACTTGCATGGCTTCTTTTGAGTATATAAATGCTCAAACTGCGAATTCAATTTTGTCAGTCTGACAGAAAAAGTGGAAATCAGGTACATGCATACTATTACTTTCCAGTGCATTATCAAAGCAGCACTAGCGATGGACTACAGACAAATAATATATGCACACACACAAGGCAAGTCTTAAAAAATATCATCAATATTAGATCCATTATCTGTCAAATCATTCATCTACAGTTCCACAAATTATATAAGGATGAGAAGTTAGTAGAAACTAAGTTGTCAGTGTCAAGGCAATCGCATGTTTTTTCAGTACTTCAATGGGAAATCGTTTTATATGACTTCGAAGACAGTATTGTGTGTTTGTTCGACTATACCATACAACCGTGGCATCTCCCCTCAAACTTATATACGCCATCGACATGGGGGAATAACAATCACAGTGTTTGTTTCTGAGGTGTCTAAGTCTGCTTTACTGGTATAATTAACTGGCTAACCCGTCTGAGGGCTAGAACCCTGCCTATGCTTTCCAGAACATTTTTTTTGTTTCACACTTCAATGCTTTGCCTTTTGCAAATGAAGGGAGATAATTAACACAGGGTTTCCCATTTGCACTGTGTGAGAGGAGATTTCAGACCTCCCAATTTATGTAAAAGACGAAACCCACTGTCAAAGTCCCGGGGCGTTACTTTTATGAATAAGTCATTGCAACTGTAAACGGTAATCTAAACTCCATTTTCTCTTATTGGTGTGGACTTGATAAATATAGGCATAAAGAATGGACATGTCTCCTAAAATCTCAGTAAACAATTAGTAGGAGCTCAGTGCTGGTCTTTTTTCAAACTTTGAATGTGCTCTTTCCAAAATGGTGTGCTCTGTACACAGCAGGGCCCTCGCATTGTCAACAAGGTCATAACAACCGATATATAAACTGTTCTGTTCTCCACAAACATTCAAAATATCATTGAGTTTCACAGTGTACAGCATAAACAGTAACATTTGATGGTGTACAACAATTCAGAAAAAGAGATTTTCACCGTTCGCAGTCATGAAGTTTATCTATTTTTGTATGTACTATTTTTTGGTTCAGCCAGCTGAGTTTTTTTCTCTCAATTTTTTTATTTTTTCCAAAGGGGACCGACCCCTTTATGAAATGCTAGAAAAAAGCAAAAAAAAAAAAATGTTTCGCCTATTTGTCAATACAAATAAATTCTATTGGCTAAAGTACCCTCCTTTTCACACTTTCGTCAACTGGCATGGCTTCTTTTGAGTATATAAATGCTCAAACTGCGAATTCATTTTTTTTCAGCGTGACAGAGGAAGTGCAAATCAGGTACATACACACTATTACTTTCCAGTACATTATCAAAGCAGCACTAGCGATCGACTACAGACAAACAATATATGCACACACACAAGCCAAGTCTTTAAAAAACCCATCAATATTAGATCCAAGCATAGTGAGTATCTGTCAACTCATTCATTTACAGTTCCACCAACACATAATACAAGGATGAGAAGTTTATTTATTGATTTATTAAGGTTTAACGATACTTTAACAGCCAAGGTCATATCGTGTCGGTAACAGTTTTACAGGTGGAGGAAGCCGGAGAAACCGGAGAGAACCACCGAGCAACGACACCATCGACGTGCAGTACGCCTTAGTACACGGCGTCATCGTGTCCCCATGCGGACAATCGAGGTTAAGTGCCTTGCCCAAGGACACAAAGCGAGAGTCCGAATCGATCACTCAGACGGTCACCCATCCAAGGACTGACTGGGCTCGACATTGCTTAACTTCGGCGATCTGACGAGAACCGGTTATCCCAACGCCACCGCGCTCCCTGGATGAGAAGCCAGAAGAAACTAAGTCGTCAATGTCAAGGCAATGGCATGTTTCTTTCAGTACTTCTATGGGAAATCATTTTATATGACTTGGAAGACAGTATTGTGTGTTTGTTCAACCACATCACACCGTTGCCTCTGCCCTCAAACGTATAGACGCTATCGACATGGGGAAGTATTTATAAAACAGTATATTTGTGTATATACTCGAGATTGCACATGCCTGAGTGTATTCTCGTAGGGGGAACGATCGCAGTATTTTTTCTGAGGTGGATAAGTCTGCCTTACTGATATAATTAACTGGCTAACCCGTCCGAGGGCCAGAACCCTGCCTTTGCTATCCTGAACAAATTTTTATTTCACACCTCAATGCTTTGCCTTTTGCAAATGAAGGGAGATAATTAACACAGGGTTTCCCCATTGCACTGTGTGAGAGGTGATTTCAGACTTCAAAATTTATGTAAAAGACGAAACCCACTGTCCAAAGTCCGGGAGGTTACTTTTATGAATAGGTCAGTGCAACTGTAAACGGTAATTTAAACTCCATTTTCTCTTATTGGTGTGGACTTGATAAATATAGGCATAAAGAATGGACATGTCCTTAAACCTCAGTTAACTATTAGTGGAAACCTCTGTGCTGGTCTTTGTTCCAATTTTGAATGTGCTCTTACCAAAATGGTGTGTTCTGTTCATAGTAGGACCCTCGATTTGTCAAAAAGGTCATAGCAACTGATATATAAACAGTCCTGTTCTCCACAAACTTTCAAAATCTCATTGAGTTTCACTATGTACAGCACATACAGCAACATTTGATTGCCTTAACCCTTTTCCTAACATGAAATGCAGACGACACTTGCAAAAATTATGCTTGACTAACTAATTTTTTTCATTTTTTGTCTCAAAAACATAGGTTATGACCCCTCGTTGGAACGAGCTCGACGAGCTCGTTCCAACGAGGGGTCATAACCTATGTTTTTGAGACAAAAAATGAAAAAAATAATGAAAATTAATTGGCGATTTTTGAGAATAGCGCTGGCCGGTTTTGGCGGATCGCAGTGTGTGTGTTTGAGATGGATAAGTCTGACTTACTGGTATCAATAACCCTTTACCCAACGTAACGGACAAAACCGGCCAGCGCTATTCTCAAAAATCGCCAATTAATTTTCATTATTTTTTCATTTTTTGTCTCAAAAACATAGGTTATGACCCCTCGTTGGAACGAGCTCGTTCCAACGAGGGGTCATAACCTATGTTTTTGAGACAAAAAATGAAAAAAAATAGTTATTCAAGAATTTTTTTTGCAAGTGTCATCTGCTTTCCATGTTAGGTAAAGGGTTAACTGGCTAATCCGCCGAGGGCTGGAACCCTGCCTTTACTACCCAAAACAATTTCATTCTCTCTTCAATGCTTTGCATTTTGCAAATAAAGGGAGATAATTAACACAGGGTTTCCCCATTGCACTGTGTGAGAGGAGATTTCAGACCTCACAATTTATATAAAAGAAAAAACCCACTGTCCAAAGTCCCGGGACGTAACTTTTATGAATAAGTCAGGTGAATTGTAAACGGTTTACTCTTATTCGTGTGGACTTGATAAATACAGGCGTAAAGAGTGGGCATGTCCTTAAATCTCAGTAAACAATCAATGGGAGCCTCAATGTTGGTCTTTTTCCAACTTTAACTGTGCTCTTTCCAAAATGGTGTGCTTTGTACATAGCAGTGTACATACATACATACATACATATATGTTTTACGCGTCGCTTTATTGCCTGGCAAGTAGCTGCCTAGCTCCTAATCACGAACCCAGTTATAAAATCATCGTTTCATATCTTCCTTGGTTGGCAACAAGTACAGATATGTTCCGCGTTTCACGTTGTGCTCTGTATTCAAGTGTACGTTTTGCACACAGATACCGTATCTGCAAGTTTTTGGTTCAGTCAGCTGAATTTCTTTTTGTTTTGGGTTTTTTTTTTTGTTGATGTTTCGATCTTTCGATTTTTTCCAAAGAAGACCCCCACCCCCTTTTGAAATTCTTGAAAAAAGTAAAAAAAACATTGTTAATACAAATAAATTCTGAAAGCACTTCATTGCATCGCATTTTGCATATCAAGGGAGATAATTAACAAAGGAGCTTTCGAACCTCCCATTTTAAATAAACGACAAAACCTACTGTCCAAAGCAACGGGAGTTACTTTTCTGAATGAGACAGTGCAACTGTAACCGGTAAGCTAAGCTTCCTTTTTTCCTTATTGTTGTGGCCTTGAAAGACATAGGCATAAAGAGTGGGTATGGTCTTAACCCTTTACCTAACCTGAAAAGCAGACGACAATTGCAAAAATAATTCTTGAATAACTAATTTTTTTCATTTTTTGTCTCAAAAACATAGGTTATGACCCCTCGTTGGAACGAGCTCCACGAGCTCGTTCCAACGAGGGGTCATAACCTATGTTTTTGAGACAAAAAATGAAAAAAATAATGAAAATTAATTGGCGATTTTTGAGAATAGCGCGGGCCGGTTTTTGCCGTTACGTTAGGTAAAGGATTAATATAAATCTCAGTAAACAATTAGTGGGAGCCTCGATGCTGGGTCTTTTTCAGCTTTGCATATGCTCTTTCCTAAATGGTGTGCTCTGTACATAGCAGGGCCCTCGATTTGTCAAACAGGTCATAGACATTGACAGTTCTTTTCTTCACACACATTCAAATCTGATTGAAATTTCCCATGTACAGCACATATATTAGCTCCTTACCCAAACCGCGCTATTCACAAAATTCACCATTCAATTTTTACTACTTTTTATTTTTGTCACAAAAACATAGCTTATGACCCCTCATTGGAACAAGCTGGTCATAAGCTATGTTTTGTACGCAAAGCCTAAAAAAAATAAGTGCTTTAAAAATTTTATTTGCAAGTGTCATCTGCTTTTCGTGTTACATAAAAGGTTAACCTTTGTTGGCCTCCAAAAGTTCAGAAAGTGAGATTTCCCCCGATTGCAATCATGAAGATTATATATTTTTGCATGAACAATTTATTGGCTCAGTCAGCTAATTTTTTTTTTTCTTTTTTCTTTTTTTTTTCTAATTTTTTCCAAAGGGGACCAGAAGACAGTAGTATGTTCGACCACATCACCACCTTTGCCCCTCCCCTCAAACTTATAGGAGCCCTCGACAAGGAAAGTATTTACAAAACTGAATATTTGTGTGAATACCCAAGATTACACCTGAGTGTATTTTCGTGAAGGGAACGAGTGCAGTGTTTCGAGGTGGATAAATTCGGCTTTTATGGTATACCTAACTGGCTAACCCGTCCGAGGTCTGGAATCCCGCCTTTGCTATCCAAAACAATTTTTTGTTTCACACTTCATTGCATTACATTTTGCATATCAAGGGAGATAATTAACACGGTGATTTTCAATAGCACTGAATTTTGGAGCTTTCAGACCTCCCAGTTTATATTTCAGACAAAACAGACTGTCCAAAGCCATGGGCGTTACTTTTCTGAATGAGACAGTGCAGTTGTAAACGTAAGCTAAACTTCATTTTCCTTATTGTTGTGACTTGATAGATATAGGCATAAAGAGTAGGTATGGTCTTAAATCTCAGTAAACAATTAGTGGGTGCTTCAATGCTGAGTCTTTTTTCAACCTTGAATATACTCTTTCCTAAAGGGTGTGCTCTGCACATAGCAGGACCCTCGAATTGCCAAAAAAAAGGTAATAGAAACTTGTATATAAACAGTTCTGTTTTTCTCAAACATTCAAAATTTGATTGAGATTTGCTATGTACAGATGAAATAGTAACCTTTAATGGCCTCCAAAAATTCAGACAAAAGAGAGATTTCCCCCTACTGCAGTCATGGCCATTATATAATTTTGCATGAACAATATTATGGCTCAGTCAGCTGAATTTTTTTCGAGTTTTTTCCATTTTGAAATATTTTTCCCAGTTTTCAATACAAATAAGTTTTATAGGCAAAAGTACCTTTCTTTTCACAACTGGCGTGGCTTCTTTGGAGTATATAAATGCTCATACTGCGAATTCAATTTTTTTCAGCCTGACAGTAGAAATCAGATACATGCACAATACCACTTTTCAGTGCATTATCAAAGCAGCACCATTGATGGACTACAGACAAATCATATATTAACACACACAAGGCAAGTCTTTAATAAATCATCAATATTAGACTCCAAAATAGTGAATATCCTTCAAAATCATTCATTTAGAGTTCCATCAATATGATATAATGGTGAGAAGTCAGTAGAAACCAAGTTTCCATTGTCAAGCCAATCGCATTTTTTTTTTCAGTACTTCGAAAGGAAAGCATTTATATGGCACAGAAGATTGTAACTAGTGTGTTCGACCACATCACCACCTTTGCCCCTCCCCTCAAACTTATAGACGTCGTCAACAATCAAGGTCGGCGGAACCTGGGGGGGGGGGGGGGGGGGGTGCTGGGGGCTTCAGCCCCTCCACTTTTTTGCCGGGCCATCTTTTTTTGTATGCATATATTATAACACAACAAATGACTGGTAAAACAAGCGGCGGATCCAGACCCCCACCCCCCCACCCCCACCCCCCCCCACCCCCACACACATTTTCGCCAGCTACGTTTCTCTCGTTCTCTCGTACTGGTTCAGTGTCGATACATTTCGGATCATTTTTGCAGTAAGTGGCAGCAAACGCTAAATGTATACAGTCTGTTAAAAATGAAGTAGATCGTAATCTTACAGACATACAAGTACCAAATCCATCCCCAGACAAGATAATCCACAAACAGTATTTTTAAAGTGAAATATTGCAAATACATCTCCTGAAAATCTCAAAATATCCGCCCAGATGCATGGAAATGGGGGTTTGGGGATCCTGGAATTTAAAAATTTCATCCCGACGACCATCCATCACCCGATCCAGCCCCCCCCCCCCCCCCCCCCCCCCACCAGACACTTTGAAAATCGTTCCGCCGCCCCTGACAATGGAAAGTATTTACAAAACTGTATATTTGTGTATGCACCCAAGATCGCACCTGAGTGTATTCTCATGAGGGAAACGATTGTTGTCTTTGGTTCTTGGGTGGATAGGTCTGCTTTACTGATATAATTAACTGGCTAACCCAGTAGGTGTTTTATATGCCCGGTTGATAGTGGACAAAGCAGGTCCGTTTATGGTTGGAGGGTGAGTAACACCGTCAGAACCGGATGTTGATAAAGCAGGTAGGCCCGCTGTTGGTCCAATAGGAGTGGACCGGATCCCCGGATCCCCGGATCACCAGGGGAAGCATAGGAAAACTGTAAACTCTCCGTGGAGGAGGTGGTATGCTGACCGCTGGTCTCAGTGGTAGACGTGAGCCCATATTCCGACAGTGGGAGGTCGGATGTGGAACCTAGGGGACCGCTTAGGTCCCTAGGCCTGCGGAATTTAGCCAGAATACTCGAGGCTGAACGGCCCTGACTAGGCCATTACGCTCATACCAGTGATGATTCACCCCCCCCCCCCCCCCACGGACCACCGTAGGCCTAAGAGTTATTGTCGTACGCGCAGTTTCCGCACGGCCTCTCGTGTCAAACATAACCAGAATCAGCGTACACGACGTCGAATGAAACAACATTCTATACTAACCTCACACGCTGAGACGGCTAGCAAACACATCACCAACCTATCGAGTTACACCCTCAATAAACCTGAGATGACTGTACTCGGAATGGGACTAGCCCGTACCCCGGGGCCCACCTATAGTCCATATACGGTGACCACATATCGATAGCCTTATCCCGCTTTCATAAACACGGGATATATGTGACTTTACGCAACCGGGTGCCTAACTACACCCCCCTCCCCCAAATGGGGATGCCAGCCGTGTATAACAACGGTATGATGAACATGACACCTTATGTGTGCTCTCTTGACACCAAATGATTGTGCTCTCCACGAATCCAGCTCACACTACCAAGTAACAATGCCCCCCCCCCCCCCCAACGGGGCTGGGCGTATAAGGATGGGCTACCATGGCCCTCGCACCGCTGTTAGATGACCACACTCGAAGCTTGAGGGCGAACCTAGTGGCTACTATGTCCCCCCACTATCATCCCTGACCAACAGGAGCTCGACACGCAGTTGGCTGACCAAGTGGAGAAGTACATACAGGCAGTCAAAGACACCATCATTAACCACCTCAATCAGTGGGCTGCCAAGGATCCTATAGACCTTCACACTGATAGTAGTGATGACAAGAGAATTGCGGACATGGCTGCGAAAATCTCACTGCTCGTAGCGAAACAACTGCTGCAAGCAGCACCTAAAGCTGCGGCTGAACATCAGACTCCGGACCAAACCGGATGCATCTACGTCCACCAACAAGGGCGAATCCTGGCTGTAGACCATGCTCTACGCTCATCAACGGCCCTTTTCAGGGCCACCCACAATATTAGAAAGAGTTATACCTTTACACACTCACTGCCTTCATACCAATAAACAAGCTCCCTCGAAGGAGCATAGACCAAACCATAACCTATACGGGAGTTGAGTTCTCACCCGAACCGCTCTACCTGGCACATAGCCAAATGAGACCACCAATACCCATTCCTCCGTGTGCTTTCCACTGTGTGGGAACCGCACCCCAGCGCAACGCAGGAGGCTTTAGTTCCAATCCTGAGCCCGTACCCCAGGGCCCACCTATAGTCCATATACGGTGACTACATATCGATAGCCTTATCCCGCTCTCATAAACACGGGATATATGTGACTTTACGCAACCGGGTGCCTAACTACACCCCCTCCCCCCAAATGGGGATGCCAGCCGTGTATAACAACGGAATGATGAACATGACACCTTATGTGTGCTCTCTTGACACAAAATGATTGTGCTCTCCACGAATCCAGCTCACACTACCAAGTAACAATGCCCCCCCCCCCCCCCCCCACGGGGCTGGGCGTATAAGGATGGGCTACCATGGCCCTCCCTATCTCGCTCCGCTGTTAGATGACCACCACCCGAAGCTTGAGGGCGAACCTAGTGGCTACTATGTCCCCCCACTATCAATCCTGCCTTTGCAAGCTCTCCAGAACATTTTTTTCTTTATTGCATAGTATTTTGCATATGAAGGGAGATAATTAACGCGGGCATTCCCCATTGCACCGAATGTTAGGAGCTTTCATATCTCCAAATTTATATACAAGACAAAACCTACTGTCCAAAGCCACCGGCGTTACGTTTCTGAATGAGACAGAGCAATTGTAAACTGTGAGCTGAACTTTAGTTTTCCTTATTGTTGCGACCTTGATAGGCATAAGCATAAAGAGAGGGTATGGCATTAAATCTCAGTAAACAATAAGCCCATAAGCCTTTTTCGAAACTGCCATCTTGGACTTTAATCTATGCAAGGTCACAGGTCGCGAGGTGTAAACATTTCAAGAAAACACGTTGTGAGCAATGGGAGAGGAGAGCGGGTGAAGAGCTTCGGACCCCATTACGTTCATTAGCGAGAATTCAAAAAACATTTAGCCAAGGTTGACATTTGTTTAAGGCAATAGCAATATTGTATGAAAACTTTCATGATTTCGAATTGAGTTCCAATCGACATAAATGGTGTTTGAATGCACGCTGTGTCATTACTCCGTGGCCATGGCCACTGTTTTCAACAACTTCGGAGGATTTCCCAAGCCGGGAAACTCTGAGCAACACACGTGTCCTTGTTGCCATTCAAAACAAGTCCTCATCTCCGCAAAAATCCCTGTAAATCTGCGATATTCCATCGTTTAACATCGTCCAGGATTGCCCCTTCAGTTAATTCGAATGACGGCATCGGTTTTACGAATTTAAACTTGATATTTTACAAAACTAGCAGATTTGGCTGACACAGAACTCAACGCGATGAACATGGAAATCGCTTTGTTTGCACCCCGCGACCCGTGACCTTGCATAGATTAAAGTCCAAGATGGCAGCTTCGAAAAAGGCTTATTGCCGATTAGCCATCTTTGACGTTGATGATATGCAAGGTCAAAGGTAGCTTCGGGTAAACAATTCGATCAGACTGTCTGTCAAGACTATCATACATGCGATAGAAACAACCAAAATGTTTCGCTTGAAACGAGAAAATGTGCATTTTCGATTTAATACTCATAAATATAGAAATATAGCATACTTTCAAGACTTCATTTAATGGACAGGGCAAAATAATATTGATTTTTTAGTGAAATGAATACCACAATGAACCCCTTCCGACAAGCGAAGGTAGACTCGGCATCATGGTTTTGTTGTGTTGTCGAGTGTTAAAACTGCAGATTGCCAAGATGATAGCTAAAAGTTGCGATTTTATTATATGAAAGTGTAAATATTTTCGATAATGTTTCTGCCTGGGTTGGATGTAAAGCGTGGAGATACGTATGTAACGGACAATTAAGTATGAAATTTAAGGTCCATTATGGCACACGTGTTCAAAGCCATGTGGGCCTCTGATAACAGATCAACAGTAAGAGAGACAATATTCTCTTCTGTAATAATTATCTGGGTAATTAAAGACCAGTTAAACTGTAATTGTTGAAAACCAGTGCATCACATTTGGTCTGGACACACACCCATATTATGCGTCTATCCTGTCTCCGAAATGTCGAAAGGGTTCACTTCAAACGAAATTCCCATTTATATCTCTATCCATATCGAATTACAAAGCACTCGTTAAATCAGAATTAATATGTTTAAACTTTGCGTTCCGACTGTATAAAGAGTGAAGAAGAATTCTGAGAGGCAGTTGGCCTGAGGGCACTCAGAGAAGGTCCGAATTTAGCCTTGGCCGTCGAGGATCATAGGCATAACCCTGTGAGGGTTGTAAGGAACCAATTGTAGTTTGTTAACGGTTGCGAACCGTCGAGGCATAGTAGCCAAAGAAGTAAAAGCTGTAACGTTGAGGTCACAAAACCGTATTAGGAGCTTGCGTAAGCGCTTGAATAGCTCGCGAGTTAAAATAGTTTTAGGCGGTGCAAGAATTAGTGATGTTGAGAACACTTTGCAGAATATTTTTATGTGAGCTTTGTTAAGTATATATCTGAAGGCGAAGAATAACTTAACCCAGTGAAAGCCAGACAAGGCGCAAAGTGATCGTGAACTATGGTAGACGCCGATTGAATTGTGGTGGAACTGTGAGAACGCTGATAGAGTTGCACAAGCAGAACATTATATGTGTTAAGCCCGACTGAGGGCGAAGTTAACCCTGCGAGGAGGAAGCAACGGGAAGTGAATAGACACTTTGCATTTATCAAAACCGCGAGGAAATGAAGATGATGTGAAGTTGATCCAGCGGACACAGCTAGCTGTGGGAGACGTCGAGGGCCCTAAAGAATAAACTTTTATCCGCGTAAATAGTGTATTCATATGGATAATTTTGTGAGTAATTTGTTTCATATTATATTTCTTCGTACATGTAAATAAATGATCTTTTCAGTGAATTATCGTTGATCACCCTTTGGCGCTGTAAGCCAGAGGCACCTTCAGGAATCTTAAGAGTCCCAAGCGGATAGGGCATTGATAAGGTGGCAAGGTTTACCTTCGAACTGGGGTTCAGACGACAGTCACTGGCAGTCGACTGAGCACCGATAAGAACATAAATTTTCCTCCATCACTCAACCTCGTAATCCTGCGACACTGGCGAGGCTACCAAGATGTTCTAAAAGGTAACATTTTTAAAGGTAAAGATCAACGATCCACTCAAAGATAATTTATTTCCTGGAGCATGCTTTTTGAAGTTTACATATGAGTTTTTTGCAAATTGTTATCAACATGCTCTGGGGAAATAGCGGAGAGCCGTAAAGGGTTAAAGTTTTGCACAATTTTTAAATTTAAGCGGGTTTAGAAGCAAATGACGGGGTAGCTAAATAATTATCCACCGTAGAAGGGTTAAGCGCGACGCTAGGCGCGAGGAAATTGTTATTTACCGTAACTGTATATATTTTAAGTATTTAAAAGCGAAATAATGGAGGCTCCCATGACTTTGGACAAGTTAATTTCGGCGGGGGGGGGGGGGGGACGCCTGCGTTTTTCTGGAAGTGAACTGCAAGGAAATGAAGTTGATCCAGCGGACACGGCTAGCTGTGGGAGACGTCGAGGGCCCTAAAGAATAAACTTTTATCCGCGTAATTAGTGTATTCATATGAAATGACACAAATATGTCTGCGTGAGTGAAAATGCAAACCCTGGGTATCCAAACAACCAACCCATACAAATATTTTCAAGCTTAACACACAGATGTTCCAGCTGGAAGAGGTTGGGGTGGAGGGGGGCGTGGTCCCTAAAAAAGTGAATGAAAATAGTCTGCTGGTAGCAGTGTCGCGTGTCAACTAAAAATATTTTGTCCATGTACAGTACAAGTCAAAATGAGTTGAAGAATAACCACGACCGGTATAAACTATAGATAAATGTTTCCTATACTAATAACACAAGAATCGGACATAAACATAATATAGATTCTTCTTTTGACTATTTTCTCGTTCAACTCAAACTTACATGTCACAAAGTGGAAGCTGTCTTATTACAAAAAACACCCACGAAGTGGAAGGTCCACGAAGGGCCGGGGAAAGGAAATTCGGACCCGGGGTTAATTCTTTGACGGCTCCCCTTTCAAAAATGTCGGGATATTGCACTGATGATAAAGGCATCTGCAGCGAGTGCCGGAGGCGCGACCGATCCTAGAGTGGTTGGAGGGGAGCGACGTTTCTACCCCCAACAAAATTTTTAAATCAGTTTTTAAATGGAGTCTTCTGGCGGCTTTTGGGATAAAAAATCGCGTTATTACTGGCCATCAAAAGGACGTTTTATAGTAGCATGTTTCAGATTTCCAAGTTGATCAATGAGTATCCAATGACCTACGACCATAGCTATATTTACTGCACAATTCTTGAAGTGATAACTTGGTTACGTCAAGTTGATTTAATAAAGTTATTACTTCAAGAATCATGCAGTCCAGAATTACAGCCGTTGGTCAAGTGCATAGCTTCATTCATGATAAAGGCCCCTTCTTAACTGTTAGCACAGGAGTCAGAACCTTTGGGGAGGGGGACTTGGTGAAACATGGCCTGAAAGCCCGTATTTTTGTGTTTTTTGTTTTGTTTTGGAACGCCCTTTGGAAAGGACGTACCAAACCAAAAAAATTAAAATACTGTCTTCCGGGTAATGTTTGGACTAGAGGGTGGGCAGGCGAAACCAATATCCATGACTCCTGCCCCCCCCCCCCCCCCCACAAGTTCCAAGGTCTGGGAGTTACTACCCTGGGCCCCACCCTCTCCGCGACCCCGGATACATGACCAAAATGTGCATACATGTATATTGTATTACAGAACACCCAGGGTGATTTTGTACTTCTCCTCTAAGTAGGTGGATATACATATATTTCCAACATATTCTTGCCAGTTTGTAGAAAGTTTGGGACTCAACAAGCTAATCTGCAATTTATGCACCACTAGATAACTAACCTATCAGTGCTCCTTAAACTGCAGATTTGCTTTGTGAGTTACAATTTTTTACTGGCTGTCAGGTAGGGTCAGTAGTTGATGTCCATGTGCATTGTTTTGCACAAGCAAAATTCCTGCCAGTGGACCTCCGAGTGGAATTCAGAAATCACTTGACTTAGAGTCCCAGTCGAAATACGTCATAGAATAAGCACTATGAACTACTAGTATGCATATTCAACTACACCACCAACACAAGAACCTGACATCATTTTCGGGAAAGCTCTCACAGAAAGCTTTCTGGAAAATGATTTCGTTTTCTTGTGCTATTGGTGGAATGGCAGTGGGTTACTTAGTTCATTGTGGTTATGCCACGACTTATTTTGATTCATACAATATTTGTAGACTTGAACATATGCTTCTACCTTGTACCATGCCTTTATACTCATAAGAAGTCTTTTTTCCAGACATTTCATACTTGGCTATTAAATAAATATTTGTTGATTTACAGATTAATTCTATTAAAAATCATTCGACTGCAGCCATAGCCACATTTCAATATTTCGTGATTATAAAACAAATTTAAAATAAGAAGTTTTGACTTGCTGAAATAATTTACAATTGTAGTACTCTGATCACAAAACAGCAGTATAATATATTTTGTACTTTACTTTTTAAACCTTTACCCACAGCTAACATTAAAACTGGAAATTTAAATATATTTTTTTCAAATTTACACAAAAAGCCTCAAGCAAATCAAATCATGTGATCTTCGGAGGAATAATCTTGTTCCGGTGATAGAAACAAAACAAACTTGTACAAAACTTTAAAAAAAATATTTTTACCTGCTAATTCATGAATTATGTGTGAAGTTTCAGTCAGTTTGTTAATTAAGGGTTAGGTGGCGAGGTGTGTGGAGATTCTTATCAATCCCTTTCCAATGTTTGAGAAAAGAAGAATTAACAGTACCAAAAGGGTAAATTCCCACGATTCATGGGTATGGTTTTTGGCATATCAAAGCTATGTCAACCAAAAAAGTAGTTTTCCTGAAATAATATTCTTTCGTGGACATTATAACTTACATTTTGAATTTCTATGCACTGGAAAATATAATGCAATTGGAATTCCAATGCAATTAACCCTATTAAATGCTGTGTATAAACGCAAAACATGTTTAAAAAGGTTACAGCATACATGTACATGTACGTACGGTACATATATTTTTATGTCCGATTCTCGTGTTATTAGTATAGGAAACATTACATCTATAGTTGATACCGGTAGTGGTTATTCCTCAACTCATTTTGACTTGTACTGTATATGGACAAGATATTATTAGTAGACACGCGACACTGCTACTAGCAGACGATTTTCATTCACTTTTTAGGGACCACGCCCCTCCACCCCAACCTCTTTCAGTTGGAACATCTGTGTGTTATGCTTGGAAATATTTGTATGGGTTGGTTGTTTGGATACCCAGGGTTTGCATTTTCGCTCACGCAGACATTTTTGTGTCATTTCAGTGATATATCTGCAGTTTTGTCACTCGCCAACACAACAAAACCATGATGCCGAGTCAACCTTCGCTTGTGGGAAGGGGTTCATTGCGGTATTCAATTCACTAAAAAATCAATATTATTTTGCCCTGTCCATTAAATGAAGTGTTGAAAGCGTGTTATTTTTTCTATCTTTATTAGTATTAAATCGAAACTGCACATTTTCTCGTTTCAAGCGAAACATTTTGGTTGTTTCTATCGCATGTATGACGGTCTTGACAGATCGTCCCCTGAGTTCCAATGTGTTCTATGTGCCAACTGGCACATAGAACACATTGGAACGCAGGGAACGAGACAGTCTGATCGAATTGTTTACCCGAAGCTACCTCTGACCTTGCATATCATTAACGTCAAAGGTGGCGAATCGGCAATGGGCTTATTATAGTGGGAGCCTCAATGCTGGGTCTTTTTTCAACTTTGATTATGCTCTTTTTCAAAAGAATTCCCCCTTTTGAATTCTTGAAAAAACAAAACAATTTTGGATACGGGGCAGTGACCAAATGTTGCTGGTACCAGCACCACTCCGTCTGCTGTCGCCATTTCCCCATCATAGAAGTTGTGGTCTATTTTGTCACGAAAACAACGATCCTAGTTTTGCGATACGATCAGCTTTCGGCACTATTCAATGTTAACTACGTAACTCGCCAGTAGTTTCTCTGCATATTGACATAATTATGGTGGTTGCATTACCAGCTTTATGTTACAAATAGGTGAGTGGAGCAAGGTCATACTTAAATCAGCATTTTACAGTAACTGTCTGGGAGACGTGCGCTGTTCTTATGTCATTGTAACTTACTGGTATTTGTAACAATGATATGTTTTCCTGTTTTCAAAGGACAGTGTTCGCATAATATAAGTGTTAACTACATTACTGTACTTGTCACGAAATAGTGTTAGCTGATGGGGAACATGGTCAGTAAAACATTCAACAGATGGAGAGTGGATTCTCACTGAAACACCAGCATAGTGAAGTTTCCTCCGGGGTAATAACCCATGTTGTGGGAAAACCACAATATACGCAATGAAAGTTTCAGTCAATGGACACCCGGGTTGATTATAGGCCTTCGATAGTGCTCAAAATTTCTTGAATATTTAACCCTTTACCTAACATGAAAAGCAGACGACACTTGCCAAAAAAAGTTCCTCATTAACTAGCTGGATTAACTATTTTTTTTTTCATTTTTTTGTCTAAAAAATATAGGTTATGACCACTCATTGGAACGAACTCGACGAGCTCGTCCCAAAGAGAGGTCATAACCTATTTTTTTAGACAAAAAATAATGAAAATTAATTGGCGATTTTTGTGAATAGCGCTGGTCGGTTTTTCCCGTTACGTTGGGTAAATGGTTAAAGTGAAATTATTGGTTCTTGAAAGTGCTTGAAAATTAGATTTTCTCAGACAAAGCCATGATTTCTCAGGCAATTTCTCATTGAAATTGAATCTCTCGTTGAACATTTTCATTGTCTTGTAGTGTCTTCCAAAATTACTATGAAATCGTGAGACTTTAAAATTTTGCCTTTTGGATTTTTCGAACTGAAAGAACGCTGCTTCCCTACATGTGGGTGATCAATTGCAGTCCGCATAGAGGACATTTCGATGGCAAGCTGGGGGGGGGGGGGGGGGGGTCTTCCGGTGGACCATATGGTCAGTCCGCCTATGAGCACAAGTGTATTGAATATTTCTGGGAGAGTGCTCAGTTTTTCTTGATTGCCTACATTTGTTCACATGTCTTCATCCCTACATCTGGGTGATCAATTGCAGTCCGCACAGAGGACATTTCGATGGCAAGCTGGGGGGGGGGGGGGGGGGGGTGCGGTGAGCATAAGTCCGCCTCTGAGCATAAGTGTATTGAATATTTGAATATTTCATTATTAACTGGGAGAGCGCTCAGTTTTTCTTGATTGCCTGCATTTGTTCACATGTCTTTGCCTTTTTGTAATTTGTTGGCACTCTCCTATGAATTGTAACAAGGCAAATCAGCACGGATGAAATTAAGATAATGTGGACCATATCTTCAGAATATGAAATCCAGTTAACAAACAGAAAAATATGAAAAAATATGAAAAATAAAAATACAAGCCTCCCTCATTGGAAGTCTCGTGTTTCCTTTTCCTCATGGATGTACGAACAAGGGCTCGCGAATCGTTATTTTTGGGGGCTCCAGACGATTCTGAAATCGAATCAGACAACAAATTTCATATCGAATCGAACCTCGAATCGAATCGCATTACCAATGGTTGCGCCTGTTGTACTGGTTATAATGAATTATCTCCCCTATTTACCAGGCGGTATGTTAACCCTTTACTCGACGTAACAGCCAAAACCCACCAAAAATCGCCAATTAATTTTCATTATTTTTTCATTTTTTGTCACAAAAACATAGGTTATGACCCCTCTTTGGAACGAGCTCGTCGTGCCCGTTCCAATGAGGGATCATAACCTATGTTTTTGAGACAAAAAAAAATGTTTGCAAGTGTCGTCTGCTTTTCATGTTATGTAAAGGGTTAAGACATAACACATCGAGGTTGGAGTACGGGAGACTGGAATCAATGACCCGAGGTGAAGTTTTCAGCGTATTTCACGAGCGCCGAAATACAGGAGAAACTCCATCAAGGGTCGTTGATTCCTGTCCCCCGTATTCTCTACCCGAGTTGTGTTCTGTGTACTACAATTAAACTTGAATTTAGTGAATGAAAAGAAAAATATCACATTCGGGGATATGATAACTTTCTTACTTGATCCTGTTTTATGTTGAAGCATCACACGTGGTGTATCTTTGAGATTTCCCAATGTCTGTATATTGCGTAACGTTGAATACGCACAATAATCGTGGCATAAACTACAGGATATGTGTGGCGGCGTCGCACGCCTATAAATAAGATAAAATAAGATAAGATTTATTAAGCAAATACACCAGAACAAAGGCAGATTGCTTTGAATTTACAAAATCAACACAAAACATAGAAACAAAAAACAATACTAATTCCGAATGACAAACGTAAATATTAAGGCTTATAGTGGTTGTAATGTAATATTGTTAATGTCACGTCTTGGTGACAGATTGACAAAACTTGTTCTCGTTGTTTATATGACGCTAATTACAGCTGGCTCCTCGTGGTCGTCTGACGGTACACAACAGCTTAGTACAAATATCCGATACCAAATACCGGTATAATGGAGATTCTCCACCTTTTCCGGCGCATTTGGAATTTTGCCCCATTTCATATTCTTCCCGAATAACCAAACAGATTTTTTTTTTTCATTTTTGGGGGAGGGGAGGGGAGGGGGAGGTGGGGTGGGGGTGGTGGGGTTGTGACTTAAATGTTCTATGTGCTTGGGGAGGGGAGGTGGGGTGGGGTGGTGGGGTTGTGACTTAAATGTTCAATGTTCTCACTGAGAAACCATACTTGATTGTTGGAAACTGATATTCAGGTGTCTAATAATCATTCTGTTGATATGTGACGACTCTAGAGATTGTATCAAACATGACAGCATGTACAAAGCATTGATAAAACTGGTGATTACCTTTATTGTAAACAATTATAATTATGTGTCTAAACCCATGTAGCTCTAATCCTCGAAAGTCACTCACACTTCCACACCCACAATCATACAGTCGCACACCTGCACACAGGGATGTGGCTAGAGGGTTTCAGCTGGGGTGGGGGTGGGGGAATGTGGCTAGCGGGTTTCAGCTGGGGGGGGGGGAGGGGGTGCTACCAGTGTAAATTCCAACTGTGAGTGGTTTCGATAGGTGGTTGCACTGCAGCGCTGGGTGATATCTTTTAACCCTTTACCCAACGAATCGCTCGCATCCGCCCGCGTAATATGCAAATACAGCTGCTGAAAAAATATTATTTTTCGAAAAATTTCAACAAAACCATATCATGTGACCCCTCTTTGGAACGAGCTCGTTCCAAAGAGGGGTCACATGATATGGTTTTGTTGAAATTTTTTTTTAAAAATTAAAAAAATGATATATAAAATAATGAATTTTGAAATCGTCTGCGTTGGGTAAAGGGTTATGAACCCTTCTGAAAATTTTCACTAGTCCTAAAACGGAAAAAGCATCATTTATAATGTGCTTGGGTCAGAAAATTTATCGGATTGATGTCAGAGTCGAAATTTTGAGGCCATGTCAATTTTAGAGTAGGAAATTTGAAACTCAAGTTTCCAGTTGGAAATAAAAGATCAAAATTTCTCATCATTAGTTGGAATTTTAATATTTTTCATGAACAATGTTAATTTATTGAATTTCCAACCATTTGATTTTTTACCTCGGAATTTCCAACTATTGAAAAAAAATACACGTACGCGCATTTACAAACGTACACAGGAATGCACAAACATAGACCGACATTTTAAACACACATGATTGAAAGCAGCAAGTGTCGCTAACTCTAACTCAGTCCGGAGAGATCCTGCCATACCTACCACATCCCACCTACCACACCCACTCCACACACCACACACCACACACCCTCCTACCCCCTACCCCGCGACACCATCTCACACATAACACGAGGACCCACATTATCCGAATCCGCCCAACCAACAGTAACACACAGGCCCACTACCAATTCCAAATGTGAAAAACTCATTTTAGATTTTGAATTCCCTATTTTTAAACCGCGGCCTTCATTACCTATAAGTGGGTGAGCTGCTCTCTTGATCTACATTTAAAATAGTATAACTCGGTTTACTGATATGAATCTCCTTGAAAGCTCTAAATAGGCCGAATCAAGTGTCTGAACTTGTTTTGTACCAAGCCTGGTCTACTCGTCCCAGAATATACCTCACGGATCATTTCAGGGTTTTTTTTCACAATGCTAATGTTATGCTGTTACGTGCGTGCAATCTACAATCAGTTGGGTCAAAATTAACCCCAATCAACTGGGTTAAATGAATATGAACCCACTTGGGTTCATATTCACTCAACTCAGTTCATTTGGGTTGATTTTTAACCCAACTAATTTTAGAGTGTGTGTAATATTCGTCACATGACGCATTTCACTGGCGAGTTCAAAGGCCCACAAATAATGTCGTTCCTCCAAAAGCGGACAGAATGAAATAAAGTGTGAGAGCGCTAAGTTACGTTTGATGCTGCCGGCTAGGCCGTAACCGGTGAGCACTGAGGGTCTGACCCAGGGGCGTAGCCAGCCAAATGAAATCGATTGTGGGGGGGGGGGGGGGGGGGATATTATTCTTCTGCCAATGGCAGATGTAAAGATATTTTGATATTTTGTCCCTCCACTTCATTTCAATGGGGGCAGAAAAATATTTTCCCTTCACTTCATTACGCCTCTGGTAGCGCGGTGGCTCAATAGGTAGAGATATATACAGGCTGAAAGCCGAGAGGTCCTCGGTTCGAATCCCACCTGTGCAACCGCGTTGTGACTTGTGTCCTTGGGCAAGACACTTAATCCCAATTGCCCACCTGGGGGCACGGTGGCGTTGTGTACTAGGGCGTATTGCACGTAGATGATGCACTTGTGTGGAGTTAGGCCACGTTGAAGAGTCTAGTAGTTGTTCGTCGTTGCTCGGTGGTTCACTCGGGGTACTCCGGCTTCCTCTACCCGTAAATCTGCCAATGTAGACCGAATTTCGCAACAGTACCTTCTTGGGCACGAATATATTTTCCTCGTCTCTGGCCATGAACTACAAATAGAAACAGGTTTTCTGTTCGCAGTACATGAACGAGGACCTGAAAAATATATTGCAGCAGATGTTCCTAACAAATGTTCCTAGTAACATTACGTGATGCACTTGGGTTCGGTTACTGCAACAAGTTTCCTCAAAGTGCATTACGTGACATAAAATAATGTCATGTGACCTGGGATTGCACGATTCACCCTAAAAAATCACACCGTATTTCTGAGAAATTCATTTCAGGAAATGTATCATTGTTTGATTATTAATTATTCAGCAACAAAATAAATTCCGGTCGCGTGAAGTATATGACGCAGTTCACGTGTCGTTTAAAAATACGCCACATAGTGGATAAAATGTAGGAAAACTTGATCAATTTTCTGACAGGCCTGGAAATAAATATCCTACATCGCAACCCGTTAACAGGTTACACTATGTAACATGGCGGTGTGGTGCTTCCCCGGGTTACAACTCCAACCGTGTTTACGTCATATTTTACGTCATCACAGTCATAACAGAGTTAACCTTTTCCTAACATGAAAAGCAGACGACACTTGCGAACAAAATTCTTGAAGAACTAATTTTTTTTCATTTCATTTTTTGTCTCAAAAACATAGGTTATGACCACTCATTGGAACGAGCTCGACGAGCTCGTTCCAAAGAGGGGTCATAACCTATGTTTTTGAGACAAAAAATGAAAAAAATAATGAAAATTAATTGGCGACTTTTATGAATGACCGGTTTTGGCCTTTACGTTAGGTAAAGGGTTAAAGCCAAAGCAACTAGCAACAACTAACGCGCGATCTGTTGCTATTCATTTTGACGCAAATTATCTTAAAATATAAACAGTATTCCATTCTATTCATATGCTCGATCTTTCAGTGGAGTTCGTCCCGAACGACCCGACAAATCCGATAGGGAGCGCTGTGGCTCAGTGGTTACGGCATTGAACTTCAAACCGAAAGGTCTAATATTCGAGCCCCTCCAGGGGTAACTGTGTTGTGTCCTTGGGCAAGGCGCTCCATCCCGAACACCCGTGTGGGGGGGGGGGGGGGGGGGGCACGGTGGCGCTCGTTACCAAGGCGTAATGCTAATCCTGCTTGCGCGGAATTAGTAGGTTTTGGCGTCTGACAGTTACTCGCCGTTGCTTGGTGGTTCTCTTCGGGTACTCTGGCTTCCTCCACCCGTAAAACTGTCCGGCGCGAGGTGGCCCTGGCTGTCGAAAGTCTATAGGCCTAATAAATGAATAAATAAATAAATAGATATAACAGACAAAACACGCGTGATCAGGAGTTTATGTCATATCATTTCGTCATAACCTGCAGTTCGTTCGCGTACTTGAAAATTGAAGTAACACCCGCGTAACGTAAACAATCGTTCACGAGTTATTTCCAGGTCCGTTTTAACCCTTTACCTCACACGAAAGACAGACGATGCTTGCAAGCAGAATTCTTGAATAACTTCTTTTTTTCATTTCATTTTTGACGCCAAATACATAGCTTATGACCCTTCATTGGAACGAGCTCGATGAATTCGTTCCATTGAGGGGGTCATAAACTATGTTTTTGAGACAAAAAAAAATGATAAAAAAAATGAAAATTGCATGAATGGTAGGCATATTTTTGTGAATATATAGCGCTGGCCGTTTTTGGCCGTTACGTCTGGTTGCGTTAGGTAGGTGTTAAGGTCACCTGGGTCCGCAGGTAGTGATATTTATTGAAACTACCATGTTTTAGTAACGCGCTGGTTTATTTTTCAAGGAGTGTGCTCTTTCAGGTAGAGCAATACAAAATATTTTCACATAGACCACCACTATGAAGCTTGTGTTAAAAAAAATTGATTGCACCATTATAATTTTGGCATTCAAACGTATTTGTCAAGTAAGCCTCCCTACGTCAACAATTTGTCCTGAAAGCTGGTAGGGGGGGGGGGGGGGGAGGGGTGTACCAATAAGAGATGAAATTCAAGAGTAACAACATGCACGTGCGAGCGATACTTTTTAAGGTTAAACACACCAATATTCTGCATTTTATACCCTAAAATCCATCAAATCACCAGCCGAAATCATCCTCATTTTCTCTGGAATAGTCTGCAATAAAAGAAAAATTGAACAGAATGCTTCAAACGTTTTTCAAACAGCTATATTTTTGTTCAATGCTACTAAGTTTCGAAGATTATATCACTTCTGAAATGTCAAGGGAGATGGGGGGGGGGGCACATCCCCCAACTTTTTTTCCAGAAATTCTTGAGAGAGAGAGAGGGGGGGGGGGGGAGTAGAGGCAGAGAGGGGATAGGGGAGAGACGGAGACAAGCAGACAGAGAGACAGAAAGAGAGAGCGAGAGAAACAAAGAGGCCGAGAGATAGGCAGAAAGAGAGAGAGGGAGAAGGCTTCCTACGGTCACGTTCCTAGTTTAAGATGTCTTACATCTCCTATCGTAAGAAATAACCCTGTATTCAAGGCTTCCGTGAACCCGGCAGCCTCTTATTTTTGTAACTCAAATTATTATATAAGTACCGATTCCAGGGAACACGGTACTATACGAGATAACACATCTACTACCGGGGGGGGGGGGGGGGGGGGACGTCCATGCGTTATTAAGGATAGCATTGTACCCCGTGCTTTCATCTGTGTAGCTCCCGCGCGGGTCTCCTGTGAGTCGTTATAAATTGGTTTCCCTTTTTCAAAATTTAAATGTGTCTATTGTCTATATTGGTTGTAAAAACATTGTGATTATGCGCAAAGAAGCCGCCAGAGGGTCATACTGGCCTATATTTTCTACAAATATTCCCAAGAAGGATGTCCGACCACATCGATGAGAGTAGGATGCCCCTCACATGTCCTCCGCCCCCCGACCATCATCACCCCCCCCCCCTCCACCCCACCCTTGCCGCTACACGCATCGGGGGATGCTTCACATCAAGAGTCATGATTGTGATGTTGTGCCAAGTCCTGGACCCTCCGTCCCAACCCCATTGTCTTGTGTATCACTGGCTTAAGATCTTTTATATAGCTTATACCTAACAAGAACCCAATTTTCAAGGAAACGTTTCCGTACCGTATATATTTATTAACCCTTTACCTAACATGAAAAGCAGACGACACTTGCAAAACAAATTCTTGAACAACTAAATATTTTCATTTTTTGTCTCAAAAACATAGGTTATGACCCCTCATTGGAACGAGCTCGACGAGCTCGTTCCAACGAGGGGTCATAACCTATGTTTTTGAGACAAAAAATGAAAATATTTTGAAAATTAATTGGCGATTTTTGAGAATAGCGCTGGCCGGTTTTGGCCGTTACGTTGGGTAAAGGGTTAAGATATAGGTTTGTTTCATTGAGGGGGGCGCAAGATATGTTTTCGGATAACAATCATGATATATAAAAACTGTACGTTTTAACATATTTAAAAGGGTGATATTGATCGGTTTTAAGCTTCGACAACGCCCTCGGTGTAAATATTTGATACACATTTAAGGTGTGGCCAAGCTCGGGAATGTTGATCGAATCTTTCTATTCAAACATGATGGTCTATTAATTTTAACATATGATGTTACGATAGTTTTGTTTTCGGATCCTGAGTACAAAATTTCGAGTTGTTTTTTTTTGGTATCAAAGTCGTCGTTTCGTGTCGAGATGAATTAGGAGTAGTGTGCTAGTCAAAGGCGCTGTCCCACCCCTGCCCTGAGACTATGGAGGTGAGGGGGCAACACGTACCCTTTTTGCGCCTGAAGGGCAATAGCGGAAAAGACTTTTCTTTCGGAGAACTATACTGCCCTGAGAAACTCTTGAGTACCAGTATTCGTTTCTGAAACACTTGGGGACGTGGCTAGAGGTTTCCGAATGGGGGGGGGGGGGGGGGGGGGGGAGTGTAGGCTAGTGAATTTCCAACTAGGGGAGGGCATAAAATTGATTCCAGCAGCCGAAATTCCAACACATTTATGATAGAATTATCAGGTTATTATTATTTGGTATTCTACAGGGAATTGAATATTTGCTAAACAAATGCTAAAGCTAAGAACTTGGTAGCTCGATATTGTGTACACTGTAGTTGTAAATAGTAACAGTTAGAATTTTTGCCGATTTGAAACCGTGTTGGAATTTTGGGAAGTAAAGGAGATATCAGCATCGCCAAAGAAGCTCTAAAATCCAGATAGATGAAATTTCCAACTACTCATGACTTGCCCTCCGAATTTCAAACTATGGAAAATTTGGCCAGGATTGGGGGGTGACCCCCCCCCCCCCCTCTCCCCGTCGCCACGTCCTTGGACGTACTTCGTGGGGTATCAGGTATAATGACGGAGACTAGGCGATAATCACAAAGAAGCTATACAACCGTCTGGGTGAGTTCTAAACCGTTATATATATCGTTCCTTTGGTGGAAGACTGTGTCATCTGCAAGGCTTTCTGTTGTCAGAACTATTGAGCGTCACATTATGATATATCATACGTTGTAAACTCCAGGTCTTAACTCATACACAGTCCGATACGAGGTGACCCTGGCTGTCGAAAGTGTCGTTAAACCCCAATAAACAAAACTCACACACAGAGTCGAGTGCCCATTTTGATATCATGCCTCCAACTCAATCGTTAGAAAAGAAAGGGAATATTTTCTTTCCTGCAGCTTCAAAGTTCAGCATAGCTAATCCGTTTTATAAATGAGGATGAATACAACGGGCCTCAGTGCTGGGTTACAAGGCAGGCACACCAGGTATGTGTCGAGGAGTCTTGGGGGTCATCAGAGGATCTCGGTCTCTGTGGGTTAAATGTAATATTTTGAGATAAATCAGCAGTAATTAAGGCAAGCATATTCATTTTTTAAATGGCAGAGTGCCGAATTGTTTTGGGGGTCAAAATTGGGCATTCTTTCACAAATTGTAACAAGGCAAATGCATACAGACAAAATAATTTAACTTCAAAGATAATTTGAAATACTCCCGTGTACAAAACCTTTCAAATATGGGGTTCCAGCACTCTATCAGTTAACCCTTTACCCAACGCAGACGATATCAAAATTGATTATTTCAAATATGATTTTTTTAATTTTTAAAAGATTTCAACAAAACCATATCATGTGACCCCCCTCATTGGAACGAGCTCGGGACTTACAGCGGTATACACATTGCATCCTAAGCCCCACTTCTAAACGAACGATTATAATACTGCCTGACCTAGCATTACGAACTAAATACCAGCCATAAGATAATACAAAGGATTCGGTAGGTAAGTAGTACTAAGGGGGGTAATAGGCCAACAGACAATTCATCCGATACTGCCAATCTAAACCACCAAGGACTATCTCGCAAATACCACACCCGGCGACCATGCATTACCCCCATTTCCACAGTACTGCTTGACCTAGCTATATCAGATATAGGATAATATGAAGACCCAAAGGCTAATAGGATACCAACATGGATATATACCACCACTATCATATCACCCCACCCCCACTTACGAGAAGTCCGACACCCCCTGACCCGAAAAACGTTATGTCGTAATGTGTACTGGACAACAACAGTGGTCAACATCTCTATGACGTCGCGTGCGCACCATGACGTCACGACGTCAATAGCAACGTCAACCGTTTCGCGGAAAAAAACTTTCAAGAAAACCCAATTTTCCCATCATCATTCCACCACTTACCAATACTATATACCCATAGCCCTGTGTACATATCACTATACATACCATAGCATACCATATATGCAGTAGGGACACCATTTGGCGGATCTAGCTGCAAGGGGCCGTACTTTTGCTCCCCCAAAAGTTGCTCCCCCAAACGGCTCCGGTTCCTATGGGAATTTAACACTAGCTGCTCCCCCAAAGCTCCGGGTAATCAGGCACGATTCATCGCTCTCCTACTACTAGCGATTCTATTATTTGTGAAACAGGTCCCGTGACTCCGATTCTTTTTATTTTTTCAAAAAGTATTGATCAATCCACAGTGTCGAACGCTTTCTTAAAGTCCACAAACGCAGCGAAATGGTTTCTTTAGCTCCTTATATTTGTTGATTGCAGACTTGAGAAGAGAACACATTGTCGATCGTATTTCGAAATCCAAATTGATTTTCACTAATTAAGTTATTATCTTCTAAAAAATCATTAATTCTGCGGTTTATAATTTTGTTGAACAGCTTCCCCAGTGTACAGATCAGGGCGATGGTCCTGTAATTCTCAGGATTATATCTGTCTCCATTTTTATACGCCCGTTTTGAAAAAAACGGGTCGCATTATGGTATACCGCTGTCCGTCTGTCCGTCCGTCCGTCCGTCTGTCCGTCCGGTCACACGTCGTAACTCAAGAACGCTGTGAGAGATTTTCGTGATTTTTGGGTAGGTGGTGCATATCGATGGAGGGAAGCTCCCTTTCGTTTAGTGTCGCCGTTTGATTGGTCATTCCAGAGTTTTGGGACTTTATTACTTAGAAAATTGTTGATTTTTTACACGTCGTACGATAACTCGAGAACACTAAGAGAGATTTTCACGATTTTTTGATAGGTGGTTTATGTTGATGGAAGGAAGCTCCCTTTCGGTTGGTGTCGCTGTTCAATTAGTCATTCCAGAGTTATGGGACTTTATTTTTCACATGTCGAACAAATAACTTGAAAATGCTTAGAGCAATTTTCGTGATTTTTTGGTTGCAAGTATATGTTGATAGAAGGAATCTCCCTTTCGATTTGTGTCGCTGTCCGATTTGTCATTCCAGAGTTATGGGACTTTATTCATCAAAATATAGTCAATTTTCCACATGTTGGACTTTGAGAGCAATTTTCATGATTTTTTGGTGGCAAGTATATGTTACTTGGTATCTTGTAATTAATAACGGGCGTATCATGCGCTCATGGCGCAGCTGTTTATTATAGATTGTTGTGATAGTAGATTCACTCCAGCTGAGAGGAGAATGGTGTTAAGTCTAATATTTGGTTGAACAATTTAACAATATCGTCAATCATGAAAGGAACCAGAATCTTCAGCATTTCATTTAACACCAGATCTGTACTAGGAGTTTTTTGTTGTTGTTGTTTTTCAGTTGCCGGAGAACAGTATTTATCTCTTCTATGGCTCTATTTCCATTATTTATAGGGTCTTTAAAATTAATGTTTGTTATTGTTAGATGATTTTTCTCAGTTGTTACCTCTTTCCAAAACAATTTTTTGAAGAAATTGACCGTTGTCTCGGGGTCAAGCTCATTTGAAGGCGCTTCTTTTGATCTAAGACGGTTTACTATTTTCCAGTAAGACTTGGGGTCCGATGATTCTAATGTGTCGAGCTGATTGCACATGTTTTTGTAAAACAGTCTGGATTTGCGTTTTGTTTCTTTTTTGTACGCCTTCTTTGCGGTGAAAAAATTGGTTAACAAAGACTTGTCATTATAGGTCTTTTTTTCATAGCTTAAACAATTGTGCTCATTTTATGTTTACAGAATTTGCAGGTTGAGGCAAACCACTAACGCTTAGGTTTTTGTTTACCTTTACAATTTGGTATCAACCTACAAGCTGTGACTTAGCTGTCTTATTAACTGAATTTATTATACCTGTTAAGTCATGGACTGCATTTTCTGTTCCATCCCTCGTAACTGAGTAAGTCTTCATCTTGAAGGTTTGAATTTTAGACTGTATTTCGGGACTATTTAGTGTTTCTATTGCTTTATGCTCGCTGTCCTTTGTCCATTTCAAAGTAAGTTTCAGATTCGTATAAGTGTATAATGTAGTCTTTTTGTCCCTATCTGTAATTTTAAATTTAATGTGTAACGCTAACTGACTATGGTCCGGATACTCATTTGGAGATTTAACACAAAAATATTTTACTTCCGAGAGGTATCGATCAGATACCACGACGTAATCCACTATACTCGCACCATTATACCGATAGCTTGTGAAGTTTCCCAAGCCGCCCCCGGACAACGCCCATTAACAATTCTAAGTTTCGCTGCCCTACATAACGACAGAAGTTGTCCAAACCCATTTATTGTTTTGTCTAGACTTTGTCTGTCTTTAGATAATCTACTGTATAACTATCTGGTAGTGGTATATATACATGACCCAATTGTTGATTGCATAATGAGGGTCCAAAATCACGCGCTTAGAGTTGCCCTACGTGCCCCATGGGACACACCCATCAAAACACTCCACGACAGGGCCGATATCCCCACCATCAAAGACCGCCTAGCCACCCTGGCCGCGAAAAGTCATGACCGGTTAGCCGACAGCGAACTAATCTCCGAACTTGGAGCAATTTGTGAAAGCCGACAAAAGCCCAAAAATTGTAACCAAAACTAAGACCGCTCGAATAAAAACTAGGGAATTTCAAGGTGAACTGCGATCCCCGACGCCCCCGAATACCCCTAAACTAAATTAAAAAAAATAATAAATTCGCAATCAGCGAAGGGTACAACAGGAAAGAAACACCCTCGGGTGTGGTCTAGTGTGCTAGACCTGTTGCCCTCCCGCTGACAGCCTCGGAAGCCCAACCCGCATTAAACGATCGCGATCCCCGGCACCCTCAACTTCAAATAAACTTAAACTAAACTAAATAAGGCCACTTCCAGCGAAGGACACAACAGGAAAGAAACACCCTCGGGTGTGGTCTAGTGTGCTAGACCTGTTACCGTCCCGCTGCAAACTAGGAAGTTCAGCCCACTTAAAATGCTCGCGATCCCCTGCACCTTAAAACTAAATAATAAATAGGGAACGATTGGGGTCCCAAGCACGAGAGTATGTTACTGCTCTTACGAATGTAAAGATTCGTGCATTTCATACTCTCCCCATAGCGACAAGCACACACACAGCACAATACCACACGAGAGTATGTTACTGCTCTCACGAATGTAAAGATTCGTGCATTCCATACTCTCCACACACACACAGCAGATACCACAAGGACACGCAACTAAAGATGTGCTACTTTTATCTTTACTGTTTACATATTCTAATGAAAACTAATTCTACCTTCTTCTTTTAAGCAGGTACACAGAAGATGTTTTTTTGACCAGCACCTCAATAACCGCTACAGACAGTCTAACCGTTATGGAAACAGTCACCCCCACGGTTCCTGAACATCCTCCGCTCCATCCCTAAAAGTGGTCAACCACTTTAAGGGAGGCGAGCGTTGGTCCTGCGTCCCGCCTCTGCCCCTTTTTGTAAGCGCAATGCGCATCTTTTGTCCCAACCCAATAGGTTTACAATGCAGGCCTGCCCCCGAACCAGGGAAGTTCGGGTCTTCTTCTTGGTGGTCCCCGAAAGGGGTCGTTGTTGTTTTCCTCCAAAGAGTCCAACTATAACAGAGACAGCCTGAGGCAGATTATACTTGCCAGTGATGGCCATCACTCATTATCATCCTCGAAGCGGCAGACTATACTTGCCCGAAAATCCAGAACGACTGCGACCTCGGGGAGAGGTAGTACCTTTGTGAGAGGACCCAACCTCCCACACTGGTCCTCACTCGAGGGTTCAACCGACATCTGCCAACGATACTACCCATCCACAACTGGACACTACTGAAGACACCTGCTGAATACTGGATCCTTTTCCTCCTTCAACACGCCTTGACATGCGAAAGCCATCCTATACAGTCACAGAGGGTCGAAAGGGGCTTGTCCCCCATACCGTCCCTGCGCGCCTTCGGCGCGCGAAATCATCATTTCGGCAGATTGCATAATTCACTTGTTAAGTTATCGTTTATAATCAAACCGGGAAATCCCAGTAAATCACATTTTGGAAAGTAATAAATGAAGTTACCAAACTTCCAATGTCCTTTGTGGATAAAGCGCTAGGTAGATTTGATCTACTGGCCAGGTAAATTGTTGATGGCAAGGACCTACAAAGTATCGGTGCCTTGTGACCCCATATAATATTAATTCGACACTGATAAAACATTAGGTATGCAAGCAACTTCAATGAAATGTCCCAAACCAAAGCGAATATCACATACGTTGTTGTTTCCCCGGGAAGTGAAACAGTGCTTGTTTACTGTGGTAAACAAGCTCTGGTTTACTGGTAAAATAGGACCCGGTCATCAATGTCTGGGGTGGAAGTCCTTTAAAATGGACAACATGAGTATAAACGATTGGCTGGACTTGATTTCGTTTGCGTCTCTGTTGCACACGATTCCATGTTTACTTCACTCTTTCCGGTTTTATTGTATCCATGAGCTGTGTCAGTTGAAATTCCATGTTTATTTTCGGGAGGCGCTGGGACTCCATGTTTATTTTCAAAATGGAGACGATGATGAAATAGGCCGGTGATCTTCAAATGAGGATAGTCACATGGATTGGTTAACCCTTTACCTAACGAATCGCCCGCATCCGCCCGAATAATATGCAAATTGAGCAGTTGAAAAAAAATTTAATTTTTTAAAATATTTCAACAAAACAATATCATGTGACCCCTCATTGGAACGAGCTCATTGAGCTCGTTCCAATGAGGGGTCACATGATATGGTTTTGTTGAAATTTTTTGAAAAATTTAAAAAAATTATACTTAAAATAATAAATTTTGATATCGTCTGCGTTGGGTAAAGGGTTAAGATAGATCTGTCTCGCTTCTTAGGTATCTCACTCGAGACACACATCTTAATAGGTAGGGGACTGGTGGTGGGATGACAATACAACAATGTCGCGCTTCAGTCCACTAATCTGGTGGTTTCATGCCAATCAATTTGGCGTCCAAAAGAAGAATTGGTATCAGTTGCTGTTCTTACGTGGGTGAGACATGGAATTTATTATTATTGTCCTCGCGTTGTGTGGTATCAGGCGCATAGCCCGAGGAGGAGCGATGGGTGCAAACGCACCTCCAATAAAATTGGAGTTCTACTTGAGGGACTGTCTTCCGTTATTGATTTGAAGTCAACTCACTTACCCCGATACATTGTACTCTGTGTGGCTCTTTTTTTTAAATTTTATATTGTTTTTATACGCACGGTTTTTTTTTTTTAAAAAAAGAGAGTATCCGCCCGTTTGGGCGCCTGTCCTTTAATTGTTTCGTGTCCGGGCGACCGTCCATTAACTTCTTCGTGTCCGGGTGATAACTTTTTATTGAGAAGATCTATCACGATGGTCAACACATGGAATCAGCGTGCACTTCAACTTTTTGTGCCTACGACAAAACGTTTAATGGAAGGATATATCACAATGAAACTTACACAACCTATGGACCAATACTATATGTTGTATCGCATATACCTAATTCATGATCGACTCACGAAGATCGAGGTCTCGGATAGATGTCAACACATGGAATCAGCATGCAAATCAACTTTTCCGTCTCCTGTCTATAACATTTTAGTGGAAGGAGATATTACATTGAAACTTACATAGCATATGGGCCACTGGACGGTGTATCGTGTATAAAATTCACGACTGATCTGTCCAAGTCACAGAGTGAGGTCAACACAAGGAACCATTATTCACATCCTCACATCCAGAGCCTCCCGCCAGGTGATATATATTGGGCGTATGATGCCTCAATGGGCGATGTTTTTATTGGTGTGTATTCTTTGTTAGGTCAAAGTAACAGTTGTGCAATATTAAACTACATTATGATTTCCATAACCGCTCCAATGTCAATCTAAACTTTTGTAGGGTGTGGGCTAGCGACTGTATACATGTATGCGCGTGTGTGCTGCGTTTGACAGAAACAAATGAGGATCTACGGCCACATCTTTCAATACCATACTCGACACAGTTGTGATACTTTATAAGATCTGAATTCCTATTAGCTTTTGCAAGGTCAAAGGTTAAGATCAGAGAGTTACAAAATGCATTCATGTACATTCTCGGATATAGCCAGCTGTCCGCTCCAGCTAGAGCCACCCATTTTAATATGCTGTTGAGGGACCTCAGGGCTATTCTACGCGGGAGGTAGGTTTAGGATCAGTGGTCAAGTTAAAGGTAACAAAATTAGGGATATGCATTTAGGGTCGCGGGTATGTATCTCAGTCGAATGCCCTCAAGCTTGCTGGCAACACGTCCGTTAGGAATTCGACGCTGTTGTAGGCTGTTTGTTTACCCGCTGCTCAGATTACGGTTGATTTGATGTGACGTCCATTTGCTTACAAAAATAGATATTCTTTCGTGCTTCAGTTGTGATTTTCCAATTAATAAGTATTTAATTCGCCTTGAAAACATGAAGATATTAAGACAATTTGTGAAGCTAGGCGGCGTAATCATAAAACTACAGCTGTAAAGAGTTTTCATTCATAATTATTTAGTAAACATGCTTGTCTAAGAGTATTCGACAACTCCTTGAAGATTGGGTCAAATCAAGCCTCGATTGAGAAACATTTTTTTTGCGTTGATTAAAAGAAAATGAATGCTTATGCTGTTTTTTTAGATTCAGTCGTCTGGAATATTTCAGTTGGATGGAAAAGTAAATCGTGAATCTAAACAAAGGCGGTGGACTATTTAACACTTTGAACGCGAGAGGCCGCTTTTACGGCCTATGAACATGATACGGTATTTCATTAGGTAGGATAGCTGCAAAGTGAATGTGTATGGTAGACCAATCAATATTTTCAACGTGCAGCCCAAAGGCTGCACGTTGAAAATATTAATTAAGCTACCCCCAAATACAGAATATGGACTCTTCCATTGCCATTGAATTGCCATGGAAAATACCATCAGGGTTCAAAGGGTTAGGGGATAGACTGGTTCCCATCCATAACAGTGTCCAATTCTTTACAGAATTTGACTAGTGGCTTGAGAGCTTGGAATGTCCTCTAATTACATAAATGACCCTGCGTTTGTTTGTTTTGGCTTTAACTCTTAACCTGCTAGGTATTTTCTGAATTTTAAAAAAAAATAAGTCACGGCTGCTGTAATCAGCCATCACGTGATTTGATGAAAATCTCAATATGGTTTGGCATCAAGAACCCATTGATAAGAGGACTACTCCTAGCTGTAGGGGTATATTGTGTTCACAGGTGGCGGGGTTATGCCATTACTCAGTCACGGGACAGTTTAGTTCTGGCAGGAAAAACTGCCAACAACAGGTAGAGAGTTAATATTACAACGTAAGTATTAAGTCAAGTTTGGCCAATCGTTTATAACTGTTCTTCCCATTTTAGAGAACTCGTGTGCAAGGTTCTATCTTGACTTGCTACTCTGAGTATTCACTGGTATAGACCATATTGATGCGAATACAACAACGGACGACACCCCACGATAACGGTTCAGAATGAATTCGTCAACAAAAGATAAAAATGCAAGGTTTCAACATTGGCAGATAAGAGAATATGTCGCTCACCGAGTTTAAGACCTACCTTGACATAGTTTTCACTTCAAATAGCAGGTTAAAAATGTTAATTGGTTGCATTAATTGGAAGAGTCAAGCGATGCATATCACCAAACAAACAAGTTGATAAATTCTTCATTCGTGAAAGTTCCAGAAATGGGTGAATATCTTGTTCTATATTTGTATTCGCTGATGAAATCCTGTAACGTTACACACTGTTGGAAAGGGCTCTACGAGCCCTTTCAAACAATGTGTCACACAACAACATATAGATATCAAATACTTGAACTTTATCAATCACTGCTGGCTCGGCGCGTTTCTGGGCTGGCAAGCAAGTTGATCTATTAATATTTCATCGCCGTCTTAACCCCTCACAAAGGGAATCGGCCAAATTCCCAGTAATATATTCTGCAATCACCATTCAATTTGTTGTTTGTTTTCGTTTTTGGTTGCTGTTGTTTTTGTTGCTTTTTGGATGGGGGGGGGGGGGGGGGGGGGGGGAGGGTTGTGTGAGCTTCTTTTTTTTTTCTTTTTCTTTTTTGTTTTTTTCTGTTTTTGTTTTTGGTTTTTTTCTTCTTTTTTTTTCTTCTGTTTCCACGTCAGAATATTACTCATTTGGTGATCTGATTTCCTTTATAACAGTTTTTTCTTATGCCATAAAATGAAAGCTATGTTCGATTTTCAGATTTCTTGTGGACATCATTTCGTAATTACAGCCCTTGATTGTGCAAAAATCTTTGTTATTGTTTTTAACTCCTACACAATAATTTTGCTTTCCTCTGACAGATCGATTTGAAATTTACGTTTTTCTTATGATCATAAATCGAAGGCGAACCTTGATTTCCACATTCCTCGGACTTGTAATTCCATAGTTATCTCCCTTGATTGTGTACAAACGTTATTTATTTATTTATTTATTGGTGTTTAAGGTCACATACTTATGCACAATGGCTAATCATGACCGCGACAGTTTTACGGGTGGAGGAAGCCGGAGTACCCGGAGAGAACCACCGAGCAACGCCGAGCAGCTGCCAGCTCCCGACCATCGTAACTCCGCACTGGAACACAGGTAGGGTTATACTGGTTGGAACCATCGACGTGCAGTACGCCTTAGTACACGGCGTCATCGTGCCCCCATGTGGTCAATCGGGGTTAAGTGCCTTACCCAAGGACACAGCGTACAAACGTTAGTTTTGGATGTCCGTTTAATAACTGTCGGTCTCTTGGTAACATCTTGCCTGACAGTTTTATGGGTGGAGGACCGGGGAGAACCACCGAGCTGTGTCGTGCAACGGTCAGACTCTCCGAGTTACTAACTTTGCACCAACAGTAACTGTTAGCAGCGGTTGAAGGTAAGTGCCCCATCGACCTGCAGTACACAGTGTCACCCTGCACCCACGAATATTGTGGTAGTTATTTATACCATGCTCACCTTTGTTACTACTTGTGAAAAGTCCGTATGTTAAATTTTAGCTTTTAACCCTTTACCCAACGAATCGGCCACATTCGCCCCACGTAATATGCAAATCCAGCAGCTGAAAAAAATATTATTTTTCAAAAAATTTCAACAAAACCATAACATGTGACCCCTCTTTGGAACGAGCTCGTTCCAAAGAGGGGGTCACATGATATGGTTTTGTTGAAAACTTTTGAAACATTTAAAAAAAATGATATTTAAAATAAGAAATTTTGATATCGTTTGCGTTGGGTAAAGGGTAAGCCCCACTACCGGTGCAAAGTTTCTACTGCTGTTAAAACGTTTTCAATGGGAATTCCATGACCAAAATTTACACCTATAGTAGGAACTATATCCTACTTGACTTTGATGTGACCTCAATTTGCCGACTTCGATACATTCACACTTCGCGATGTTTCAGTCAAACATACGACGTTTTGCGTCACTGTCCTCTACATGCATTGACTTATTAAGTTTACAATGCCTACAATTCAATATTTAAAATAAAATTTAAGAATTCATAATAATAATTTGACTGAAAAGGCAAGGTAAATTCAATCAACTTTGAAGGTGTGTCTAGCTGTCAATCAAGCATTCACGTGCAACCGGAAGTACTGCCCACCGGCGCAGATGTAAACAAAACCAACCCATGTATTCGCTCGTCTGCTAATCGAAATATCGTTTTTTTCCCCATTTTAAGTGACAAAGTCGATATTTATTAAGAGCATGGTATAAATAAAACAAATAGGTACTAGGGCCGATAATCAGATTTAAACCACTCGTAGAGTAGGGGATTTAACCACTCGGCAGAGCCTCGTGTTTAAAATCCTTATCCTACTCGTGGTTTAAATCTGATTACCAACCCTAGTACTTATTATATATTCTATATGACATATGATTGTGCAAAACTTCAAATGTTATGGGACTTCTGTACATGAGCGGGTGGGCAGGGGGCATTAGTGTTCTAATGACACGTTCATTCTAGTTTCCTTAACCCTTTAAACCCTAGTGGTATCTTCCATATCAGTTCAATGGCAGCGAGAAGAGTCCATAATCTTTATTTGGGGTAGACCATTTAATATGTTCAACGTGCAGCCCCAAGGGAATACTGATTGGTCTACACCACACCTTCACTAAAAAGTCAACCTACTTAAAGAAATTAGGAAGTATCATGTTATTGGGCCGGAAAAAGGGCCCCTGGGGGTTCAAAAGGTAAAAAACGAAGATAGTGGACCCTAGTTGGAACGAGATAGAGTTGAGCTGAACGCATGAAGTACATGAAATATTTTAACAGTTAATTTGGGATAACATTTTCCTTCAATGTCGTTTACAAGTCGTGCGAAGTGTTAATTTTTGTTAGACGACTTTGGAAGTGGATTCAGCAACATTTCAGCAAAATTTACTTTACTTGTATTAACATGTTTGTTTTACAACTGGTGGGGGTCGACAGGCCTGGAATTCTTGATTTCAGGATTGCTGCACGCCCACTGCACGCCTAGAAAAAATTGAGGAGGGCAATTTTTGCGCTCATTTGATTTTCTGGAATGCCAGATCTGTTTGGACTGCCTTTAAAATCTGTTATCATTTCGTCCCCCGAGTTCCAATATGTTCTCTGTGCCAATTTTCATTGGAACTCAGGGGACGATTTGTCAATGATTGATTCGCAATAATTGACCCATTCTGTGTTGCATTTCGATACATTTTGAGTGCAGATGACAATCACATAAGAATTGAATGCAACATTTTGAACAATGAGAAGATGTGTGTGCCAGTTTTTCCGCTATGTAGCTGAATGTCGTACAATTTTTCAGTCACAATATTAATACCTTTAAGAGAATATAACCAAAACAGCACACACGTTTTTGCATTGAAAATCCCTGATGCAATTGCACTCCCAAGCATCTGAGGAGGACAACTGTTTTGCACTCCTTGATTTTCTAGGTTGCCAGTCCTGGTTCGAGAAGATGGGAATATGACATTACGGCATTAGTAAAGTTTCCCGCTACGTTTGGGATTCCGTCGGCGAGGAAGTTTGCCGCTTAGATATATTTTTTCACATAGCAGTTAACTCTTTACCTAATATGAAAAGCACTTCGCAAAAAAAATTCTTGAATAACTAATTCTTTTCATTTTTTGTCTCAAAAACATTAGGTTATAACCCCTCGTTGGAACGAGCTCGTCGAGCTCGTTCCAACGAGGGGTCATAACCTATGTTTTTGAGACAAAATTTAAAAAAAAAAAAAAATGAAAATTAATTAGCGCTTTTTGAGAATAGCGCTGGCCGGTTTTTGCCGTTACGTTGGGTAAAGGGTTAACTGAATGTAATAACGGCTAGCAATGCAACTCAGTAGCCTTTTGGGCACGTGGCGGCAGCTTCTAGGTCTAGTAAGAACCTTTATCATGTATCGAACACGAGTGTGAGCTTGGTGATTAGAGCACTGGATTTAAATCGAAAGGTTGGCGGTTCGATCCTGACCAGCGATAACTGCGTTGTTTCCTTGGGCAAGATTATGTACTTGATCCCAATTGCCCACGTGGGGTACGGTGACGCAGTGTATTGTGTGGACTACTGCACTCCAATGTACGGTGACGTCTATGTACGGTAGCGCGGTGTACTGCATGTCGGGGGTGCACTTACTTTCAGCCGCCGCTGACTCAGCTTGCGCAGAGTTAATCAGTTGGAGAGCCCAACAGATGCTCGTCAGTGCTCGGTGGTTCTCTTCAGGTATTCCGGTTTTCTGCGCCGGCCCGTAAAACTGCCCGGAACGATGTAACCCTGACTGTTGAAAGTATCGTTAAACACCAATAAACAAGTAAATAAACAAACAAACAAACCTAACCCGAGTAGTAGGCGGTACTTGCCGACTGTTCTATTGAATAACTGAAAATGACATTTTTTTCTTTTAAAACATAACTCATGATCCTCCAATGTAACAAGTTCAAAGAACTGTTCCAAGGGGGGGGGGGGGGGGGGTGGGGGGGGGGGGGCGGCATAAATTATATTTTGGAGATAAAAATTAAAAATAATTTATGTGAATAGCGTTGGCCTGATATGGCGTTTACTTGTTTATTTATTGAGGTTTAACGACACTTTCAGAAGCCAGCGTCACATCGTGACAGGACACTTTTACAGGCAGGGAAGCCGGAAGTACCAGGAGAAAATGAAGAAGGAAGTGCCGGGCTCGCCAATGTAATAACTCAGCACGAGTACAAGGGTACCGTCGACTTGACCTACGCCTTTGTAGGCAGCGTCACCGTACCTTCACATATAACTCAGGGATTTTTTTCGTCAGACCATTATGATATGTTTGGTGAAGTGTATGGGAAGTTTTGGTTCATATCTCCATTTTCTTTCGCGTATCAAATTAATGAAATATAATACTTTGATCAAGGGAAAATTAGTGGATGAAATTGAAATGTTTTGAATAATTTTATTGTTCATGTTACTTGTATATTCTCGCATACTGTCCTATAGGGATGTAGTATGCTATTAATGTTATGTTTAAAAGGCAGTCGGGATGACGCGGGTCCGGGTGGAATCAGCGACCTTTCAATCGCAAGTCCAGTGTTCTAACGAATGAGCCACTGTGCTCCCTTCGAATGGGCATTTTCATTTCAGAAATGGTTATGGAATAATATTCCATGCATGAATAATGTGGTTTATTTTGAATATTGCAGACCGTCCTTAACCCTTTACCCAACGTAGAGAATATCATTTTTTTTTTATTAACAAAAAAAAAAAATTTAACAAAACTCTATCATGTGGCCCCCGATGAGCTCGTTCCAGTGAGGAGTCACATGATATGGATTTGTGGAAATATTTTGAAAAATTGCTCAACTTGCAAATTACGTCGGCCGATGCGGGCGATTCGTTAGATAAAGGGTTAGCACAAAAACAGATAAGATTATTGCGAATATTCCCCCCTTTCATAAAAGCGCGTGGAATTCTATGGAAGTATATATCAAAAAAGATTTTTCACGTATAAAAACAACTTTCGTTTCACTTGTGCATTTGAATGAGATATAAATGTTTCAAGTACTTTGTATACCACGCATTGAAGTATATTTACCAAACGGTTTACATATTTCCTAAAATATGCTGATACATCTGTTTATATATATATATACTGTTCAGCTCTCATTTGTCTTCACTGCGCCTCATTACGAACCTGGAATCAATGATAACTGGAAAATTGTTTTATTCCTGACTGTTGTGACCGGCATATTCTGTTTTATTTATTTATTTATTTATTGGTGCTTGAGGTCACATATTTATGCACAATGGCTAATCATGACCGTGACAGTTTTACGGGTGGAGGAAGCCGGAGTACCCGGAGAGAACCACCGAGCAACGACGAGCAGCTGCCAGCTCCCCAACATCGTAACTCCGCACTGCAGCACAGGCAGGGTTAGATTGGTTGAAGACATGCGCATCATCGACATGCAGTACGCCTTAGTACACGGCGTCATCGTGCCCCCACGCGGGCAATGGAGATGAAGTGACTTGCCCAAGGACACAACGCGGTTGCCGCAGGTGGGATTCGAACCGAGGATCTCTTGGCTTGCAGCCTGCACCTCTACCAACTGAGCCACCGCGCTCCATATATTCTGTTTTACTGCACCATATAAAGGGAATCGGTGCATGACCTGCGGTTGTATATGGTTTTTAAGCAGTGTCGGGCTCAGGATTCTGGGTTTGAGGAGGTCATGAGTCATGCTGCTATACATCACTCAGCAAGTTTGTAGTGAGCACCAGATGGGGTATTCCACTCTTGTCAGCCGAATCCGGGGGGGGGGGGGGGGGGGGGGGTCGTGGAAAAATGTTGGAACATGAAGGTCAGTGTGGCCCTCCGTTGGCTTCTTTTACACATGACTGCAATGTTTTCCAATGAAAATATTCCAGCATTCAAATTTTGAAGAAAAGAAGCCAATTTATATCGGATCACATGAAACCCGCGCAGGAGCTAGGCCTATGACTGCATGCATGGGGTACGGTATTATCGGCGATAAAAAAATGTTCATGTTCTTTCGCCGATTATATCTTGTCCTTTTGGATCGGTGCTTGTAAAAAAAACCTGAAATACAAAAATAGGAGGGCGCGCGCTGAGTGCTCCCTTCCCCCAAATAGATGATCTGAAGTTAGTGGAGACGACCCCCCCCCCCCCCCCCTCCTCCCCAGTAATCGACTTTTTTCGTATTCTGACAACCCTTTTTGACATTATTTCAGACTTCTAGCGTCAAAGTCAATATAAGATGAATAAAACATAGATGTATGTGGGTGGTTATGGTGTGCACGCGGACAACTTTCACTAGGGATATTATTTGTCATCCTTATGTTTTCCAGGGCGTATGGGAATTTTCACCGGTTCGCCTCAGGGTGTATGAGTTCCCAAACCGGTGTAAATTCCCATACACCCTGGAAAACACAAGGATATCGGATTTATTTCCAAGAATTTTGGTGTATTTAATACTTTAACCTACATTGTGGGCAAAAACTGACAGCATATTTGTACTTTGTAAGTTCCTTAATAAATAAAACCAGACAAATATGGATGTCATTGGGACTGGCTCAATATTATTAGTCATCCTTGTGTTTTCCAGGGTGTATGGAAATTTTCACCGGTTTGGGAACTCATACACCCTGAGGCGAAGCCTCAGGGTGTATGAGTTCGCAAACCGGTGTAAATGCCCAGACACCCTGGAAAACACAAGGATAACGGATTTATTTCCAAGAATTTTGGTGTATTTAATACTTTAACCTACATTGTGGGCAAAAACTGACAGCAAATGACATCTATATCTGTAATATTTTATTGCACATAAATATTAAATTTCCCGTATGTTTATTTTTGTTGTAACATAACCGAGCAGAAGGTGTGAATTAACAATTAAAAATGGGTACTGTTTTTTTTAGCCATATAGCCTGCTATTGTATATTCTTGTTTTTACACCGTGGTTAACCACGGTGTAAAAAAATAGCCACGGTGGATTGCAAGTTACACCGTACCTCTCAGCCAATCAAAATGCAGTATTTTGTTTCATTTGGAAATAACATATTTTACCACTTTGCCCAACACGACGGGGCTTCCAAAACAAAATTTCTGAGTAACTAAACATTTTAAGTTTTTGCATAAAAAACATAGGTTTTGATCCATCATTGGAATGAGCACAGCGATTAAAAAGATATATATATAGGTTGCCTTAAACGGATTTAAAATGTTTTAAGCCTTTTTTGGGATTTACCCTGTTAAATGGGACATTAATTGGCCTCTGTCTGTTAAATCAAGTCAACCGAGGCCTCCAATGTGTTTGAACACGTACGTGCACACCCTCACATCACACTTCACCAACACACAGACTCACATTTGCACATTTCCGTACTCTCTCCCAAAATACACACACACCGATAAACACCCCCTCCACCCCCACAGTCATCTCTAGAATAAATCCTCTCAGATACGCCCCATACATACAAATTCTTCCCATGGGAGCCTCGGGAAGTGAAACGGTGCTTGTTTACTGTGGTGAACAAGCTCTGTTTTACTAGTAAAATAGGACCCAGTCACCAATATTTGGGGTCCTCTAAAATGGACAGCATGGGTATAAACGATTGACTGAACTTGGCTTTATTCCCATGTTGTGGTCACGATTAGCCATTGTGCAGAAATGTGACTTTAAACACCAATATATAAATATACATATTCAACCGCCCCTCTCCCCCCCCCCCCCCCCCCCCACACACACACACATACACAACCATTTTCCTTTACACAAACAACACTGCAACCTAAACACGATGGAGAGGATTCACACTGTGGCTGTTCACACTCTATGAGAAGAAAGCACAAGACAGCAAACTTTCATCCCATGAACCACCGGGTTATACCCGGTGGTCCATGAGCTGAAAGTTTTCCGTCATTTCTTGTGTTTCTTTCGAAACATGCAAATAAATGTCGAGTGGAAATTTCACCCCTTGCGTTTATCAGAATCCTCTCATATTCTGACGTATGGCTGCTGTGAGGAAGATACATGAAAAGATTCTGTACCTATTACGTTGATCCTACATAGCCAGTGTTTTTATCTTATTGCAACGATAACAGGAATATGCATAACCAATCAATACACAATCCACGTCAAATTACACACCTGTAGTACGAAAAATAATGCGCAGTTCATTCAGGTCTTTCCGAAAAAAGATTACGCACATCATAATATTTATGCATGGAGTCATGGGCATATTGTATATACAAACAAACTCGTAACACATTCAGACCAATAGAATTGTGTGTATATTAATATAAATATCGAATCGGGGACACACCTCCACAACTGGTGGTTTTCATTGGATGAAATATGGGACCACTGCCATACATATCGGCCTTCAGGTCAATTACAGAGGTCGCGAATAAAACAAGCACATGTCTGAAGTGAGATGCGGAATTTGAAGTGCCATCTCCGATCGAAGATGCCGATGTCTTGTCGACGGCGCGTCTTAGATACGTGATCATCTTCCCGACTTCGAGACCTTCAGAATTTTGAATTACAGCGCAGTGGTGTAATAAACGAAACCAGGTGAGTGTTTATTTTTCCACAAATCCCTCGTCCGAAATTTGTGTCACAAAGTATATTCACTCTCCCCGTGCTGTTGCGTACTGTATTCAAGGTAATACTGCGCGATTAGGGGATGCAAATTCCAGGGATGTGTTGAAATGTGCCCCCCCCCCCTCCCCCACCCCCTACATTTTTCAGTGACCTATTTCGCTGGGCAATTATAGACCAGAGCGGTATACTTGTACCTGCAACATGATACTGGGGGTGTAACTAACCCAAAATATTGGGGAGGGGGTAGTCGCCCTTTGCTGCCCTGCTGGAAGCGCAAATCGCTCTTCTTCTCTGGCATGCTTACCCTGGTAGAAAATGGTGACATAACAAGTGGGAGTACTGATAGGCTGATATTTTTTGGTGCATCATGTGCTGAACTGCACAGATACATGCCGGGCGGGAGCCCTGATTGCAAGGCACTAGACAAAGCGAGATGAATTATTAACACTCACGCGGGGCAATATTCCAACATCTTAACCCTTTACCCAACGCAGACGATATCAAAATTTATTATTTTAAATATCATTTTTTTAAATTTTTCAAAAAATTTCAACAAAACCATATCATGTGATCCCTCGTTAGAACGAGCTCGTTCCAACGAGGGGTCACATGATATGGTTTTGTTGATATTTTTTGAAAAATAATATTTTTTCAACTGCTGAATTTGCATATTACGCGGGCGGATGCGGCCGATTCGTTGGGTAAAGGGTTAACATTGTAACATCTCTGCGTGGAGCGTTTAACTGCCCTGTCTGCAGATCGATACCCGTACCTACACCACGATATACATATCTGCAGCCCGATACCCACACCTGTAGATTGATACCCGTACTTGCAGCCCGATACCCATATATCTGCAGAACGATATCCAGGTCTGCAGTACAAAGCTCATACCAACAGCACGATACCTGTACCGACTCCAAAGGACACGTAAGTGTAAATGATTTGGGTGACAAATCGCGTGAGTCAAAAATATATTATTATTATTATTATTATTTATTTATTTATCGTGTTTAAGGTCTCTATTTATGCACAATGGCTAATCATGATCGTGACAATTTTTCGGGTGGAGGGAGCCGGAGTACCCGGAGAGAACCACCGAGCAACGACGTGCAGCTGCCAGCTCCCCAACATCGTAACTCCGCACTGCAACACAGGCAGGGTTAGATTGGTTGGAGACATACACACCATCGACGTGCTGTACACCTTAGTACACTGCATCATCGTGCCCCCATGTGGACATCGGGGTTAAGTGCCTTGCCCAAGGACACAACGCGGGAGTCCGAATCGATCGCTCAGACGGTCACCCATCCGAGGATTAACGTTGCTTAATTTCGGTGATCTGACGAGAACCGGTTACCGCAACTCCACCGCGCCCCCAGGTCAAAAATAAATAGACATAAATTGAACTGGCTGAGTGCAAGAAACCCATAATTGCGTTCAGTAAAGGCCACTTATAACATTTATTACTGAAACTTCAACTTCTGTGGAAGTGGATCGTATTCAGTTTTGAGTAAAGTGTTTTGTTCCTAACTTCCTATATATTGGTTTTATTACATGATATCATTCGCCCTGCTATATGTGAAACCCAACACCTGGAATGTTGCTACAGCCTTCGACAGTATCGTTGCAGTTGGGGGTTGTCCCTATGTTTTCAACCCTGTTCGCCGGGAAAACTCTGGAATAAAATTAAACTTTTGTTTTTAGCAGTTAGCAGTTCCAGTTTAGATGAACTTGTCATTTCACCTGTTTGGCAATAGAGTTTGGCCCAACTATACTGTCCAGCTATTCTTCACCCCTCCATACTACCCCCGAATTTACTCACTTGAATGCACTCCAAGTAAATTTGTTTGGAAGATCAAATGCTTTATTTTTCAGCCGATTTTATTCAAGTATTTACAAAGGTAGAACGAGCCATGCAACTTAAATTCAAAGCACGTGTCACTGTTTTTCAAGGTGGACATGTTGTTTGATGATTCATTCACCTTTCCAGTCATCCTGTGGTAAACACTTTGTCAGCTATTTGTATGATTCAAAGACAGGGGCATAAATAAAGGGGGACTGTACGGGCGTATTTCCAGAGGCGGACTGGACGTATGGTCCACCGGGAAAATTCCCCGTGGGCCCGCTATTGCCCCTCCCCCTGGGGCCCCCAAATTTGCAGCGCAACGCCTGTTGATGCGTGAAATTTCGTCAAAATGACCAAAAGGCGAAATGGATCTGATTGCATAATTCGTCGCCTGAGTGCTAGAATGTCCTATGTCCCATAGGGGACATAGGACATTCTAGCACTCAGACGACGAATTATGCAGCCGGTTATATCGAAATGTTGGCAGTCCATATAGAGCACATTTCGATATACTAGTAGCCTAGTCTGCCATTGATCGGTCATATGAAAGGAAATATACAATTTTAAAAATCAAAATTTTCTCCGACCGAGCCGAACTATGGTATTCCCGATGTGGTCCCCCCCTCTCCCCCCCCCCCCCACCCCCCGTAGAACCATTTTTGCCGAATGATCGATTAAGATGATATAAAAATGCCATCGAAATGTCCTCTATGTGGACTGACATTGGTCACTTAGATGCAAGAAAGCCACGTTCGTTCAGTTCGAAAAATCAAAATTTTCTCAGGACCTGGGTCCACCTTGGTGCAAGTCTCGGTAACTTTTCTTATCCCAGACCGCCCCTGCGTGTTTCACCAATAATTTTTCCAGCCGGGACATTTTCATCTGGATTGGAGTCTTAAGCTATCGATTCGCGCTTGCTACTAATCATGTATGGGCGCGGTGGCTCAGTAGGTAGAGATACAGGCTGCAAGCCGAGAGGTCCTCGGTTCGAATCCCACCCGAGGCAACCTCGTTGTGTCATTGGGCAAGACACTTCACCCCCATTGCCCACGTGGGGGCGGGGGGGGGGGGGGGCAGGGGGCGTTGTGTACTAAGGCGTACTGCACGTCGATGGTGCACTTGTCTTCAACCAATGCTAACCCAGCTTGTGTGGAGATAGTATCTTGGGGAGCCTGACAGTAACTGTTGCTCGCCGTTGCTCTGTTGTTCTCTCCGGGTACTCCGGCTTCATCCACCCGTAAAACTGTCCGACACGAGATGGCACGAGGTGACCATGGCTGTCGAAAGTGTCGTCAAACCCCTATAAATAAATATCTAAATACTAATCACGTGATAAGTCAGAACAGACCTCGCGAAGAGTACGGGGACAGGAATCAACGATCCGAGTTGGAGACTTGGGAGTGTATCCTGTATTTAACGAAGGTGCTTGTGAAAATTTGAAATACAGAAAAAAACTCCAAGAAGGGGCGTTGATTCCTGTATTCTTGTGTTCCGTATATATACGCCACAATCTAACGTGAACTAAGTGAATGAAGCTGATATATTTAAAGAAAAATATCCCCGTTGGCGATCTTATAACTTTCTTGCTTGACACTGTTTTGTGTCGAAGCATTTCATTCACGCCATAGCGTCACTGCGACGCGTAATGTCGAATCAGATACCGCCTACCATGGTGTTTTAGTCCAGATTCCACGCGTGGTATACCAAGGGCATTTCTCAGTATTATGTCCGATTATATATGCACCTATTAAAAAAATTACGACAGTTTCGGAGCGGTTGGGCGCACGCGCGACTGCCCGCCTGAATCTTCCACTGTAGTCCATACCAAATAAGTGATTAGAACTGAGGACAGTCTTTGAATACAGTGTTAACTTAACCCTTCATCTAAGACGAAAGGAAAACGATACTTGCAAACATATTTCTTGAATTCGGTACTATTTGGTTTTTTTTTGTTTTTTTTTTACGTCAAAAACATAGATTATGACCCCTCATTGGAACGAGCTCAACGAGCTCGTTCTATTGATGGATCATAAGCTATGTTTTTGAGACAAAAAAAAAATGAAAAAATAATGAAAATTGGGTGGCGATTTTTGCGAATAGCGCTGTTCGTTTTGGCGTTACGATAGGAAAAGAGTTAACTATTTTGACTGAATGATCTGAACAGTATTCAAATAACGCCCGAGAGCCCGGGGTGTACTTATTTAGAATAAGGTTTGCTGAATAAGGGTTGCCAAAGAACCTGCCCGAAAGCTGTTTGAAAAGATTGGTAAATGGGGACAAATGAATCTATAAATGAAGTTAAGTATAGCCATGGGCATCTGACCTGGTCAGTGGCGTCATTTCATCTCGTTTTTAATGATCGAATGATCGAATACGTGGGTATGAACGTTCTAGGTGAAGATAGGTTACTATCAAACAGTATAAAATTAGCTGTATCGTGTGTTAATTCAGAATACTAAACTTGGCGACAAAATAACAGGCATACATAGGAAGGTCTAGTTTACTGGACTGTATATATAACGTGTGTATCAGTTATCATTGTTATTTGGCGAAACCACACAACACATAATGTTCCACGCATCGGTGCAAAGCTCATTCCAGTGAGGGAGGGGTCATAAGGTATGTTTTGGAGCAACATATAAAAAAAAATGAGTTATTCAAGAATATGATTTACTATGTCGTGCTGGTTAACCCTTTACCCAAAGTAGACGATATAAAAATTTATTATTTTAAATATCATTTTTTAAATTTTTCAAAAAATTTCAACAAAACCATATCATGTGACCCCCTCGTTGGAACGAGCTCGTTCCAACGAGGGGTCACATGATATGGTTTTGTTGAAATTTTTTGAAAAATAATATTTTTTCAACTGCTGAATTTGCATATTACGCAGGCGGATGCGGCCGATTCGTAAGGTAAAGGGTTAAAGGTTATGACTGGTAACTCCAGAAGTGATCTTTCCACAATCGGGTGAGTGAGAATTAGCACTAAATCTAGTAACGCTACTTATCTCCTAGCCATGCAGCAAGATAATACAGAACACGTTAATTAGTAGAGTGCAAATTAGTTTTCAAAGGTTTTTTGTTACATGAGTGTTTTTTTTACAGGATAATGTGCTACCAGGAAGAGGGACTTTAATTTTTCAACATTTTGTAAATAAATAATTGTTTTGTCAAAATTTATTGGTGCGTGCCTGTAGGCTCTCTCCAATAAATGGTAACAAAGCAATTTTATTTAAATATTATTTTTTCTACCAGTTAGCAAACACGCCATTTCATATTGTGTAAAGCCACTGAAGTGGCTTTTAGCACTTTTCAGTAGGGCCATGATATAGTAGCTTCCAGCACTCAACCACTTAAAAAGAAGGAAGAACAACCCGGATATTCTTCTGCGCCCGTAGGTTTGCTTGCGTACCAATTCACCCCTGCCCGGGTCCAACATTCGAATGTACTCTCAGATGAAGCGGAAGCTCAATGAAAGTGTACGGGTGTAGTGATGAGGTGAGGTGGAGGCACAAATAGCCGACGAGGCGACTGGGCTGACCTACCATCGTTTTGGTCTCTGAATGTAAAATTGAAAAATGGATCCACCGAATTGCCATTTTTTTATTCTGAGGTCTTGACGTGTGCACGAGTGAGGTGAGAGGTTTAAAAAAAGGTGTGGGGGTAAGGAGGGGAACCAAAGAATGTGCTAAACCTTTGAAACAACTGACGATTTCCTTTCGTGCGATGCCCTTTATTATAATCGTGTGTTAATAAATGTTGGAATACCCTTTAGTTTCTCTCATGGTGTAGTCTATTTCTTCTACTTCAACGATCGTATATAGCTTTCGGGTTTGAGGTTGGGTGAAATAAAGGAAACAGTCCGAGCCTGCCCAAGGCACAATTTACTTACCGATTACTTGTATCGTCATGAAAATCGACTTTCGATAAATTATCTCCCTTGAAGTTTTTAGACGAACGAAGAAAGTTCAATTAACCCTTTACCTAACATGAAAAGCAGACGACACTTGCAATCAAAATTCTTGAATAACTAACTTTTTTCATTTTTTGTCTCAAAAACATAGGTTATGACCCCTCATTGGAACGAGCTAGTCGAGCTCGTTCCAATGAGGGGTCATAACCTATGTTTTAGAGACAAAAAATGAAAAAATAATGAAAATTAATTTGCGATTTTTGAGAATAACGCTGGCCGGTTTTGGCCGTTACGTTAGGTAAAGGGTTAAGAAGCAAGTAATTCTTGAGAAAACACCTATGACATCAGTAGAAAATAACACCAAGTTTCATTTTGTTACTTTTAATAAAGGAAAACAACAGACAGCTGTCTGTTGTTCTCGTTTATTAGGAGTAACAAAATTTGGCTTTTTATGGCAAGCTAATTGGGAGCAACTGATTCACAGATAATTCCTCATTAAGAATATCTATCAGTATCACACCTACCAACACCAAGTAAGTGTCCACTTTTGGCTCTTTTTGTGTTTTTACAGTAATTTTCAAGTTTTTATTCTTTCCGGGAAAGAAATGTTAGCAAATCTTGCCTCCTAGACTTTTATATTAAATGAAGTGGACAGTGTCTATATTATATGTCACGGTGCACACACTGTTGATGTAATAAACAGAAAACAAGTTATAGAACATCAAAAGATTGTGAAAACGCTTTTTCTTATCTTTAAATGGGTTTCAACAGAAAATAATGGTCAAACGAACTGATCGGGGAAAAGATTGTAAAAGGCCAACTTGTATGTTTTAATACTGTACTCCACAGGAAGATTCCCGAAGTTTGTGAAATGATGCACACATCGATAATACAAATTCACTGATATTTCGAAATTTCAGGGTTTTTTATCTGAAATTCTTGTACCCCTGGTATTAAATGTTCTGCCAGCTTTAGGAAATTAAGGGGCACTAACTTTCCTGTAAATCTTTTCCAGTGACGAAAATTGCACGCCAAGCTCCAAATGCAACTAAAATTGTTCATATTTATTAACATGTACATTAACATGTTTGCATATTAGCAAACTGTAAAGCTCATCGCGTAATCGCGAAGCATTTTCCCATTTTATTAGCTGCAAGGTCAAAAAGTGAGCAGGTGAAAAGTACTGTTAGTTTATTAACCCTGCTGTCTGGTCGTCAGTCTATTCGAAGTCAAACTGTCAGTCCTTCGCCATTGTCGTAAGTTTCACCAGCGACTATTCGTCCCCTGAGTTGCAATGTGTTCTATGTGCCAGTAGGCACATAGAACACATTGCAACTCAGGGGACGTATTGTTTGTTTTGTTTTGTTTTGTTTTGTTTGTTTTTTTGCAGGGGGGTGGGGTGGGGGTGTTCTCCCTTCGTTTGTTTTGTCTGAGTGTGATCAGACGTCCATTTGTAGAGCCCGCGGCAGAGTACAAGAAGGCTTCCGCTCTCTTGTCGCGCCGTCTATTCACGACGGATACATACCCTGGTTCATCCACTACAAAGTACCCCCCCCCCCCCCACCACCACCTTCTTTGCTACGTCCATGCATTTCTCAGCTGATTCTGAAAATCCACATTCAGATGTATATTACGGAAAGCTCAAAGCGGGGGTATTAGTCACCTTCTTGTGATAGTTCCTGTATCCCAATGTGGGTAATAAAAGCTAAGTGTATCTTAATCTGTAACGATAAAAAGCCGGACGTGACATGGTGTTGACAAGAGTTCGCTGAGTATGCAACTGATTGCGATAAATTCTCTGAGTCACTTATGATATACTCGCAGTTTGAACGGACAGTGCAATGCCCTTGCTGAGAGAGGAGGTGGGCAACAGTATAATACAGAGGGGATACACTGACAGACCTGCACAAAACTTTTTACCCTACGTAACGACCGGAAATGGTCAACTCTATTCACAAAACTTACCATTCAATTCTAATTTTTTTCGTTTTTTTTTCTCCCCAAAACATATAACTTATGGACTCTCACTGGAACGAGTGTGTGACTAGGCAAACAAAAGTAAAAAATTTAGTTATTCACGAATTTCTAGGTATGTGTCTATTTCTAGTAGAGATGTGTATATGGTTCAATGAAATTGGGCAACCTATTTTTCGTTTGCCTACTTTACTGCATGTGGTGGAAAAGTTGCATACTTATGCTTAGGGATCAAGTCAATGACACTGTTCAGTATCTCCAAACCTACTGCTACGCACACACACACACACACACCATCACACCCTTTGCCTTGTTTAACATCTTTTGAGGGAGTCCTGTATTTTTTTCTTCTTTTGTTCTCGGTTACAAATATATCCCCATAAAACCGGGAAAGCAAACCCTAACCCATTGTTTTCTTTTTGAGGACTCGGAGAAAATAAAGGAAATTTTAGCTTAACTTCACGCCTGTCTGTGAGTTTGTTGGTCTGTCCATAATGTGTTCAGTACGTGGAAAAGCCCGTAGTTCTTTTCCCATTATCGCCAAACTTCCTATGCATCTAGGTTCATATACGTAGATGAGAACGTCCCATTTTGAGTAGAGTGCCCAGAATGCATCCCTCTTGGATTTGTTCAGCACAGGCTACAGGCCGCATTTATGCATTTGTTTTTTTAATTTGGTCGGGTGACTTGGATGATTGGATGAAAACGTCTTATTTTAGTAACGGTTGGGCGTCAATAATGTCTGCCGGCAGCCATTTTGGATTTCTTCCGAATACTGTTCAAATTCGTTTATCGCGTGATATAGTCTGCAGTTCTTTTCTGATCTTCAACACATTTTGCGTGCATGTTCAGGGAACATCCTATTATGGTCACGGTTGACTGTCCAAAATGTCCTACACAGTAGCCATTTTCAATTTCTTCAGCATGGGTTACAGGTATTTAGGCCTCAGTTTTCTAGAAAATTGGCAGAGTGTCTTGGTATGATGAGTAGATGGGAACATAGTACTTTGGTAACTGTTGGCAGCCATCTTGGAATACTTCAGACGGTGGCGTAGACAGGGTGGGGGAGTCCATGCCCCCCCCTAAAAAACTACAGTGCCCCGCCCTTCAAAATGGGGGAAAATTAATGCACCAGAGGGTTCCAGATTCACTCTGTGGCTATTGAATTTTCAAAATTTTCTCGGGGGAGCATCTCCCAAACTCCCAGGGATGGGAGGGGGTACCGTAGGCCTGAGATGGGGGTGGGTATGGCCCTCCCATTGGTGAGGGTGAGGGTCTACGGCCTTCGGATATGCCTATGCCATATATCGACCTGGCACCCCTGAAAAATTACCCCCCCCCCCCCCCGCCAATAGGAAATCCTAGCTACGCCACTGACTTCAGAACACTGTCCACCATTCGTTTAGCACGGCTGCAGCCTGTAGTTCTCCCCTGCCATCACCAAATTCCATATGCATATTCAGATTCATACCTAGATCTGAACATCGTATTGTGGTCATGGCCGACGCCCGCACTGGCACATCAGCCGCCATGAATTTCTTCAGCACATGCTACAGGTCGCATATGTGCGTCAGATTTCTTGAAATTTGGAAGGGTGACTTAGTATGATGGGTACACGAGAAAGTCATATTTTGGTAACGGTTGGCCTCCCGTAATTACCTGCCGTTGCATTTGTATATCATTTTCTTGGAACTTAACCAGCTTCCTTAACTCTTTGCATGCTGCTGGCGGATATTCCTGCCCAGCACAGGGTTTCTCTTGTTACTGAAATAAGTATAAGCTGGGCACATTTAATAGTATTTTCCCCGTGTACACTGAATGGATTTTTTTCACCAATGATTTCTTGTCTTACATTTAGATTAATTTTTCATCAAATCTAGTCATGGCTGCTTTATAGCAGCCATGACTAGATTTGATGAAAAATATCTAGATAATACTCAACAGGTTAAGAGTTAATATGGTGAGTGGATGAGAAAGAATGCCCCATGTTTGGTTACGGTCGTCTGCACACAATGACTGCCGTGGTTGCCATCTTGAATTCCAGGTAAGCTAAGGCGTCATTGACACTTTCATTATGGAAGACAGGCACTATTTTCTAGGAGTCGTGAAAGCTCCCCCCCCCCCCCCCCCACACACACACATACACACACACACACAAACCATCAGTCACACACACATGGTACACAGCCAATGCGTTGAAGTGGTTAATCACAATAATGTTTCAAGATAACCGTCTTTGATGAGAAGTTCACATTTGCGGCTGACGTAAACACCTATTAATGCATTCAATGGTTTGTATTGATGCACTGAGTGCATCGAGAAATAACGTAAAACATGTGTCGACCAAGCTGATTGTATTATTACGAAAAAAACAATAACATGGAAAACGATTTGCAAATACTAATGTAATAGTGCCACGCCTGTCAACCAATCGAACAGAGTGCACAATTCTGAACTATAAAATTTGTTTGTTCCATGTAGAAGATTGAACTGGAGGTTGGGTTGGGTGGGGTGGGATGGGGTGGGGGTCAAGGGGTGAAAGGGTAAACTGTTTGTCGATCGTTTTGTCCATGATGCATTTACAAGTGCCTTTGCATACATAGATGAAGTGACTACCGCGTCCAACTTCTTCGTTGGACATTTTCGGTTATTACGCCCAATATCATTCAAATAAATTGTAATCCCCCCGCCCCAAATCAGAGCGCGTGGTTCCACTCTGGAACGAGCTCCTCGAATTCGTCCAATGAGGAGTCAAAAGCCATGCTTCAAAAGGGAAAAGTTTTTGTTATGAAAAACTTGGAAAAGATTGTTCCTTTAACATCTTGTGTTAGGTAAAGAGTTAACGTACGTGCAAAAACCGGTTAGTACTATTCACAAATATCTCCATTCAATTTTCATTATTTTTTTCCATTCTTTGTCTCAAAAACATCGTTTCTGACGAGCTCGTTCCAATGCGGGGTCATAAGCTATGTTTTGACGCAAATTTAAAAAAAAAAATATTCAAGAAATTTATTTTCTAGTTCCGTCTGTCTTTCGTGTTATGTAGAGAGTTAATATACAATACAGATCAAACAGCCGAACAACAGTGAATAAAACTCGATCTGGCGCCCGCTGGCTCAAGATTAATTCTGATCAGGTACATAGCGAATAAAAATAGACCCAAAAGTGTCATTAAAATATCGTCATATGATTGTGAAAAGAGTAATAATGATTGGGAAGAAAAAAAAATGGTGCGAAAAGCATTTTCGATTTGCACGAGATTTTTATTTTGTTTCTTTATTGGGATGAACGAGACTTTCAACAACCAGGGTCATAACAGTTTTTCGGCTATAGTACACCTTAGGACACAGAGCCACTGTGGGCAGTCAGGAGTAAGTGCCTTGCCCCAGCGTAGATAGTGCGGGTCGTGATCGAACCATCGAAATTTTAGGTTAAAATTCAATGTTCCTACCACTAAGCCCCAGCACTCACGATTTGAACAATATATCGACGAATTGGACACAGATTTGCCGTAATATTATTGTCAGTGTGTTCATGTACTTTGCGTGTAGTATTTGCCTATAGTGTCAGGACATGTTCGACACTCTGTAGCTTGTCTCGCTACAGGACAAATTCAACCCAGTACAGGGACAATGACTTGCAGAGAGGGGTCACTTTCTGAGCTGACAGTGAAATATGGGAGGGGCCAAACGTTAACGGCTATGAGGAAGGTTCCCTGATTCACAAATACCCGGCACCATTTATTTGGTACCCATTGTAATTGTTGCCATGCATATTCCATGTGTGTCACGTACAATATATACTTGCACATAGTATCCTTTGGGATCTTGCTTTACTGATGCGCCTTAAGCGATGTTTATTGATCCCCGTGGGCCCGAAGCCTACCGGGATCAAATTACAACGGACACTTGAGACTTCAAAACTCTCTCGAACAATCAGAAACTTATTTATTTATTGGGTGTTTAACCACAATTTCGACAACCAGGGTCACCTCGTGTCGGACAGTTTTACGGGTGGATGAAGCCGAGTACCCGGAGAGAACCACCGAGGAGTGGCGATCAACTGCCATACTCCCTAACATACTAACTCCACAAAGGCAGGGTAGCAATGGCTGAAGACAAGTATACCATTGACGTGCAGTAGGCCTCAGTACAGTGTCCCCGTGCCTCACGTGAGCAATCGGAATTAAGTGCCTTGCCCAAGGATACAACGCAGTTACCCCTGGCGGGGCTCGAACCGTGGACCTTTCGGTTTGAAGTCCAATGCCGTAACCACTGAGACACCTCGCTCCCCGAACAATGAGAAACAGATAAATCAAGTTTGCCCCTTATGTTTCTCACAGCTTCGTTTCACGTGGCGCTGTTCTTTGATGCCGATTTTTTGCCTGGATTCCAAGCACTTGGCCCTCTCCACTCTTTTGGGCTGACTGGTATAAGCCCATAATTATCCAGGAGAGCGGTGGCACAATATAAGAGCATTGGGGAAGTCTGGCAGTTGCTCGCCGCGGCTCGGTGGTTCTCTTCGGGTACTTCGGTTTCCACTACCCGTAAAATTGTCCGACACGATGTGATCCTGGCAGTTGAAAGTGTCGTTAAACCCCTATAAACAAACAAACATATTCCTCTATCGAAGTGGCCTGTACGACATAACAGTTTTAAAGTGTCATATATATCCATATATACTAGCCCAAAAAAGAAAGTGTGCATTGCAGAAATTGATCAGACTCCAAAAAAATAATTTCGTAGGTGTAAAGAGTGTTAACCTGTTCATGAATAAGTTATATTGAACACAAAAACAGCTTTCCCCGTTAAAATTGCATTAACGTTAAATGACGTGCTGCACGTTTGTGAAAAGGCATGTTTTGCACGTGGAGAGTCTGAAAATTCATGCAGCAGTGTGAATCCTTGGGTATTTAAACACTAAAGTAAGGCCTTCCTATCGTTCACATTCAAACTTGCGCTGCTGTTAAAACGACTCCACATTAGCATGCCAAGATTGACATGAATCAAGTTCAATCAACGTCTCCTTGCCCTGGGTAGGGTTAGAGCTGGCAGAACACACAGAGAGGTTGCCCAGCATTTGAACTGCCACCGTAACACTGTAGACAGGCTAGTCCATCGACATGCACAACATGATGACGTTCGAGACCGACCCCGCTCCGGGAGACCCCGAGTTACCACACCTGCACAAGATCGGTATATCCGTATCGTCCATCTCCGGAACCGGCAACAAACGGCAACGACGACAGCCAGGAACATCCCTAACCTGAGACGGATACATCCTCAAACAGTAATCAACCGCCTGAGAGAATACGGCTTACGTCCTCGAAGATCTGCAATTCATTCGATTTTGACGTTACGTCACGGCCCGGCGTCATTCTACAGCAGGACAACGCCCGACCCCACGCAGCTCGTGTTGTTCAACAGTATCTGCAGCAACAACAAGTGGATGTTCTTCTCTGGCCCGCAAATTCGCCCGATATCTCACCCATTGAGCACGTATGGGACGAAATGAAACGTCAGCTACGCCGGTTTCCCCATGCACCGCCAACGCTTGTGGAACTCCAAAGACAGCTTATCAGAATATGGAACAACATCCCACAACACTTCCATGCTAACTTGTTCGCTTCCATGAGGCGTAGATGCACAGTGACTTTTGTGTTTGACTCTTAGTGTCTTTGACTCTCCCATGGCACCAAGAGTATTCGTCGTAGCGTAATGAAATTTCTCGTGTTGATCACAAATTGATTCATCTGTGATTGAATAAAATTTCCATGAATGAAAATGATATATATCTTTTTTAGCTCATCTTGACAAAGTCATGCTGAGCTAATCTAATCGCTTCCCGTCCGTCGTCCGTCGTCTGTCGTCCGTCGTCCGTCGTCCGTCAACACCATGTTTTGGTCTTCTCCTCCAAAGCCACTGGGCCAATTCAAGTGAAAGTTTGTGTGAGTGATGGTCCCAAAGGGGCATTTCATTTTTGTTCAACTCAGCATGCTCAGCCCCATAGGGAGGGAGTGGGGGAAAATGCTCCAAAATATTTTTAAAATCTTCTTCTCAAGAACCAGTGTGTACAATGACTTGATATATGCTATGGAGCTTCCATATCAGGAGTAGAATCAAGTTTGTTCAAACGAAGTTCGTAAAGTAATATTTGGCTTTGTAATAGGAGGGGTAAGATTTTTGGCCCCGCCCAAAATTTCTATTTTCTGAACCGATGGTCCGGTATGAACCAAATTTGGTTTGTGGTAGTATTGGGTCATAAGCACTTGACCCATGCAAAAAAAAAAAAATTCCCGCATCCCCATGGGAACCCTGGGAGCTAAAAATAGAAATATTTTCAAACGCTCATATTTCCCAAACCCCACGGAACAGAGAGCTTTTATTTGATATGAAGTATCCTTACGACCAGTAGAATTGAATGGTAAAAAAAAATTGACATCGGTTATGTTAGGGTGTTCTGTAATGGGCATCGAAAAAATGCTGAGTCAGCATATTTGCAAAAATTTTAAAAAATCTTTTCTCCAGAACCAATCATCAGAATCTTTTGATATTTGGTATACAGCATTCATAGGGTGGTCAGATAAAAGTTTGTAGAAATAAAGCTCATTGGTTCATATTTGGGCTCTCTACAGGAGCCCGAAGTTTTAACATAGGGTAATATGGGGAATATTCTTTAAAAATCTTCTTCTTCAGAACCACCAGTCAGAATCTTTTAATATTTGGTATACATCATTGTTATGAGGGTCAGATTCCAGATTGTTCAAACCAAGTCCCTAGGTTAATATTTGGGCTTCCTACGGAAGCCCAAATTTTATCTTTGTTCAATATGGAGGGTAATTTAAAAAAATCTTCTTCTTCAGATCCATCAGTCAGAATGCTTTGATATTTGGTATGCAACATCTCTATGGGGGTCAGATTCAAGTTTGTTCAAATCAAATTCCTAGGTATATATTTGGGCTCACTATGGTAGCTCAAATTTTTACTTAGTGCAATATGAGAAAATTTCTTTAAAAATCTTCTTCTTCAGATCCACCAGTCGGAATGCTTTTATATTTGGTATACAACATCTCTAGGGGGGTCAGATTCCAGGTTGTTCAATTCGAGTGCCTAGGTTAATATTTGGGCTCCATATGGGAACATGAAATTTAACTTAGTACAATATGAGGGAATTTCTTCAAAAATCTTCTTCTTCAGATTCACTTGTCAGAATGCTTTCACATTTGGTATACAACATCTCTAGGGGGTCAGATTCAAGTTTGTTCAAATCGGATTCATAGGTCAATATTTGGGCTCGCTATGGTAGCCCAAATTTGAACTTAGTGCAATTCGAAGAAATTTCTTTACAATTTCTCTTCTTCAGATCCAACAGTCAGAATGCTTTCATATTCGGTACACAACATCTCTAGGGAAGTCAGACTTAACCGTGTTCAAATCAAGAACCTGGGTTAATATTTGGGCTCTCTATGGGAGCCGGAATTGGCCATTTTGCTGAAGAATTAAAAATTTTGTATTCAGTACCCTCTAGAGGTACTAAGATTAATCCACATAGGTTGTATCAAGGGGCTTCATAGGGGAGCTCTACATTTTACTTATGATCAACTGAAGAAAAGGCATGATGCCCAGATTATTTTTGTCACTCCTGAGGGACTCAAGGATTGACAGTGTAGCCTATGGAGATGGCTTGCTTAATGTAGACTCATTCTTGGACTCTGTTTAGATTGTGTTCTGTACAAGATGAGCGCTTCAGGCCCCGTGGGGCCTCTTGTTTAGTGTTATTTTTTAGCATGCACACTTTCTTTTTTGGGAGAGTATAATATAATGCGATGTGTGATGTATATAGGTAGAGTATGCGATAGGAACTCCTCCGAGACGTTTTGCGCTGTGAAGCTCGAATTGTCAGGAATTGCAGAGGGTGTCTCAAACAATTTCGTGCGCAATATATTTTTCATTACAGAAGGAATTTCGTTCTGCTTATACGTTCTAATTTTCAGGCGTCTGAGAAGAGAACATTTTTCATGATAAAGGTGTGCTCGACTGGACAAACTCGTGTCTTGACGCGAAAATACAAACGGATCTCTCCGGATACGAAAAATAGTTGCATCTGTCGTTTAAGCGCACCGAGCTAGCGGTCATTTTGACAAATTCCTCTGATAGTGAAATACCCTAAAAGCCCTTTTCCAACAAATAAATTGCCATATGCTTAAAACGCCAAATTGCTTAGTTTTGAAGAGGTACGCAGCGTTTGACGGGGGTGATTTGCACCCCCCCCCCCCCCCCAAAGAAAGAAAGGCACGAGATTACTTCGAAATTAAGCGGGTTCGAGACAACTCGTCGATATTGTAATGCATCGTGCTTGTCGTTGAATTGTTCTTAGCGCCCAAATGTATCCCTTTTGATTTTTTGTGACAAAGACCCGATAGAGGCCTGGACGTCACAGAAAGTGCCGGTTTCAATTCAATTTCCTCGACTATAGTGAAATTTGGCGATTATGCTTAACATAAATGAACCCTCGCTTAATGGAAGAAAAAATCAGAAGTTATATCAGAATTAAAAATTTGAAACCAAATCCGGTTTAACTTGGGTAGCGGGACAGCCGCACCGCCGACCTCTCCTGTATCTACGCCATTGTTTTTTTTTTTTTAAAGACTGGACTGTTGGTCAGTTAGTGTAGAAAAAAGTATTGAAACGTTTTGTGGACGAATATAGGCTATAGCATCAATAGAGGCCTGACCCGTGGGGGTGATCGGAAAGGAGTCAGTTTGTTTCTATCTCCATCAAAGTTTATATGGGCTTGTTAACTCACCTGACTGAAAGTCAGGGTGAGCTATTCTGATCACTTTTCGTCCGTCGTCCGGCGTCCGTCGTGAAGGTGGTGTTTGGGCTTTTTCTCCCAAACCACTGGCGGCATATTAATGAAATTTCATGTGAGAAGGGGTTATGTATGCGGACTTTGATTTTTTGTCAAATTAGGTTTCGGCTCACATTGAGCAGAGGGATGGGGCGAAAATGCTCCAATTCTTAAAAAATCTTCTTCTCAAGAACCAGCAATAGCAGAGACTTGATATTTGGTATGCAGCTTCCTTTTGAGGTGTAGACTCAAGTTTGTTCAAGAGAAGTTGGAGGGGCTATATTTGACGATGTTAAAGGAGGGGCAAAAATTTTGGCCCCGCCCCAAATTTCTATTTTCCAAACTGCGAGGCCGATTTGAACCAAAATTTACATGAGTGCTTATTGGGTCATAAGTACCTAATTTATGCCGAAATTTTTTTCCCCATAGCCCCGTGGGAACCACAGGAGCTAAAAATAGAAAAAAATGAAAACGCCCATATCTCCAAAACTACACGGCAGTGAGAATTCTTATTTGTTGTGAAGCTTCCTTAGGACCAACAGAATGGAATGATCAAAAAAATTGCCATCGGTTTTATCATGGGGTACTTTTTGGAGACTTTGAAAAAGTGCTGAGTCAGCATTTTTTAACACTGTGGGTAATGGGAAAAACATAAGACTACTTTTCTCCGAAACCACTGCTCCAAAAGCTTTAAAATTTCACATATAATATCTTTGGAAGATTGTTTCACATGTTTATTGAAATCAATTGCCTGGGTCGATATTTGGGCTCTCTATAGGAACCCAAATGTTTAAATTAGTGCAGTATGAGGAGTATTTTTGAAAAATCTTCTTCTTCAGATCTAGCAATAAGAATGTTTTGATATTTGGTATGCAGCATCCTTAGAGGGGTGAGATTCAAGTTTGTTGAAGCCAAATCCCTGGGTTCATATTTAGGCTGAAAATTTGGGGTCCCGTTGCGGACTTCGGAATTTTGGACCAAAATCCGAAATTTTTTTTTTTGTTTTTTCTGCCTTTCGGTCAATTTTAAGACAAAAAATTTTTTTTTTTTTCCCCCTGAAAATTTGGGTTGCGGGTGGGAATCTTTTCTCTTTTTTTTTTTCTGCGTTTCGGTCAATTTTAAGACAAAAAAAAAAATTTTTTTCCCCTGAAAATTTGGGGTCCGGTGGGACTTAGAAAATTTTGGACCAAAATCCGAAAAAAATTTTTTGTGTTTTTTTATGCATTTCTGTCAATTTTAAGACAAAAAAAAAAAAATTTTTACCCTGAAAATTTTGGGTCAGGGTGGGACTTAGAAAATTTTGGACCAAAATCCGAAAAAAAAATTGTTTTTTTTTTTTTTTCTGTGTTTTTTTTTGGTCAATTTTAAGACAAAAAAATTTTTTTTTTTTTTTCCCTGAAAATTTGGGGTCCGGGTGGGACTTAGAAAATTTTGGACCAAAATCCGGAATTTTTTTTTTTTGTTTTTTATGCATTTCTGTCAATTTTAAGACAAAAAAAAAAAAAAAAAAATTTTCTACCCTGAAAATTTGGGGTCCGGGTGAGACTTCGAAAATTTTTTACCAAAATCCGAAAAAAAAAAATGTTTTTGTTTTTTTCTGCGTTTTGGTCAATTTTAAGACAAAAAAAAATTTTTTTTTTTACCCTGAAAATTTGGGGGCCGGATGGGACTTAGAAAATTTTGGACGGAAATCCGAAAAAAATTTTTTTTTGTTTTTTATGCATTTCTGTCAATTTTAAGACAAAAAAAAAAAAAAATTTTTTCCCCTGAAAATTTTGGGTCCGGGTGGGACTTAGAAAATTTTGGACCAAAATCCGGAATTTTTTTTTTTTGTTTTTCATTTATTTCTGTCAATTTTAAGACAAAAAAAAAAAAAAATTTCCCCCTGAAAATTTGGGGTCCGGGTGGGACTTAGAAAATTTTGGACCAAAATCCGGAAATTTTTTGTTTTGTTTGTTTTTTATGCATTTCTGTCAATTTTAAGACAAAAAAAAAATTTTTACCCTGAATATTTGGGGTCCGGGTGGGACTTCGAAAATTTTGGACCAAAATCCATAATTTTTTTGTTTTTTGTTTTTCATGCGTTTCTGTCAATTTTAAGACAAAAAAACCATTTTTTTTTTACACCAAAAATTTGGGGTCCGGGTGGGACTTTTTGGGAAATTAGTTTTAGCGTTTTTTATGCGTTTTAAGAAGAAGAAAAAAATTTAGGCTGAAAGTATTTTGTTTGGGAAAAAAATCTGTTTTTTATGTGTTTATCTCAATTTGGGGACGTTAAAGTGCAGGAACTGAAAATAGAAGGAAAATCCTGTGTATTGTGTGGGCACAATCGCTTCATCTAGTTGGTATATACTTTTCTTAGGAGGGGCGTATGCAGCTTATTCAAGTCAAGTCCCTGGTTTGATATTTAGACTACCATGTCAGGTGAGCGCCCTCAGGCCCCCTGGGGCCTCTTGTTGTTCCACGTATTTCATCTTAACCCTTTGAACCCTGGTGGTATCTTCCATATCAGTTCAATGACAGCAACTGGAAGAGTCCATGTTCATTATTTAGGGGTAGACTAATTACTATTTCCAACGTGTAGCCTTGGGGCTGCACGTTGAAAATATGGATTGGTCAACCACACACATGCACTTAGCATCCATCATATTTAATGAAATTATGACATATCATGTTCCTGGCCGGGAAAACACAGCATTGTTGGAGTCCACCACAATCGTTAGAAAGCTGAGCATATTTTCAAGGACTGAAATATGGCCTTTTATCTCAATGAGTTACGCATTGACACACTCAACTTTATTTTGATTGATTGTATCTCCTCGGAAAAATCATAATCTCTGACTTCGGTTTCTTAGCAAAATCGACATACGCCTATCCGTTCACATTTCTTGGCCTGTTATCTGACAGAGAGTAAATCCTGACTTGTGTACACTAGATATTAACCCCTGTGCTTACCGTGATGATTGGTTATATTTGCTAACGCTTCTTGAATCTATTAAGGCTCTTTTTGTTACGTCTGATGCATTTTAGCTCAACTGGACAACGTCAAGTATGAGCTATTGGGATGGGTTGCGATGCGTCGTCCATTTGTACGTCCGTACGTATGTCTGCCCGTCCGTCCACAATTCCTTTAGCACACACTACAGATCGCAGCTCTAACTCGATTAGTTCCAAATTTCAAACGTGGCTTTGGGTCAATGTCCAGATGGGAGCTATCGATTTTATTCCAATTTCGTTAAAAAACATGGCCGCCAGCGGCCATCTTAGATTTGGCAGATAAATTGTCAACAATTCCATTGGCACACCCTGCAGGCCGCATCTCTTACTTGATCAGTTTCAAATTTCATATGTAGCTTTGGTGTGATGTCTGGATGGGCGCTATCGAATGTTTCCGAATTTTGTTGAAAAACATATTCACCAGCAGCCATCTTGGATTTGACACATAAATTGTCAAATAATTCCATTGGCAAACTCTACAGGTCGCACATCTCTCGCCCGATTAGTTCCAAACTTCATATGTGGCTTTAGGACAATGTCTAGATGAGAGCTATTGAATTTTTCCGAATTTCGTTGAAAAACATGGCGGCCAGTGGCCATCTTAGATTTGGCATAAACTTGTCAACAATTCCATTAGCACACCCAACAGGCCGCATCCTACATCCGATCTTCTTCAGATTTCATGTGTAGAGGTTATTACTTGGTTAGGCTGATATCGGCCGAGATATTAGCCCGAGGTAACTTTATATCAGCCTCACACCGAAGGTCCAAGGCTGATGCAGTTATCGATGGCTGATAGAAACTAATCAAGTAATAGCCTCTTTATTTATTAAACTAAAAAAATAATTACAAAATGTTCTCAGATCTGTTAATGTTTTTCTACAATGTCGGAAAGTCCTTCTCGTCTCCTAGTTCAGCACTATCTCTTCTCCCATTTATACGAATCTCTGCTTTCGACTCTAAACCTTAGTTTTCCTTGAATTTTCTGCAGGGGCGGAAGCTCGATAAAAGTGGAGGGACACAAATTTACAATGCTACCATGGTTCGACCCAGTGTGAGAAAGATCACAATCGTATATCGGTAAATGTACCATGACTTGCTAAAGTCTCTTCTTTACGTGAACATGCCGCTGTGTGGTCACTGTCCTCCTCTCCGTTTCTTCTCCTTCAACGATAATCCAACTCGAAGGTCCCCCTTCGGGTTAGAAGATAGTTGAAGTAGAAGAAACGGAACGAAAGTGGAATTCTTTGTTAAACATTGTTTGGATTTGCAAATGTTACAGGAATGGCTGTATATGGATACGTTTGCATGCTTCCATTTTAACCTACTGTGTAGGTAAACAAAATGGAAGGGCGGGTGCCCCCTGGCTCCGCCACCTCTTATTTTCTGTACAATTCTCTTCTTTCTCCTCTTCCTTCATCTAATCCTCACCCATTTCCGTCATTAATTCCTCGTTATTCAAACACCCAGCTTCAAACCACTCCATTATGCTGGGGTAACATCAGTTTTCCCGATTGCGTTCAACATTGCCGCAATAGTAACAGTTCGCTATATTTCGATGCAACCAATTTGGTTGCGCCTTGTGACGATGTATCAGGGGGAACAACTCTGTTCATATCGACCGAGTTCGACGTCATATCAGCGGAGTTTGAAGCAGTGGCGGGACCAGGATTTCGATTTAGGGGGCATAAGTAAGATGTGGGTGGGGGAGGGGGGCAAGGTCGAGCTGCCGAAGGTATCTCCCGAAAGCCATAGGCCTGAGCTGAGGAGGGTATGGGAGGGGATTCGTTGATGGGGTCAGGGGATCCAATTTAGGTATATACTGTACATACAAAGAAAATGCATGTTAAACATTGTAATAACGATTAACGGGACATGATGTGTATTGATGTGTGCCGTTTGCGGGGGGTGATATTGGGTGGGAAAACCACGGTCAGATACCAATTTGAAGTTTGAATGGTGGGGGGGGGGGGGGGGGGGTGCTGGTTTAAAGTCATGTTGAAGTCCGAACTTGATAATGGGCTATTCTGGGAAAGAAAATCCCATCTAATAAAGAGTAACCGTGTTGGTGTGCATTATACCTTAGAGTCAGAGTATATATAAATCCTATAAGATTACGTTCTAGCAGATGGCCTGCATATGTTACTACTTGCTTAATAAACACCGACATTCATATTAGTTGGAAGGCCACGTGGCGAATTTAATTATTATATATTATACTTGCCAGCCAACAGCAGTAGAACGCGTTTTAAAACTTATAACAGTGTTATTAAAATTTATATTTAGGTAGAGAAAATTAACATCTTGAAGATAATTTATCATATCTACGCGAAAAAATCATTGTTTTCGGGATCTGTTTTTGAGACAAAGCAGTGTGTGCGCTAGTTCTCACGTTCAGAGAACCGTGCATTATTCGACTAACTCAAACAGGAAATATCTTCTGTTGCGAGGGCAATTCGTCCCCTGAGTTCCAATATGTTCCACGTGCCTACTGGCAGCCTGCTGGCACATAGTACACATTTGAACTCAGGAGACGAAATTCATTTTAGGAGGAGAAATGCAGCCCTGAACTCTTAAAAAAAGTCCCAGGAAATACTCGGTTTCCGTTTATGGTCAACGATGGTCAACGATGACAAGGAGTTGTGATCTGAATAAACTAAAGCAGCCACAGCAATACGAAGAAAAACAGCAAATGCAAAAACAGCCTTTTGGGTATTCCTTAATTTGATGCTTGCATTGCGATGTCATCTATGGATTACTGTAGTTGAGTCCAGGAACGACTCATCCTATGGCAGAGTGTGCATTTAGTCCTGATGGACCTGGGGTCTTGGGGTTGGGTGGGGAGTGGGTATGGAAATAATACACAGGAGAGAAGACGGGGAGAACTAGCACAGGCCTGTATGAATACATTTACGGTGATACAACCCTAAATTTGCCTCTAAATTTGTCTTTCTTTTACACTCTTACCAGGTCCCAGTGGCATAAAAGCCCCGATGAGAGCACATATCTAAGGCAAGGCTACCGGGGCCTCGAATATATCGCATATCTCGGATTTTTTTTTGTGGTATACTTATATAGATAACAGCAATTTAGTGGGGGCGTTGGTGTGGGGAGTGACATTTTAGCATTGAACCTGGGTCGGCCCAGTTGGTTTGGACACTTTTAATTGGGGGCCCACTCGTTTATACCTCTTGGGAGACTTACAATTTCAGAGAGGCCACTGGTTGTGTCACATGTGCCGTTATGAAGCTTTGTCAATCAGCATGATCGTGGAAAACCACTAGACAGTCATATTCTTAAGAGGGTTCTGGTGCAGCTCATTGCGTCGGCTTGCTTCGTTCTATCGCAAATGTAACCTTTCAATTCTCAGAAAGTCTGCTACTAAAGATCGTTGGTCCTTCAATGTCCGCCGCTGTTTTTCGACATCAGTGTGTAGAGGGTTGAATCTTGTTCACGAAACATATATTGTTATTAAGCGAACTTACATTGCCACGGGGGAGCTATTTCACCTAATAATAATGTTAGCAGATGGTTATCGGATGTACATCATAAAATATGTACGAATTTCAATCGCATCAGAAATATAAAGAACACCGCTGCCGAACACCGCGGGGAAAATCAACTGAAAAACATCATTCCATAACATGTTGTTGTCGTGGCGTGATCGTGGGTATTTAATTCTTTACCAGATGTAACGGCCAAAACCGGCCAAACCCGGCCAGCGCTATTCACAAAATTCTCCATTCAATTTTTCTTACTTTTTCACTGTTTGTCAAAAAAAAAACATAGCTTATGACCCCTCATTGGAACGAGCTCAACGAGCTCGTTCCAATGAGGGGTCATAAGCTATGTTTTTGACGCAAAAATAAAAAAATAGTGCTTCAAGAATTTTATTTGCAAGTGCCGTCTGCTTTTCGTGTTACGTAAAGGGTTAAGGCCACACGTTTACCCTTTATCACTCTTTATTCGCATTTGAATCATTTATTTTTCTTGGCATTTATAACTTAGGTTTTGGCCAACATTATATTTATCAACCCGTCATTGCAACCCTATTGGCGATTAGCAGGAAGGGGATGCCAGTATTCTTTACTCTTAAAAATGACCAAAGATTCCCTCTTTTGATTTATCTCTCCTACGGAGTTTAAAGTAAAAAAAATGGGTTGGTGCTGGGAGGTTTTCATTTTTCAGATTCAGTTTCGGTTCGATGTCAGGAAAAAAACTCTGTTTCGGTTCGTTTTTTCTATGTGTTGAGAACCTTAACGTGGACAAAATTCGCAATAGTTTGTATGACATCACTCTCCACAAGGACCCTGTCAACATTGGGTTCAGCCTAGCTTATCCTTGATCATTCTTTGGGATTCTAGCGTTCATCTAAACTATGTTGTGTTCTCATTGTCACATTTTCTCCCTTATTGACTCGTCCGGGGAGTCCGGTGGGTGGAGTCCGGTGGGTGGAGTCCGGTGGACGAGTCAATAAGGGAGAAAATGTGACAATGAGAACGTGACGTATTAGATACTTTGTCGGATGGACTAACTGACGAGAGTCAAGAGTAATTGTTAGTCCAGTTCCCTCTCAGTAAGATAGTTTGCAGTTTATGGGCATGCACAGTAAAACTGTTCGGTTGGTTTTTGCTAGGTCTTGTGGTTCGGTTTTTCGGTTTGCAGGAAAAACCGGAACCGAATTGGGAAACCGAAAAAACGCCCAACCCTATTTTGGGTTCCATATTAAATAAATGTCCCCATTGGGCCGAAACAATGTTTCGTCCCGATGCGTAAATTTGTTAAATGTGGAGCCACAAGTGTGCATTTTTCTCCTTGTAGACGTACATGAGTTCCAAATATCGCCTTTTTGTATTGTATTCCTTCCATGACGCTGAGGTACATTAGCCACCACTCCCCGTGGGAACCCCGGGAAGTGAAGTAGTTCTGTTTTACTGGTTAAATATGACCTGGTCACCAATGCTTGGGATGGAAGTCCTCTGAAATGGTCAACATGGGTATAAACAATTGACTATACATGACTTTGTCTCCATGTCGCGGTCACGATACGCCATTGTGCTGAAATATGTGACCTTAACTCTTTGAACGGCCAGTAACATGATACGCTATAACGCTATTAAATCGCATGGCTGTTCGGTAAACATGTGTGGTTGACCAATCAATATTTTCAACGTGCAGCCCAGAGGCTGCACGTTGAAATATTGACTGGTCTACCCTAAATAATGAATATGGACTCTTCTAATTGTTTTTATTGAACTGGCATGGAAGATACCACCAGTGTCCAACGGGTTAAACACCAATAAATAAATAAATTGACCACCACTGATAAATTATCAGTGTGTGGTGCTCTTGTATGGTCGTTTTCATCCACGATCGAAATGCATCCCCCGCCCTTATCCACGAGAGAGTCCTCATGACGCCATCAGTGGAAGACCCCCCCCCCCCCCCACCCCCACCTTTCCTTCCCCAATGGTCATACTTCATGGTATGTCTGCTTCAAAGATATTCCTCTTGTCGACGGGGCCTGTCGAGGGAAAATTTGGGAAAATGGAAGGTCAGTGTGGCCCCCGGAGACTTCTTGGCACATGACAACAATGTTTTCCAGCTGAAATATTTCCGCAACTTCATATAGACTCATTCAAAGTTTGAAAAGGGAAAGTCAATTTATAATGGCTCACAGGAGATCACGCTGGAGCTATATCTGTGTGCACTGGGTACGAAATTATCCGTGAAACTCATGCATATCCACTACCTCGGGTAGTGGATGTCCGTGTGTTACTGCGAATAAAACCGATTACCCTGCCTCGGTTATCGTGTAAAAAATGGGTTACAAACATAGGGTATCTGTAGCGCAAAGGGCTCGTTAGGGTCCTGTGAATATTCAAGATTCGATTCGATATCGATACCACCATACGTCTGCTTCGAGATCGATCCCGAATCGTCTCAAGATTCAGTTTTTTTCGAACCTCTCGCACCAACTTCAATTTGTTACATTTCTAACATGTAGGCTCAATTTCAATTTTATATTTAATTGAGTAGTTGACAATGGTTAATTGTTAGGTAAGTAGTGAATTTTGTCCGGAATATTTTCCATAGTTTTAGTATTTGAAGGCTTAGTTGTTACTATTCACGTTCTTAAGAACGTGAATAGTAACAAATTAAGCCTTCAAAAACTAAAACTATGGATAATGGGCGCAGCTACAGAGAATATATTGGTGTTTAAGATATTCAGCCAGTCCTGTAAGGGCCATCAGAGTGGTCCCCTAACTTCCGTTTGGTGCAGTATGAAATAACTATGTCTTTTAAGATTCGTTTTCGAGATTCGATTCGATTCGATATCGATATCAGAGACACGATTCGATTCGAAAACAAAAATGTGATTCGCAGATCCCAAGGGTCCATCCATATTTTGCACTAAAACAGTTCAAGTTTTCACCACTGTCTTCTCGGTGGAAGCTTGAAAAATGAAGTAGCGCTTGTTCGTCGTTGGAAACAAGTTCTCACTGGTATAATGAAGGGGAGTGGTGGGTCATTGGTTAGAGCATTCAACTTTAAACCGGATGGTCGACAGTCCGTGCCATCCTTGGGCAAGATACTTTGTCCCAATTTCGACTGCCCACGTGGGGCAGCGTTGCGCTGTGTACTAAGGCGAACTGCACATCGATGATGCACTTGCCTTCAGACGCGTAGCCAGGATTCTATAATAGGGGTTCCCTAGCCAGTTGGGGGGGGGGGGGGGGATTAAACATGATATTTGGAAAGCCTATAGTCCTCACTAGGACCACCATGAAGGGAAGAGGGAGGAGAAAGTAAAGAGCGTTAAACCCCAATAGACAAACGACTGGTATAATGGAATCGGGTAACCGACGCCTGGTGAGCTAGTCCCCTACAAGAAGTGGTTTTGGTACACGCGATTTAGGGGTTTTTTTGGGGGGTGGCAAACGTTATATTTGGAAGGCCGTTGGTGGGACGGGGCCTCCCCTAGTCCTCTAGAACTCTTCTGTCGTTGCCCCTACTCCAAATTCCCTTCACGGAAGTGGAATGATGGGGTAACAATCGGAGGCTCCTAATTTGGACTAGCCGGGCCAGGCCATAAAAATCTGAGAGGAACGATTTTATCGTTCCTCTGGTGATTATCTAACAAACAGATAACCGAAAAGTTGTTCGTCTGGAACTACAAACAGTTCATCAAAAAATTGTGTCTTATCACCTTATTTAATAGCACGGTTTTAAAATGTTCCTGTGGGAAGACCCCCTCTCTTCAATGCTCAAACACCCTGACGCCCCCCCGTTGCTTGCCACAGATACTTTCGAAATCTGTGAAGTGTCATACAGTAGGGCGGGTCAAAATCGACGGGTTGACATTCTTTCCCACGCTAATATAATTCAGAGATGATCAAGCTATGACACCTAACACAATTGCCACAAAATGAAGCACCCGGGATTTTCCCAGTGCTTCATTGGTGGAAATTTCGCTGGGTGTAATAGCGGATCATCTCTGAATTATATGCGTGGAAAAAAATACCCACCCATAGTTTTTCACCCGTCGGCGATGTACTGTCATCGGTTCTCTTTATCATATCCTGATGAACGGTAAATAGGTTATCTCAAAATTTGAGATTTTAATATCTGTAGCTCCCCCCCCCCCCCCCCTCCCCCCTCCGTGAAAAGCTGCAAAACTCAGTTCTCTAAGAACGAATCTGAGGCATTTGTAGCGTGTGTAACCCAATATTAGAGACCATTTTATGGGCTTTATTTTAAGTGAAAGTTGCATTGGGACAATGTTTTTGTTTTTTTTGTTTTGTTTTTTTTTTTGGGGGGGGGGGGGGGGGGGGGGGGGGGGGGTGTGGGGGGAGGGTCAAGCGACCATTTTTAAAGCTTATTTGTTTTATAAGGATTGGCGAACACGTTATGCAACTTATATTAACGTCTCTCCTTGGCCCAATGGCACAGGTTTCTGGGATGACCTTCGTAGCGGCCAACTTCGTAGCCTCGCTTTTTTCGAATACTACGAAGGGATCGTTAGCCTGCACGGAGTGTGTCTCTTTCCGCACGGAGGACAGCCATTTTACGTCCCCATCCGATAGGTGGGTACGCTGTGGCTGCATCAACTCCACAATTGATGCTAACAGAGAGTGTTCGGACACCTCGAGAACTTTCCCCGACCGAGGATTGATCCCGGGACCTCTGGCATGAGAGACCAGCGCATTAATCCACTGGCAGTGCCCTCGGCATCACCGTGGCTACGCCTTGCCATTGGTGCTGAAAGTGACCTTAATCCTCAATCAACAAATAAACAAACACCGCTGTCTGATACACCGAGCAATAATCCTCGTCCTACCAACAAAAAATATTTATGGGAGTGCGAAAACATGCAATGTTTGATCTATTTGCGTTTGTGGTTGTTTGTTCTCGGCAGGTTTTGTGCATACAACGAATTCGGTCACCTTTAAATGATATTCGTCTCTTTGTTATCACGGTAAAAAATCGCGTGAGAGAGCTGGAAATAGGTCAGACTTTTACGTGGAATAGGTTCTGGTTAACCTTTAGATTTCCCAGTCACCATGGTACGGTCATCAAATTTAACACAGAGAGCTGTCTCGTAGAGCGGTTTAACCCTTTACCTAATATGAAAAGCAGACGACAACCTGCAAAAAAAAAAAATTCTTGAATAACTAATTTTTTTTTCATTTTTTGTCTCCAAAACACAGGTTACCGACCTCTCATTGGAACGAGCTCGTTCCAACGAGGGGTCATAACCTATGTTTTTGAGACAAAAAAATGAAAAAATAATGAAAATTAATTGGCGATTTTTAACTTAACCTTGACAAAGTCAAGATAAGCTATTGCCATCACGCGTGCGGAAGTCTGTCAGTCTGTTAGTCTGTAAGTCTGTGAGTCTGTTCACATTTTCCTTCAGCATGGGGCTACACCCCGCAGTTCTTGTCTGGTCGTCACGAAATAAATTTCATATGCAGGTTTGGGGTCATGTCTAGATGAGAACGTCCCTCTTTGGTCGCTGTTGGTAAACCGGTATGGCTGCCCATTAGCACAGTCTACAGGTCGTATTTATGAAGAGATTTCATTGTGCCAAGATGAGAACGTCCCCTTTTGTGCATGATCTGTCAACCGTGATGGCTGCACAAGCCCCAAAACTTTTAGCACAGTCTGCAGGTCATGTTTAATAAGGAGGGATTTTATTGTAACTTGGTAGTAAGACTCCATATGATGTCTAGATGAGAATTTCTCTATTTGGGCATGATCTGCCAACCGTGACGACTGCCTCGAGCCCAAAACCCGAAAACCTTTAGCACAGTCTACAGGTCATATTTATTGAGGAATTTCATTGTAACTTGGTGGGTTGACTTCAATATAATGTCTAGATGAGAAAGTCCCCTTTTGGGCGTGATTGGGCAACTGTGAGGGAGGGCTACAGGGGCCCGAAGCCCGAAAACCTTTAGCACAATCTACAGGTCATATTTTATGAAGGGATTTCATTGTAACTTGGTAGGATGATTCCAAATAATGTCTAGATGAGAACATCCCTTTTTGATCGCGGTCATTCAGCCTTGATGGGTGCCCGAGCCCAAAAACCTTTAGCATAGGCAAAAGGTCATATTTATGGATGGATTTCATTGTAATCTGTTTGGTTGACTCGATATAATGCCTAGATGATGACATCCCCTTTTGGTCGTGATTGGTCAACTGTGATGGCTACAGGTGCCCGAAGCCCGAAAACCTTGAGCACCAGTCTACAGGTCATATTTATGAAGGGATTTCATTGTAACTTCGTAGGATCACTCCAGATGATGCCCAGAGGGGATTGTCCTCTTTGGTTCAACCATGCTGGCTGCCCGAAGCCCGAAAACATTCAGCACAGTCTACAGGTCATATTTATAAAAGGATTTCATTGTAACTTGGTAGGATGACTCCGGATGATGTCTGGATGAAAACTTCCCCATTTGGTCGCGATCTGTCAACCGTGGACGACTGCCCGAGCCCAAAACCCGAAACCCTTTAGCACATTCTGCAGGTCATATATATGGAGGGATTTCATTGTAACTAGGTAGGTTGACTTCATATAATGTCTTGATGAGAATGTCCCCTTTT